>CM034002.1:24830779-24929228 GCA_019603395.1 Cyrtorhinus lividipennis | reverse complement strand
ATCATAAATACAGTCATCGCGGTGCACATACAAACAAGCCGAGGAGAAGGCGAGCGAGAGACCGCAGCGAGTTGAAGACATTGCGTTGAGCTTCAAAGAGAGTGGACAATAGCGCGGAACGCTTTTGTACGACCATTTTGACTGATTGTTACAGTCATATCGGATCAGCTAAGGGAATGAACAAAATCATCAAGAAGTCGGTAGCAAAACTAATATTGAAGGTTTAATTCAGCCCGAAGTATTCGTTTTTGCTGTTCCAGCTACTTTTCTCCAAAATGTAACCTTACATTGCCCTAAATGTGACGTTACAACGCGCGATGTTTCACGCCAACTAGTTATTATTCGCCTACCTGTGTCACAGGTTTAAGGTGGTTGAACTGGAGTCCTGATCGTAAGATTGTTGGAATATTTACAAAACAGAATGGAGACCTACACAATAGGGATAAACCATTGAAGATAATTGGCAACTTTTAGCAAGACAGTTGAGAAAAATGAGGTAGTCCACTTCGTTTATAGAAAAACCAAACAACAAATTAAAGTGAAGCATTTTTCAAGTGAAAGTGACACAGTCTAAATGCCATCGTAAAAGTATTCTCATTGAGAAAGACCTGGGGAAGTGAAGACTGCACGATTGAAGGCCAAACGGAAGGATGCTGCCGTGGGCGAGCAAGGAGCTGTTATCTGGGGCTGCGCCACGAACAGATCCTGCTGGAGTCGCATGAGGTCCGGTGACCGATTAATGTGTTCTGTTACATGAAATCCGCCGAAGAAAACAAACGTTATTATTTAGGGTCCCATTTCTTAAAAAAAAAAAAATCTTTTTAAAATTTTATTGTGGATTGTGATAGGTGACGAAAAATAGGAAAAACGTAAAAATATATGGTGACTGAGGGTTTTCATGCAAAATTATTCCCTCTCAAGAAGTGGAATAAAGTATGCAAAATATGATGAGAGGGAAACGAGAGAAAACGGAAAAAGGGAAAGGGAGTGGTGGGGGGCGTTCGGGTAAAGTTATCAACCAGTAGAGGAACATTTCCATCTGTCATCTCGCGTTGGAAAGCTCGACGTTTTGTCCTCACGAGCGGCTCCCCTTGACCCGAAAGCGTTTTAGGAGTAGAAAGTGAATTTGTATTGCCAGCAAAGAAATTGGTTCAAAAACTGTATTGTACCGAAGGCACGATTTCGACCAGATCCTTTCCCATGAACCCCATCAATCGTTTTTCAAGGGTTAACGTTCTACTTCAATGAGGTTTTCAATTGGGTTTCAACGAGCGAGGTGATTCAGCTAGTTTATATATAAGCGTATATTGCATTTATGCCATAGCCGTTTGAAAAGCAGTTCAATTAAATGCCTAGGAGAAGTTACAGTTCGCAAATACATTATTACGAACAATGTCACAATATATAGCCTACTCCCCTCGTTTTTTTTTTTTTTTTTTTAATATGATAACTTTATTGTAATTTTATATTACATTCCAGTTCTGCGGAGGCATATTATAATAGAGGGGTACCCCCTGGTGTCATATGTTACGGGGGTACTATCCATTGATAGTCCCCGTGATTTTTAAATAATCAATGATAATAGCTTAAATAGCATTGTGAATAGAAAAAGAGTCCGTCAAACATTCATAAATAACATATTGATTAAGGTTTTAATTTTAATAGGAATAATTATAGTTACTAGGAACAAAATGAGTTGATAAATACGTTGAACGAGAGTTTTATGTAAAAATAATTATTATAGTTAATAGGAACTGAAGGGATAAACAAATAGATGTGAAAGAACAAATATTAATAAATAAGTATGAACGAAAAAATAAGTTGAATGAGTAAATAGGAAATATGCATGCAATTTAGTTTTGTGTGACTAGATTTTAAGGATTTAGAAGGTCTGGGGGTCGTTTTCGCTTCAGTCGTCTAAGATGCCTTGGTGGTGGAGGATTGCTGGACAGCTGCTGCAGGAGGACGTTGCGATGGGTTGACATAGATTCGTGTAGTTGTTGGTAGTTATATTTCACAATATCTTTGACTTCTGGGATGGCTAAGTCTTTATGGAGATTGCTGTTTCTCACGTACCACGGGGCCCCCGTTATGACTCTGAGTGCTCTGTTCTGGAAAGTTTGTACCCGTTTGACCTGGGAATCAGATGCTGCTCCCCACAGTTGACATCCATATAACCAAATGGGGCGTATCACGGTTAGGTATATTAGCCTTTTTTCCTTCAAAGGTAATGGTGAATTTTTGTTGATAAGGAAATAAACTTGTCTCAGTCTATGTCTGGCCACTCCCCTCGTAGATATTATCCTTGTTGCAGCGTTCTTACGGTTTCTCGAATAATTGTAGTTTTTAGGAGAGAAACCTACTTTGGTGATCATCAGTATTTATAGGCAGAGTGGTCAGTTCGTACGTGACCAACATGCGACTATGGCAGACAACCAAGGAAGCTGAGTCAGAGATAGGCGCCCAGTTAAGTATTTTGATTGTGAGCGAAAATGACTAATTAACTGTCGTTGTCAACGCTCTTAAACTGAGCAGAAAGCAATGTTGATTAAAAGGGAAGAAACGGTTTGTCACAATCAATGTATCTACTGGCTATCACAATCTGGCTATGAGGCTAACCATCCACATAACAATCAAGTTTCGCAAGTAATGGTTCGTTACCCGTTGGATCTCAAATTAATTCAATTGTATTCATACAATGAAAAAAAAATTGATTGAAGTTTACAAATATGAATGACCTTTTTATAAGAATTTCACTAATATTCTAATATGTGTAGTTTTTTCAGAAATGCATTTTCTTTGTGTAGGTAAATATAATCCAAAATATACCTTTTCCGTAAATGTAGTCGTCTATTCTGCTTTAAGTTTTGCTAAAGCCATCGTAACGTGAAACTTTCAAATAATACCGCATTATTACAGGATTCATTTGATACGTTGTAAGTGAAATAACTAAGTACGCATTTCAAATCTCAACGATTTATCCTATTAGACAAACTTAACATACAATAAATCGTTACGTAAATGGTTGACCTAAAAGATTATACAGGTATAATATTATTTGTCACAAAAAGAATTAGTGTTTCTTGTGAGTTTTTGTCGGCAGACCTCTCGTTTTACGCAACTTGGAATCTTCCCCGGAAATGAAGGCTGAGATAGGCTTTGTAAAACGACCCTCCCAGTGTTTCGATTGCTTTCGTCTTGTGAACTCGCCGCCCACGAAAACCAACAGTTGTTTCAAGCTCATGGGAATCGCCGGTGAGCCGGTATTATATCATTGCTTTGGTGATTAGATGAAAAAAAAAAAAAAAAAAAAAAAAAACCCTGAATATACAAGAAGTCTCAGGAAGTGGCCAGGTTCGTTTCGCCGAATATATGTTAGGGATGTCCATTGATACGTAAACAATAGGGTGATGCAATGAAATAACCTACAAGTGAAGAACGAAGGGAAGTTCGCAAATTACCCACTTTGTCTAGTTTTTGGGGGTTGGCAATAGGATAGGAAGGCCGAAAAGTTATGTAAATTGTCGGCCGAAACAGATAGTCCCACCGCTTTATTAAAACCGAACAAACTTTTCTGATGATCCTAAGTTTAATTAAAAAATAAAATAACTAGCAAATTTGAAAGAACATTTTTTTTTTAATTTTTAAGATTCAAAATCTGAAATATTTGTCCACCGACCGGACCTCTGAAATGCTTCGAAAATGTTGCACATGTTATCCATTTAGGCTTGAGTTGTGCCTAGCCTACTTTAGCTCAATCGCCCCTAACTGTGACAACTTCACGGGTAGTTCGAAAATAATTTTCCGAGTAGTGTGGTGTATAATTTTCCATTCGAGTACGTTTCAAACGCTGAGGGAACGTTCGTACGAAAAAAAAAAATCCTAAAACATCGTAATTTCTGACGCTCATCTAAAATTTCGAGCGTGTAAAAATATCTCAATTTCGTTCTCGCTGAAACCCCTCCTGTCACAGGCAAAACGAAAGACGCGCCTCCCACGAATGAATCATTTCGAGCTATCCTATTCCTGTCATTGTTATTCCGTCTTGATGCAACTTATCACTCGAGGCACAGCCGAATGATGAAAACATGGTTTCGTCATGATGCGTCGTCTCGTCGTGTTCCTGTCGTTTCGTGACTTATCGAAAAGTACTATGTAGAATTAAGCCTATGTACCTGATATCAGGGTCAAAATCAAACTTTTTAGCACACAAAATGTTCTATATTTTGGAAATATCTGGCGCGTTTTTCGTTGGCTAAATTAATTGGGTCAGTTGTCTCAACTTACTTACGTTACTACCTACTTGAATGAGTTTTTGCAGCGTGAAACTGTACTCCATGTTATTACAAATTGGGAAGTTGCATCAAAACAAAAATAATCTCGTTGTATACTAGGACTCAATAGGTAGGCACTGGGTCAGCGTTTAAAGGAAGCCTTATAATTTTTTAGGTATCCTTCGCCTTCCATCTCAAACTCCGTTGTGGTTAGAGTTGCGTCGTGCGTTGAACGGTTCGAATTGGGTAAGTCGATACTCAGGCCGAGATGGAGGGCTTTCACTCGAACTTCCTGCCTGTCTCCAGCCACTCTGGCACGGTTATGCGAACTGAAACATAACGAAGCCGTCATTTGGAGTCCCCAGGCCGTTGGCTCCGTTTCGTGTACTCTTCTTCTGGATTGTTAGGTCCAAATTACTTGGCCCTGTAGCCACTCAAAGCAACCAGCTTCCTGTTAATGGAAATCTATTATTCCCGGACCTCTTCCCGTAGACTTTTACTGGTATAGATTATTAACTTCCCCTCGGCCACATTCTATATAATTGAAACTTCTAAAAAGGAACTATCCTGAACAGAAGGTACTAATGAATTCCTGCGGGAGGTCTCTTAAGATTACATCCAGTAAATCAGGCTTTTCAAGGTTTCTTTGAACACGGACAACCAGTCTGAGATCACCAACTATTGATGTCATGTAAATAACACGCATCTCTTCGATGAAGGACGTGGGCTCGACCAGCATTTTTAAATAACCAATTTAAAGTAAACATCGAACAAAAATTTCGTTTATGTCATAGACGGTTAAACTACCAGATATAGCCTTGGGTACCTGCGGAGTAACCTTTTGACCTATAGAGATGGCTTTGTTTTTGCCGGGTGGAGGAGAGAAGTTGACGTCCTCTGGTAAAGTGGAACGCTTATAGTAAATTGAGAAACTTGCTGTCTCAAGGATCTCCACCTTACTAGGAGAACTTTTCATGTGCTTCTATTGAGACGAGCAGTCTACAGCAGTTGAAAAAACTACTTTCGTGGCGGTGCGCGTCTTCTGAAACCCAAAATTTTATTGATATTGTAAGCCTCTCTCGAATTAAAATCTGTTATGAATTTACTATGATTTAATTCGGGTTTCTTCGGAGAATTTGGAAGGGACCTAGCGAGAGGATACGGGATGTAAGTCCAAGACTTACGACTGAGCAACTAGGGATACCAAGGATGAACATAAAATACATAGATACAAACTGAATTATAATTGAAAACAAGGACTCGTTGCAAAGGAAAATATGCCTCAACCTGGGCTAGAATTGATACAAGACAAAGAAATTCGACAAAGTAAATTAGACAACATGTGGAGCATAAAATACAATTAATACAAGTGACATGAAATTATGATGTACATGAAATACAATTTAATGAACAAGTGCAACAATACCAGCTGACGAAAACGGCGTCGACGTCGAAGGAAAAACAGGAGGGGGCTCGCTGTCCCGCAGGTACACAGCAAGGCTTATTAACTTGAGTCCTTTATCTCATGGGGAAACACAATATTACAGCTTCGGTCGACTTCAGCACGGTAGAAGAGTTCACATCAGAGCGAGCACAGGACGAAGCCAGGATGGACTGAGTGAGAAATCTCTTGCACGACAGGGTTACAAAAATATATACTCCAACATGTTGGGCGCCTCGGCCCTGAGGGGCGCCTTGACGACGACCGCCTGGTTGGACGCCTTTGGAAGGAGTCATGGAATACTTATTCCATGGGAACGAGTCAGCGCTGGGCCTCTCTAAATGCAACGTCCAGGCAGGAGCTGCGCGCGCATTTGGCGCATGCTCTCTCCCTTCTGGCCTTCTGGAGGCAGCAAGCCTGGGGGCTTACAATATAGTGCCCTTGATAAGCCGCGTAGACTCCGGCCCTTTTAGAAAAATAAAAATAAACAAATAACAATTAACTATAGCCGACTTGTATAACCATTATTCTCCCACTGATCGTGTATTTTCCATAATGATCATTATGAACCGAGCTCCTTATCGATGAAAATCCTAATCAACTACTTTATTCCCAAATATATCTTTAGGCCTAAGCCTGAACGCATAGGGATTCCCTCAAAGACCAAGACCAAAATAAATTGAGAGGTTTGAGCGACGAGATCATGTGCCAAAAACCTTCCGGGAATTTTTCTCGAGTCATCCTGCATTAGGGATATTTATTTGAAAATAACTCAAGGGCTTCATTGGCTCGCCGTTTAAAATTTTGCAAGGAGGGTTGATTGCCCAGAGTTCTCACTCCGAGAAATTCTATCTTTGCCTACATTCCTCGTAATTCCTTGAAGCGATATAATATTTGATATTTTTAAAAACCTTTTTTTTTTTTACATCCAAGACTTTTGTCAATTGATTTATGTCAAGTATTAGGGAGGGAATCCTCGGCGTTATTAGTCCTACACGATGGAAATGGCACTATAAGTGTGAAGGGACTGTAATGGAAAACTAAGTCTCTCTATTTAAGGCACAGTGGAAGTGGCATACTCAGCTACTTGGATGAGAGATGACAGGCCGAAGTCAACTGGCAGGTCAATTGCCTTAAATTGGTCAGGCAGCGCTTCTTCCAAAAAGAACCGGTGAGTTGTAGGGCGAGGCATCACTGGGGCAGGAGAACGTTAGTACGATTGGAGCTTAATTATACGGGCTCAGTCGCTCATATGGTGAGAATCATTCCAGCATTTACATGTGGAATGTCTGTAATCAATGAGGAGGAGAACGGTGAATGTTTGAACTGGGAAGTTCAACCAGTCACTACACCAGCATGCGCCGATGTTTTCGGTTTTTTGGAACAAACTGCGAGGCACGTAGCTGAACCTTGTTAGCGCCTTGACAGCGGTGGCGCATCATGGGCGACTGTTTCTGACATTTCGAACTCGAACGTTGAAAACGATCCTCCACGTACAGTAAAGTGGCCGATTACGCAAATCAAGGCCCGCAAGGCAAGTTCGCTCACGTATCAAATGAAAGGAGCGATCGACCAAGATGCACGTGACGGGAAGAACTTCATCCCGGGCTCTGCTGCTCGAAGGAAAAGGTAAATTTAGATGAGGATTGGGGTGGTTATCGAGAGTTTATCGCTCACCGAACTTGAAACGCGTGCGATGGCCAATTCTCACGAAGTGGACCAATCAGATGAAAATTAAGCTAATTTTAGAAATGGATTGTGAACAGCCTATTTAATTTCTTCTGTGGCTAGTTTTCTCTAAACTTGTTCTCAACAAGAAACCATTGCCTCCGAACCCAACAAGTACATGACCGTATCGTAGAGACTCAAGACAATTCCTTCCACCGGCCGCTTGGTATTCACGGAAGCGGAGCACCGGGACTCCTGACTTGGTAAATTCTTGCGATCTTATTGAGCCAATGAGAAGAGTAATTGGTCGAGAGGTGGGAGACAAGTGGAACGATTGAGTTTGGCCCAGTCGGTGCGGAACAGTGCAAATATCCGGATCGTCCCCAAAAATCTGGCAGCCTTCGAAAGGAATTACACTATTCCTGATTTGAATTTCAAAATAATTCCTACTAGTGCCAGTTTGAAGTAGGTATACAATATCTACTCAATTCCCAATTCCTCACCAGCCATACTACGCCCACTGAAACATATAATATTACAATGGGCGAAAGAGTGGACAAGAAATCTCGATTTGGCGTTAAAAGTTTTCTCGAAAACGCTCCCCCTTATTTGAACGAATTGTGCGCACTATGGAAAACTCGCCTGATGTCAACCAGCTCATCCAACGTGTCCGACATTGCTGAGGCCAGCAACTCGACCGGGTCAGGTTCTTCTCCTGCCGGAAACGCTCTCTTCAGCGACATTGAAGGTGATTGATCTCTCAAGAAAATTTGCTTCAGGAAATTACTCTCTATGTCATCTTTGAACGAATTACTCTGAGGGGCGCTAGTTGTGATTGGATGTTTATTATGAAGAAGTGAATGTGTTTCATTCAAGAGAGAACGTGTCCTTCTAGTATTGGGTGAGGTTATCGACATCCTAGGCCAGCGCATTCTTCTACCACCATACTCATTTTTGAGCCAGAATTTATGTCCGATTTGGACGGAATATGAAAATTTGTGATCAGAGAAAGACTGAACGTGAAGAAAAATCAAACCTTCGCATATCCCCAGACATTTTTGAGTGCTCCTCGGCATTCTTTGTCGGGTCTGAAAAAAACTACGTACTTGATGGGTTTTTATCGTCAAGAATTGATAATTTTGTTGGAAAAACGTTGGGCCCAGAGGAATTTACGAGCTCGAGCGTAGCGCATCAATTTACTGGCTCGCTGCGTGAAGGCATAGCATGATGTGCTGTGTCACCGGTTAGTCTTCGGCCTCTTTGAATCTCAATTCATGTCTCAATTTTCGGCATTTAAGCTCGGTGTGACAATAAAATGAGCCGCAAAAACACTTTCAAATCTATTTATTGTGTTCGAGACCAACTACCCTTCTATGCACGCAAACAACGCTGCAGTACACGCCCACAACTGACATGATTTTTTCTACAGAAAATTGTGTTTTGATTGACGCCTTCGTGCTGTTGGCTGGCGTGGGAACGCTCTACGATAGTATTTGCCTTGGACTGAAAGGAGTAACGCACTTTCACCGCTTTAGGATTGTGAGATCGCAACATCCCATGTGAAGCACTAATTTCAAAACATAGGGCTGATCTACGGGCCATTGCCTCAACCACTGATGCTAATATCCGTTCATTGCGACCGGCACCTCGGAGCAGTAGGATGTTTCTAACAGTAGTTATTATATCGAGGGTAATATTGTTGAAACACTTAATAATATGTTATGGCATGCTTGCCTTATGGAGTCAGACGGCCAAATACTCCGAGGGAAATTCGGCCACTCACAGGAAGTACACGGAAGTTGTTGGTTACTGTAATAATATGATATTTCCGGCATTTTTAGGGAATTTCAGAAGCTGTTACTTGGATTTGTCTTTTAGAAAAAATAGGTTTTGCACTGCTTCGGCTCAAATCTACGCTACGTGATATGTGATAGAAACGTTCCAGTGTAATCGGGTTATGTTGTGTTGAAATTTGCGCCCAACTGTTGGATAAGTGCGTATTGTTGACGTTGCCATTAAACAAATGTTGAGCAATTTCGTTCCTGCTGACTTGGATGACTGAGAATGTCAACAAAATCCAGGCGTCGACGAAATGAGGCTACGAAATCAACAGACGCAAGGAGCGTTGCAATGAGCTCTAAAATTTCGTAATAAGACTCGGGCTTGCCTATATTGATTGCCTGAAAATAAGAATTGATTGAATTACGCCGGTTTTTTCGAAACTTCATGTTGGCTCATGTGTCAAACATGCATGTAATCCTCTAATTCACAATTGTCAGAGCAACGCACGAAGAAAATCTTCGAGGCCACACAATGAGCGGATGCTGTAGAATTTTTTACTCATTGGCTCTATCGTGTATGTCCATAAACAATAGCCTCTTTGTCTATTTTTTTTTCTGGAGTGCCTCGCTTGGATTATTCATCATTAACCTCATCATCCGTAGGTCAGTTTGGTAGTTCGCTGACCCTCTCAGGATTTTTCGGGTTGTCACAGGCAATCATAACTGAACTTCACCTATTCACGACTATTCTGTTAGTCTGAAGATTACTCAAGATATAGATGAGACCTTTGGGATACCTGTACCTCCAACGTCAGTGGTAATAAGGCCCGTCAGAAATAGGCAATGTTACCCAAAACAGAACTGTTGCGGTTTTTTTCCATTGACTAGTGTATTATTCATCACATCTATGGCCGGTCACTTCAATAAGGGTAGATTGTACTGCCAACACTATCCCGAAAGTTGAAGCTTTATGTAGTATTTGGTTATATTTAAGTCGACTAGGCTTGAAGTATGACGTCAGAGATTGCCACAATAAAAACAAAGGTTAAAGGGAAGGAAGAAAATAAAATAAGTGAGTTTGGAATTATAAAAAAATAAATCTTAAACGGAGAAACGTTAATAGCTGACAAACTTCCTTAAACTGAACATTTTGGCTGACAGCAGAGAGAAAGTCCCATTAGGATTCATTTTATTTAGGAAACGTATTTGTTTTTGTCGACCATTCGCTTTCTCTTCGATACTGACTGGTCGCCCTTTGTAATCGTACTGGTTTGGCTTTTGGGTAGGTTTTTATTAAAACTGACTGTCAACCCATCATGGAGTAGGATGACACGTGTTACGTAAATTACTTAACGAAACCAGAAACGTTTTATTCGACGGGTGTTACATGACGACTTCAATACTCAACCTGTCTATACTAGTTTTATTACAATTGTTGCCGTTGCGTGGTCGTGTTCTCAAATGTACTAACCGCCAGGAATTTGATAATCATAATTACAATCGCCAGAAAAACGACGAATTTTAACACGGCCAACTTTGAACATCTCCTTTTGCTATTCCTAGACAAGAACGCTCATAGACTCATACTAGAGTGTACTGTCAGAGTGAACATATAATCCAGTTCTGATGAAATTCGTAGTACCTACCATACAAATTTTACGTGACTAGATAGTGAGATATTCAATATTCTACATGAATGGTTCGCTATTCGAACTCGTAGTGCCCTTAGTGATTTAATTTACTCGTATTATTGTATCAAATTTGTACCGAAATGTGTAAATTCCCTCGACTGTGTATGATGGATGCCGAATTCGCTGAAGAGTTCCTTAATGCATGTAGAATTCTTGACTTTGGATGTCAATCATTTTTTCGTTTCCATTGGGATTTTTTTAGGGAGGAAACTTTGAGGTCATGGTAGGAAGGTAATTTAGAGGTGCAAAACTCCATTTTTGGACAAACCTTCCCCACATCCAGTTCACCCAATCATCGGCTCATTATGTGAACTAGCGAGGGTTAGCATAGGAGGTCTCCTTGGGTGTTAGCAAGACCGCCCGAATAAGTTCAGCTCAAGGAAACATAAACAGGTCACGAAACGGGTCACGGTCTTAAGGCTCACCATCAGCATAATGGATGCGTGAATCGAAATACTTATCCTCATCGTATTCTAAAACGATTAACTACATAATAAATTGTCTTATATTTTGGGCTCTTGTTGGGACTCACTCATTTTCAACCGAACCGGAGGAAGTAATAATTGGTACATACTTTGAAAATGGGTTCTTTAACATTTTTGGCGACTTTGGCCGCTGAATGGACTTGTGCAGGTCCCAGAGCGACAGCCCCACACCGAATGAGAGACGGATATTTTGAAAAAAAATAGGTACTTTTTGAAGAAAAGTTTCCATTTAGATTTTTCTTCCCATTAACATACACAGGAGGCCTTAAAGAGACAGTTCCCTACTCGAGCTCCACCCAGATTAATGAACATCTGTGGAATAACATTCAGCGTTTTCAGTGACATCTTCAGAGTACTATATTTTACTTAAATACCTAATGAGGATAGTATTTATGGTTGAAACATATTTTTAAATGAGATGTAATTTATGACAACAAAATTATAATTGCAATGAAGTAGTAATACAAATTTAAGTAGGCAGGTTGAGCGGTTCCACCTCAATCATACAATGGATATGACGGAATCGGCGGTCATAAAATAGATGAAATTTTGTAAATTAATAGTGAAAGCCTCCACTTGGGTCAGCGCGTTGTTAAGTCCTCAACCAAATGAACTGACTTTCTTCCTGTTGCGTAACTTCTGTTATGCGAGTCAGTAGTACCGAGAGATGGGTTAAAACGAAGGGACTTCAAAACTCCGTATACTCAAGTTTGTAAAGTACCTACTTTAGAGCATCCTTAATTAACCTGAATAATTGTTGAACAATATAGATCTTCATCTCTTCATACTTAATCAATGATTCATTATTTTCTAATCGAAAGTTGACGATAGACAAACTATTGGGTTTCTCGTACATTTTCAAAAAATCTGAATTTTTCTTTACCAAGATTCCGAAAGCGTAAACGCTGAGTTCCTTGGATGACTCAAGTCGGGTTGAGTCGCAGGTCATGGCCTCGAAAAACGTCACGTGCCAGTTTTATTATGTGCCGTCGCGACAAGTGGCAAGGCTCAAATTGTTCCAGGTGCAGTCGAGTGTCACGTACAATGACTGTTCTTATTTTGTAATTTAAAAAAAAGTTTACTCTGTAATTCGTATTCCCATTTTTATAAATGTTCAATATTATTTCCAGAGCTGAGAATATACCTTGGGGAAACGCTGGTACGAGAGAAGTTGTCACCAGCTGTTGAAGAACAACGACTTCGACTCCTGGCCAAGCTCAACCAAATATCGCCTCAGACGAATAGCTACTACAGCACACCTGGGTACATAGACATGACTCGAGCTGCCACCCTCCCTTCCCTCAGCAACATCGGAAGTGAGTTTATGAGACAACCTGTGTCTTAAGCATGTGATACATCATTTTGTCCTTTCGTAGATTTATCTACAACTGCGAATCGTATACTATCATACACTTGTCGCTGTGGCAAGGAAGTGTGGACAGACAGGCGGGCACAACGCCAATTTTTTTCAGGAGGCTTTGACACCCAAGACCCGAGAGAAATCCTTGATTTTAGAGCAATAAGTGAATCAATAAAACTTCGGAGTAAATGAACGTTTGTCTTAGGAACATGTAGTTAATTACCTTCCTTTTTAAGACCAGGTAGCGAGTTGAGGTGCTATATTTTTGTTGAAATCACAAAGGACGCAAAAAATTCTGGTTTCAAAACAAGTGGCAATTATTGCATTGTGTTTAATAGAAATTAATTCTTCAAATTCTGAAAAGAGTACATAACATGTTGTAGGTACAGCGATCTTGGGTTTTTAAGACATTCTTTTGAATGAATAATTATTATTTAAAAAAATGAACACTTGTAGGTGGTATGCCTGGTGAAACTTGATGATTACCCGTTCATTGGCATTCCCGCGAGCACAAAAGATTGGCTTGTTGGATCATTCTATCTCGCCAGTTCAGCATTTGACCTAAGAAATACCTCCAGTTTGGAAAATCTTATCTAAAAGGTATACTTGGCCTTGTTGAATTCCAAAATGCAAACGTTGAGCTATTTGTTTCCGTTGCAGAGAACGACCAAACAACCTACCAGGCAATGTCTGATCCTGGGTCCTCCGGAACAAACACGTCAGTCAAAAGTGGACGCCTGGGCCGAAGGGAGAGGTTCCTCTGGATGGGACAGATTCGAAAATGGTGGGCCACCCTGTCGCCGACGGCTGTCCTCACTTTGTACTCTGGGCCGAATGAGACGAGGGCACTCAGTTCACTGACGCTGGAGAACTACCAGGCTCGCCCGGCGTCACAAAATAAGCCTTCGGCCGTGTTCGAGCTGTTCTCCCCTGGCAACAAAACGTACCAGGTATGGACTTGCGGAACGATGTCATCTAACTCCCTCCCTCTCTCTACTGTATTTCTTTTGATTATTATAAAAAGTAGACAATTTCGACATGTCGAAGTTCATTTTTCTTGGAGAGTTGCTTCTTACCCGTCGGCAAGTGATGCGCTCAAAATTGGGAGATAGTGTTGGCTATTCCGTCGTTCAAGTACATTGGCTCATGATGTTGTAATTTCATAAATTTTTAAGTAAATTGAGAAAATTATTAACTTGAAATACCTTCCCAGTTCATCGCGAGCGACCAAGATGACATGGAGTCCTGGATCAACGCTTTCAACGACGTCTGCTCCAGGAGAAAACTCCCTTCACCACCATCTCCAACTGTCACCTCAGATTCGGTGGTTCAACAAGAACAGGCCTGGTACGACACGCCTGACTCCAGAGTTCGCCCCGTCACGCCCGTCACTCCTTCGAAGCAAGAATACGAACCGATGGACTCGTTTTACCACGTCATATCAGACAATAAGTATAAACCACAGGTGAGTTGGTGTTTCTTAAATCATAAATCTCTAAAACTTTTTCAGCTGATGACCGCATTTTGTAGTTTATCCTCATGGGTGGATATTCCTGGGTGGAATTAATCCTATACGTTAACTTCTTATACCTACGTCCAGCGCATACTCACTCTATCAAACATAGGTTGATTATTCAAGAAATAACCAACCAAAACGAACTGCCATGGCAAAAGAAATTCAAGTTTCTGAAAAAAGGGCTGAAAAATGGTACCGAACTTTAAACAATAAGAAGTTTGACTAGCTCTCAGATGGAATACTTAACCTAAATACGTGGAGGAATCAATCTTAGAATTTGAAGGAAACCGGGTGACCTGTTTTGTGACCGAGACCTGTTCTAGGCATGTGCAGCATGAGTTGTTGCCATAAAAATGAGAAAACCTATAGTTTTTAAGAATTTATGCTAGAATTCCTACATGAAGTCGGTCGCCTGTCGTGTTCGAATGCTTTTTCGTTTATTAGAACGCAAGGTACATAACTTCGTCCCATGTCTGTCGTTATGAACTCGGTCACATTATCTGACTACGCTAGTTCATGCAGTTTCCGGCGCTTTAGGCTGGCCGTCCACTGGACGCGAATTCGCGCGAAGAGGCGAAGGGAATCAAACATGTTTGATTCCAAACGCGCGAACTGGCGAACCTGGCGATGGAAATCGATAAATCGATCATGGCGCTTGCAGTGGACGGGGTCCTATACGAATAATAGTGTTTGTTAAGAGGCGAACTCTTCGTTTGAAATCGCGTACTTCGCCTCTTCGCGCGAAGAGGCGAATTCGCAAGTTTTCGCCTCTACGCCTCTTCGCGCGTCGAAACCCCGTCCACTGCACGCGAATTCCTGTCAGTTTCGCCCGTCCTATCAGCTGTTTTGGGTCGAAAGACAGATGAGGTACATTGTTTAGTGAAGTAGTATGGGGACTACACATGTGGGCTAGGTAAAAGAGTGCGGCAGGTATAGATTTCCATCACCGGGTTCGCCTGTTCGCGCGTTCGGAAACAAACTGGTTTGGTTCTCTTCGCCTTCGCCAGACTTCGCGCGATCACAGCGCTTCCAGTGGACGGGGTCCTATACGAATGTGTTTGTTAAGAGGCGAACTCTTCGCGCGAATTCGCGTCCAGTGGACGGCCAGCCTATACGAATAATAGTGTTTGTAAAGAGGCGAACTCTTCGCGCGAAATCGCGTACTTCGCCTCTTCGCGCGAATTCGCGTCCAGTGGACGGCCAGCCTTAGGCGCCGAGTTAGTTTCTATGCGTCAAGGAGCTTCATAGCTTCTTCGTTTACGTGGTATCTGAGTCATGCAAGTTAGACCCGTGGCCCTCTGCATGGTAACGTCTTCTCCACTGTATTACTGATGTACCCTGGTGCATCAGTAATGCACTGCAGCGCAGAGTTCTCGAATCTCTGAATGATCAGCCGATTGGTTGGAGCAGTAATGCCACACAACTGCGCTCCGCGCGCCCGTACTTGATTAGTTGAGTAATTGATTGCGCAGAAGCAGTTTGTTTCCGATGGTCATGGAAGATCGTCGGCCAATGAGCCAGTACATTTTCTGAATTCTGAGCTGAGTTCAGTTTGTGGTTGTGTATTCCTTGAATAACCAACTGTTCTTATGCAGAAAGTCAATCACTCCAATTCGCCCCAACATCTTTTTCTGGGCGTTACAAGGTGCCTAGATCAAAATAAGCAAATGTCCGTCCGCCGTTCACGTTAATTTTTGTAGTAGATTACTTATTATAAAAATTTCATGTAAATCTGAAATTTTGGTCAGGGACCCATTTCCAGCTCTAGTTGGTCCTCAAAAGATTTCGAGATTTTCGGCGTTAGGGTGTGGGGTATCATTTTCAACTAAATTTTGGATTCTGAATCCAATAACACGAGTATCGGAACGATTGGCACCCAACGGAAGAGGTTATGAGTCAAAATGGGTATCTTTCTACCCATTTCGAATGTGTTTTTGAGATTTCTGGTACCTAGGCGTGTTGGATTATCATTTTTGGACGCTGAATCGATTTGAATGTGTCTCCATGCTCCTGGTATGAGGAATAATCAACCCCTGTGAAAAAATTTGCACCGTTTCTTCTTTTCGGCCCGCTCCTTCCATCTGAGCTTGGCGTCTAGCGTCATGCCCGGTTACTTGGCCACATTCGCGTGGGGAATGATTTTGTTGTTGAGGAAAGTGGGGATGTTGCCAATCTTGAGATTGGTAAACTCGACGTGCACTGATTTAGCCTCATTTATTTTTTATTCTCCATTTTGATGTCCATTGACTGATTTTGGAGATTCGTTAAGTTTTCCCGATCGTTGATGCTGTTACCTGCTGCCTGGGCAGCAGTGCCTCTGCGAATGGTGTTGAATTCAATTTCTGGTCGGTCACTTGTGTGTGTAGTTTGTTATATGAGTGGGCCTGAAGTACTTCTATGAGGCACATGAGCGTGGTTCGAAATCTGATTGAATTTGAATGTTTTTCTGATATTTGCCACCTCCTAGAGCATTTGGTGAAATAACAGTTACTGTACGAAGATTCTAAAAAATTCAATTTTCGATCATTTGTAACGTTTGAACCTGCCATCGCGGTCCTATAGAATGTTTTCTTGATTATGATTAAAAAAAAAAATCTCATTTGTTTAGAAATCGAAGAGAACAGTTTATATTTCCTTACAAATGTATACCCCGGACATACTTTAACAACCTTAGATAGGAAAATACCTGTTTGTACTAACCAAATATAATGTATAATATGTATGTGTTTCAGGAACAATTGTACAAGAACGTGGGCCACCATGAGGAAGACAACTGTTATTACAATCTTTTGCCTCGGTGCACTGAAGAAATTTACCAGACCATCATGGAAGCTGAAAAAGTGTCTCCAGGTGCGGGGCAAAATCGAATTCAAGCCATCATCAGAGCGATGGAAGCCACCATAGCGGAAGCGCAACTTTACGAACCTGTCGAATCCGGACATGAATTGCAGCGGTAATAACAGTGTTGTGGAAGAGGCAGCAGCACATATTAATCGAGTTGTACTGATGGTCCAGAACCGTCATTTTCATGTCGAACGAATCGTTGCCGCACGACGGTATGAGGGAAACGTCATGCTGCATGAATCTTAGCAGTAACTATAAACCTACCAGTACTGAATCTTGAGGACGATCGTTGAGTAACTTATTGCACTGACAATGTGTTCCTGCTCACAGTATCCTCCATGACAACTTCTTCATCTTTTCCAACATGCCGAGAGGAGTAAAATTACCTTTAGTCGTTCCTTCTGAAGACCTCGAATAGGCAAAGAATGTCCTAATTTCGTGTGTATTGAAAAAGTTCGAAATGTCTCCTTTTATTGAGTTATTATGCCCGGTTTCTGCTTTTATCGTCACTGTTATTCAATCGATTGGTTTGTGACTGGATTTCAAGAATTCTTCAGCTGGTAGGCGGTGAATACCTACCCTAAACTGAAGGTTTAACGTACCTGGTGTACCGAGTTTCATGTGTTGGGCTACTAATACTCGCAGAAATCTCGACCTAGATCGCAAGAGGTGGGAAATCCGTAATGTACAATAATTTGATAATGGAGAGATCGTCACCAAACGAAATGTTCTGTCCAGAGGATCTGTGAGGACGACCTAAAACGAGTTGGTAGGTAAGAATGGATGAATTAGGTGGCCTATGGCCAAGATCGTTCCTTAGACACATTTTACCTGACGTCCACGTGCAGGTAGAAATTGCCGTCAGCGTAAGCTTTTTTTCAATACTAATTTTTCTCATTTTTCTATTTGTTTAGATGACCACAATGTTCAAAATGTGCATCCCAAAACCAAAGACTTGACAATTGTTTATCTTGTACAAGGCTGAAGATATGTACAATAAAGGGCATCTGCAATTCGTCATATTTCTGTTTTTATTTGTAGTTTTACATTTACGTTTGTAACATTTTTGTTTTGATATTTTATTCTAATCATTCATTGAATTCGTGGTAATAATCTGTACAAGCAGAAATTATGTCCAATATAGCATCTTCTGGATACAGTAAGTGCACCGCCCCTACAAACTAATGAAGGCAGCTTCTAGGATTTATTTCACGCTATTTCGCCTTGTTGAAAACATTTAGGCTTTCAAAATTTCGTATACCTATACGAAGTATAGAATCATATATTGAAAAATTGAGTGGAAAACGGGTCTTGGAATTGATTTAACGTCCGTTGAATCACCCTACTCGCCTTGTATATTTTGAAACTTGATTTAAAACAATATATATTATAATATTTGTTAAATTGCATTATTTTATTCAACACAGTACCAGCAGGTATCCCTAACTCAATGTTGCACGAGTTGAATTGGATAAACCATCGAGGATTACATTCCGTGAAAAGAATGCCAACAGAGTTGTTATGATGGTAATGATTATTTCAGCTCGAGTACACCTGGTTGGTCATGCGGAAATAAAATGTCGAGGGTAAAAGATTCGTAGGTTGAATAGTACCTTCCTGAGATACAATTTTGCAAAAATTATTAAAATAAAAATTCTAGGTTACCTTTTGTTCATGTTTGAGCGATTTGATCGCAGAAGTATTGATCGGACAAAAGTGTAATAACAGAAAGTTTCATCAAACTTTATAATTTACCCTGCAACATACAAGCCGAGTTATATGTATTAATATGATTGAAATCATCACATTTTCACAATGGCTAAAATGTTATATAGTGATTGCATACCTTTGCGATTAAATAAATACATCAAACAGAGAAAACGTTTAATTCTTCTTTTGGTTGGTTATTCCTTGAATAATCAACCTACGTTTTCATGCAAAACGTCAATCTCTCCGATTCGGCCCAAAATTTTGTTCTGGACGTTTCAAGTTGTCTAGATCAAAATTACCAAATATCCGTCCGTCGTCTTCGCCGACTTTGGTAGTAGAAATTATTCAAAATTTCAATTCATATTTTATGGCACCCATTGGAAGAGGTTATGGGTCAAAATGGGTATCTATTACCCATTTTGAGTATGTGTTTTCAAGATTTCTGGTACCTAGGCGTGTGGGGTATCATTTTCCACTAAATTCTGGACCCTGGATCGATTGGAAAGGGTCCGGGACCCGCTACACCACTGTTTCCCCCATGTTTGAATATGTGTTTTCGAGATTTCTGCTACCTAGGCGTGTGGGGTATCATTTTCCACTAAATTTTGGACACTGATTCCAATGAGACGGGTCCCGGAACGATTGGTGCTCTCTGGATGAGGTTATGGGTCAAAATGGGTGCCTATCTACCCATTTTGAATGTGTGTTTTTGAGATTTCTGTAACCTAGGAGTGTGGGGTATCATTTTCGTCTAAATTGTGGACCCTCAATCGATTGGAATGGGTACTGTTTCCATTTTCCCCATGTTGAAGAAATGAGTCTCCATGCGCCTGGTCCGAGGAATAACCAACCCGTGTGTGTACTGTATGAATTTGCAGCGTTTTGTAAAATATATGTTATGCGTTAATACATATTTTAATCATTAAAAAATGTCACCGAAAAATTAAGTGGAGCTAAAATTTGGAGGTTTCTCGACTAAAAATCCTGCATCCCTACGTTTCTTCAGGGTTTCAAATCTAGATAGGTGGATACTTGTAGGTACCTACTATATGTTTCACGACTACATTACATCTCCCGGATTAGATGCACTTTCAAGCTATTTGTATGTCCAATGTGACTGGCCTGAGTACCTACACCAAGTATCCCCTCCCCATTACTCGACTCAATGCGTTTTGGAAATTTTTTCTCGGCAGATTTTGAATCCCTCACTGACCACCGACGTTCAATTTAAATTCTTAACTTTATTTTAATTCACTAGATGTGAACTATGTCAAACGAAAACACGCGGAAGGTTTACAGGTGACGAGCGCGGCACAGAGTAGGTATGATGGTTTGGAACTCCATTGTTGTCCCGGAACCCGCGCGGGGACGAAGAACACCCAAGTGGGAGATACTCCCCTCGGACGGAGCAGATCCATCCCTCAACGCGGCGGCGTCTTGTTCCTATCAGTTCGATGCTAGACGGTGAGATCTGCTTGTCGACGAAGTGCTTAGTTGCCTCATTGCCGCAGCTTCACGTCCCCGTATCACGTAAGTATGAGTCAAATTTATTAATTAATATAAGAAGTTGAACTTTGTCATCCTCCCAACGTACTACAATCGAGAGTTGTTTCAAACGAGCAAAAAATTCTGAGCAAGTTAAGTAAAACCGGTCGAAATCGCGCTCATTGCATTTACTTATTGCGCACTATTTCTCCCAAATATTCACCTAGAATTGTGGGTCAACCCTAACCGTGTTTCAATTGCTGTATCAGTCGCGTTTTCGAGTAAAGTACACCTACTCTCTGACAAGCCCCATTCAGGAAGAAAGTGAAAAAATTCCGGTCGTTGACTTGGCTGAAGGTAAGCAACAATTTCTTTACGCTAGGCTACCCAGTGAGTTTTTTAGGATCTTGGATGTCTTATAAGGCCAGGGGTGACCACATCGTTTTTCAAATGAAAGTAGCCCTGTATAGAAAAACAAATTCACTTGCGCATTTGCAAATAGCCGTGAATAGAGAGCCGGTGTATACAGTGTCAGTAGTATGTTAGTATAGATCAGTGTTCTTCAACATGCATATTGTGGCCTCTAACCCACGATACAGTGCCCTGGTAACGTTATCTGTCTTAGATACGTCATATTATACGTCTTTCGGGCGGCTATGAACCCTACCTATCAATGGCCAATCTTGAAATCTCTTAGTTATTGCGCCAAAGCCGTGCCATATTACAGCCTGAAGCCTGAAGCGCACGTGAACCAGAAACCATGGTGATTGGGCTTCTTTTCCAAAACCATCTTGAACCTGACGGCCAGTTTTAGGTGAAATAGCCAACTTTTAGCGTTCCTCTTAATACTTACTATACCTCCGATACGCAAATATCTACTCAAATAATATTCCCACCAATAAATTCATCTGATCATGACAACTGTTGACGGTGTTCAATGTATTTGGTTTCGTGGAGGGCATAAGAGTGATGGAAGATGGACACTAAATACACTAATCAAACCACTAGGTTTAGGGTGTCACATTCCCCGGCAGTTGTTGTCCAGTTCAAATACATCAGGTAGCAACCAAAAATATATCCCATGTATAGCATATACATCCAGTTGAGGATCCTCAATATCTTGAAAAGCCACATGTTTTCCAATCGTGGCTCATAGGAACTCATGAGTTTGATCGCGCTAGTTCCTACCAAAGATGACGCTTCTGCAAAAAATTCCGCCAACGCACCGTGTGCACCTTGTTGCCAAAGGTTCATCCAAATTATCGTGAATATTTTCTGACCAATCCCAATGTTGTAGTAAATGGTCATGGCACTATTCATTATTTTGACCCAAGAGCTCCAGTTCTTCCAGCTATCGTCCGCTCCCCACCATTCCATGGGGTTTTGCTGAAAGTACAATTGCTGAACTATGTAACCCGATCCGAGCATCACCAAAGTTTCTTCCCATGGGTCGTTGTATTCCTTTTGACATATATCCGGTTTGAAGTAGAAAATTAGGCTGGTTATTACGCCGTAAAGTAGTCCGTACGTCAAACTCATCACATCATGTGCTCTTTGGAAGATCCTTTGTAAAGGCAAAAGCGTGAGATAGAAGAAGAAGGAACCCCAACCAAACGCCGCCATGTTTGTAAACCATCTTTCGTATTGCTTAAAAAAAAGAAATAAACAGCGTGAACTGCGTACATTAAAGATTCGGAGTGACTGCATAATAATCCCTGACGCTTATAATAATCGCTCTCCGGTTTCCCCGAAAATGCTACTACATGATGTCACATCTTGTAGTAGTATTGTAGTTTTTCGTGGACCTAGATGCGTACGGGGGTTCATTTTTATAGTGAATTTTGGACCTGCAACTGAAGAGGTTTTGACCGATTGCCGCTAATGGGGTCAGGTTATGGTGAAAATTTGAATTTCAAAATGGATAATTTGCCGCATCTTATTTTGAACAATAGCAAGAGTAGAAATTTGAGCCGTTTATGAATATTTTTTTAATGGGATGACTAAAAGTCAGAGGTAATCCTTAGCTCACATAAATTCATGCTTACCTTACATTTCCTTAATTCGGGCGCGTACATTTTATACGATTGTGTTTGTTCTGGGTCTGTTCGAAAGGTTTGTTCGTAAAAACTATTGTTCTGTGGTGTGATTGTGCGGTATTCTGATTATTTTGAATTTGTTCTCATTTTCGTGGCAATATTTACAACATATTTCTTGGTTTTGAGGGTTGTTATGGTGAAAAACAAAGTAATTACTATGCGAAAAAAATATAAATATTCAGGGAGCCAGAATGGATATGGACATAAGAACCAATTTATTGTGTTAGCCTTTGATTATATGGTCTTACACTGGGTTATTCATTCAAAGGTTCAGGACCCTTATTAGAAGAGGGGAAATCATGATTGTCTGATGCAATATGACAAAATAATACCAAATTCCTTCTTGGTATTGAGTGATGAGTGGTGGGTGAAACTATTAACATGAGAACACAATTTCAATCACATTTCTTCGAGGAACGACCGCGTACAATGAAGGAACCGTAATAATCCTCCAGATTCAGAGTAGAAGTCATATCCAACCGATTACACGAAAATCGGTGGATTTCTAACCTCTGTAAATTGGAGGAAGTCGACGGAATTTCCCACTTCCGAATTGACCTAAGATGATGGATATTATTAACCATGAGAGGTGAGCCAAGTTCTAATTTCACCTAACCACCGTATCGGTAATAGGGAGAAGGCGGATGAACGAAGAAATCTACTCATATCCTGTTTTTATTCAACTTGGAGTAGTTAAGGGACTTTATCTCTTGAGAAAAACATTTCATCATGCGCGAATTTTTAAAGAAGTTTTTGTCCTAAATAGACTGACTGACTGAAATTTTTATTTATCTGTACATTTTAGGCCTGAGCGGCCCACTCTTACAAATATACAGAAGTGTACATCACATTTTCACATCAGGCTATGACATCAAATACAGTTACTAGCTATTCATGTTTAAAAGGAAGAAAAATAGAATAGGTACATCCAATTTTTTTATACGCTTGTAAAATTTTGTTTTCAAAATATCTAACCCCCTTTTTTCGAATGTCATCATTATTTTTATATATCATCCATTGTTCTTTTTGTTATTACTATTATTTTAAGTAAAAAAGTTGACATTTTCGGGGTGCTACGAAAACTTTAAGAAGTATTCATGCCTAAATCCGGTGTAGGCGCAAAGTCGCCGTCAGTGTTATTCCAAAAATCTCGAAAACACATTTTCAAAATACATACTTTGGTTCATGCCTTTCTTCGGTGTACAGTAGTTGGTCCAGATTCCACTTCGATCGATTCACCGCACAAGGTCAAGTAGAACTCCCAAGCGTCTCGATCCCTTAATAGCCCAAAACTAGCCTCCCTTTACGTCATTCAAGTTAAAAGTGAGTTAGGGACGACTAGGGTCCAAATGAAGTGGGTAAATTTCATTATTTTTCGGAGCTTTTTGAGGGCTGAACACTTCATTTTTCCAGGTTTTATCCCATCAATTGATAAATGTTCTGTAAAATTGATCAAGATTCAAGTGAGTATTTTAAGAACTGATGAGATCAGATCACGTGCGCTAAAGAGGTAATTGTTTCTCCAGAGTATGTTTTCTACCTCTACCCGGAACCGCATTAATAATCAATATTCCACGCAGGGTTTTTGAAAAGAATACAGCGAAGCTCTGGAACGTTCAACCACGACTAACATGGTGACCAGTGACGTAAACGTCAATAACAGAATTTACATTTTAAATTGCCCCCAGAATAATTTTGTGAAAAAATAAGATTGAGAGTAAATAACAAGGTAGAGACTTTGACAAATGAGGTGCCTAAGGTGTCTAAAGGATTGAAGAAGTCACTCGAAAAATT
Source organism: Cyrtorhinus lividipennis (assembly GCA_019603395.1). Classification (NCBI taxonomy): domain Eukaryota; kingdom Metazoa; phylum Arthropoda; class Insecta; order Hemiptera; family Miridae; genus Cyrtorhinus; species Cyrtorhinus lividipennis. The sequence goes on along the minus strand of CM034002.1, from coordinate 24,905,083 downwards.
CCACGAAAGTGTTTTGTTTTTAATTTGGTAATTAAAGTTTTATGACAGATCTTCACAGACGATATAATGGATGATTAGCTGTTGTGTTTCTGATTAATTTGAAATCGAAAAACTCGAGGCGTGACTCCGACGGAGGATTTGGGATGGATCCCCCCAGGATATTTCAAAACAGCGTTCAAAAAAGAGGAGACTAAGTGGTCGGCAACACTAAGAGTACTCATTCACGCTTCAAGTCGGGGGCATCGGATCATTTATGTGATGTTTGAATGGGAGAGACGTGTAGATACGAGTTAGGTGTTGAATGAGGATTGCATACTGTTGTATAAGCCTTCAGTGTTGTGCCTCAAGTGTTTTGATCGGCTCAAGAGAGGATGGTTTACCAAACTCCAAGGGATTCAGGAGTCCCAAATTGTACCCTCTTAGAGGTCAGGATTCAACAACTCGTATCTCACGCAGCTTATCACTGACAAGTGCTCTCGCCCGATTCTCTCCATTTCCAATTTCACCGTTCTAGCTGGTTCAAATTAAGTGGACGAACCTCGTTATACTTGTAAGAATTTTGCTCTCTTGGCACATTGTCGGGTGACTTTGGTATATGTCAGAGGTACCCTCTCTGTAGTTGAGACTTGTTTCGTTCCCTAATCAATCAATTGATTACATCACATGAAAACGAACGCGACTTCGACCGAGATTTATCCAGTTTAAACAGAGCACTCAAGTTTCATTGCCTAGATATTTTTATCGGGCTTGTGAGGTTCAAGGATATTTGATGACTCAGCACCGGATTGACTGATCAATACGAGTAGCCTGAGATGAGAAAGTTTGTCATCAAAAGTTCTGTCTTGACTATGATTCTAGCGCCTTCGTCAGGGGAGAGTGGGTATTTTCACGAGCCATCATCACTTTTTGATGCTCATATAAATTTAAAATAATCAACATCGTCAACCAGCGAGCACTGTTGTGTAAAAAACTAAGCTAAATAATACAACTGCCGAGATTTCCAAAAAGGACTAATTAAGCAAAGGCACTCAATAGGAAATTTCTTCGAAGACAACCAAAACCTTATGTACAGTACAAAAGTTACCTAATTATTTCTATTCTTGTTCTACGATCCTTGAACTCTGAATCTTTACAGTACAGTAAAATTGTATCTACAGTCTCATGAGGTCACTAAACTGATCAGCTGAGTGCCTTTATTTTTCCTTTGAGCAGACGTGATAGCTGCAATACGCGTATTTTTTTATTTTTTCGATATATCATTGTATATTCATTATTATTATTATATTTTTTAAAATTTACAGGGTCTGCCAACGAAGTAGGATGGATTTAAAAAAATCATAACTCGGTTATTTCTCAAGATAGAATATATATATTTTTTTTAACTGTTCACAAGAAGTGGAATTTTCTGGTAATGTTCAATTTTTGAAGACGACGTCGAGCATGTGATGCCCATCAGCTTGAATGCATTTATCGAGTCTTTCGGTGAAGCTCCTCGAAACGCTGTCCAGCATTTCTTGTGGGATGCGGATGATTTCCGTGGTGATAGCCTCCTTCAAATCGTTCAGGGTCCTCGGCTTATCTTTGTAGACTCTTTCCTTTAGGTATCCCCACAAAAAAAAATCACAGGGCGATAGGTCAGGGGACCGGGGAGGGGGGGGGGAGGCAGGGAACGTCACCGCGCCGAGAAATGAGTCGACGGTTAAATTTTTGGCGAAGGAAGGTTATAATCCGCCGGCAATAATTGCTGACAAATCACCAACTTATATGGATGAAAGTGTAGATCGACTTTCAATATTCGACGAACAGTTGATTGTGAGAGGTTCAAATTTGCTGCACGAAGTCAGACGGAATGGTGTGGGCTCTGGAGGGCAGCGACTCTCATGCGCTCAACGTTCTCTGGAGTTCGCGCTGTTCGATCTCCTCCCCTCCTTTTTTTCGTAACACATTTCCCTGAAGTTTTCAACCCACCTTAGGATTACATTACGAGTTGGGATAGCTCCGCGGGGAGAAATCGCGTACTCTCGACGGAAATCTCTCTGTGTTTGAATTATCGACTCACCGTTCACTAAAAACCGACTTACCGCGAAAACACGTTGTGGCATCGTTCAAACCATCTTTGCAACTAACCTAAAAAAACTTCCCTTCATTGTGAACACGATGGTCCCAACCCCACCCCTCACAGAGTTCCCCACGCTGAGTACTACCTATTTCAAAAATGTCCTACTTCGTTGGCGGACCCTGTATTTATCCCATTTTAAGCGTTATGCGTTTAAACCTTTAAATATCAATACAATTTTAAAAGCGAAGAGAGAGAATAATGAACAAGGAAATGGCGGGATGTGTCGTTCATAATATTGCGCAGGAGTTTAAATTGAAGATGAACCAGTTGTCCAATTAAATTGATATTTGCCATTTAGATTCATAACTCATTTGTTTGCTCATCAAATGAACCAAGCTGTTGAGCCAAAGTAAACCAGGCAATAAATTAATAAATTCAAAAAGAAAATGCGAACATGCAACAGTTAAATGATGAAACGCACAGTAAGAATACTTGGTTGATTGCCCTCCAATGCCATCTCTCCCATTTTCCTGGACTGAACCGCTTCAGAAAATTGTACCACACGAGGATCGTAGATTTGTTGTTGTCCTACTCAACGTCATCTTTGGGAAAACGATGCCAATTAGACAAAGAAAACAAACGCACGCAAAACCAATTTGTCAAGAATGTGAATACAGATGAGCGTTTACTTTTCATTGAATTGGTCGTCTAACGGTATCTTGACACAAACCGTCCTACTGTCGATATGAACAGTGGGGGCTCTTAGAGATGGAATTGAGAGAACTTTTTCAACGAAAATATTTCAACTCTTATGAAATACATATTGATTTTGTGTAAAATTATTGGACTGATTAATTTTTCCTGAATCATATCCATAACCTAATCTCTATTTGTGCAACCTGCCTCATATTCTGCAATATAGCTATCTCCAAAAGATACAAACCGCAGCCATCTAAGATACTTGGAAGAGATCAAATCCACCCCGCCCCTCCCACAGTTATTTAATAATGTTGTGTGTGTTAATTTCATATTCCTAATACACATTTTATTTTAATAAAATCTTCATTTTACATCTTCATGCATCGTTTTATCGTGAATCGAAAGTGATGTAATGAATGAAAACAGAATCAGTTGGCTTTGAACTCTCTTCTCGGCCACGCGGAGAACTCGTGCGCAATCTTGGCAGGGCGCCTGCAGTCGAAAATAATAAACTGAAAAAGACAGCACCCCTCAGCTTCCCCCTACAAAGAGGCAATACTTGCATGCAAACACTTTCTTAATCAGTAGGATTCGCGAGCTTGCAAGTGGCGCTCCTCGACTAGTTTAGTGACAGTTCGATGGTACGGGCCCGGTGTTGATAATTATTTTTCGTGCGATGAATTTTCATCTCATTTTGGGAGGTGTCGGAAGAGTATTGGATTTGTTTTTTGCTAGGTAAGTACCCAGTCTTTAGGTAAAATTGGGCCCAAGGTGACCTTCCCCCACTTGGGAGGAGATTGTCAATTTGGAGATACTACAGTTTCTGCACTATTGATTAAAAACCGTTGAAGAAAAGAATATTCTATGAATCCTTTCCCTTCTAATCACTTGTTTTAGAAGCCGCTTCAATCCCTGTTCATACTTGGGCATTTTCAGCGATCCGAGCATCCGAAACCAATTCAAACCATTCGCCTAGTTTAGGCGCATTCTCGGACTACTGTGAACGTTGATTACATTGATTATATTCAATGCTCAATTGAGTTCGGAAATGTTCTCACTAATCCCCATTCATAGATGAGCATTTTCGGCGAACTGAGCATATTTACAAAGATGGGCGAATGCTAGTTTGGACGCATTCTTGAGCAAGATCGAGCTTAAGCTCCAGTTTATTTATCTTCCAGAAGAGAATGAAAGAATAAAGAGAAACTACAAGAGAGAACTGAAATACAGGGTTCCGCGAAATGTGCGTGTTGTCATCCCCCTCTCTCCTTTCCTCTTGCCCCTCGAAAACTTCTGTTTTTTTTCCGACCGCATAAAATCAGAATAAATTTTAAATGAGGCAGAAATTTGGGATCGTGAGAAATTTACCGGCACAGAGTACGCAACGCGTCGTTCCCACAAATCTCCCGCCGTGGTTGTGAAACAAAGATAAAATAGGTAATAGGCACGTCATCTCCTATTTGCATTACATAATGACAATAGATAAAACTCACGCGAGATAGAAAATTCGTCATAATGTAGACATTGATTCATACGTCAGCTTTTGCCTTCTGATTACTGTTCGTGCGATTTGAGTGAGGTTATAAACAGAGATTGATTAGTGAATAATCGTGGATTGATGAGGCCTGTAAGTACGCTCAAGAATTACTAACTCACTCACAGTATCGTCCTGCGACTACTGTTTGTCGCGTTTGGTTCATATCTTGAGATACATTATCCGTATTTACGTCAGCCGAATCAATTTTGTACTTTTTAGCTGAAAAATGTCGTTTAAAGTCAATTAGTTTTCATTAGGAATTGGGAATTCTCATATCAACGCATGAGTCAGTGAATAATGGCAAGAACGGCCTAATCCTAAACCTAAAGTGTTTAGCATTAAAACAAAATTTGTCCCTACAACCCCCTGTAGTCCCCCACAACCGGCTGGAAAAAGGAAGGTGGATTTTTGAAACATCTTCACTTCTAATACACCTATCGCAACTACGCTGCAATAAATTTCAAGTTATTTACTGGGCCTAGTTAGGAATAATTCGAGAAGGACAAAAGCCTGCTCTAAAGACAATTGTATGGTAACTCTATGCAAGTTAATGGAGAGGATGAGCTAGACGTTATTCCTTGAATATTCAACCTGTGTAATTATGCCCGAGGTGGAACTCTTTGATTGGGCCAAAAATTTGACAGTATACTATATGTACAAAATTTGATAGTATACATGATGACCACAAAATTAAAATGCCCCTCCATCGTACGCCTTTTTTGATAGTAGAACATTATCTAAAAATCTGAATTTTTGGTCAGGGACCTCTTTCCAGCTCTAGTTGCTCCTCGAAACTTTTCACCCCGATCGACCCAATGTTGGAGAGGTTATGGGTACAAATATGTTATTAAAACTAGATTTTTGGAACTAGGCCATGGTGGGGTATCATTTTTCAACAAATGTTGGACGCTGAATTTATTGAGATGGATCCCGGACTTATTGGTGCCCATTTTGTGTGATTTTTGGTTGTCTGGACGTGTGGGTTATAATTTTCCACTAAATGTTGGACGCTGAATCGATTGGAATCAGTCCGAAACTCTCCACACTCACTGTTTTACCCAATCTCTTTTTCCAAGTATTAATCAACCATTGGAGGATAGTTTGCAGCGTTTGTAGTACAACGTACAGCGTTGTAGAAAGACACAATTTTATTTAAATATTGAAATCACTGTTTTGTCGTACTTTTTAAAACGGAATGCTGACGATATAAATATTACTCGAAGTCATAGCATGAGTCCACTGTACGTTCGAGTTTCCCCCTTTCGGCCGCTCACCTCATCGGAACAGCTCGTGATAAAACATCTAGGCCCGTCTCTGTCCGTCGTCTTCAGTCTGTTTTGAGGCCTCACGGAGAAAGTCCGTCCGTGTCCCTTTGGCGGTCTTCGAAGCGCGATTTCCACCAGTTTTAGTGACGCTTTTTCTCTTCTTGACTGGCTGCTGAAATGTTTGGGTGAGTTCTCAATCAACTAGCTAGTCTTCTCCATTGCCTAAATCATTAAAAAGAATTGTGGTCAATCTTTGGGATTCATGTAAACAAAGATATGAAGATCACACTTTCATTCCCACCTCTTCCCACTTACCGCCTTTTCTTTGGTAATTAGTACTGGAACGTATCAAATTTGCATCCTTCAATTTAAAGCATTCAATTTAAAATCAAAATTTCATTTTTTTAAAGTCCACGACGCGAAAAAACTGCGAAATGGATCAGCATCGGCCGGATTTTTCATAATATTGTTAACGATGAAATTTTACTCCAAACTTACTGCTAGGAAAAATACAGTGGTTAAATCCCCCTAAAACACTGAAACCTGCCATTACCGTCCACATTCAGGCCTTGATTATGAAAGATATTTCCCAATGAGAATGAGAGAGATTAATTCTTTTAAAGAAATGGTTGAAGTAAAAATGGAACACCTATTACCTTCCATAACATCAAGTACATACATCACGACTGTGGTTTGTACTCACCAACTAATTCATTTTGTTTCGGATTTGGATTGTCTTGAGATGAATAAATGGCTATTTTGCGTTTTACCAAGTAAAATGACACCGGTAAAAGGCTGATAGATTTATGACCGACGCAAATAGTTGATAAGGGAATGTGATTAATGATGTACCTACCAACCTTATTTATATTATACACTGTGTGTATGCGAATCTATAAATTCTCATGTTTGAGAAAACATGCAAATTGTTTTAGGCGGATCTCTTTCGTTGTACCGCATATCTTTGAGGTCTCCTAAACAGGGCCCCTACCTTTAGAAAAAAAATATATATTTTTTTTAAGTACTCATTTTTGCCAATAGCTTCAAAACCCATCAATCACTTCAGCGTTCAAATTGGATAATGTCACCCTGCTCGCCTTGGTCCCCTCAAGCTGGTGCCATTTGATTTCACTGATCGAAAATTTCTGATTTATGGATCATGTCCTGCTGCCGAAAATGACTTAGACGGTGGCCGGCCGTTTTGATTTTGAAATTTAGATAGATTAGATAGAAACACATATTTTTGGCAGGTAAATGCATGTAAATATTTGAAAAAATCGGAGGGATTGACCTCAATAATAAAACTATGGGAAAATCATGCAGAGAATATCAACCATAACCGCGTATTGTGTTGGAATATGTCCGCAATTTCCAGCCACCAAATAAATATCCGTGAACTACAGTATAAAACCTACTGGCCAAATAGTTCGATCTTCAGGGATCTATTAGGTCAATTTAAATGAATACATTCAATTCAATTAATAACCCGTTCATTAAATTATAGGAAAATTCCTGAGGCAATCACTTTAGTTCAGAATTGACTGGACCTCATTTACAAATGCATTAATCTGGTTCATTGTTTTAAAATGTTGCTGAATGTTAATTGGCCTTATGCCCTAACCGGCATCAACGTAACCATTACGTCATTCATCTACAATAATCTTGTAATTTTTTTTTTTTTTTTTTTTTTTCGTATACAACTTATTCTAAGACTTTATTACATATTTGTTTTTTTGCTCACTCGCACCTATTTTAGCATCCGTAAATGACTTTTCGGCGGTTATGATTCAGATCGGACGATTGACGTCAGTGCGGAGTAATTGCGAATTTACAAAGATTTCTTTCAGGAAACGTCAGTTTGAAGCTGGGAATTGAGAGTGACGCTTTGCATTTTGTTGAGTGACCCGCGTGCGGTTCCCGACCTTTATTCCTAAAGAAGAGGCAGGGAAGTATTCATAGAGGGTTTTCGTAGGGTACATTGTCTCCTGGCCACAAATACAGACATTGGTTTATAGGATTAGGTAAACTAGAGATATTTCTATTAGTTGTTCCAGAAATTCCAGAAGTAACGCATTGTTTATGTCAAAAACTCCCGAATTCACTCTCAACGTCCTACTTCAATCCAAGTTCTATTCCCTTCAAGCCACAGATGGCATCCACCCGGTCTTTTAACTTGCCGTATATTTCGTCTTGTCATTTCTTCTGGTAAATTTCATTCGCCTAAATCATTTTACCGGGTATTGGGTTTATTAAAACGTCAGAGAGAGGGAGAGAATGTCCGCGTCCTTTGATCTTGGCTGCACTGAGGGCTTATGTGTTTTCTAAATTATATACAATCGGGGTTCAACCTCAAATTGACCATCTCACCCAACGTCTCTGGTTTTTTTCCAAACATTCATCCTTGCGCGTGAGCAAGACAGAAAAAACTTATTTGTTCGTTCTTCAAACGGCAAAGTAGTGTGAACAAATTCAGTTCCCTTGTCTGTCTGCCTAAATGTCCGCACTATAGTAATCATCTTGAAAGTATTGGTCAGATTCAGTTCTAATTTTGAAGGTAATAGCAAGTTTACCAGTAGGAGATCCTATACGAATTTCATAAAGATTGAATGAACTAGAGGGTCAGATTTGATAGGTAGGTTATTGCATCAACGATAAAAATCCATTCCAATATAAGCACATTACATTTTTTTGACACGACTTTGGAACGCAGATTAAACATAAGTGGATAACAGTCTAACTTCGCTAGCTTCTCTTAGATAAAGGAATTAAGTTCCGATCTCTTGATCTCAAAACACGCTTGAACTGGTCCTTAAACGAGAGAGGCAGCTCTTGAACATGAAGGAGGAACATCAGTCGCGGGTTTAGAGAGGCCTTGACACCCAATGCTTACCCAGCCCCTGCTGTTGGGCCAAAGGACGTGCAATGAATATTGGCCAGTCTTGAAGATGATACCCCTGTGGCTGCAGGGATGTCTCCTGAAAGGCAACTAATCCATAGTCTGGGCAAGCTCGAGAAGGTATATTTCGCGGTATAAAGGGCAGGACATTCCAAATACTGTGAAATTAGTTCGGCAGCTGATGGCAACTACTCCCCACATGAGTCTGAGCAACCAACGAGAGCCATCACTCAGCACGAGGGTGGCTATTTATAATGTACCCAGCACGTAGCACGCACCATTGTATTGAGGGTACCTCGAGGGAGCAGTAGGATGCACCTGTAAAAACCAATCCAGTCTATTGCTTTATTGGAGTGCCCACACAGAGGAACGTTACAGTAGGATTGTCTTCACCACTGTCCGAGAGAGCCATGCAACAGCTCAAGCTAGATGTCAACAACTGCTGCTGAAGCTGAGTTGGTAGTTGTGGGTAGATCACAAGGAAGCTTTGTCGTGGTCCAGGGAGAATATTTTGAAATATGCTTTGTGCTAGTCTAATGATTCTACACCACTTTTTAGGTGTATTCACTCAATAACAAGGTCATTGTTAATCGAACACAACCTGTCTGACAGATATTTCTAGGAAGACCTAAAACGCGAACATCAATGGCCATGTCGGCAAGAGTTCTCTCGTTCCCAGTCATTTAACTGAAAAAAAGGGTAAATGACCGTGACAAAAGGCACATTTAGAACCGCGCACATCATAATCGTGATTGTTGGGAAGACCGACGAAATAATATACGTAATTGGCACCTCCAATAGATGCGCTAAAATGTGAGTGGTTCCGACAAGAAGGAAAAACCGCCAAGTTTCACAACAGTGGGTGCCCCAGATTCTCAAACACGATAGTCAATACCGACGTCACGAATTTCTCAAGAAACGTGTAATCCCAATGTTTGAAATGAGACAACTTTGAAAGAAGCTGCCTGTTTGAGATTTGTGAAGGAGATCGCTTGAAATGCCTTCTTCGTGTATATAGTTTTTAGTTTCACTTGATTGACATGAACAAATAGGTAAATACTCAAAGACAGGTATCCATGTGTGGATATGAACATTTTGAGCTTACGATGGCTTAAACAGGCTGAAAACTGTTTATCCTTTGGTACTGGTACACTGCTGGTTGAATAAACATGAAGTGATAACCGGGCAAACACTTTCCCGTCTATTTTGTCAGCTTTGACACACGGGTCTTTAATAAATTTACGATTACGATCGCGGGTTATAGGCCGTGTTGAACGACAATCAGAAAGCCTTACCTGAATTTTCTCTGAAGGAAAGGATTCACCTACGGCTCAAACTATGGATGAGAGTTACGAAGAGCAGTTATCTCTAGACTCGGACAAGGCGGGCCTTTATTAATAGACCGCGTTAATCGGCTAAAACATTATTATTATGTCAATCGGTTATTCGTCCAAAATACAGTAGAAAAATGATACACTACACTCAGTCCCCAATAATTCCGGCTCACAATCCTCAAAATTAGTCATGATATGTTCGGGCAGGGTCTTATTATTTATATTCCTCCTATCACTTAATTATCTTATTGATAATGACAAAATTGTGCAGCATCAGGTTACACTCAGCCCTCGGTTTATTGTGCCTAACAAAGTATCACCTCAATCGTCGCACTCAGAGGGAAGGTTTTCGTTCAATTTTGATTATGGGGTTGTTTTTCAAATATTGATCCCTATGACGCTTAATCGATTGAAATACTCTACTCATCTTATATCCTGTGACAAATTCATACTTACCGGATATGGACATTTCCTTCACAATCAAAATCTAACTACTCAAAAATAATAAATAATATTGGGAAAGAATTTGCAGCGTCTTCCAAGTTACGATCTCAGTTAATTGTTTTGTTTTTTGACCACATTTTATTCTGAACTCCTCACTTCAATTTTTACTGTGAGTTGTCTCTTGGTATTCGCTCCTGAGTATGACTGATTATAAGACTAGAAAATGACTCTCCCAAAAATGTCTCAGTCCTAATTAACATGCGTAACGTTACTGAATAATACGTCATCTAACGATGTTTTTGTTGAGGCGTCACATCATCTTCTTTGTCAATCGGGTCACGGTTTCGTATATTTCCACTCGAGTTGATTTGTATAGATTGGTTTGTTTTGTTTTTTCCCCGATGTACGGGGGAAATGACTTTTGTCCACAACTACACGGTTTTGGCCTTAAAATACCCTTTAATGGGTCCCGGGGGCTGGGTAAAGATAGGTCCAGGAATGAGAGGTCATCGCGCTCTGTCATTACCTACACTCAGTTCTAGGACGTCGACCAATTCTAGAGCGCGATGTTGTATATTCGAGAAAAATCTCATTTTGATTCCAATCGGTAGGATACTGTGGCTTACAAATCGTATTACGGCTTGTAATAGAAGAATAGGAGCTGCGTACTGAAGTGCCTGCCGAAGGTAAAACCAATGTTAAAAATATGTATATTATGTAGGTGATATACGTGCGGTGTTCTAGGAACCTAACTTAGGAGGCATGTTGTCGAAATTTCATGTTTCTGCGACATTTCCATGTAATTAGGTACAGAAACTCCACACGGAAATAATTTTTTTGATTCTCTTAAACCAACTTGTCGTGTTGTACTTCTTCCTCGTTTAACGCATGATCCTGTTGGATCCATAAAAGGATGCTCATTAGGAGTCAGACAAAGATTCGAATCAACTTTTTTTTACTACACTGGAGAAGGGTAATAAGGACGATTGATTCAAGGACTCCAAGGCGAGCCCCTCAACGAGTGGCAGGTATTTACTTTTTGTCGGTATTTGTCGTACATTTTGCCTATTCAAGGAGAACGGCAAGTGTTCTGGGAACGAAGAGTGACATGAGGATCAACTCCTTGGTTAGGGCAAAAGGGTTTCCTACTTTAGAACATCCTTTTCTCCCATCAACCAAATCAGTTTCCCCAATGATCTCAGTACTGTTCATACAAGACTCTTATTTTATTCGGGCAGGTACGACCTTGTGTGTCTTGATCGACTAATTGTGACATCTATCAACGTTGACGTTGCGATTGCTCTCGACGGGACTCTTGTTCTTTTCATCGTGTTTCTGACCAGCGTACCGCGAATGAAGCAACTACGAGCGGAAATAGCCTTATTCGAACATTTGCCAATAAAAAAAAAAAAAAAAAAAAAAAAAAAAAAAAAAAAAAAAAAAACAGACGCCAACCCCCTTTCTTGGGCCATTTCATTCGCAATTACGCGACCAGTTGTGGATGTTTTCACTCGTGATTAGAGTCTTCAGCTTCTCGAACGAGGCGTTTAAAGTGATTTTCAAAACTCTCTCCTTGGGTCTATCAGGATCGAAATTCCTCAAAAAAGTGCCTATTTCGCTACCGAAATAGGGAACTGGGCTTACGTAAAGTCGTATAGGTGGTCCGGTCAACCATTGCCGTAGCTGGTATGTTGTGAATGCGGCAGAAGACTAAAACATGGGCTCGGTAGTGCTGCTTTGTTGGCCAATTCGTAGGATACTTAATGCATAATATGCTCTGGCGCTTTGCTTGAATCTTATACTCGTAATTATCCTTCACATGGCATCGTGCATTCATGCTCTTATCCTTACCTAAGCCCAAATTCACCCGTACCCGGCATCATTTAAGCACAAACGAAGTATGTGCAAAGTTACAACTATTTTTTTAGCATTCTAAACGCTTTTTTCGGTCTAAATGACGGACTTTAACCGGATTTTGAAATTCGAAATTCAAGAAAAAAGTTTTTAAGTTTCTTCATAAGGAGTAATCCGCAGTTCTTGAACATACGAACATACCCAGTTACACTTTCCCAATCATTATATCCTACTGCTGACCATAATATCATTTTCTTCAATATTTAAGTGAAGTTAGTATCGGGGTCGTTGACACTTTTAGCATCGTTTAGGTGCTTGCATTAGTTATTTCGCAATTTGATTCAAACGGGGTGGCGATCTTGCTGAGTAAATTAGGTCCCTACACCACTCGGAATTTTAATGCTTCTGGTCTGTTTTAAAAATTCATTGGCCTTGAGCGAACCGGTTGATTACAATAATTTCTCGAAGACATGATACTGAAAGGCTATTTGCAGAGATTAAAAATCGATTATTGACCCTCAATTCAGTGGACGTCAAATTATAAGTCGATTAGACAAAGATGGTTTCTCATGGGTAGAGAAACTTTCCTCCAACGGATAGATTATTGCGGATGTTACCGTAGATGGTACCTTCTGCCATAAAAAGCTGAAAGATTAAGTTTGTATCAACTAGAACCGAACGTAGAGTGTACCCAGAGGATCGTAAAGATGGAATCCCAGAAATCTTAGTTGTATAATACGAGGAAGCACCGACGACGCCGACATGTGAAGCCACGACCGCTGTCAAAACAGCCGTTTGTAGCCGGATACTTTCTGTGTGGCGTGGTACAGACAGCCATTGTTGAAATTGAAAGGTTCGAATGAATGTGAATATTCGAGCTATTCGTGCGAATCGTTCGGGTGTTATCTATTGGCCATCAGGATGTTGAACTCACGTGTGTACATGAGGAGAGAACTGTTCGAGATAGCAACCGGTTTGATGAGGTCAGTGTCAATCGGGCTAAGGAGCGGCCTTTTCGAGACCTAGATCACCTATGAAGAAAACAACAAAAACCCAAATTAGAAAAAAAACGTAAACAAATAGTTTAAAGCCTACAAAAATGTCTCTACGCTTTAGTGTTTTCTATTCGAGTAGTATAGCTCCGTATTTATTAAAATTTTAGTACCTACTTAAACATGGAATACCTTTTACCTAGGTTCTGCTCATAAAAATGGATCCGTGACGGTAATCAAATAAAACGCTAATAATAAATAAAATATAATAGTATATAATAATAAAATAAGACGCTAATCTAATTTGGGACACTTTTTTTCACTGGTAGAAAATTATTAAAAACGCTGCAGGTTGGTTATTCCTTGGACCAGGGGCATGGAGCATTTCAATCAATGCAGCGTCCATAACCTCTTCCGGGTGCCAATTGTTCCGGGACCTGTCTCATTGCATCCAAAATTTAGTGGAAAATGATACTCCACACGCCTAGGTACGAGAAATCAGGATGAGACAGGGCGGAGACCAGGATGAATCAAGGTGGAGGAGAGATGGAGACCAGGATGACACAAGGCGGAGGCGAGATGGAGACCAGAACGAGACGAGGGGGAATGAAAGGCGGAGGCGAGATGGAGACCAGGATGACACAAGGCGGAGGCGAAATGGAGACCAGGATGACACAAGGCGGAGGCAAAATGGAGACCAAAACGAGACAAGTGGGAATGAAAGGCGGAGGCGAGATGGAGACCAGAACGAGACAAGGTGGAATGAAAGGCGGAGAACAGGATGAGACAGGGCGGAAACAAGAACGAGACAAGGTGGAGTAAAAGGCAAAAACCAGGATGAGACAAGGCGGAGACCAGGATGACACAAGGCGGAGGCGAGATGGAGACCACAACGAGACAAGGCGGAATGAAAGGCGGAGGCGAGATGGAGACCAGATCGAGACAAGGCGGAATGAATGGCGGAGAACAGGATGAGACAGGGCGGAAACAAGGACGAGACAAGGTGGAGTAAAAGGCAAAAACGCTGCAAATTCTTACACACGGGTTGGTTATTCCTCGGACCAGGCGCATGGAAACTGATTCAAAAACATGGGGGAAATGGGGAAAACGGTGGGTGAGGCGGGTCCCAGACCCATTCCAATCGATTCAGTGCCCATGATTAGTGGAAAATGATACCCCACACGCCCAGGTACCAGAAATCTCATAAACACACATTCAAAATGAGTAGGTAGAATCCCATTTGACCCATAACTTCTTCCGATGGGTGCCAATCGTTCTAGGACCCGTCTCATTGGATTCAGCGTCCGACATTTACTTACTTACTTACTTACTTACTCCCTGGCGCTACAGCCCATGTAGGGCCCTGGCCGCCTCAACAACAGTCCGCCAATCAGCTCGATCCTGTGCTCTGGTCCTCCATCTTCCCGCTCCTGCTCCCCGGAGGTCGTCCTCGACGTCGTCCAGCCATCTCTTCCTCGGCCTTCCCCTCAGTCGGCGACCTCCCGGCTTTCCTTGGTGTACCCTCTTCACGGCCCGATCTCCGCTCATCCTCTCCACATGACCAATCCATCTTATTCGGTTCGCCTTTATTTCGGCGACTATGTCTGGCTTTCCATACAGCAAACACAACTCGTGATTTGTGCGGATTCTCCAGCGACCATTTTCACATCTGGCGCCAAAAATCTTACGGAGGATTTTCCTTTCGAATCTTTTCAAAAATTCCTCGTCGGCGCTGGTCATGGTCCATGTTTCTGAGCCATACAGTACTACAGGCCTCACCATAGTTCGGTACACCATAAGTTTAAGGTTTCTGCTGAGGGCTCGGGCTCGAAAGACTCTTCCCAGGGCAAAATAGCATCGGTTGCCAGCTGCAACACGTGCTCTTATTTCCTCTTTCATGCTATTGTCCTCGGTGAGAAGAGTTCCCAGATACTTGAAGGTTGAGGTGCGCTCATACGAGGAACCATTCAACGTAATGCGGTTTGGTTTATGCACCTCTTCCCGCCTCGTTGAGAACATGTAGTGGGTTTTTTGGTGGTTGATGGACAGACCCATTTCCCCTGCGCTTTGCTCCAGTCTCCGAAGACCACCCTCAAGCTCTCCAAGGTTCCTTGCCAACATATCTATGTCGTCCGCATATGCGAGGCTCTGACTCATCCGGTTGCACAGAGTGCCTCCAGGATTGCTCAGTTCCACTTCCCTCATGACCTTTTCGAGAGCTAGGTTGAACAAAATGGTTGACAAGGCATCCCCCTGTCTCAGGCCCTGATCAACCTCAAAATCACCCGAGAGCCCACTGCCCACCTTAACTTTACATTTGGTATTGGCGAGTGTCATCCGCACAAGGCGAATCAGCTTCCGGGGGACACCCAACTCATCCATGGCCTGATAAAGTCGCGATCTTCTTATCGAGTCGTATGCCTGGCGGAAATCCACGAACAGCTGGTGAATGTCTACATTGTATTCGTAACATTTCTCCATGAGTTGGCGGACAATGAAGATTTGATCTGTCGTGGACCTGCCGGCTCTGAAGCCACACTGATAATCCCCCAGGACTTCCTCCGTGTAGTGATTCAGCCGCCTTGCAGTTATCTTTGCCAAGATCTTATACACGGTGCAGAGAAGAGCAATGCCCCGGTAGTTGTCGCACACAGCCTTATCCCCCTTCTTATGGATCGGGCAAAGCACCGCCATCTTCCACTGATCTGGCATCGCCTCGGTTTCCCACACCTTTAGGATCAGCTCATGGATATTAGAGGCTAGCTGCTCTCCACCATACTTTATCATCTCTGCAGTGATGCCATCCTCCCCTGGTGCCTTATTGTTCTTAAGACCTTTAATGGCCTCAACTACTTCTGTACGGGTGGGTGGGGGTATTAATACCTCGTTCTCCCTATCTAACATAGGCTGAACATCTCCGGTACCATTTGTGTGCTCACCGCCCGTCACATTAAGCAGCTCCCGAAAGTATTGGGCCCAACGGTCCAACACCTGCTCCTGGCTCCCAAGGAAGTTTCCTTCTTTGTCCTTACAGAACACTGCTCGCGGCTGAAACCCCTTCTTAATATCTTTAGTCCGCCGGTAAAACTTCCTTGAGTTAGGTAGCTCAGCGGCTTCAGCCAACTCCTCTATCTCCCTCTTTTCATGTGCCCTCTTCTTTCTACGGCAGACACGGTCTGCCTCCCTTCTTTTACGTCTATATTCTTCTGTGGAGGCTCTTGTCGTTCTTGCCATCATTCGAATTCTTGCTTCATTCCTTTGACCAACTTTCAGTGCGCATTCCTCATCATACCATTCCTCCCGCCGCTGTGGCTGTCGTTCACCCAGTATCTCTTCTGCAGCAGCATGCAGAGCTGCTTTTAGCCTGCCCCATTTCTCTGGGATACTTGCATTCTGTGGGATCTGGGTTTCTGTCAGTATTGCCTCCACTTTTCTGCCATAATCCTCTGCCACCCTCTCATCAGCCTTCAATTTGGCATCATCAAACCTGGTTACACCAGAACTTGATCTAGTCTGTCTGTGACAGGCTAGTCGCTGCCTATACTTCACTCGGACAAGATAGTGGTCAGAGTCTGCATCTGCACCTCTGCGGCTATCCACTTCGAGGATGTCTGATGCATGCCTTCGGTCGATAAGGACGTGGTCGATTTGGTTCTCCGTAACCCCATCCGGGGAGTGCCAGGTGGCTTTCCTTTTATTACGGCGCTGCAGCCACGTACTTTTAACCACCATGTCATTAGCAATTGCCATATCGATAAGCCGTTCTCCATTATCGTTCGAGATGGCATGGAGGCTTTCTTTCCCAACCGTGCTCCGATAGATTTCTTCCCTGCCTAACTTGGCATTGAAGTCCCCCATCAGGATCCGGATGTCGTGGTGAGGAATGGCATTCATCTCTCTCTCCAGGGTCTCGTAGAACACGTCTTTAGCTTCCTCTTCAGCCTCCTCCGTAGGGGCATAAGCACAAACGAAAGAGATATTGAAGAAGCGGGCCCTCATTCTCAGAGTACAGAGCCTCTCATTAATGGGCTTAAAGTCCAGCACAAAGGGCTTAAACTTCTAACTTCTTAAACTTCGTCCGACATTTAGTGAAAAATAATACCCCACACGCCTAGATTGCCGAAAATCTCGAAAATCCATTTTTCTAAATACACATTAAGTAACCTTCAAAATTGGTTTGATCGGGCCAAAAAGTTTTGAGGACTAACTAGAGTCGGAAACGGGTCCCTGGCCCGAATTTCAGGTTTTCAAAAAATTTTCTACTAGTAAACTTGGCGTGGACTGCTGACGGCGGACGAACACTTGCGAATTTTGATCTAGACACCTTGAAACGTTCAGAATAAAATTTTTGGGCCGAATCGAAGAGATTGACTTTCTGCATGAAAACATAGGTTGATTATTCAAGGAATAACCAACCAAAATCGCTACTCACAAAATAGATTTAGAATGTTAAGACAATAATTTTAATCTTCAGCTAATTAAAATTTGATCCTATTTATTCGGTTACCTGAGATAGGCTATATGAGAATTGTTGGGTAGAACCGCGGTATTTGAGTTGATATACATTTACTTGAAAGTACTTTGCGTCTCTCCGATGGGTAGAAGAAAAATATGAAAAGCTAACAAAACTTTTCGCTTCAACTCTCATTGTAACAACCAGATCGCTGGCCGCAACAGTCAGTTCCGCCCGCTTCATATCTGTCAATCTCTGGAACGACGGCCCTTGTTGCTCGTGGTCAATTTGGAAGCCAACTCATGTAATTATGCCTTCCGAAGGCACAAAGGAGAGAACTCCTGATTTCGTTTGAAGGACAGATCAAAGATTTTTTATTTTTTTAATTTATTTATATATTTTTCAAAGAGTTGTGACCGTTAGAAGTGATAACACGAACTCAAAATATCTGAAATGCACTCAGTACTTGAGAGATATGTAGGAAGTTCGGAACGGACTAAATAAAGAACTTATCCCCTTTCAGCCCCTCCCACCTGAAATGATTAATCCCATTCGTGAGAGATTTACACAGCGACTAGAATATACTGCATTCGTTCCATGATTTGACAACATTGTCGTGGCTTCTGAAAGGGGATTCTTCAAATCACTCGGGCAAATGTACAGCCTCGTTTTCAGGCAAAATACGTGAGGGTCCTGTTTTCTTAGTTTAAAATGTTTTGGTCGTCACAACGTTGAATCTACATGTCGGCTGAGATATGACAAATTATTGTCAGTTCTGCCTTATACATCATTTTCACATTCCGGCAAAGAGATGGGAGATACTTCAGCCTGAAAGAAAAAATTAACGTATTCCCATATTCTATGTCTGTAGTCGAAGAGTAGTTTCAATGTCAAAGGACCTTGGAGCGTGTTCAAAAACGTGTTGCGGCCCTTGGCCCGGGTTAGGATTAAAATAAACAAAACTCGGTGGCATCCAGGAATGAGAATACCCCGCCTAAGGTAAACAGTGCAGGTCTGAAAGAGCCTGCCGACATTCTGATTATGGATTTAATGAAATGACGTGTCAAAAAATCACTTTTCGATACAAAATATCTGTATCCCTCCCTGGCTACTGTCTCAAGTTTATCTTTTCTGACCGAAAACGAGCCCATTTAAGCGTTTCTGCGTGTTCTGTACGTCTGACCTAGATTTCTCTTCAATTACTAAAAATTACTGAAGATACCTTGTGTTGTATTTATGAACAGAACACATTAATACTCGATAAATACTTTATTGATCTTCCAATAAACAATCTCCAATTGAGCTATATATATCAACCACCACAACCAACGCAAAACCTCCTCCACCCTCTCTCGCGCTCACGCTAACGTTCGTTCACAACATGTGTCCTGGCAGGTGCTATGTCACAACATCTCCCCCTCTCACATCAAAGGTCCAGGATGTTCCGAGGCTTGGGGACACGAGCCGATCTGCGTGGAGCCTGCTGCGGTGGCTGAGATGGAGAGCCTGTCGGGGGTGTTCGCAGAATGGACGTACTGCACTGAGCAGTCCTGCGTGGAGCTTGCTGGGGTGGCTGAAGTGGAGAGTCAGTCTGGGGTGTTTGCAGAACAGGGATGGGCGCACTATGTTGGGGAGTCTTGGGGTCTGGTGGTGGCATCCTGTCTGCCTCTTCGCTCTTCTCTGTTGAAGACGTCATGGGGTTGAAGGGGACAAGGCCAACCCTGTTCCGGCGCACTATGTTGGAGTCAGTTTGGACTGTATACGAGCGAGGCTGTTTCAGCTGCTCCACGATGATACCAGGTTTTTTTGCATCTCGTATCCAAACGTTCTCGCCCTCCTTAAGTGGCCTCAAACCCTGAGCACCATGGGAATCATTGTAGTTTCGTTCCACGCGTTGCCTGCGGTGTTCTTCTTTTTCTCTAACCTCCGCATGACGGGGAAGCTTGGGTTTGAGGTTGGCTGGAACCGTTGGAACTGTGTCTCTCAACTGACGTCCCATGGAGAGCTGTGCAGGGGTATACCCATTCTCCAAGCCAGAGTTCCTGTATGCCAAGATTCCCAAGTAATAGTCCTCTTCTTTTCTTATGATGTTTTTCACGATTTTCACACCAGCTTCAGCCAGTCCGTTTGCCTGAGAATGTTTGGGACTGCTGGTATGAAGTGTGAAGCCATACTTTTGGGCAAATCTATCAAATTTAGCAGAGCCCCAGAATGGCTCAAACTGTGAGCCACAATCATGCCATGATGGATTCTGGAATACCATGACGCGCCATAATGGCCGACATTTTGCCAATAACTGTATCCATTGACAGATTTGACAATTCTTCAACTTCTGGATATCGTGAATAACGATCGATCATAACCAGGAACCACCTTCCTTTGGCCTTGAATAGATCAACTGAAGCTTTCTCCCACGGCCGAGATGGGAAAGGAATTTGCAGAAGGGGCTCATTTCGTTGAACACGAGTAGTGGCGCACATGAAGCAATTTTCAACCAGGGTCTTTATATCCTTTGAAATGTGTGGCCACCAAACGGCATTTTTCGCACGTGATCGGCATTTTGAGATCCCCAAATGCCCCTGATGTAGTGCAGAAAGGACCCGTCGCCTGGATGGAGTGGGGATGACGACCCTACCATTCATCAAGAGCAAGCCAGCATACTCTGAGAACTGAGTCCGTCGTTCA
The DNA here is from genome assembly GCA_019603395.1 of Cyrtorhinus lividipennis. Lineage (NCBI taxonomy): Eukaryota > Metazoa > Arthropoda > Insecta > Hemiptera > Miridae > Cyrtorhinus > Cyrtorhinus lividipennis. The sequence goes on along the minus strand of CM034002.1, from coordinate 24,884,865 downwards.
TAGTAAGGAAGATATTTTGCTGGAATCTCCTGGCGGGAGGGCCAACCCTGCAGCATGCATTCTTTGGTGTAAGTGCTCTCCTCATCTTCCTGCTGTTCCTTCCAAATCTGGTGGTCATATTTCCTGTGGAGGTCCTTCAAGGTGATCTCCATGAGCAGCTCTGCTTCGTTTGTTGGCTTGTATGGTTCTACTGTGTACAGAGGCTTCCTGGACAAGTGGTCTGCTGTCGTCAGCTGTTTGCCTGGCACATGCACAATGGTATAATTGAACCGCATCAACCTCAGCCGGAATCTGAGAAGTCTAGGAGACAAACTATCCATGGGCGTTGTCGAAAAAATAGGAATCAGAGGTTTATGGTCTGATTCCAGAATAAAATCGAGTCCAATCAAGTAATCGCGCAGCCTTTCGCAACACCATGTAGCAGCCAGACCTTCCTTCTCAATTTGCGAGTATCGCTTTTCCGTTTCGTTCATTGTCCTCGATACGTAGGCCACTGGCCTGAGCACGCCCTCATGTTCTTGTAGCAGAGCCCCTCCAATCCCGTAGGCTGAAGCATCTGCTGTAACAACTGTCTTTCGAGATGGATCATAGGCTGCCAACACAGGGGGCGAAGTCAATAGATCCTTCAACTTTTGAAAAGCTTCCTTCTGCTGATGACCCCAGACGAACATTCTGTCATGTTTTTCCAGTTCATACAGTGGAGCCAGCAGCTCTGTTCTCTGAGGAATGGCTTTGGCCAGAAAATTTACCATACCCAGGAGTCCTCTCAACTCCGTCAAGTTGCTTGGGGGTTCCAACTCTTTAATAGCTCTCACCTTATCAGGGTGAACGTGAATGCCATCATTATCTATGAGATGGCCAAGAAACTCAATTCGACGTCGACAAAATTGGGTTTTTGCTTTATTGAGCGTCATGCCCACTGCACTGAGTTTGCGAAGAACGGCCTTCAACCGTACATCATGTTCCTGCTTAGTGGCTCCAAAAATCAGAATATCGTCCAGTAGGCATATAACCCCCTCACAACCCTCCAGCGTTTCAAACATCCGCCGCTGAAAGTGTTCCGGTGCGTTGCAGGCCCCAAAGGGCAGTCTTTCGAAGCGGTACCGCCCCCAAGGTGTAATAAAGGTAGTCACATCCTTCGAGGGCTCATCCAGTTCCACCTGATGGAATCCTGATTCTGCATCTAGCTTGGAGAAATATTTTGCCTCTCCAAGAAGACCCAATGAATATGTCACATCTGGGATTGGTAAAAATTCTCTCTCAACGCAAGAGTTCAGCTGCCTCAAGTCCACACAGAGGCGCACATCCATTTTAAGACTGCTCTTCTTTGGCACCACCACTAGGGGTGAGCACCATTCAGTTGGCTTGCTCACTTTCGTAATAATACCTGTAGCTTCCATTTTATCAAGTTTTTCCTTCACCAGCTTCCTCAGGGGAATTGGAATACGTCGTGGAGTTGACACAGCAAAAGGTTTGCTGTCTTCCTTCAGTTTTATTGTACACGATCCAGGTATCTTCCCAAATCCCCTGAATAAATTAGGGAATTCTGCTCTGATGCGCTCCTCCTCTCCTTGCTCATCCCTAATTTCATAGATACGTTTCAGGAGTTGCAAATCTTCAACTGCTTTCCGCCCAAGCAGAGGGCGCTGCAGGCCTTCGATGTAGTAGACTCTTTGCTTGGTGACTTTCCCCTTATAACTGAGACTTTCATCTGTGACTCCTACAACTGACATTCGACTACCATCAGCTGTAGAGAGCACCTTGCTTGTTTTGTTCAATTTCTCATCACCATTGAGGTAGGATGATGGAATTACCGTCACATCACTCCCTGTGTCAATCTTGAAATTGATCTCTCGACCTCTGACTGTAATGCTAGCAGACCAGTCTTCACCACCTCTCTCATGAACTGCACAACAAGAACCTGAACTGTCCGACTCATACGCAAGCTGGGTATCTTTTTCTTCCACCTCCCTGACCCTGAAATTTTTCTTCCTGCTGGGGGCCTGAGGTGATGTACCTGGGAACTTTTGCCTGGCCTTTCCAGGGCAAGCCCGGGAGTAGTGTCCCTCCAGATCACACGTGTGGCAAATCGCTGAGCGGGCTGGGCATCGGTCCCCTTTGCCATGAAACAACAAACAACATTCACATGGTTTGCCGACTTTAGGTTTTTGCCTAGACTGTATTCTGTCCACATTGTGTGCTCCGGCACTCCCTACATTAAGAACTTCCTGCTGCTTCTTCACCTCTTCCGACTGTTTTGCCATTTTCATGGCTGTTTCCAAAGTCAACTTTTCGTCCAATTGCATCTTTTCACTGAGCTTTTTATCTGAGATACCCACCACAATACGATCCCGGATGAGTTCCTCCCTCAATGTCTTGTAATCACAACGCTCTGCCATGGAATGTAGCTCAGTTATAAAATCCGCCACTGGTTCCCCCACCAGCTGGACCCTACTGTTGAACCTGGCTCTCTCAAAAATGACATTCCCTTTTGGAGCAAAATAGTCATCCAATGCCTTCACTACTGAAGCATAGTCTGTCTCCTTACCTGAGGCCAAGTTCAATTGGGGTAAAATGTCGTCACCTTTATCTCCCATGAGGTACAACAACGAATTTACCTGGTCTGCAGACTCCTCCTTATCCATTTTAGTAGCTTTTCGGAAGCGTTCAAACCGCCTCTTCCATTTAGTCCAACCCTTTGGATCCGAAAAATCAAATGGCTCAGGTGCTGGGATGTTATATGTAGCCGGTTTGTCGCTCATCTTAACGAGGCTGAACACCACACGAGGAATCTGCCCAACCACTGAGTGTTGTCAACACTACACGATCGCGACCACGAATCCCGCGAAATTTCCACTTGGAATTGTAACTGAACTCACTGAACTGAATTTACCGCTGTCACCATGTTGTATTTATGAACAGAACACATTAATACTCGATAAATACTTTATTGATCTTCCAATAAACAATCTCCAATTGAGCTATATATATCAACCACCACAACCAACGCAAAACCTCCTCCACCCTCTCTCGCGCTCACGCTAACGTTCGTTCACAACATGTGTCCTGGCAGGTGCTATGTCACAACACCTTGTAGACCCTGTAGACACCTATTTACTACTGACGACTCCAATCATTCTTCAGTAGGATGCTACCTTCGGCCTCTGCATTGTTTGTGTATTCTCCAACGTATTCATGAAAACATCGATATTCCCATAAATCCAGCTATATATATTTTTTCACGCAATACAAAAACGAATTAAAATAAATACGACTAATTTTTACCCAAAACGATTTGATTGTTGTTACAGAATGGAGGCTGGATTGATCTGGGACTACCTTGTGTTCGGCGCGCTCATTGTTGGATCATTTTCAGTGGCAATTTATGGAAAATTCTCTGGGCCGAAAGAGAAAACAAAAAATGATTTTGCCTTCGCCAAAAGCAATTCTGTGTCGATGGTGTCCATGATTCTCTCCATAGCGAGAGGGTTTTTGGGCGTCCGTGTGTTTTTAGGTGAGTATGAACCGAAGCAAGTGATTTATCATTAACAACTTTTATTTTATTTTTTTCGAGCATTTATTTTTTCCGCAAAAGAGTCATGAGTAACTTTTGAAAACTTGACTCCGGACTACGGACATTGAAATTTACCTTCCAATTTAGGTACCTATTCCTCAGTTCATTATTTTAGGTCGGTCTCGCTCGTGTCGGAATGCGTAGCGTATATTTAAAGGTCAAAATTAAAACTATAATCAAAAATTCAAAACGAGTTCAATAAAAATAAGTACCTATTTTCAAAATTCCATTTGCCCTGCCTCTCGGTTGGTTATTCCTTGAAGCCAGAGGTCGAACTTGTCGATTGGTTCCAAAATTTGACCACCGTCCACGCTGTTTTTGGTAGTAGAAATTTCTCTGGAAATCTGAAATGTTGTCTTACCGGCTCTAGTTGGTCCTCGATTCTTTTCAGCCCGGTCGGCCCAAATGCGAGGAGGGAATGGGTAAAAATGTGTCCCTTGAAACTCGATTTTTGGGACTTTTAGGGAACTGAGCATATGGGGTATCATTTTCCACTAATGGACGCTGAATCGATTGGTCTGAGTCCGAGACACTCCACACTCACTGTTTTCCCCATAATCTTGCTTCAAGGAATAATCTACTATTGTAGAAGATTTTCAGCGTTTTTTTTTTTTTTTTTTTTTTTTAATTGGCCAAAAATTTATGTTAGTTGATTTAAAGTTGATAATCTTGTTGAAAATGATAACCCACACACCGAAGTCTCCATGAAGTCCCGAAACCCATTCACGAAATAACCATTTTGACTGACATACTCCCTCATTGTGCCATGATCTGACTGCCCAAACTCTTTGGAAAAACTCATATTGGTCATATTAGTTTTAGAATCTGAACATTTTGGAAGACAAAATTACAATTTTCTATTTGAGATATTACTTTTAATGTTCATTTCCAGGCTACCCTTCCGAATTATACTACCGAGGGAGCGCAATGTGGGAGGTTTTGTACGGAATGATAATAGCTTTCCCGATCGTTCTCTACGTCTTCGTACCAGTATACTACAGCTTGGGCATCACGTCCGTCTATCAAGTAATTATACAATATTTTCCTCTCGTCGCTATCTATTCTCGTTATGTGATAAATGATATTTTTATTACGTCTTACTCTTTCTTGATATGGAAACAGGTACTGTTCATTTGGGTTCAACGTGTACATTTTAAGAAATAATCTCCTCATTTTATTGTTTTTTCGTCACCTTCTATTATGGAACTCCACTGCCCTAGGAAGCTATAAATCTCAAAACCCCCATTTTCAAAATATTCATTTAAACATTCACTCTTAGATTTTTATATCTGGATTGTTATCATCTTTGTTCTATAAATTTGTTTTTTCTATTTGCAGTACCTCGACCTACGGTTCAAATCAAGGCTTGTGAGATGTTTAGCGTCGTTTACATACGTCTTCAGAAATCTTCTCAATAACGCGGTGACGATATTCACGCCGTGCGTCGCTCTCAAAACAATTTTCAATCTTCCTTACTGGGCCTCCATTAGTGGTATCACAGCCATCGCGATTTTTTTCACGTTGATGGTAAGATTTGGCAAGGCACAATCCTTATCGGCTGGTATCTAAATGATTGGAAATAATTTCTTGTGACGGTTGAATCAGGCTTTGGACTTGTTGTTGACAGGCCCTGATAAAGAAAGTATTCACTTTATCGCCACAATTACCTATCGAGTCGATTACCTACATTATCTTTTTACAGACCAATCGTCTCTAAAGTTCCAACTATAACAAATTATTACCTAATTGATATATCAATGTAATAATTAATTATATTGCATAGAAATTAACTACAAAGAAGCTGAAGGACAGTTTCGTCGGTTTATGTTCATGTTCATTTTACGCAATTCAATATCGATCTTCATTAGATTTAATTTCATGAATTCTGACCTATTTGATTTACAGTAATACCCCGGACTTACGTATAGTGGAGCATGCACGTAAGCGAAATATGTAAATCGGGGTATGGTTTTTAAATATTATCATGGTAAAATACAAAATCCAGCAAATATATATGCTATGTAATATACATAGAAAATCAAAAAGTTGAAGAAGTAAATAAAAAAAATAAAAAAAAATAAAAGCGAAAATGTAAAAAATACACAAAGAAAATAATTTACATACATACTTGTACTGATTATTTATTTGAAGTTTGAATAAAGTCAAACAGAGTTGTCAGGCGACTCGAAGACTTTTTCTTGTCACGTAATATTTGTTCGTAGCAAGCAATTGACCTCTGTCTGTCTTGTCATTCTCACGCGCGAATCAATCTCTTCGAAAATCTTAATTCCCTTTTCAATCAAATCAAGACCCTCAGATAAGTTTTTAATAGTCATTAAATTTTCTGATGGTGCTGGTTCCAAGTCTTCATTTTCGACCGCATTTTGTTGTAGCATTTCAATAAGGTCTTCCAGTGAAAGTTCTTCGTCATGCAATTCCAAAAGTTCGTTGATGTCCTCTTCATTTACATCCATATTTATTTTCTTGGCTAAACTGACTATATATAGGGCCGGGCCGCATCATGACGTAACTTCGAATTCACGTAAGTCGGGATAGCGTAAGTCGGGGTATTACTGTATTTGTTTTTATGTATTAATTTTCAAGATGAAAATTCATTAATCCAATTTCCATTGATTATCGTTTTCTCCAATTATCATTAAATTTAATTTTCGTCCCGTACGTTCGCTCTAAAGATAATATTGTTTATTAAAAACTAAGAAGAGTAAGAACTAATAAGACTACTATCATTATTGTTTACTTACGTAGACAAACTGGGTACATGTAGATTTAGTCAGAACGCTGCAAATTCTTTCACAGAGATTGGTTGTTCCTTGGACCAGGAACATGGGGAGTCATTCTAATCGATTCAGCGTCCAAAATTTAGTGCAAAATGATACCCCTCACGCCTAGATCGCCGAAAATCATGTAAATACATTTTTCTAAACACACATTTTGCCGTGTATTTTCGCTTATTTTGATCCAGACATCTTGAAACGCCATGAAGAACATGTTGAGCCGAATCGGAGAGATTGACTCTGCATGAAAACAGGTCTATTATTCAAGGAATAACCAACTAAAAATCGAATGTCTAGAAATAGTTACTTTTTATTTGAAGTAAAACTCTCGAATAGTTAGGCAGTAATTGTTATCCATATTGATTGATCTTCCCAATCATTTGTTTCAATATTGTTATAAGGGTGGTCTCCGAACGGCGATCATTGCTGACGTGACCCAACTTCTAGTGATGACTGGTTGCAGTTTGGTGATCATTTTGCAAGGCACTATCGACGCTGGAGGTGTCAGCAACGTCGTCAACGCATCGTGGACCCACGAACGTCTGCAGTTCTTCAAGTACGAAATTATTACGATTTATAGATCGATACGGCATTAAACCGACGACATAATACGTCATACAAGTCATATGTCCATTCAAATGTATTTAGACGTCTCACAAATGTCGGTTTTTTCAGTTGGGAAGTGGACCCCAGCTTGAGGGTGACGACGGTGTCGGCTATCATCGGACAATTGTTCATGTCACTTTCCATTTTTGGGTGCCAGCAAAATTTCGTACAGCGCTACTGCAGCATGTCCTCTAGGAGTAAAGTGAACAAGTAAGTTCTTAAATAATAAATAAAATGAAGAATAGATGAAGTATGGAGAATTTGATGGTCAAGTTACCTTTCCACTTAGTTAATGTGTTGTCTCTTATTCCAGAACAATTTGGGCCACCATTCCCATCATGACTGTGCTCTTTTCACTTTCTTGGATTGTTGGAATGGTCATATTCGCCAATTATCTCAACTGTGATCCCAAGGCTCTCGGCTACATATCGGACAACGATGAGATTGTTCCTTTTTACGTAGAAGACAAATTCATATTCCTCCCGGGTTTCTTGGGACTTGTATTGGCTTGCCTTTTTAACGGAGGCCTAAAGTAAGTTATGTGCAGAATCTACTTATGGAAATTGGCACAAAGATTTTAGTATGATACTTATGAAATGAAATTATCGCAGCTTGATGGTGTCCAATTTGAACTCAATCGCTGTCGTCACTTGGGAAGACTTCTTCTTCCAAATCCCTTATTGCAAGAGGATGAGCGAACAAGCACAGCTGTGGATGATGAAACTTTTAGGTATGTCAGAAATTATTTTAGGTACCTATTAAAGGTACCAGTAATCTACTCATTACTGCATTCCTTAAAAAATAGTATCTATCTATCACTAACTTAAAAAGAGGTTTTTAAAGTGTGTGTCTACTACGCCCCATAGACCGGCTACACGGCTCAACGACTTTTTTAAATAAATTATATAGGATCCTTTGAGAATTGCACCCTGCAACCCCACTTTTTCCAATTATCAATAGTCAAATAATGAGATATCATAGGTTCTGCAGCTTGGAGAAGAGAGAGGGATTCTCATGGCGCTCGAGAGGTCACTTCGTGTTCACATTTTACGCATGATTTTTCCAAAACTGTGTAGAAACCTGTATTTTCAATCTTGTTAGGAAGTAAGGAAGTCGTGGTATAAGAGAACACTAGGGTCAATCTCGAGTATAAAATGATGTCTCTTAGCAATCTTTGGGTTTGTAATGAGCCTTTTCGAATCCCACACCTACCCCGAGTAACTTTGAATGCAATGTTGGCTGCCCGTTCAGCTTCATTCGTGTTTTTACTCACGTTGAGATCACATTGGCGGATCAAATCCACCAAAACGTCAAGGGTGACAGTGTGCCCTGTAGACATGGCCTTTGAGTCCTTAACAGCCATGCCACTTGATACCCAATACATCTGCAAAGGTGATTTTTATGTTCATAATGTAGTGATTATTAATTTTGGTAGCAAATTCCGGTAACGACAAATGGCGTCTAAAGTTTTTCGTTGGGATTTCAAACATGATGTCCTCCCTGACAATTGCTCACCCATTTTTCTGACCAGGTGTTCTTTTGGGTTTGGTCATGATGGGATTCGCCTTCATGGTTTCCAAAATGAGCGGAGTCATCGAAGCTCAACAGCTGATGACGTCAGCCACCAGTGGTCCTTTGCTGGGAGTCTTCCTTCTAGCTATGCTCGTCCCTCCAGCTAACTGGAAGGTATGATTATCGACGGCCACATTTCAACTCCAAGTATCTCGACGATTATTCATTCTCTTATTGGAAAAACGACTGAATATTTTTCAAATTTTACTGTAGTTTATTAACAATTTTCATTGTTGCAGGGAGCTGCTTTTGGGATGCTGAGTAGCCACGCCATCGTCCTTTGGATAACATACGGCCGCCTTGACGACGGATCTACCGCCGATTCCCTCCCTCCCTGTGTCAGTTGACGGTTGTTCTAATGACACATTTTCCTCCAATGTGCCACCTCTTCCACCGCAGAACCATTCCGTCTGGACTGAAGATTTTGACGTAGACCCTGTTTCAATTCACGTGAAAGACGGGTAAAAATCGTATTCCCTCTTGAGATTCCTTCTGCTTATTGTTGGATTATTTTGCATCACAATATTATCTGACTGAAGGATGAAATTAATTTTACTTTTTGATATATGAGGAAATTTTTTCTGCAGGGATTTCTTCTACTACTTGTACAGCATGACTTACATGTATTACTCGATGGTTGGCACACTCATTACAGTGATTCTGGGCACACTCGTGAGCTTGGTCACCGGTGAGTACTTCATTCCAGCATTACCACTTCATCTAGGATAAGTATGCAGCCAGCTGACCCAAGTATAAGTCTCTTCTCGAGACTTCATCAATTCACATATTGTCTCTGTATGGAGCCCACCATAAAGATATAGAAAATACTCTGGACATTCATTGCTAAACTACGAAAACCCCAAAATTGAATTTGCGGTCCAAATCATTGGAAATCACTGAATCATTGATAGGATCGAGCATTTTCGACACACTAGATTACCCCGAGGATACCTATGCCTCTCAATTTCATAGATAATGAAAACAGAAGAGGCGAATTTCTCTTCAACATTCTGAGTTACGAAAAAAAGAAGAAAAAAAAAGTTTGAACATGATTGCGCCGTTTCACAATCTCAGAGATCATCACAAAAGAATATCGGCCCCCCAGAAAACAGTGGAAAAAAATTGTTTCTGAAAGATAGATATTGATATTATTATGGTTTATTTAGATTTCATGTCATCCCGTCACTTCTTACCGTGTTTCCAGCATCAAAAGATGACCGATTCGACGAAAATCTTTGCCACCCTTGGGCGAGAAAAGTGTACAGAATGCTGCCTGGAAAACACTCCTGCTTTCTCGATCAAGAACAATCGTCAGCCAACGTTCCTCAGGGTAAACTCCGCGACAACAAAGTCTAAAATACGTCTTCCCGCTGAGGCAAAAGTTCACAAAGTTGTGACAAAAAAGGGATACAAAATAAAAAACAGAAAAAAAACTGTGATACTACGGAGACGTTGGTGGGGGGAATATAAACGAATAGGCGAACGTAGAAATAAGAACCAGCCTAACGAGAATCAGGGTTTATCTCTCCAACATTTCATTCATTCCTTTCGCCAAAAGGGATATTTAACGGACCACTATGTGGTTTTTTAGACTGTAGCGTGTGTACATATTTGAGTCTTATTGTTAGAGCGAACGGCGGAATTAAATGTAAGACGACAATATGAGAATTGACCATTGTATAAAGCGAATGTTGTTAAATCAAGGGTAAAAAAATGAGTATCAGTATTATAGTAACTCTTTAGGAACGTCTTTTAGAAAACGACTTTAATAGTAGAGGATGCTGTGAGGTCAGACAATTTTTTTAAACTCGATGATCGTCCATTTTGATGTTTGTTCGTTGTATCGGCTTCTGTAAATTTTTTTTCTTGATTAACTAGCGCTTTCATTGTCACGAAATCACATTATTACCGCCTTCAGAGAATACGACCGTTATGATATGATATTACCATCTTCTGTGCCACAATCACTATATTTTAAATTGTTAGTATTCCCATTCATTCGAAAGCTGACTACACAAATCACGAATTATTTCGCACAAATATTGTTTGGTAGGTCAGTTGAACTTGTACATTCTACCAATACGAGAAAGAATAAGAAAGAAATACGAGAGAAAATTGAGGTCCAATACAATAACGTCAATTTACTGAGCTTCCGATGTATGAGTACTCTACTTTTTCATCAGGTCTCGTAATTTCGGTCAAGAAGACGAAAAGCACAGAAATGTTCGTCATCTATGAAAAAATAGTCTTGTCAATAAGAGAAAAGATCGGATCCCAACAGTCTGACGGCATATACAAATGAAAACAAGTGAGTAGTTATTTTTGTATTTTAAGTATTGATTGAAAAAAAGCTAAATATTTCTAGCTACGTATTTCCCCTTCAAAATAATTAGTCGAAACGAGCAGTCTTTCTTCTAAATTCGCAAAAGAAGCTCCACTTTTTCAGAATAAAATGTAGGAACAGTTTGAAAGGTATATAAACAAATAATACTTTTTGAACTGAATGACTAAATAGATAGTGGTAAAAAAAAAAACTTTAAAAAAAGAACCAAGTTTAGCCCTAGTGCAATAAGGCAATTAGAATGAGCTTAATCAAGACTAGCCAATTAGTAGGAAATATCATGAGCTTGTCAAGACGCATCAAGCACCCCATACCGTAGGTAATTGAATCTTTTAAAAAATTATGAAATTATTAGCAGGAGTAATCTTCCCATAGATCTATCCATCATACCGAATTGGTGCTTATTGAATTTTGAAACTGAGTGCCTCATAGATATTAAATTGACGAAAAAATATAGTTATCATAAAAAAGCGTGTGTAAACCGGTAGTTTTAGTTTGATAAAGGACGAGTACTTAGACCAATGTTAATATTATAACAAATCAGTACTATTGCTACTTAATGTTCCTTTAAATGAAATGGAACTATCATGTTTATTTAGCGTCATAGAAAGTTTAGTTCCTCTTTAGATGATGAGAAACGTAGCTGCGTTAATCTATTTATCGAATATTTACCAGATAAATTTTTGTACGAAATGAATAAATAAATTTTGAAGAAAACAGAAGATGCTCTTTATACGCCTGCTAATTCAAGCCCGATGAACTAGGGCGGCAACGTTTATAGTTGAGACGTCAATAATTGATCAGTCTAATACTTTGATGCTAGCTTTCACGTCTCCAGCAGTGGTTAGTTTTAAGAAGTGCCACCTCACAGCGCTGGAGTAGCGCCATTAGAGTTCAAGCAATGGTTTTTTCGTTTACCTATCAAGGTTCTTTCAACCAACCAATCATTGAAGAAGTTGTACTCATGGATAATTCCCATCATTCTGATCATCTTTCATTTACGAGCATTGTCATTGGCAGGGACATTTAGACACAACACGAAAAAAGAAGCGAAGATTTGATGACAGAGCACTGGCTGCCCCAGCAATTTACTGCAAGAATGACCTTTGCTCGGCCCAACTTTGATATTACCTTTCTGACTCCAGCAATGGGAAGTTCTAGGGGGAGCAATCCCTGCGCCTGCAGCAGTTGTGCTCAACAATCATTGATTTCATCATTCATCATCAACAAGAGGGATGTCACACTAGCTTTCCTAAATTTGGGCCCAGGTAGGCACGTACTTTTTAAAACCATAATAAGAAACGCCTATTTCTGAAATCTCACAGCGATTTTCTCAGTGACCATTACTTGTATAAAAACTACAGGGCCAAAATGACTTTTTCAGCTAATAAGTACAGCCTATAAAATGAGGAAGTTACCTTTCATGTTGCCCAATTTCCCCAGGTATTGAAGAGGAAAGAAGTCGCATATCATCTTCACATGCACAGAACTCCAAAAGAGTGAGAAACCGTAGAAAGCAATCTCTCGTGTCCCGATTACTTACGAAGTACCTACTACTCATAGGTAAAATACGGTTGTCTTCTTTGTAGGCTCAACATTTATTACGTGAATGATGGGAGGACAGCAAAAGAGAGAACACAAAAGCAAATTTGAAAAAACCAAAATAAATAATTTTATTATAATATCTATACAATATGTAAGACATTTCATTGGTTCTGCCCACAAGTAGTAGATCGGGGATGGAAAGAGGCCTTAGCGATGAGTCCGATGGCTAGTCGTAACATCCTGCTTCGATTCAAAAATAAAATACACACCAACTATAAACTAAAACTGCACCCAATGGAGTGAATTAAACCAGATCTTGATAATTTTCATTCTAACTAAATATTAAACAATGTCATGTACTACAGTCTATCCTATGACTAATTACGTCGATATTTTTGTTTACAATACGGGTTTTTCTCTTTCTTTTTTAAATTTTTTGGCACAATTTCATCTACTCTAGGTAACGCTGATGGCTCTACACACGAGGCCTGAGAAAAGTAGGCCGAAGGGAACACTAATAAGGAACGTTCACAACTCACGATTTTGCCAGTTAAGTAGCTTAGATTATTTTCAGGTAAGAGTTGAGTATTGAGCACTAAACTTACACAAGGAAGAAAAGGGGAATTTCCGGATAAGTTTGATATGATACACGCGCACAGTTTCCCCGACATGTCAGTGACCACAACTTGAGAGCACATTTTTCCACGAAAGCAGTCATCGAGGGTTCAAACGTGTTTTTCACCATTTATTCCATCAGCAACCAAATATCATTACCTTGAATCTACTCGACTACTAAGTTATTTTTAAGAGACCATCTACGAGTATTCACAGTGAAATCGAGGCCGAATGCGGCAGCAACGGAAATTGTCATCGTATTTATCTTCAAAAAGTGGACCTTAACTTAATTTATCACAACATCTAGCACACTCAATTTTCCTTTCATTTTATTTTTAGGACAACAAACAGCAATCAACGCACGAGTTTACGCAATACCTTTTCCTGAAAGGAAGAGAGGGGGGAAGAAACGCCAGCTGAATGTCTACAATCCAACAACACGCTGAAATGATACTACACCCATGAAGAAAATTTTCAATGAAATAAACAAAGTTTTGAGTTCGAATTTTTGGGCACTGCTGGACTAAATTTTAATCGAGAATAAATATTTTGATTATTGAATTAATTTCAGTGATAATAAATAAATAAATAAGATTTCAATCACAAAATTTGAATTCGATTAAACTTTTGACCACGAATTATAGAAAAAGTATATACTTTGATTGCGGAAATAATTCCTGAAATAGTTTAATTACTTTATAATCATAAAAAATTATGATCGGTCACAAATATTTGAGAATAATCACAAAAATATGTAACAAACAACTACCTCTCAAAGGCTAAGACGGATTATCAGGAAATCACGCGAATGTCTAATAACTTACTCTGTTTTGTGTTTTCAGAAAAAACACGGGTCTCAACATCATTTACTATGCGTGTCCTGGAGAAAGATATGCTCGATACATCTATTCAAGTCGTTGCTGCACCTCAGAGACGTGCTGCTGGTCTACAGAGACAGCCTGAATGGCCCAAGTCAACGACAAATGTTCATAAATTTCACTTGTTGCGTTAAAATCGATGATGATTTTAAAATATTATTGGGTAAATCATTCGGGGTTTGAACAAAAATTTAATAAAGTCAAATATCTAATGAATTTTCTTCAAAAATTCGCAAAAGCTGGCAGATGGAAGGGGCGAAGGAAGAAAAAGCGGCCACCTTACAAGTCTACTGTGGAGAATAAGTGCGTACAAGTGCGTCGATATTCAAAATATACTTACCAAGTACTTATCATAGGTACCACAAGTTTATTTATTTTTTTTTTTTAGAGCTAAGCCCTATACGGGGAAAGTGAGGACTGCGATTTGCGTGGAAGCCACTTTAGGCCAACGAAGTTGTTTCCAGTGCCAACGATCGATAACAAATTGAATTAAAAACTACGTCTAGTATATAATGAAATTAATTTTGTTCGCATCTGCGGAGGCAGTTATACTGCAGCTCTCTATGGAACAAAGTAATTTGCTCGGTGAAAATGGCGAATCGTCCGAGTGCAGGTTACCCTAACAAGACTCAGCTCGACGAAAACTAACTAGAACAATAGGATTACGCACTAAGTTGGTGCGAAGTGGCAAGGGAACTAGACGTAGGAAGATTTTGATTGAGGATAATCTCAAATTTGATTTTTGGTTTCCGTTCAACTCACGTAAATATGAGACACAGCTGACCCTCTTCGTACAAAGGTCAGCTCGGCTTGATTTCCAAAACAGTTCGCAAGTCTTCGGGGAGAGTGCAAACGATTTCTTCCATTCGACGGTGGAGCTTCCGTTGGACGTTTTCGCTAATTCGGACGTTTTGCGATTTGCAATTGTCAAGTTTACACCGGATTTTGATCAACATGTCGACAATTTCGACTTCTTGTTTGTCCGTCGTCCAACGTTGGAGATCTGCCTCGGAGAGGGCCTCGAGTTGGAGGATTTGAAGTTTTTCGTTCATCGCTTTGTACCTGAAAAGGACCGTAGAGAGCGTTAGGAGGCAAATATAAAGAAAATTCACGAGAAACCTTAACATCTACTCTAAAGGCAGCAAGTTGCTAAATCGTGTCCTCTCAGAAGTGTAAATCACATTTTCTCAGAATATATAATATTCCCACACGATTCTGGCTTCATTTGTACTCATTCATTTTTATATTCATAAAATTTCTAACAGTAGTCGTACTCTTTTACGAGCATGAATACATTCACCTCTGCCCCAAGCAGCAGGAAGAGCACATATTTATTTGAATCCAACTAAAATGTACCTATTTTGCTACAATTTTTACTAAAAGCCAAGTAATTTCAACAAAGATCCCATAAAGGTTTACTTGAGATTTACTTGAAGTTCAGTAAAATTTGCGGCAAAATGGGAGAATTCGAGCAAATGGAGCGCATCTTCTCCACATAATAATGCCTACGTTTCGCCGACCGCCATCATCAGGGCAAGCAACAAGTCTCTCATTACCGATAAGTCTGAGCTCCACAATTTCACTTGTAGAATGGTACATGTCCACTTCTTCCAGCTACATTTTGTCGTTGGAGACGCGTCACTTTGTTTATAAAACGTCTTAAAAACTTTCTAAGTTTCACAATGTGAAAGTACCTGAATAGTGTTAATATTGAGCATTGTCAAATTTTATATCATTTAATTTCGTTAAACTTGTTAATGATCTAACTTGAGCCATAAGAAACGTTTCATAAACAAAAACGCTGCAAATTCTTACACAGGGGTTGGTTATTCGTCAGACCAGGCGCATGGAAACTTATTTAAAACATGGGGGAAATGGGGAAAACGGTGGGTGCGGCGGGTCCCAGACCCATTCCAATCGATTCAGGATCCAAGATTTAGTGGAAAATGATACCCCACACGCGCAGGTACCGGTAATCTCGAAAACGCATATTCAAAATGGGTAATATATACCCTATTTGACCCATAACATCTTCCAGTGGGTGCCGATCGTTCTGGGACCCATTTCATTGGATTCAGCGTCCAAAATTTAGTGGAAAATGATACCCCACTCGCCTAGATCGCCCAAAATCTCAAAATTCATTTTTCAAAAAACACATTTTGACCCCTACCCCGCCCAAATTTGGTCCTGATTGGGCTGAAAAGCTTGGAGGATCGTTCTAGGCTGGGAACAGACCCCTGACCCAAATTTCAGATTTTTAGAAAATTTTCTACTACCAAAAACGGCGTGGACGGCGGACGGCGTACGATGGACGGCTACGGACATTGACCTTTTGGTTGGTTATTCCTTGAATAATCAACCTATGTTTTCATGCAAATGGTCAACCTCTCCGATTCGGCTCAAAATTTTTTTCTGGACGTTTCATGATGTCCTGATCAAAAAAGGTGATGTCTGTCCGCCGTCCGCCGTCCATTGTCCACGCCGTTTTTGGTAGTAGAAAATGTTCTAAAAATCTGAAATTTGGGTCAGGGGTCTGTTCCCAGCCGAGATGGGTCCTCGAAACTTTTCAGCCCGATCGGACCAAATTTGGAGGGGGTAGGGGTCAAAATGTGTTTTTTGAAAAATGGATTTTCGAGATTTTGGGTGATTTAGGCGAGTGGGGTGTCATTTTCCACTAAATTTTGGACGCTGAATCCAATAAAATGGGTCCCAGAACAATTGGCACCCACTGGAAGAAGTAATGGGTCAAATTGGGTATATATTACCCATGGCTCGCCGAATGACAACAAAACACATCTTTATCTGTTGTTTAAACGTTTATTAGCAACCAATTTGAGCGTTGCGACATTTTTTTACTGTCGAGCTTTTTTTGTACCTTCAATCAATTTAATACATATTATAGCCTTCTAAATTACTACGTTTCTCAATATTATATTAGTTTAGTGTGTAGTGCCCATAGAACACCATCTTGATATTTTTTTCGGATTTCTGCTACCGGCGAGTAGGTGCATTTTCCACTAAATTTTGGCGGGGTGGTATATATACCCTTTTGATATGTGTTTTTGAGATTTCTGGACCTAGGCGTGTGGGGTATCATTTGACGCTAAATCTGGGAGCTAAAATCCAATGAAGTGGGTCTCAGGACGATTGGCACCCACTGGAAGAAGTTATGGGTCAAATTGGGTATTTATTACCCATTTTAAATATGTGTTTATGAGATTTCCGGTACCTGGGCGTGTAGGGTATCATTTTCCACTAAATCATGGACACTGAATCGATTGGAATGGGTCTGGGACCCGCCGCACCCACCGTTATCCCCATTTCCCCCATGTTTTTAAATAAGTTTCCATGCGCCTGGTCTGACGAATAACCAACCCCTGTGTAAGAATTTTTGGTACTTGTCAATTAGAACCCCTCCCGAGGGTGACCTGTTTACTAGCACCGTAACCTTCCCGTTGGACAGCGATATATCGCACAGCGATATATACGATATATCGCAACGTAGCCTGCACCGACTTTAACGTATTTCAGCATTATTTATTTATTTCAACGGTAATAACCATTTATGAAGAGGATATAAAAATTTTCAGTTCAGAACCCGAAAGAGGTTACCAATTTTTATACCCTATAAACACACATCAGCGTAGCAGCATAAACTAAAATTAACCGCTAACGTGGAGGTTATATATAGATCGATATATAGAAAATCGATTCATCACGCCATGTTTGGGATAGTTGGTTACCCTCGGGAGGGGGTCTAATTGACAAGTACCGAATTTTTTACTATATGAAATGGCCCATCTCTGTCCAGCAATACTGGTATCAAGTGAAGGACCGCTCTCATACTACGACCGTTGTTTACCTTGTGTTGAACCACCCGATGAAATTGGGGCTGTGAAAAAACCTTCGGTAAAGGCCTTCCCAATTACCCTTGATACCGGTCGTCAACTGCGGACCAGACTTCTCAAGGCTCGCGATGAACGTCTCCTTATTGAACGGCCACGGGCTGGGAGCGGCCTTGTAGGGCGATATGTTCTTGTGAAGAGGCATCAAAGTGGCCATGTACCGTTCAAGCGGAATCATGAAACTCTGCGTTAATTCCAGAAGATGCCGACGCAACAGGGCGCTTTGCACTTCTTCTGGTCGATTAGTCGAAACACCTTTGAGTAACTTTTTGACAATGGCTTTGTCTTTTTGCAAAAACGGCTCGTACTGCGTGTACACGCCAGATTTGCTGTCGAAGGCTTTCACCACACCTTTCTTGATTTTACTTTTTTGAAGTGTAGACGCTTTGGATGACTCCGGAAGTTTGATTATATGCGGCCAATGTTGCAGAGTTTTGGAGAAAAATGGATTCGTCACACCAAGTATAATTGGTGGGAAGGGTTGCGAAGTTTTAGTATAATCTTTAAATTCGGAATCGTGAATGGTGAAGTACGGCCTGTGCTCTCCGTAGTACATCAAAGGCATTATCATGGTAACGAGAGCGTGTACCATTTGTGAGCAAGTTTCAGGAGAAGAGGCCATAACTACGATCGGTTCGCCGATAAGCACCAGCTCCCATAGTAGCTGAATGTGGTAAACGCAGTTTGAGAAGCAACTAAAGAGGTTGTTGAGATGGACGCAAGGGATGACAGCAGTCGAGCATATGGACTGCAGGATGGAAGCATTTCCTAGAGAGATGTCGCCAGGAATTTGGGCTTGGAGCACCGTTCCGAGCAGTGGCAGGCTGACGATTTCTCCAGTCACTGGCTCTGGCCAGTGGTCGATTGCGTGGCAAGCAGCTTCTATACTGAGGGAACCGTTGTCGAAAAATTCAGGCGCGATCATTCGACAAATTGTGAGGAAGAGGTTGACAAATGGGTACTTGGACAGAACGATGACACTCTTTTGGAAGTACCCTCGAGGTAGAGAAGGATCTCTTACTTGGCGGAAGTAAACGTATCCGTAGAGGTAGTCACGGTTTGCCAGCATGGCCACAGCAGCAGTTGCGTTGTACCTGGAATGGGAGCTGCTGGGGCTGGCGTGATCGTGCGGGATATGCCTAAATCTAAAATGAAATTGAGTGTCACCCATGCACCCGGAGTTGGAATCGGGGAACGCGAGGTAGCACACATTCGTCTTGTCTTCCTCGCTGAGCTTCGCGTTTGAGGGATACAACGCTTCCAAAGCCTGACCTAACTCTAGGTCGAACGTAACCACGCAAACGGCGTGAACCCATGCGTTGAACCTCTCCCATTGTTTGTACACCTTTTCCACATCGATAGCCTCCTCATTGGCGATATCTTGGGACCCTCCGCTGGCCATCGCTCATGAGCAGAATACACCAAGAATGGGGGTCGTTCCCCGACCATCAACAACCTTGGTTCTTCATCCTCGTATCACCTGGCTCGCACGAAGACATGCTCTGGACGACATAAGCAAACAAAAACATTCGATGAAGAACACGCTCAAGGAATTTTTACACGACCAGACACTTTCACAACCGAGAGTATAACGAAAAACAGCGAAAGTTCGACCGAAGCACACAAAACACGGATCAAGACAATTAGTATCACTGTTCACTCTAATCACGATAGGCACAGGCACACTCTCTCTTTTCGACAAGTTGAACCGCCATTTTATCTTGTTTTTCATATCATATCACATATCTGACAGTAGGGCGCCTTGCCTCTCATCACCGACGCATGGAGGGCTGTTTACAGTGCTCCACTGGTACCTACCTTGAAGCAGGTACAGTACAATAACTCCCCCCTGCTGGATAGTAAGAACTTATGTTTAGGAAAGACAATTTTATGAAACGTCAGTATAAATAAATAAAAAATTACCTTAATATATTCAGTACACATTTGAACATATTAATTTTTCATTCTCAGTCAAACTTTCTTTACTTGTTTACTTTTGTTACAACTTTGATGAAAATGCCCTAGTCCTCGCTGTGAACCATTCTGGACTTCGTTGTTTTCGACAGTAAACTATCCGATATATTCAGGTCCCTGTTTACCCCCAATTTATGGAAACTTGGTGAGTGATTACCATGATATTTTAGCAAAGGAATAGTCATACCATTTGAACATATACTCCTTCAAACTTCTTTACGTTACTTTCTGTTACCCACTAGTGACTCACTACTACCTTACAAGGAAGTAGGTACGGTATTTTCTGATGACTCACTACTACCTTACAAGGAAGTAGGTACTGTATTTTCTGATGACTCACTACTACTTTACAAGGAAGTAGGTACTGTATTTTCTGATGACTCACTACTACCTTACAAGGAAGTAGGTACGGTATTTTCTTCTTGTCTTATAAAACCCCGTGTGACACTCCCGCGTCACCCTTCCGGCGTTCCCTTCCCGCGTCACCCTCCCCGCGAACGGTTTTTGGTAGTTAGGTCATGGCTAAAACATGAGTCCATGTTAAAAGTTAGAGATATTGGACATTGGGCGTGATCGACAAACAGATGTTTACGTTTTTATCTCGGTTTGTGCTATGTTTCTGAGTACTTTTGCCTGTTGAATATGTTTCCACTTAGTTTCTCAGTGAATGCTACCATGTCACCTCAGGTTTGCCTGTTTCCCTATCAATGACTTCAAAAAACTGTATACTTCTCCAGTTAAAAATGAAGAGACGGTGAAAAGCTCCTTTATTTAATATTTAGTACTACTGCGTATTTACTTATTGCTACAGATGGACCATACCTACTCCCTATTGCAGCTCCACTACAATACATTTTGACATAAATATCATCATTCCTAACCACCCATGGTCAAAATGGGTTCACCCACAGGCATCAAGCGATATTTCCAACCTTGGGATTATGTTGAATTCGCTGACCTTTAAGAGAGAGCTACCGCTGTACGAGGCATAGAATTCTCAATAAAAGAGAGTTCTTCACAGTTATGCTGTCACAATTTCACTGCAGAGGTGTCCGGCAGAGTGCTCCAAAAATCCCTCCAGGCTCCAATAATGAGAGGCATGTACGAAAGTTAGCTGCAATATAGCGACCCTTAGTGGAGGTTTTTTCAAACATTTTTCAAGTGAGTAGTAAAAGTAAATAGCTCAGGCATGGAAATAATTTGATAAAATAGATTCATTCAAAATTATCATTGAGCATGATCCTCGTAGTCACTGGCTACTTGTCAGGATCGTGGGCATCCAAGTGGCAACACTGAGACGGATCCTCAGCGGGCTTTCGAATTTTGCAGTAACTCGAATGTATGGTATATTGCTATTTATAGCGTACTCTTCGCTCTGAGTTCCGTGGACCTCCAATTCTCGTTCCATGAAATTAACCAATAATCCGCCCTAGCGTGCATGTTTATCGCATCTAGGACCCACCAACCTAGGCATACGCCTGCCTACCTCGCGTTAATACGAAGGCATACAAAAACTAATTTTCTTCTGAAAGTTCAAAGTTGTTGGCTTTGAATGAGAACCCTGATTTTTCAATTCAAAACTATATTTAAAGCTAATTAATTCATACAATTTTGACTAGATCGCTGATTTTGACTGGTTATGTCTTTTGATTGATTCAATCATTCATTAGTGAATCATTTCGTTGATACTAGGTATTTCAGTTAAGACAAAACAACGTGAAGTTATAGTATAGTTATTATATTCGTATTAATGGCACGTCTTGTTGGTAAAAAATCGGCTGTTCCGGAAAAGCTCCGAGTCCACGGGTTTATACATAGGAGGCCCTTCTAATGGAGGGAGATTCTATAAAAAAGTATAATTGAATAAAATAAAACGATTCCGCGTTGCGGTGCGCTTAAATAAACCAATCGAAAGGCTATGTCTGGGAAAGGGGGAATTGAGTTCTAAATCTCTTTTAAAGTGTAGTGGGCAGAATATAAATAGTATAAGAAGCAATAAGATTAAAAAAGAATATTCAGAATAGAGAAGCATGTAACTTAATAAGTATTTATTAATGAATCGTTTACAGAATGATTTAAGTACATGTGGTTGGTTACATAATGTTATAAGGCGTCTTTATTGTCCATCGTTCCTTACAAACATCACCTAAGTTTTAAAAAACGTTTTCCCTGTCTTTTAAACTTATTAAACTTCACGTTCTCGCGGTAACTACGCTAAAATAGGCAGCACGAACGACCGAACTGTTGTGACGGTGAGGTATATCCAACCCGACCGCGCCAGTTTAGAAAGGTTGACAGAACCAAGTTCATCTAAAAGATTTCAAGCGCTCTTTTTTTTTTTTTTTTTTTTTTTTTTTTCAATGCGTACTGACCTATTTCAAAAACTTACCACCCTCCGGTGAGTGGGCACTCACAAATACGTACGAATGCCCAAACAGCCCAGAAAACACCTTTATATAAAGAGAAAAGTGGTTAATGCCTTTGTCCTCTCAGCATTGTATATGTAGTATGTATCGTAATACTATTTCCATCAATTGTTACACAATGAAATTATATTTCTTTGGGGGACGAGAATGAAAAATATTACCGCCTTGAATTACAGTATTTTTAGTCGTTCTACCGTTTACAAATGACAAAATATGGAAGTTGTAGTTGACGCAAGCAATTTATACTTCAATTATTGTTTGAATTTCTTTATTTTAACGGAAAATGTCTATTCCGTCATAGGTATTTTGCATTGGTAACTTCAATTTGCTTGAAATATTTCATTGCGACGGTGCTCCTAATAAAAGTTGTACGGAATTTGTACGGTAAGTTTGCAGAAAATATCAAATTTCAGAATCTTTCAGAACGAGTTATTGAACATTGCATTGTTCTAGTACAAGTTGAGTCATTTGAAGTGAAAAGCACGTAAAATCAGTCCAGACTAAATGCATTTCCAACGATTTCCATGAACCGTTGATGCTAAGGAGCCAAAGGAATTCACAATACGGAAAGATGGCCGTTGATTAAAACCATTTATTCAATTTTCGGAATCATTCAAGTGTAGGTCCTCAAATAGTGACACAATGAAAACTTTATTAATTTTGTGTTTACAACATCAACAACGGGATCGGATCAAAACACACATTATAGCGAAAAGTTAATACATTCAAACGTAACTTTTGAATTATTATTAATATTATGTACAATTAAAATAATCATTTACGTGATTTAAAGTTGTTCTTTACATCAATATTTCGTATATTTTGCCTTCATGCAATCTGGATTCGGCGTGAATTCCTTTTTTTTTTGAATGACGTAGTTCCTCTGTGACTGCATTTTAAAAGATCTATGAGCTACTTACATCTTTTCTACATCTAAAAAAAAAATTGTTCAAATTTATCACATGCAGTTTCCTCAAAGTTGTCTAGATCTTGATCGGTCAAGTAATTAAAGTAGTGATTTATAGGGACAGGGAAACGAACATTTTACTGAAGTAGGTTCTTCCGAGGTGAGAGAAAAGTGAAATTCGCCCGGAGAAAGCGTTGCTTCGAAATTTGTTTTAATTTTTTTTGTATTTTTTACACCTTCGTACAAATTCTAGTTTTTGGAAATCTATGTGTGGGTTCCCTAGGGTTTGTCTGAACCGCTTGCTCGATAGTCCCAGGATGTGAGAATACATTATATCAAGTAAATGTTTTAAATTAGTTATAAGGTGACGAGAGGGTATTGAACGAAGATATCAACTGTATTTTGTTCTCACAGTCCAATGATGGCATATTAAAATTAATAAAGTTGTTGAACTTCTATTTCTATTAAGCTTTTCATCGGTCAACTCTCGAAATATATATTACATGTATTTTGTCGTACGTTTTACTAATATTTGTAGAATTTATTGTGACCATCATGGGTGCTGGTAATTATTATTCGATCCCAAAAGGAATGTAAAGATTGTCAACGTGAGGAGGAAACCTATAAGTTGAAATCTATCCACGAATGTTTTCGCTCTCTTAATGCGAAACCAACGATTGCAAATGGAAGAATACAAATATTACCGGTTGAATGAATATATCTCAATAAAATCTCCTTATTTTAGTGAAATAAAGATACATTGTGTAATGAATGAGTTCAGGAAATATCATAATTAGGTAGGGCGTACCAACTTTTTATAAAATTGAAAATTAATATTTGTCTTTTTTAAGAACAAATAATGCAACGTTTTGGTTACGTTACTGCTTAGAGAAGAAGCGGTAAAAGATGGAGCGGTGTTGAAAGGCAACTACTCTTTCTAGAAAAATTATCCTTAGTTTATTTGAAGCAGTAGGTGACTCCCGTTTTTCAAAAGCTAGGAAAATTGTATCACTAAGATGACGACCATCAGCAGCAATACACAGTCGGAGGTGGTTTCGGAAATTACGCGACGAGGTCATTTTGGTGGTGCAACTTTTCAAGACATGGTGTAAAAAATGGGATTATCTACTGATTTTGATAAACTAAGGCTCATCTTTTTAAGTTGAGTAGTTTTCTTTCTATAGCCTTTCAAAACCGATTCATATCATTTGCCACAGCCTGTATAGTGGTTCGTACCTTCATACCAGTCTTCTTGTCTTTAGTAGAATCAATTTTTGAGGGGAGATTTCAACGCCGCACAGTGATTATGGTCATGGGATTATGGGCTGAATATCCATTTTGAGTGGTGTACGGAATTGGTCTCCTCTGGCATGACAGCACATTGCCCCACATTGAAAATGTTGCCACTGACTTTTTTGTATTCTGCATAAAACGAAGTAACACATTATTAGAATCATTGATTATCTTCCTGCATTTACAACCACCGTTTGATATTAAATAAAATAAATATAATCGTCCTATGAAATAAATAATAAATTCAGTGCTAACACGCCTTTATTCACCCTCTCGTTGACAAACTTGACATCCTCAAGCTCGACACACATCTTACGATAATTGCGAAATTGCCTGATTCCATTACTATTATTTTTTTTTCTCCTTCTTCCTCGGACAGTGAGACTACCACGTAAAGATATCACAGTTTGGCCGTTGGAACGCTACTTCGTTGTTTCTCATTATATATGCGCTACATGCTGAAACAGCTAATTGTTTCGTTATTTAGCTTCTGTCAAAATGAAATTCTACATAATTCCTACGGCAAGGGTGCTCTAAGGATAAATGCATTTAGCCTGGACCGATTGGATTTACACGAGGATTTGTTGTTTTTTTAGAAAGATGGTTCTGGAACAGGATTTACAAACTTTTACTTGGTTTTTCTAGCAAAATAAATTAAAGAAAAAATATATTTTTAGCCGCTAGTTACGAGTATTATTCTCTAAGCAAAGATGCAACCGCTAGCTCTTGCTGTTTTGGAAAAGTTATTGTATTTTAAATCTTTTTTCATTTTGAATTTTTGGTGACAGTTGATCGGCCAGTTACTCAAATAATCTGACGATCAGAGGGTATTTTGACAATATATCATTATTATTATCGATAATACTGTTACATACCTACGTGGAATACTTGTTCATCAATGAAGCGTAACAAACCGACATGTGAGATTCGTACTTCGATAAAACTGGGAGAGCCTCTTCTTCGTAACACTTTTATACGTAAAATGAAATGAACTTATCCTTTATTAATAGGAAACTACAATCTGGGCAAATTTTAGAGTACGCGGAAGTGGTGTTAGTCTGCAGAAATCCTATAATATTAGGGGCGTCCGCTCAGATTACAATGTTCTATATGCTTTGTCTTCCTTGGTTGAGATCAACGGCAAGAACCGATCATGGCTGGAAATAAGGCAAATTTTGGCCTGTCCAAAATGTTCGGAAACATGGATACTCAGGGGAGCTGAGATTGAATGGAGTTCTGAAGCACAACTGACGAATAACAACGTTGGCCACCGCTGTTGTCCTGGAGGCCAAAACCAACTCTGGGTTGTGGTACCACAGGAAAGAATAACTACTAAAATGCAACATTTTAGCCCACAAATAAGTTGTCACGTAACCTAGTTCACCTTGGAATCATCCTTTCGCTACACTTTCTTCATTTCAAATTCCATTTTGATTCATGTTAACTGCTTGAAACGAGAGAAGAGGCCCTTAATCATCAAACCGCTATAATTTTTTCTAAAACGCCTCAAGGGTGTACCTAATAAAAAGGCGCGTTGAAATAAATTTTAGATAAAAAATATTCAACAGGTGTTCCTTTAACAGTGCTTCTTCGCGCTTCTACAAGCCTGATTTCCATAATCAATAACCTACTATTATTTGATAATTTCCAGCTTTATTCTCCATTTCGTAGTTGGCATTTCAACGTTCCCTGATGCGTAGCACACCGAGAATAACAGGCGTCCAAGCGTAGTTCTTCAAAGCATGTACTTTTTCTACGTTGCCCTCATAAATACACATTTGTCTCCACAACGCATAAAAAATAACAATTTTGATAATTTACAACTACGTATTTCATAATCTTTGCGTTGTTTTAAAAACCAATATATACACTTACCAAAAAAGAAATCGTTATATCCATGTACTTATTGATAAACCTTTAAAACTCTTAGATCTTTTCAACGAGATACGTACTATCAACATTACTTAGCGTTTGAATCATTTAAGTCTCGCCTATAATTAAAATATCTTCTTACGGAGATGTTAGTCGATTCATTTTTTACAGCTATAATTGCTTTCATTAATCATATCAGCAAGCGATATATTCTTGGTAACTTGCATCTTAATGAATTTTCGTATCCACAACGCCTACGTTACCTACTTCGAATAGCTATTCTCGCATATATTATTCTTTTCGTATTTCTACCGTCCTTCCTACCATTGCCTCATTGAAGCAAATTCTTCTAAATCGATATGAACTTTCACTAGCTCTCGTGACGAGTTATCAACGTCAATAAAATTAAGTCTTGTATTCCATATTATATTCTTATCTCTTTTTGTGCAATCTAATGTGCTTCGATACTAACGACTACTGTGCTTTTATAAATATTTACTGCACTAAACGGATATTTTCTATCGCGTCTAGTTTATGAGAAATAAAATTTCAAGATTTAAATATTCACATTGAAATACATCAAAATTGATACACAATTGTGATAACAACGTCAGGGATGATCATATCTTGATCTATGGGCGCGGGGAAAAAAATTACGTATGGTTTTCAATTCTACGGCAAGGTGGGTAATTTTTGGCAAAAGTATTTCTTTGTGCAATATTTCACTCTCAATAACAATAATTTTAACAAATTTCTCGTAACTCGAGGTACGAGTAGGCAACAGACAGTAAATACAATCTCCCCTTTCGCCTGCGCTAATGTGATTCTACGGAAGATATGGAATGAAAGAGGTAGGCTCATCACGAAAACAAAACAGACAAGTACAAATGGTGTGTGGTGAATCGATGATGCTCAAAATTACCGTTCAAATGGAAGCACTTATTCGTGCGAAATGATAAGTGTGGACGAATCATGAGAGCAGAAAATTGTCATTCATGACCAGTAGGTAGATGATTTGATCTCTTGAAAGGATCTGAGCATCGCAAGTGAACTTGCAACTCCTTCTTCCTTTAAATTGTTCAATTAAATAATTGAACGACAATGGTAAGCTAAGTAGCACGTATTTGATTAAGTAAACGGCCAAATGTACTATTTCCAGAAATTGCCACCAGAATCAGGAATAGCCTAAAATCTATCACGTCATAAGGACACGCACGATTTGAAATTGCAATCTTGTTGACAATGGGCTGCAGTTAGCATCAGAGTTGTTCAAGATCCATAGAGATGGGGGAATCCTCATACTCATTGAGGCACATACCTTCACAACAAATGAGTGTTAAGGAATACCTGATTCCGGTAGAAATTATGAATGATGAATCTAATTTCAGTTTTGTTTGGGGTTTGTTCATGACGCTCATCCTAAAACTTCCATCATTAGCAATACTTTATGCATCTCGCTAACCCCTCACTGGTTCATGCAAAGATGTTCCCTCGATTCGTTGTCGTATAACAGTAAAAAAATCATCCAAACAATAAACTCGAGATTATAAACTCCACGGAACGTTAACGGCATCATTAACAATGAAACAATACGTACGTACTTGGATCTAAACTACGCAATCATTTTTTAAATACCTTCGGTGATACTGCTTACCTTGACATAAAATTAATTAACAAAGGTTTTTTTCGGTAACAGTAATTTTAATAATCGGTAACGCATTCGGGAGGGTTCATGTTGCCGAAGACGTTGAGCTCATAGAGGGAAGCGAAACAAATGAAAAAGACGTACCAGAGCATCAGCGTTATACCGTATTTGCGGTCCATTTTCCATCCGTTCATGTGCGTAATGACCACCAGGAACACCACCGTTGACAGCAACGTTAGTGTAGAATATGTCAACCCTGAAAACAAAATTGTCAATTTCAACGATCGAAAGGTAAAGTGGTCTAGCGTGAGAGTGATTGAGTTAAGAAGTAAGTACCTTTGCTGAAAACTTTGACATAGGAGCCTGGCTTGATTATGGCTGTCTTGAGGAACCAGGGGAGGCCAAGGCAAACTAGAATGTCGAACACGTTGCTCCCCACAGCGTTAGAAACGGCCATGTCACCATAACCTGCAAAATTGTAGTTTTAGATTAAGGAACATGGGCGATTGCTACAATCTCCTAAAAACTTTTATTCATTTTATTTAATCTTTTTTATTTACAAGAAAGAATTGATCTTTGCGCGTGATTTCAATTATTAGATTTCTGATTTTTCGGGTTGTAAATGGCAACCAATCTGTTCCGTCTCACCAGAAATAGCAGGTAGACTAGACCCCCTTAGTTCATCCCTTCTCTCCCACCTATGTAGTACAGTCGCAGTAGGGTTTCCCTCCAGTATCATTTTGACGCCCTACCAGCTGGCACGGGGTGCTCCTAGTTCTCAAGTGTACTCAGTCAAATTCTCAATCAATTACATTTTGGTCTCCCTTCAGCCAGGCACGGGGTGCACCTAGTTCTAAAATATAATCAGTCAAGTATTCAGTCAGTTCTTTTCGTTTTCTTTTCAAAGTGTCATCATACCTTCAAACAGTACATACATTGTTTTTGGTCCTTCGAGCCCGGATATTCTGCTCCTGAACAAAGCGGTGAGTCCGTTCTGATTTTGACCCTCAACTTAACACCATTTCCCACACCATGGCAGTGGAAACGAGGATGTTGATTGCAAAACGAGGTCGAATCAAAGCCAGTCTTACGCGGATTGCAAATTATGTCGACAATTTCGATCCGGAAATTCAGGAATCTTTTGAGTTATCAGCGCGTATGGAAGTATTCAATCAACTTTGGCCGCAATATGAGGATATTCAAGACAAGATTCTCATGGAAAATCCTGAAGACACCGACGCCGAGTCCTTTGAGGAAATTTTCTTCAAGACAAAGGGAAAATTACTAAAATTTTTCGAACCCTCTCCTAAGTTAGATCAGATCACACCCGAATCAACCAGCTCCAGTAATAATGGTCGCTGCAACCATGAACGCGACCAAGCTTACTTCCAATTGGAAAAAATTAAATTACCCGAATTTGATGGATCTTACAGTAAATGGCTGAATTTTCGAGATACGTTTCGCAGTTTAGTGCATGAGCCTCCATCAATTCCTCCGATTTTTAAATTTCATCGACTAAGGTCCCTGCTCAATGGTGAACCATTGGAATTGCTCCAATCACTCGACGTAACGATCGACAACTATTCAAAGGCATGGGATTTGTTGTGTTCGAGGTATGATAATGTCAAGGTTATCATCCAGACCCACATTACCACGTTGTTCAATCTACCACGAGTTGAGTTCTCTCACTCCAAGTCGCTACGTACATTGACTCTTGAGCTAAACAAGACCATCCAGTCCCTTAAATCACTAGGACAACCAACCGACAAATGGGATGCTATCATCATTCATTTGGCATCCTCTAAGCTCGATAAAATGTCTCTCAGGGCATGGGAGGAACATTCAGTGAAATTCGAAAATTTTGATTATATGGAATTGGATTCGTTTCTGAAAAACCGCTGCGCTGCATTGGAAGCAGTTGAATCCAAATTTATTCCTGCTCAAGACAAGCAAACGCCCAATCCAAAAACCAAACAGCATGAGTCTAAATTCCGATACAAATCCGATCAAAAAACTTGCATGTTGTCCAATAGTTATTCAAAATTATCGTGTGCCTTTTGTAAGGATAGTGCTCATGCCATTTTCCAGTGCAATTTATTCAAGCAATTACCGAGTGGTTTGAAATGGGAAAGAGTCAAAGACTTAAATCTTTGTTCAATTTGCTTGAGGGAGAATCATTCGAACCCAAGTTTTTGCAAGCTTTTGAATTCAGGTTGCCGAATCTGCGGTCGGGCTCACAACTCGGTGCTACACTTCGAGGGTAACGGCACTCGCCCTTCCGACGTTTCTATGAATTCGACCTTCCAGTCTAACGGGAAAACCTTCGGGTCCAACAACCCCTCCATCAACTGCACATTCACCTCACACCTCAACCCCCTTGTGTACCAACCAAGCAGTCACAAGGCATAAGGGTCATCCATCCCTCCAACTTCCATCAGCTGTGGCGCTAGTCAGTAATTCTGAGAAAGCAAACAAGGAGATTCTCTTGCCGACGGCGATTAATTTCAATTCTGGATCGCAACAATGTTCCACGTAGAATTCGAGTTATTTTGGACTCTGCCTCCCAACTCAACCTCATTTCGCAACCGATTGCTAATATTTTGTCGTTGCCTACATTCAGTTCGTCAACTCAAATTCTTGGTGTGAGTGGTACACACACAAACACAACTGAGTTCATTAACACGACTGTGAAATCACCACTGAACGATTCCTTTGAACTCAAATTGCAATTTCACGTGATCGCACAAATTACTCAACACCCCGTACCATCACAATCATTGGATCAATCAAAACTTGATATTCCGAATGATATCCGTGCCAGTCTCGCAGATCCAAATTTTTCCAATTCATTGCCAGTTGATGGTCTTCTCGGAGCACAGGCATTTTTCGATTTGTTTTCAACTGGGAATTTTACATTCTTCAAAATCAACCAGCTATACTTCTGCAGGTCGACCATAGGCTGGGTACTGTCAGGTACTATACCTCAATCCAACAAGTTAGTCCAATCCAACCAATGCCTACTATCAATTGTGGATTCAGATCGTCAAAATCAAACTAATTACGATTCCTCCGACAAAATTGATGAACCACAAAAATTTCAGTCAAAAGAAGAACATTTCTGCGAAACTCATTTTCAACAAACATACTATCGAGATGATACCGGGAGATTTGTCGTAAGCCTACCACTCAAGGCTGACCCAAAAATCCTCGGCGATTCGTTCCAACAAGCAGAACGGTCGTTTTTGGCACTCGAACGGAAATTCGTAAAAAATCCTGACTTGAAAAATAAAGTCAAGGTGCATAAAGCTACCCAAGACATTCCTCGACTTAATGTTGTTGAGAGGCGCAATTCAGTTTATTCCATTCTCAGGAGAGTTCAGCAAACCTCGTTTCCAACCGAGACTGACACGTTGAGCAAAGGCTTACCATTGAAACCTAAAAACAGGCTCTGGTCACTCAGCCCATTTTTTCACGAAGACACTCAACTCATTCTAGTCGGTGGACGAATAAGTTCAGCTGAATTATCTTTTTTCAAGAAGCACCCAATTTTACTTCCAGCTGAGCATATCATAACTCGACTAATTCTGAGATATTATCATGAGACACACTTACATATTGGAGCTCATTCTCTGAGCGCTATTGTTAGAAATCGTTATTGGCCCTTGAATGGAAAAAATATCGCTCGCAATGTCATTCGAAAACGTGTTACCTGCGTTAAGGCTAAGCCTGAAGCTCATAACCAAATGATGGCCGACCTCCCCAAGGTTCGTGTCACACCAGCTCGGCCATTTTTGGCTACTGGTATTGACTTTTGTGGTCCGTTTTACTTGAAACCAGAATTTCGAAAAAAAGTCAAGTACAAAGCTTACGTTTCAGTTTTCGTTTGCCTCGTCACACGCGCTATTCACCTTGAACTGGTAACCGATTTGACAACAGATGCTTTCCTCGCAGCGTTTCGACGATTCGTTTCAAGACGAGGATTGCGTAAGGACGTCTACACAGACAATGGTTCTAATTTCACTGGCGCTGACAAAGAGCTAAAATCCTTATTCAAAAAGGTCAAAACTCGTGGTGACTTGCAAGAATTTGCTGCTGAGCACGAAATTCAGTGGCACTTCATACCTCCTGCCGCCCCCCATTTTGGTGGCATATGGGAAGCTGCCGTTAAGTCGGCCAAGTACCATCTCGTTCGAACTATTGGGTATGCGTCCCTAACATACGAAGAATTCTCCACATTTTTGTGCCAAGTTGAAGCGTGCCTGAATTCAAGGCCCTTACATCTATCATCAGCCGATCCAAATGACTGCTCGGCTCTTACACCTGGTCATTTTTTGATTGAAGGACCATTAACCCTACCATCAGACGAAGATCATTCTAACGTCCCTGACAACCGTTTGAAACGTTGGAAATTTCTCCAAGCAAGACTTCAGGAGTTCTGGAAGAAATGGTCCTGTGATTATTTAAACACGCAGCAACATCGTCCCAAATGGTTGACACCAAAAACTAATTTGAGTATTGGCACACTCGTCATCATCAAAGAAGACAACCTTCCCCCTCTCAAGTGGCGTTTGGGACGTGTCTCTGAAGTCCATCCTGGGAATGACAACCTCGTTCGATTTGCTACTGTGACCATGGCCGATAGAACCACATTGAAACGACCCGTTGTGAAACTTTGTCCACTGCCAATTGACAACGACGAATGTTAATGGACATTAAGTTGAAGTAAAAACGTGGTTTATTTTGTAAGGTGCACTCCCTAGCATTTAATCGTTGTATCCTGTTTTTTCAATGTAAATTAATTAACTCATTTCAACTTATTATCATGTAAGTGTTGAAAGATTTTATACTTTCAAGGTGGGGAGTATGTTCCGTCTCACCAGAAATAGCAGGTAGACTAGACCCACTTAGTTCATCCCTTCTCTCCCACCTATGTAGTACAGTCGCAGTAGGGTTTCCCTCCAGTATCATTTTGACGCCCTACCAGCTGGCACGGGGTGCTCCTAGTTCTCTAGTGTACTCAGTCAAATTCTCAATCAATTACATTTTGGTCTCCCTTCAGCCAGGCACGGGGTGCACCTAGTTCTAAAATATAATCAGTCAAGTATTCAGTCAGTTCTTTTCGTTTTCTTTTCAAAGTGTCATTCATACCTTCAACCAGTACATACACAATCAGATGCGAATTTAAATGATACAGATGTAACCTTCAGTACCTACATTTATTCATACCCTCCTCATCACTCTTGGTCGTATGAGATTATTCGTTATTAGTAACACTCATTCGTGTTTAGATACAATTAGTAAATAATCCATTGACTTACATTTCGTTTGGATAGGCACGGGTTTTTGTACGAGTTTTATACATTTTGTTACAACCAACCCCTTCAGCGAGTGCTAGTAAGCTAAGATAGTAGCTAAAAGCTGGAAGCTTATACGAGTAGGTTCAAATAGTGAGTTAGGGTGACACTTGAAAATCGGCTGTCAAAATTCAATTGAATCCAACTCAGTTGGCCGGGGAAAATCCGATCGTTGTAGAGTAGATAGAAAAATATTCGAAATATGTTAATCCTTAGTTCAGCTCGGTATCACCGGGGCGACGTAAAGTTTCCTCAAAAAGCAACCATTGCTGTACTATAAGGGATTACCAATTACACAGATTTACATGTTTTTAATGTAATCGGTGGTGTTCAATGCAATAATCTAGAAATCGCAAATCGTATCACAAAAGTCCCGTCATTCATATTCATATCTAGATCGTAAAAAACAGCGTACATACAAGGACCCTCTCAATCGACTCAGCGACCAAGAATAAGATGTATATGATTCCTCACATGCCTCGGTGCCCAAAATTTTCAAGGACCAGAACTCAAAAACCCGTTTTGCCTTCATTTCGGTGATTGGGCTGAGAAAGGGACACACCGAAGGACAAAAAGACGTGTATAACCTGGATTAAGATTTTTGGAACATTTTAAAGGCCTTTACTTTGTTGCCAAAACTGAGAATATACATTGAGACATTTTATTAATTTGTGCATATCTATGTAGGTTTCGTAAGTTGTAGGTACATATATTTTAAATGTGTCCCTTTTTCTCGTAGGAGTGTTTGCTAGTTATCCTTAACTCTCATCAACGCCTAATAAAGCCATTAAATCACCAAAACGGCAACAGCACTGTCAAGACGCTTTGCATGATATGGTGTAACAATGCTATAATATTCACCGCAAAATATTCACATGAAGAGTAGACAGTTATGGGAACGATACTGGCCCTGTAAGATGAGCCTAAAGAGGAAAATAATCAGGCGCCATCAGAACCTTCTTAGCCATTGTCATATATTCACACGTGCCTGATTGACAAACCCGATCGCTCATTTCAGTTAGGTATTGTTGACACTTTTTTTTTTTTTTTTTTAATTGTGCATGACTCGCCAGTGCGCATCAAAAGCCAACTAAGTGTCCCGTTTGTAACATCCGCGAATCTATCGCAGACTTATCCGTTGGAAATTTACATAACATCGTCAAAAACCTTAAGTAAATGTAATTCGTCTGTCGGCGACTACTTCATCTTTTCTGGTTGCGGTGTGTTGCGAGCAGTAGGTGCGTTCCTACGAAGTGGTATGCCTATTGAATGGAATTGATCGAAATACCTGTCATACTTTCAGGTCTGAGTAGGAATTTACGGGGACAAACTCCAGTACCTTCTTTGACCACAGCTAAACTCGATAAAGCGTCAGGCACGCTGACGCCAGCAGCGACGAAAGTCAATCCCATCACCGTGTCTGGTATCCCTAGCGTGCTTCCTGAAAATACATAAATAATTATGACACATTGAAATTTGTAACAGTAAAAAATATCTAATCTGAGCACTTTCTTCTTTAATGTGTTACTCACCAATGATAGTAATCATCCACACCATGATGTACGAGTAGAATGAGATCCACACCATAGAAATGAAGAAAGTGAACGGATACCAGTTTGAGTACTTTTCCAGCCGGCAGTCTGGCATCGTGGCTTGAGCAGTGTAGTGGATGGGGTAACATAACCTCCACTGTAGTAATGTCAAGATGTCGTCGGTTTCTGGTCTCAGCAGTGGCGAAACCTACAATTAACACCATTGTTAGGTACACATTTTAAAAAAAAATTGAAATAATTTTGAACTATTCACAACGTTGAGAAGATATAAATCCCAATCAGCTTAAGTTTTTTTTCTTTCAAGATACAAGAATTTTTTCTCTATGAAGAATGGATAAATTTGAAAAATTGCAGAGAACCTACTCAGCAAAGAAAGCATACACATACAGTATCGCCCAAATTAATGGAATCAGTGCAGCAAACATAGGAATTTTAACTTTTTGCAACAAGAAACTTTTTGTTTTCGTTTTTGAAGTGTGGCATGGAGCCAAGTCATGCTGGAAAATTGCTCCTGGGGTTTTTCTGATTTCAGGTACCACTCTCTGTTCCAAGATTTCTTTATATTTTTCGGAATTCATCATTCCATTACAAGGGACCAACGCTAGAGGGCCAGCATGACCCCCAAGGAAGGAAGGACCCCAAAACATCTTCTTGTCAGGATGCTTAACAAATTGGTCATAACTTATGATTTCAGTTAGTGATTCCATTAATTTGGGCGATACTGTAAATTCCACACTTTTTTCCAGCACTTTCTTTTGTAATCACAAATGGGCAATTTTATGCTAGCTCCGTTCATTTATTGTATTTAAATTTTATACTTTCATCTACCTGAACGGTCGTCGGCTCTTTGGCTTTATAGTAATCTGGTCTTGGAAGTGGTGCCGCTTCTTGCATTTCGACGACTCCATTTTCGCCGTTGCCCATACCCTGAGCCGAACCGTAGCCATCTTCGACGTTCTTGTAAGACACCAAGTGCTGACCCTCGTTTCCAGCTGGGGTTGATTGGGCCATGGCCTGTAACAGCGAAAATGGTCGATTAGGCTCCCAGGATGCCTCTTCAGAGTGTATCAGTGAAATGTCATATTTTTCAGAGCATTTTGAAGGGCTGTTTTGGTCCCACCCGAAAAGGGGGCGGACATTTTGAATTTGAAACGTAAAAATTCGAGAGAGGATTAAAAAAATTTTTATAGGTTCACGGGTGTCTCATTTTTGAAGGAATAACGGACAAATAGGCTGGCGGTTTTGTCAGAAATTAATAAGTAATGGAATTGAAACCCGGATGGTGGGAGGTTTCAAAGGTTCTAAAGTGAATAGACAGTTTTCCCGAAGTCGCTTTATCAACGTAATTACAATAAGGGCTGAGGACTCATTGTAATTAGGAAGAAAGTTGCATCCGTTAACAAACGACATCTAGACTGCGGCTACCGACAAATAAAACAATTCGCTCTATAGAAAACGTCTGTGCTCTAATTGCCGCTGTCAATCCCATTTCAGAGGTCAACGCCCCTGAAATTGGCCCAACAGTAACGAAGGCAAGGTGGCGAGGAGGAATGCTTGCAGTGAAGCATTTTACAGACAAATGCTCTTTATCGATCCAGTCCGTAGGCCTTTCCTGCCCATGGAGCGAACGCTCATTATCTCGCTCATGCCAAGGTTGAAGCATTGGTCGATGGCGAGACGTGACGGAGCGAGGTGAATCATTCCCGCGTTCTCAGCCGTATTTTGACGAAAGAATTCCTGCTGAGCACGAGAGGAGGAATTTGTGTGGAATTCGGACGAATGGAACACCTACTACTCCATACTGGGTCTCATTCTACTGAGTTCACGTGATCGAAGAGTTCGTCCCTATTCGAACACATCAATTTCCTAACAACCCTTTACAGGCGCCATTGTCATTCACTGCACAAATATTCGGGCGCGTTAGTACGAAAACAGACTTCCTTCCGCGCGTCAATGGGAATCGTCAAAAGGAAAGTCCCTTCAATCATTCATCAGAGTTGTTCGCGATATTTTCTCCGCGCCGATTCACGCATGAAAAATTCATCGTGTAACGTGCAGGAATTCCGTGGCGTCCTGGGCTCCTTTGACAGAAACCTGTTGCTTCTACCTTCCAACTTACCCTAACTGCAATTACCTCTAAACGGTTTCGATCCAAAAGCTGATGAAGTTGCTTAGTTGAGTTGAGACTTTTCTGACATCCTCCAGATATTGAACTTTTTGCAAAATTCATTCTGATACACGAGTAACTTTATCGTTGATTAATAATATTGTTTTCTTTTGAAGGAACAGCAAGATTTGAACTGTGGGAAGATAAAAGGAAAATAGAATTCCGAGAGAAGAGATTTCTTGTCCATTGCCTTGTTTGTTTTTACTCTGATCGGAAAAGGCGCGCGATATCCCTCTCACGCTGACTACATTTTTCCCCCTGTTGCTAGGAGAGATTGGGTCGAGAAATATCGAGCTTTTCCAATCTGCAAGGTGAGAGGGGGTGGGCGTTTTAATGTAACCTCCAAATATAGCGAAGCAACGCTGGCCGGCATTATCCTCTCGTTTTGAGTTCCCTGGAGGAGTAAATACGTGCTTATATTACCTGAAGAAGTAATTTTTATGTATTTTTGTGCCTCGGGGCGACTTTTGGGCCGATCATTTTAAAACAAACTAAAGCTATTCGTTAATCAAAAGCTCAATAGATCGAACTATCCCTTTATCAAGATCGACCCCGCCGTTGTGTCATGTGTTTTCAGCCAATTCAGGATCCGCGTATATAGCAAGCTATCATGTTTGTTTCATGGTTGAAAAATCCCAACCCCAGTGAGCCTTCTTACATACTAAAATATAGGCATCCAATATTTCCCAAATAACACTATATTGACTGTCTTTCGGCGATGTAGTTCTATTAACCACATGAAAAATCGACAGGAATATTAAAGTCGGCTTATCCTCTTCAGTTGGCTTTCATGTCGAATAATATTGGTGACCAGACTTGGGATGTCAATAACGACTGTTCATGATTTACTGTCAAGTTTCAAGGTGGGACCTACCCTTTTAGTCACGCATGAAATTGCTAACTAATAACTTAATACCGGGAAAATCATTCCGCTTGGTCACCGTTCAAAGATCCATTCTGGAAAGGCTTTTGATCTATCGTACAAATTTTATACTGATATGAAACTTTTCCCACAATTATCCCTGATACGCACAAATCCAGAGCTTTTTGGATGAGATTCTCGACACGGAGGAGATCTATCCAGAATAATAGCTATTGTGGAATAATTTGCAGACTATTGTCACCATGCTCAGTTGAGCTGCCTGCAAGAGTAGTTACCAAAAATGACGATTTTAGCGAACAGTGAGCGTAATGCAAGCTATCTTCCGCAGCAATGAATTAGAAATTTCCTCACTCAAAAAGTCCACTTTTGCCGATGTGTGTCAAAAAAATATCAACATCATGAGCACTCAATTTACTGTAACACGGTCAAAAGATAGAATGTGAGAAAATATAAAAAAAACTTACCTGAGGCGGTGGCTCAGTGTGAATCACTTGGCAGGGTATGGGCAGAGTGTGTGCCCACGCTTCAAATTCTGTATTTCTCGATAATACAAGGCAGTATACCACGTACATGATGAGCATGGCAGTGCTTTCTCCCCTGGAAAGACACGTGATTCGGTTTTATCACATGAACAGACCAAATGGCTATTTCTATCAAGTTTTGAAGAACTAGGACTTGTACATATATAGAGTTCCCCCGAAGTAAAGTATACTTTTTTTTTTCAAATTTGATTGGAGAGGGCGACTTTGGCCCAGCACAGACGAATTGTTCACTTTTTTCTCAGAGGAATTCTGTAAAAAATTATTCTATTAACCCCGTTTCTTCAGCAT
This sequence comes from Cyrtorhinus lividipennis, assembly GCA_019603395.1. Classification (NCBI taxonomy): domain Eukaryota; kingdom Metazoa; phylum Arthropoda; class Insecta; order Hemiptera; family Miridae; genus Cyrtorhinus; species Cyrtorhinus lividipennis. The sequence goes on along the minus strand of CM034002.1, from coordinate 24,846,130 downwards.
GCAATCTGTTCAGCAAAAAAGACGCTTCTAACTTCAGTATTTTATATTTAAAAAAAAGTTGTTTTAGCTTTTTTTTCCATAGAACCAACAAATTGAAAAAAACAAGCGATTTTATATTATTCCATTAAGAATAATGAACCAAAAATGGGGGTTCTCATTAAGGAAATCCATTTAATTTTAAATAAATAAATAAATAGAAAATCGTATCCACTTTTGAGGGACCTTTGTGTCCTTCTGAATAAGAAGAGCATTTATAGAGCACTCTGCAGACAATTGGAAATTTTCAACGTGGCGGTATCAAATTACTGTACTTATAAGTAATTAAATCCTAAATTAGTAAGATTTTTTTTTTCAAGTTGATAACTTACCACGTGATCTTTTTGTCATACATGACGATGAGCATTGCCAGGATGGAGAGGAGATAAAAGAAAGAATCTCGACAAAGCGGCCACCAGTTCAAGTAGGAGACCGTTCCGCCAAACACGGCACAAATCCCAATGACGAACATAATGTTGAACACGGCGGATCCTAAAAAGGGGCAGCAATAATTTTATTCAAAATAAAAAAAATTGGCCAATTTCTATGTTTGTGCCAGAAAATACTTCTTCTCTTTTGAAAATATACAAGAATTCCTAAGAAATATTCCAACAAATAAAAGCATTCTCACTCAATAAGGGAATTTGTAATATTGGACCTCACCTATGACCCCCGATACGCCGATGTCGTCCTTGGCGAAGAATACAGCAATAATAACAGTCGCCAGCTCTGGTGCTGAGCTCCCGGCTGCCATGAACGTGGCTCCAGCCACGTCGGGGGTGAGTTTGAGGACTGAAACAATGCTTCAGAGTGAGGATTCTCAGAAGAACTAATGCAAACATGGGGGAAATGGGGAAAACGGTGGGTGCGGCGGGTCCCAGACCCATTCCAATCGATTCAGGATCCAAAATTTAGTGGAAAATGATACCCCACACGCCCAGGTACCAGAAATCTCATAAACACATATTCAAAATGAGTAATATATACCCTATTTGACCCATAACTTCTTCCAGTTGGTGCCAATCGTCCTGGGACCCATTTCATTGGATTCAGCGTCCAAAATTTAGTGGAAAATGATACCCCACTCGCCTAGATCGCCCAAAATCTCGAAAATCCATTTTTCAAAAAACACATTTTGACCCCTACCCCGCCCAAATTTGGTCCGATCGGGCTGAAAAGTTTGGAGGATCGTCATAGCCTGGTATCAGACCCGTGACCCAAATTTCAGATTTTTAGAAAATTTTCTAGGGTAAGTGCACCAGTTACCGCCACCTTAAGAGTGCGCCTTCAGTTTTTTCCCATTTTATTCCTTATCATTCAATCAAATTTCCAATCTTCGAGCTTTATTAGATCCGTAAACAAGTGACCAACAAAACGCAGTCCATTTCTTCTCAAATGAACTTGAATTAAGTCGTTAAAATGGAAAAAAAACCTGGAGTGGTTTCAGTTCCAATGTTCAGCAGGGGTTTGCCAGTCACCAACAGCGTAGCGTCCCAGTATTCACCACTTGTTTTTGGATAATAATTCACGCAACTACGTAACAGAAAATCACAGTGAATTGAGTCTGATAGACAAAAAAGTTTTTAATTCAGCAAAGGGGTAGGTAACATAAAAAAATGATAGGTACAACCGTAAGGCACACGTTAAAAGAACGACGAAAATATCACACAAAGAGGGGAATCAAAGTTGTTATTGTATGGGTTCTGGCCCGAAAGTGGTCCTGGTTCAAGAATATTTGAAACAGTCAGTTTGATAAATACCTATTAAGGAACTGCCTTATAATTCAACGTTAACTGAGTCGGGAAAACTAACTTTGTCCCTACAATTTCCGAATACCGAAGGAGTGTCAAGCTTCGCCACGATATCATCATTTTGTGCCACCATCCGTTCTCCGGATAATTTGAATACGGTTTTTAACCTATTGTAAGGCACCAAGGGACTGACAGTTGCAAATCCAATGGCGAATGGCCATCCACAAAAAAAATTACGGGGCAAGGGATATTTTTTGAATCTAACCAAGGATCGAAAATTCCGGTGAAAAATTCGAAGAATGTGGCCTGCGTCATCCATCCATTTTGGCTTTTGCCAATTCCCCAATCATCTGGAACAGATGCAGCAATGTCTGAGGGTATCCGATCATAACTGAACACCACCATGGGAGGGGCCAGATCGCCTGCTGCATTTGCTGTGATGAGAACTGTTAGACATTCTTTCTCATTCGCATTTGCAGTTGAATAAACTGATTTTATTCCTCTCTGGGTGAGAACTTTTTGTCCATTTGGGCTGAGAAAGAACCCAGTTTCATCACCATTGAAAACCCTGGTTGGGTCATTCAAGATTTCCAAAAGTCCCTTTTCTACTAAAAACTTCTCAATTTCTTCAAACCAATCCCGAACTTGCACTTTTGTCACCCGCGCTCGGCTTGTTGTCAGATTTTCTGACTGCCTCAAAGAAACGGTGGGGTTCCGCCTCATAAATGCTTTCAGCCATTTTCTCCCAGGTTTGCCGTTTTTGAAGGGATTCGGCCTACTCATCTTCTCCACAGCCAGTTGGACGGATGTTATTAGCTGCTTAGGAGTGATTGGGAAACCCTTGGCAGCCATGAGCTTGATCCAATCCACCAAGCCCTTTTCTTCTTGTTCTGTGAGGATAGAAGGGGGACCCATCTTTCGGCTGACTGGAGTTCTTCCTTTCACTTTATCCCTAAGTGTAGGGCGAGGAACATGGTGTTTTTTGGCAGCTGTGGCTACAGGCATTCCTGCTTCCACATCCTCGATGGCTGCCAGCATAGATTTTTCTGGGTACTGGAGCTTACGAGGCTTCTCAGGGTCTTGTTTTGATCTTGATCTCCTCTTTATTGCAACCATTTTCAATAGGGGCCTAGAAAGGAGGAAATTTAAGCGCTTAGAATAACTTTTTTTTAAATGGAAACCTAATGAAATTGGAGGAACAAACCAATACCTGTACCTACTATTTGCCACCCTAGGTGGTGGAAAAGGCCGACTGGCCGTGGAGCCGGCCCTATGTAGAACATGTTCTATGTATTTGGTTTTGACACGCTCTATTTCTCCTTCATAATTAAGAGTTTAGGAAATTAGGAGCGTCAAAGATGTTCTACAGTTAAGTGCACAAAAATTAGAGCCTACGGCTAAAATTCGAGAAACATGGAACATGCTCACTACTTCTTATAGTTGTCATCCTTCCCTGGTAATGACGCAGGCTAGCGACACATAAGATTGTTCACTAACTATTTATAATATCGCATTATTGGATAAACACCTAACACATTAATATAACACTCAATATAAAAATGCGACATAAATCAGGAGCTTTCCAACGAATGGTGAACGATTTCTGTGTGATTAAAATTGCGGAAGTTCCATTTCCCTACCAACGCCTCGGTTGTACGTGAAAATCATAAGAAAATTTCGTTACCCACGCCGCGTGACATTTTTCGGCCAGTGAGTCCAAGGCTAAAGCATGTTCCATGCTAAAATATTATTTCAAATGGAAATAGCAGAAAAGATTTGAAAATTTATAGTGGCGATTTCTGGAACAAAAGGGTGATGGACACTGGAACATGGTGGTTCATTTATCAACACGTACCTGAGCCAAAGATCAACACCCCCTGGTGATCACTGGATCCGGTTACTTTTTCTAAAAAACTGGAATGCCGTTGTGTTCCTCACAAAAAAACAGACTCGATAACCTGAAAACTAAAAATCTATCTTATGAGCTAGTAATCACCACCCCTGGTGATAATTGGCTCATGTAGTTACGAGGTGTTCCAGTGTGGCGCTCCCTTGTTTTTAATATTATTACTCTCCCAATCGAGTTTCCAGAAGTCCAATCGTATTCAGAAAACTATATTCTACGCACGAAAACAACAGGGAACGACGAAAGTCCACTTAAACCCATTGAAAAACCATGAAAATTGTACTCACTTTCTTAAAGAATCCGGTAACGTGGAAGACGGTCGCCAACACTATTGGAAAACAAATCACTCAAGACGCGTGTTTCGCCGCGCCATCTGATGTAATTACTTATTAAAAAATCTGCAAATTCTTACACACGGGTTGGTTATTCCTCGAATGGGGGAAACGGTGGATGTGGTGGGTCTCAGACCCATTCCAATCGATTCAGGGTCCAAAATTTAGTGGCAATGATATCCCACACGCTATTCGCCCTAGCCTAGGTTACACCATGGCGCAAGTGGCTAGCGCGTTCGGCAGTAACCGGAAGGTACTCAGTTCGAACCCAGGTGGAGATTAAGTTTTTTTTTTACCCATAAATTGACCAATTACTTCTTCCTCCCAGTGGGTGCCATCGTTCTGGGACCAATTTATTCGGATTCACGTCCAATTTAGTGGAAAACGACACCCTACTCGCCTAGATCGCCCAAATCTCGAAAATCCATTTTTCAAGAAACACATTTTGACCCCCTACCCCCGCCAAATTTGGTCCGATCGGCTGAAAAGTTTCGAGGACCCGTCTCGGCAGGGAACAGACCCCTGACCAAAATTTCAGATTTTTAGAAAATTTTCTACTACCAAAAAGGGCGCGGACGATGGACGGCGTACGGCGTACGGCGTACGGCGTTACGGCGTACGGCGTACGGGGTACGGGGTACGGCGTCCGGCGTACGCGGGACATCGACCTTTTTTGATCAGGACATCATGAAACGTCCAGAAAAAAATTTTGAGCCAAATCGGAGAGGTTGAACCATTATCATGAAAACATAGGTTGATTATTCGAGGATAACCAACCAAACGGCTGTGAATCGCCTGATTTGGCGCAAGGTTCAAGTTTTGAACTGGAGTAGAAATCTTATTTTTCAAATTGAAGTTGGAAGTGGCGATAACTGGAGGTCTGGTGACGACTGGTGCACATACCCTACTACCAAAACGGCGTGGACGGCGGACGGCGTACGGCGGATGGACATTGACCTTTTGGTTGGTTTTCCTTGAATAATCAACCTATGTTTTCATGCAAATGGTCAACCTCTCCGATTCGGCTCAAAATTTTTTTCTGGACGTTTCATGATGTCCTGATCAAAAAAGGTCAATGTCCGTCCGCCGTACGCCGTACGCCGTCCGCCGTCCACCCGTTTTTGTAGTAGAAAATTTTCTAAAAATCTAATTTGGGTCAGGGGTCTGTTCCCGGCCTAGGACGTCCTCCAAGCTTTCAGCCCGATCGGACCAAATTTGGACGGGGTAGGGGTCAAAATGTGTTTTTTGAAAAATGGATTTTCGAGATTTTGGGTGATTTAGTGCGAGTGGGGTATCATTTTCCACTAAATTTTGACGCTGAATCCAACGAAATGTGTCCCAAACGATCGGCACCCTCTGGAAGAAGTTATGGGTGAAATTGGGTATATATTCCACCATTTGGAATATGTGTTTTTGAGATTTCTGGAACCTAGGCGTGTGGGGTATCATTTTCCGCTAAATCTTGGACGCTAATTTCAATGAAGTGGGTCCCGGAACGATTGGCACCCTCTGGAAGAAGTTATGGGTCAAATTGGGTATATATTACCCATTTTGAATAGCGTTTCGAGATTTCCGGTACCTGGGCGTGTGGGGTATCATTTTCTACTAAATTCTGGATCCTGAATCGATTGGAATAGGTCTGGGACCCGCCGCACCCACTGTTTCCCCATTTCCCTCCCCATGTTGAAGAATGAGTCTCCATGCGCCTGGTCCGAGGAATAACCACCCCTGTGTAAGAATTTGCAGCGTTTTGTTTTAAAATGCACAGCGAAAGAAGCGGGTCCGGAGATTTAGATGAGTCATTAAAGTATGAAAGGAGAAATTGGTTAAAAACCATATTTCTGGGTAAATTTCATGGATTTCAGGAAGATGAATTTTAAAATTAGTTCTCGTGTATTTTTTTGTTTGCAAGATTTGTGATAAACCGGTCAAGTAATCACAAAATAAAAAGTTGGTATTGTTAAAGTTATGACAACAATTATGATTAGTAACCAACCTTCGCAAATTCGGTCCAACGACGTAACAAAATAGTCATCGCAGACAATGCGAGGCCGATAAACGAGTAGACGCAAAGGACGACGTGGACGATGAGCGCACCATGTTTCCTCGTCTGACTGGCCGATCAATGGCGGCGGAAACTGTTCACATCGCCGGAGGTGTGCAATTTCTTTCCCTCTTCGGCTCCTCCACCGTCATCGGCTCCTGTTCGTACAAATTCTGATACATAGGCCAAAAATTAAGGAGGCCCAAAGTGGTCTCAAATGGTTGGAAGTGTTAGTTGTTGCCGGAGTCAGTAAATCAACTCAATCGCTTTGATACGAGATTGATCTGAGATGATTTTGAAGTTGGGCGGTCGAGCCTTTGCACGACTCAACACCCGCAAGGTATCAACATAAATTTAATTGGATATAACAATCTCCAACTCGTAAAACTGTAACCATTGTGCTTGTGAACCCAATTCCGTACCATAGCGGAGTATCTATGTCACGCCTCACTTTTAAATAAAAGTTTGCCAGTATTTTATTTACTAGTTAACCGGTTTCTCATTTTCACAGGGGATTAGTCAATATCTACGGATAGATTGAGAGCGGGATTTTCTTATATTCACAAGAGTCGGGTCAAGGAGTGGCCCCATAGTTGTAACCGGCAAGCGACTACACCAAACCAGCCAACCACAAGGAGTGGACCATGGAAACATGGAATACACTCGGACACACGTGCGTTTCCTAGCCAAATTCTGTGACACTGGGAAAGGAGCTGTGGATGATGTCTCCCACAGTAACACAAGACATCAAAACTTTAAATCAATTCTGTACCCATGTTAGCGCACCCTCGACCAGTAGGCGCGCTAGCTAGTCTGTTATGAACTCTCGTGCTCGTCTTATCATGATGGTAACAAAGCTGTCAAACATTATGCCTTGAGCCGTAATGACTAATTAGAATCGTGAAGTAAATTGTACCATGTGGTAGGTATTGTAAATTGAACTATCGCAAATGGATGTGTAGACCAAAATCGACAAAACATACGTGTACCCTTGTGAAGATGTCCAAGTTATTCAATTTTTTCTGTGATTTTACTGGTCTTCCTGGATATAGTTTGTAAGCTTATATATTCTCCAAGACCTGGTTGGTTATTCCTTGAATAATCAACCTATGTTTTCATGCAAATGGTCGACCTCTCCGATTCGGCTCAAAATTTTTTTCTGGACGTTTCATGATGTCCTGATCAAAAACGCTGCAAATTCTTACACAGGGGTTGGTTATTCCTCGAACCATTCGTATGGGAGACGATCATTTCCTCACATGGGGAAATTGGGGAAACAGTTGGTGTGTGGCGGGTCCCGGAACCATTCCAATCGATTCAGGCCAAAATTTAGTGGAATATGATACCCCACACGCCCAGGTACCGGAAATCTCAAAAACACATATCAAAATGGGTAATATATACCCAATTTGACCATAAACTTCTTCCAGTGGGCACCGATCGTTCTGGGCCCCATTTCATTTGATTCAGCGTCCAAAATTTAGTGGAAATGATACCCCCTCGCCTAAATCGCCCAAAATCTCGAAAATCCATTTTCAAAAAAACATTTTGACCCCTAACCCCGCCCAAAATTTGGTCCGATCGGGCTGAAAACTTGGAGGACCGTCCTAGGCCGGAACAGACCCCTGACCCAAATTTCAGATTTTTAGAAAATTTTCTACTACCAAAAACGGCGTGGACGGCGGACGGCGTACGGGTACGGCGGACGGACATTGACCTTTTTTTGATCTAGACATCATGAAACGTCCAGAAAAAATTTTGAGCCGAATCGGAGATGTGACCATTTGCATGAAAACATAGGTTGATTATTCAAGGAATACCCAACCAAAAAGGTCGATGTCCTCCGCCGTCCACGCTGTTTTTTGGTAGTAGAAAATTTTCTAAAAATCTGAAATTTGGGTGAGGGGTCTGTTCCCGGCCTGGACGATCCTCCAAGCTTTTCAGCCCGATCGGACCAAATTTGGGCGGGGTAGGGGTCAAAATGTGTTTTTTGAAAATGAATATTCGAGATTTGTGGCGATCTATGCGAGTGGGGTATCATTTTCCACTAATTTAGACGCTGAATCCAATTAAAATGGGCCCAGACCGATCGGCAGCCACTGGAATAAAGTTATGGGTCAAATTGGGTATATATTACCCATTTTAATATGTGTTTTTTGATTTTCTGGAACCTAGGCGTGTGGGGTATCATTTTCCGCAAATCTTGGGCGCTAATTCCAATGAAGTGGGTCCCGGAACGATTGGCACCCACTGGAAGAAGTTATGGGTCAAATTGGGTATATATTACCCATTTTGAATATGCGTTTTCGAGATTTCCGGTATCTGGGCTGTGGGGGGTATCATTTTCCACTAAATTTTGGATCCTGATCGATTGGAATGGGTCTGGGACCCGCCGCACCCACTGTTTTCCCCATTTCCCCCTGTTTAGGAAATGAGTCCTCCATACGCCTGGTCCGAGGAATAACCAACCCCTGTGTAAGAATTGCAGCGTTTTTTTTCATGAGACCTATTGACTTTTTTGAAGAAGATACTACCTTAATAAAGATTTTTGAAGATTCATCTTTCAACTTACTCATACGTTTTAAAAATAAATTACCATAAAGATGTATTATAGTAAACTAATATGATTCCATTAACTTTTCCTTGTTTTCCTTGTTTTCATTATTTTGGGGTGACGGTTTCTGTTCTATACAATTGTTTTCCTATATTGCTAATAAAAAAAAATTATAGTTTTCCTCGTAAATTATTGATGATTCAAATCATTGAACTTAAGATTCTGATCATGATCTCCGTGTTTTGTATTAATGGAGTCAACAGCTTCGCGTTTTTGTGTTCTTTCGATTGGGTTTATCCTACGGGAGTTCAAGTCCACTCTATTATTCCGGTCAAACTATGAAAAAAAAGTTTCTCGTGAGAGGTGAAACGTTTTTTCGTTCGAGATTCAATCGGTATTCAATCGGGCCTTGTTTGTTCCTGAAAGCCCTAGCCTGAGTTTTTTCTATGATCAATTATGATATGATTGATTGGGAAATCGTTTTGTTATTTTCACTGCTTTATTCATTTGTTCTGTTTTTTATTTATTTTTCCCTCTAGAAGGGGAGGGGATTTTGAAAACTGTTGAAGCCAAATTTCCAGTAAATGTATATAGATTTAAACATTGGTCCTGACGTCCTGATATAGCATCACTGAGACTGATTCAGCTCTTGAAGAACCGCAATAATGTCAATGGCAAAATGGTGATTGTTCCAAGCTAGACGCACGGTACGATTTGCTTTTTTGACTTGGTTGACGAATCGTGTTTTACGGCTCATCGATTCCATTAACGAAAATGATACGGCTGTATGGATGCTCAAAAGAAAGCGGAACGACAAAGGTGTCGTGAGGAAAGAGGACGGTTTCCCGTTTTTTTAGACGGGGAGGTCACAATCAGTTCTTTTGACGAGCCGTTCAACGGGGTGAACTGTAGGAACAATGAAGCGCGCGACGCATCAGAGCACGACGTAAACCTTCGGATCCTCCCACCCTCCAGTTCACCTCAACTATTGTTTTACTACTGCCTCGGCTTCATTTGAACAAGCCGTTTAATTAATGCCAGTCATTCCGATACCTCTGCATTTCACTGAAAAGGCACCTGACCAGTCGAAGGCATTTTCATGACGACGGTGAAATAAAACGGACGTTATATCCATTCCCTCGTACACGCACAAGTCTTTTTGTCGTCCATCTAACGTGAATAGTGGGTTTGAAACGTGAATACCAATAAAAACCATGTACCGAGGAAGTTGGGTTGGTTATAAGGACAAAAACAGAACCACCTCAAAGGTGTAGGAAAATTGCCGATCCCGTCCTTCACGGTACATTTGCTGTATAAGTGATCTTACGACGATATCGAGGGTATCGGATGAACATCTTACCCGAGGTAAGCCGGGTCGTAGACGGGAACGGTGGGCTTTCCGTCGCTCTCATCTTCTTCTCTTCGAGATCCTGCGGACACAAGGAGATAATTCAGAAGGATGAAAGATTTTTATTATTTGACCGAGCTCAAGATGTCCACACTCTTGTCGCTATCGAGAGTTGTACCCATTTTATCTTAACCGAGACTCGTGCACTCCCCGTTATTGACGATATCGTATCAGTAAGGGTCAATTATTCTTAACTTTAACTTAGCAGATTTGTTTTGCCACTACCACCCCTTCCCACACAACACTGCGTCTTATTCCCTTTTGATGTTCCTTGTAATTTCTAAGGATTCAGATCTTGGACAGTTTGTAATTTATTGCGACACTACACACGAAGCGCATCCAATTCGAATGCCATCGCTCTTTGGGCAGTGTACGCCATTCATGCGACGGAAAATGCCAGCGTTGACGCGGACTCCAAAGAGTCCTCAGTTCTGCTTAACTGTTCCGAAATGTTAGCCTAAGTTATCTTACCCGGCGTAAAACAACCCCAAGAGGGGTGTTCAGAAGTGATCTGGAGTTGGTTAGATCCCATAACCGCCAGCACCGTTTATCTGCAAGTGTTCGAAATTTGTAGTCTTTTCAGCGACCCTATTCGGCCCAAATGGCGGACTTTCATTTCATTATGGTGAATTTAATACAAAATTTCGAACATAAGAATAATTGTTTAAGATGGGATTTTGTACTCGTTTTTTTATGTTTCCATGATAATGGTCAACCCTCCGATTCGGCTCAAAATTTTTTTCTGGGAAGAATTAATGGGTCAAATTGGGTATTTATTTACCCATTTTGAATATTTGTTTTCGGGATTTCTGCTACCATAGGCGTGTGGGGTAAGTTTCCACTAAATTTTGGACGCTGATCCAATTAATGGGTCCCAGAACGATTGGCACCCACTGGAAGAAGTTATGGGTCAAATTGGGTATATATTACCCATTTTGAATATTTGTTTTCGGGATTTCTGCTACCTAGGCGTGTGGGGTATCATTTTCCACTAAATTTTGGACGCTGAATTCAATGATGTGGTCCCCCAGAACATTGGCACCCACCGAAGAAGTTATGGGTCAAAATGGGTATGTATCCACCCATTTTGTATGTGTCAGGATTTCTGGTGCCTAGGTAGTGGTGGGGTATCATTTTCCCTAAAATTTTGGAGCCTGAAATCGATTTGGAATGGGTCTGGGACCTGCACAACCCACTGTTTCCACCCATTCGAGAATAACCAACCCGTGTGTAAGAATTTGCATTTTTTTTCTTTTTAAGTGCAATCGAGTGTATCATATCATCCAATAAGAAAACAAATCGAATGGAAGACTATTGATGTGCAAAAGCACTGGCCATTCGGGCTATTAGTTTTAAAACAATTGTTTTTCATTATGTTACTTACAGTTTGCGGGAAAAATAAGAGTATTCTCCAAAATTTTCGCTAATGGCGCCGCAACAAAGCGTCGAGCGGAAGCAACAATGAAAAATTAAATCGGGCAGTGTTAACATTGTCCTTTTTTACAACCCTACTTCATGCCTCTCATCCACGATGGGTTGAAAAATAAGTGTTCGAGATGAAAAGCGGGAGATCTAATGGCATTTTTTGCTCGCTCGGTTTTCTGACAACAACGGTAATAAGAGGAGGCGGGTCCAAGTGGGTTTCCCTTTTCAAAGCTCCCCAACCGCTTCTCATCTTCCTTCCCTCCCCAGACCGTTTTAAATAGGCATTCTGACGCCCTTTTCATGCACACTTCTCTTTCATGATGATTTGCGCTCATTTATGGAGCTAAAATGAGCTACGATAAGCTTTAATTTGTGAATTTTCAAAATACCATCATACTACTTTATCTCGAGCGCAATCAGGTTATAAATATCTCAATCATTATTCAATGAATATTTCTCCAGCAGAACATAAAACAATGCTACTGAAAGTTATAGTCGTACGAACAAAGGTTATTTGGTACTTGGAAGGCTTTTAGGTGGAAATGATATTTCACCAATGTTAATAGAAGACCGAGAGATTTCAAATCCCAAAGATCAAGTGGACATACGGAATAGTCAATTACAGACTAGGAACGTTCATTATTGTTCGGTAACATAGCCGTGGATGGAGAGTTAATAATCGATTTCAAAAACAAAGGCAAGTGTTCGATTCTAATTATATCTGTGACGTTTCAATTTTAATATAACAATTTTACAATAATAGGTAACGAACGATAATTTTATAAATTTAACGAATAAACGGATAATAACGAATACATTTATTCGTTGTCCTTATTGTAGACTGTATGTATCCTAGACTTAACCTCCAACCCCAACCATTTTACCGTCTCTATTTTATACTACTAGGAATGGCTCTTATCTGCCTGTCATAATTTTTGGCCCTCCAACCAATTTAAAATATTATATTTCAATATATTCAGTGTGCGCTACATCACATTATTGGGATATTGAAATCCACTCAGTCCCCAACAACGAATTGAGACTCCATCAGAAGGGATCAGGCAAAGAGGAAATTGTTTTCCAGGTAACCACGCAACCTCACAGGGAGGAGGCTATAATTTTGGGCGAGAAGCATCGACATCGGAGTAGTTTATACTATATGCAATTCCCAGTCGGAGCATTCTTGATAGATTTACCCCCAGTCTGTAACCGTTTGCCTGGAAGTAGCCTTCAAATTAGTCAGATTGAATCCCAGATCACTGTTTTAGTGTGGGTCCTCAAGAATGATGATGACATTGTGAATACCGACTTAACTCGTTGATCTTGGGCACCTGGATATCATGTAACATACACGTAAAGTATACTTAGAAAGTGCGTTGGCTTGAAGGAACATTGCTAAACTTGATTTGCCAACAAAACCAAAATCGGCCGGTTGTTATATCACAAAAGCGTTGTAGTAGTAATTTTAAAAGAAACATAGGCAATGCTGGAGTAAGGACAGGGTATTTGTGAGAGTGCGTTTTTCAGGATTTTTTTGGAACCCAGATGATTGACTATCCATTTTCCTTAGAATTTCCTGCCTCTAAACGATTAAGATGGGTTTTAGAACGATTGCCATAAACCTATGAGGGTGGACGCCCTTGATGGCAACATTTGTGTTTGTTCCTACCTACCATTACGCAAACTAATGTGTTTTTGGCGCATTCGGTCGGAGCCCCATACTTTGTTTGCATCATCCGTTTAACATTCAAGGACAGCTGTCCGTATGAGAGTTTCATAAGAACTCAAAGAATAAGAAGGGATTCTTTCTTTACTCAATGTTTCTTCTTTCGTCAAAATTGGTCACGGACCTCAATAAATCTACTTGAAGACGCAAAGAGTTTTCGCTTGTTATTTCATCTTTGTCTTTTCCAATTATCCAAATCGGATTCCAATGATGGGGCGATTTGACGGGTGAAAAATCTGGAAAAGCGCCTATTGTTAGGGGTGGAAGAGAAGTTATGAAAGAGGACCTTCTAGATAATGGCGGCTCTTTTCAACTCCCAACTCCCTATTACTGTCGGCAGACGCCTCAAAGTTTTTCTCTTCTTTTCAGTAATCTCACCCCGAGGGGCTGCAATAACATTGGGAAACAAATAACCCTATTTGTCCTAGAGAAATGTTGTCAGGATGTACGCACCTGTTCGAGCTGTTCGTTATTCAAATGGGGTGATTAAAATGGTAATGATTGAATGAGAATTGTCATGGGGGCTGCATAATTTAAAATCTCACGCAATCACCAGGGAGGGTTTCGTTACCCATCTTATTATTGCATTCAATTGCAGCAAACAAAAACAAGGAAATTGGCTGTTAGTATCGTATTGGCCTTGAAGGCAGATGAAATTCAAGTGGACTTACGGTTACTGTGGACGTGTACGAAGCTGTGGTGGTCTCTGTAAGACTGGATAAAAGCGTAATAAGATGACCAACCCCCCATAGAATCGATATTTGCTTTCAATTTCTTGCATTGTGGCATTCTGAAACACAAATACGAGGTCTATTTAGGTCAGCTCAGCTACGATTTCCCACCCCACGCCCTGAATACCATTTTTATTCATAACGATTTCAAACCCAACAAATTAAACCAACGATTTCCCGTTGGGGCAAGCAGAGGGTTTATTGGCAAAATCCTCGGCTAACGAATTTGTCCGACCCGAGCGGATCGGAGGACGGCTGGACGGGTGTCAAGGTGCAAAATGGAGTTACGGTACTCTGGTAAGCTCAACTGAGCAGAAACTTCGTTGGCCCGATCACTCGAAGATTACTCGGACCAACATCCCATGCCGAGCTGTTACCGACGAGTGCGGACGATTCGTTTATATTCGGACGCCACTCTTCACGTTTCAAGGGGTTATCAATAAAGGTACGCATAACGCGGACACAGACGCGAGGAATTTTATGACGAGCTAAATTGGAACATCCCTTGGTCGAACGCCAACGTTTTTAACTTTCAACAAACCAGAAAATATCACAATACCATCAGAATCATGCAAATCAGCGTTGAAAAACAATGTAGGACGATTGAAAACTTGTAGGACGATCGCTGGATCGAACCTAACCTCAAGTTCCATGCGAATTAAGGCACGTCTTACTATTATACTTTGTGAAACTAAACAGTAATATCCCACGTATATAAAGTTGTCTATGAAAAAAAAAAAAAAAAAAAAAAGAAAAAAAAACAATGAACACAGTAGTTTCCCGCATTATTATTTTCCGTGCAAACACAAGATAGTGCAAAAAACGCTGCAAATTCTTACACAGGGGTTGTTTTATTCCTCGGACCAGGCGTATGGAGACTCATTTCATAACATGGGAAATGGGGAAAACAGTGGTGCGGTGGGTCCCAGACCCATTCCAATCGATTCAGGATCCAAATTTAGTGGAAAATGATACCCCACAGCCACAGGTTCCAGAAATCTCGAAAACACATATTCAAAATGGGTAATAATACCCAATTTGACCCATGTTCTTCTTCAGTGAGTTCCTGATCGTTCTGGGACCCATTTCTGGATTCATCCGTCCAAAATTTAGTGGAAATGATACCCCACTCGCCAAATCGCCAAAATCTCGAAAATCCATTTTCAAAGAACACACATTTTGACCCCTACCACGCCGAAATTTGGTCCGATTGGGCTGAAAAGCTGGAGGACCGTCCTAGACCGGAAACAGACCCCCTGACCCAAATTTCAGATTTTTAGAAAATTTTCTACTACCAAAAACGTCCGTGGACGGCGACGGCGTACGGCGTACTGCGGAACGGCGTACGGCGGACGGACCATACCTTTTTTGATCGGACATCAGGAAACGTCCAGAAAAAATTTTGAGCCGAATCGGAGAGGTTGACCATTTGCATGAA
>CM034002.1:24772258-24830679 GCA_019603395.1 Cyrtorhinus lividipennis | reverse complement strand
ATAGGCTGGCGGTTTTGTCAGAAATTAATAAGTAATGGAATTGAAACCCGGATGGTGGGAGGTTTCAAAGGTGAATAGACGTTTTCCCGAAGTCGCTTTATCAACGTAATTACAATAAGGGCTGAGGACTCATTGTAATTAGGAAGAAAGTTGCATCCGTTAACAAACGACATCTAGACTGCGGCTACCGACAAATAAAACAATTCGCTCTATAGAAAACGTCTGTGCTCTAATTGCCGCTGTCAATCCCATTTCAGAGGTCAACGCCCCTGAAATTGGCCCAACAGTAACGAAGGCAAGGTGGCGAGGAGGAATGCTTGCAGTGAAGCATTTTACAGACAAATGCTCTTTATCGATCCAGTCCGTAGGCCTTTCCTGCCCATGGAGCGAACGCTCATTATCTCGCTCATGCCAAGGTTGAAGCATTGGTCGATGGCGAGACGTGACGGAGCGAGGTGAATCATTCCCGCGTTCTCAGCCGTATTTTGACGAAAGAATTCCTGCTGAGCACGAGAGGAGGAATTTGTGTGGAATTCGGACGAATGGAACACCTACTACTCCATACTGGGTCTCATTCTACTGAGTTCACGTGATCGAAGAGTTCGTCCCTATTCGAACACATCAATTTCCTAACGACCCTTTACAGGCGCCTCGGGCGAATTGTCATTCACAGCACAAATATTCGGGCGCGTTAGTACGAAAACAGACTTCCTTCCGCGCGTCAATGGGAATCGTCAAAAGGAAAGTCCCTTCAATCATTCATCAGAGTTGTTCGCGATATTTTCTCCACGCCGATTCACGCATGAAAAATTCATCGTGTAACGTGCAGGAATTCCGTGGCGTCCTGGGCTCCTTTGACAGAAACCTGTTGCTTCTACCTTCCAACTTACCCTAACTGCAATTACCTCTAAACGGTTTCGATCCAAAAGCTGATGAAGTTGCTTAGTTGAGTTGAGACTTTTCTGACATCCTCCAGATATTGAACTTTTTGCAAAATTCATTCTGATACACGAGTAACTTTATCGTTGATTAATAATATTGTTTTCTTTTGAAGGAACAGCAAGATTTGAACTGTGGGAAGATAAAAGGAAAATAGAATTCCGAGAGAAGAGATTTCTTGTCCATTGCCTTGTTTGTTTTTACTCTGATCGGAAAAGGCGCGCGATATCCCTCTCACGCTGACTACATTTTCCCCCCTGTTGCTAGGAGAGATTGGGTCGAGAAATATCGAGCTTTTCCAATCTGCAAGGTGAGAGGGGGTGGTAGTTTTAATGTAACTTCCAAATATAGCGAAGCAACGCTGGCCGGCATTATCCTCTCGTTTTGAGTTCCCTGGAGGAGTAAATACGTGCTTATATTACCTGAAGAAGTAATTTTTATGTATTTTTGTGCCTCGGGGCGACTTTTGGGCCGATCATTTTAAAACAAACTAAAGCTATTCGTTAATCAAAAGCTCAATAGATCGAACTATCCCTTTATCAAGATCGACCCCGCCGTTGTGTCATGTGTTTTCAGCCAATTCAGGATCCGCGTATATAGCAAGCTATCATGTTTGTTTCATGGTTGAAAAATCCCAACCCCAGTGAGCCTTCTTACATACTAAAATATAGGCATCCAATATTTCCCAAATAACACTATATTGACTGTCTTTCGGCGATGTAGTTCTACGTATTAACCACATGAAAAATCGACAGGAATATTAAAGTCGGCTTATCCTCTTCAGTTGGCTTTCATGTCGAATAATATTGGTGACCAGATTTGGGATGTCAATAACGACTGTTCATGATTTACTGTCAAGTTTCAAGGTGGGACCTACCCTTTTAGTCACGCATGAAATTGCTAACTAATAACTTAATACCGGGAAAATCATTCCGTTTGGTCGCCGTTCAAAGATCCATTCTGGAAAGGCTTTTGATCTATCGTACACATTTTTTACTGATATGAAACTTTTCCCACAATTATCCCTGATTCGCACAAATCCGCACAAAGCTTTTTGGATGAGATTCTCGACACGGAGATCTATCCAGAATAATAGCTATTGTGGAATAATTTGCAGACTATTGTCACCATGCTCAGTTGAGCTGCCTGCAAGAGTAGTTACCAAAAATTACGATTTTAGCGAATAGTGAGCGTAATGCAAGCTATCTTCCGCAGCTATGAATTAAAAATTTCCTAACTCAAAAAGTCCACTTTTGCCGATGTGTGTCAAAAAAATATCAACATCATGAGCACTCAATTTACTGTAACACGGTCAAGAGATGCAAGAAAATAGAAAAAAACTTACCTGAGGCGGTGGTTCAGTGTGAATCACTTGGCAGGGTATGGGCAGAGTGTGTGCCCACGCTTCAAATTCTGTATTTCTCGATAATACAAGGCAGTATACCACGTACATGATGAGCATGGCAGTGCTTTCTCCCCTGGAAAGACACGTGATTCGATTTTATCACATGAACAGACCAAATGGCTATGTCTATCAAGTTTTGAAGAACTAGGACTTGTACATATATATAGAGTTCCCCCCAAGTAAAGTATACTTTTTTTTTCAAATTTGATTGGAGAGGGCGATTTTGGCCCAGCACAGACGAATTGTTCACTTTTTTCTCAGAGGAATTCTGTAAAAAATTATTCTATCAACTCCGTTTTTTCAGCACGCAATCTGTTCAGCAAAAAAGAAGCTTCTAACTTCAGTATTTTATATTTTTAAAAAAGTTGTTTTAGATTTTTTTTTTTTTTTTTTTTTTTTTCAAGTCGATAACTTACCACGTGATCTTTTTGTCATACATGACGATGAGCATTGCCAGGATGGACAGGAGATAAAAGAAAGAATCTCGACAAAGCGGCCACCAGTTCAAGTAGGAGACCGTTCCACCAAACACGGCACAAATCCCAATGACGAACATAATGTTGAACACGGCGGATCCTAAAAAGGGGCAGCAATAATTTTATTCAAGATAAAAAAATTGGCCAATTTCTATGCATGTGCCAGAAAATACTTCTTCGTTTTTGAAAATATACGAGAATTCCTAAGAAATATTCCAACAAATAAAAGCATTCTCACTCAATAAGGGAATTTGTAATATTGGACCTCACCTATGACCCCCGATACGCCGATGTCGTCCTTAGCGAAGAATACAGCAATAATAACAGTCGCCAGCTCTGGTGCTGAGCTCCCGGCTGCCATGAACGTGGCTCCAGCCACGTCAGGGGTGAGTTTGAGGACTGAAACAATGCTTCAGAGTGAGGATTCTCAAAAGAACTAATGCAAACATGGGGGAAATGGGGAAAACGGTGGGTGCGGCGGGTCCCAGACCCATTCCAATCGATTCAGTGCCCATGATTTTGTGGAAAATGATACCCCACACGCCTAGGTTCCAGAAATCTCATAAACACATATTCAAAATGAGTAATATATACCCTATTTGACCCATAACTTCTTCCAGTTGGTGCCAATCGTCCTGGGACCCGTTTCATTGGATTCAGCGTCCAAAATTTAGTGGAAAATGATACCCCACTCGCCTAGATCACCCAAAATCTCGAAAATCCATTTTTCAAAAAACACATTTTGACCCCTACCCCGCCCAAATTTGGTCCGATCGGGCTGACAAGTTTGGAGGATCGTCCTAGCCTGGTATCAGACCCGTATTCCCCCATGTTCTTAAATCAGTTTCCATGCGCTTGGTCCGAGGAATAACCAATCCCTGTGTAAGAATTTGCAGAGTTTTTGATATAGACACCATGAAACGTCCAGAAAAAAATTTTGAGCGGAATCGGAGAGGTTGACCATTTGCATGAAAACATAGGTTGATTATTCAAGGAATAACCAACCAAAAGGTCAATGTCCATTCGCCGTACGCCGTCCGCCGTCCACGCCGTTTTGGTAGTAGAAAATTTTCTAAAAATCTGAAATTTGGGTCACGGGTCTGATACCAGGCTAGGACGATCCTCCAAACTTGTCAGCCCGATCGGACCAAATTTGGGCGGGGTAGGGGTCAAAATGTGTTTTTTGAAAAATGGATTTTCGAGATTTTGGGTGATTTAGGCGAGTGGGGTGTCATTTTCCACTAAATTTTGGACGATGAATCCAATAAAATGGGTCCCAGAACAATTGGCACCAACTGGAAGAAGTTATGGGTCAAATTGGGTATTTATACCCATATATATTATGTATATATTACCCATTTTGAATATGTGTTTTTGAGATTTCTGGAACCTAGGCGTGTGGGGTATCATTTTCCACTAATCATGGACACTGAATCGATTGGAATGGGTCTGGGACCCGCCGCACCCACCGTTTCCCCCATTTCCCCCATGTTTTTAAATCAGTTTCCATGCGCTTGGTCCGAGGAATAACCAATCCCTATGTAAGAATTTGCAGCGTTTTTGATATAGACACCTTGAAACGTCCAGAAAAAAATTTTGAGCCGAATCGGAGAGGTTGACCTTTTGCATGAAAACAGGTTGATTATTCGAGGAATAACCAACCAAAATGACGGAGATGTGTACTTTCACGCTGTAAATTAACAGTATTTTCATAATGATTAGTTAATTGTTCTGAAGGAGTTTTAGTAACGAAATGTTGCATTCGCATATTCTACAAAGTCTTGAAAGCAGCAGAAGTCTCATTTGAATTTTTGGAGCCAAAATATGTGTCTAGCTTGAAAACTCCATTGAATTAGGGCAGGAATTTGGTTGTGTACATTCATGTTTCCATTTTACAACAATGTGAAACATTCCACTCGAAACTTGTCAGAAGGGTGCGTTCATCATAATCGAATGAACAGGAGGTGGGGTACACTTGTTTATATACCAATACTTGAGTAATTTAAGTAAACTATGAGTAATAACTTGGAAGAACTAGGTCAAGAGAAAGATTTATGGTGATGAGCCCATGCAACCGATGGAGTTCGAAGTAGTTTTTATCCTTTCGAACAGATCGTGCGTTGTGCGCAGCCCGAAATGCTAGAACTAACATTTTTGGTGGACTATCCTAATAGTTAGGCCGATCGTGACCCAAATCGAGGAGGGTATGAGTAAAAATGTGTTTTTCAAACTCGATTTTCGTGACTTTTTGGGAAATAGGAATGTGGGGTATTATTTCATACTAGATTTTAGACGCTTAATCCATTGAGATTGGTCCCGGACTGAATGGTGCCCACTTGATGTGTGAAAGGGTGAAAATCTATTTATCATTTTGAAGGTTTTTCGAGCATTTTGGCTACCTATGCGTGTGGGGTGTCATTTAACCCTAAATGTTGGACGCTGAATCGATTCGAATGAGTCTCCATGCTGCTGGTCCGAGAAATAACAACCCTTGTAAAAGAATTTGCAGCGTTTTTGAAATCTTTTAGGAGGATAATGATTGCTACGCCATATTGGTTGTTTCACGTTGAAATGAGATTCTGGCAGTTTTTGTTTTAAATGCATTGCGAAAGAAGCGGTCCGGAGATTCAGATGAGTCATTAAATAATGAAAGGAGAAATTTGTTAAAAACCATATTTCTGGGTAAATTTTATGGATTTCAGGAAGATGAATTTTAAAATTAGTTCTCGTTTATTTTTTTGTTATGCAAGATTTGTGATAAACCGGCCAAGTAATCACAAAATAAAAAGTTGGTATTGTTAAAGTTATGACAACAATTATGATTAGTAACCAACCTTCGCAAATTCGGTCCAACGACGTAACAAAATAGTCATCGCAGACAATGGCGAGGCCGATGAACGAGTAGACGCAAAGGACGACGTGGACGATGAGCGCACCATGTTTCCTCGCTGACTGGCCGATCAATGGCGGCGGAAACTGTTCAATCGCCGGAGGTGTGCAATTTCTTTCCCGCTCTTCGGCTCCTCCACCGTCATCGGCTCCTGTTCGTACAAATTCTGATATCATAGGCCAAAAATTTAAGAGGCCCAAAAGTGGTCTCAAATGGTTGGAAGTGTTACGTTGTTGCCGGAGTCAGTAAATCAACTCAATCGCTTTGATTCGAGATTGATCTTGAGATGATTTTGAAGTTGGGCGGTCGAGCCCTTTGCACGACTCAACACCCGCAAGGTATCAATATCAATATTGGAGATAACAATCTCCAACTCGTGAAAACTGTAACCATTGTGCTTGTGGGAACCCAATTCCGTTACCATAGCGGAGTATACTATGTCAGCGCCTCACTTTTAAATAAAAGTTTGCCAGTATTTTATTTACTAGTTAACCGGTTTCTCATTTTCACAGGGTAGTAGTCAATATCTACGGATAGATTGAGAGCGGGATTTCTGCTTAATTCACAAGAGTCGGGTCAAGGAGTAGCCCCATAGTTGTAACCGGCAAGCGAGCTACACCAAACCAGCCAACCACAAGGAGTGGACCATGGAAACATGGAATTCACTCGGACGACACGTGCGTTTCCTAGCCAAATTCTGTTGACACTAGGAAAGGAGGCTGTGGATGATGTCTGCCACAGTAAACACAAGACATCAAAACTTTAAATCAATTCTGTACCCATGTTAGCCCAACTCGTACTAATAGCGCGCTCTGGCTAGTGTTGTTTGAACTCTCGTGCTCGTCTTATCATGATGGTAACAAAGCTGTCAAACATTATGCCTTGAGCCGTAATGACTAATTAGATCGTGATAGTAAATTGTACCATGTGGTAGGTATTAAATTGAACAATCGAAATGGATGTGTAGACACAAAAGTCGACAAAACATACGTGTCCCCTTGTGAAGAAATTTCAAGTTATTCAATTTTTTTGTGATTTTACTGGTCTTACTGGATATAGTTTGTAAGCTTATATATTCTCCAAGACCTATTTTTTCATGAGACCTATTGACTTTTTTGAAGAAGATACTACCTTAATAAAGATTTTTGAAGATTCATCTTTCAACATACCTAATAACGTTTTTAAAAAAAATAAATTACCATAAAGATGTGTTATAGTAAACTAATATGATTCCATTCTCTTTTCCTGAGGCGATCTTGTTTTCATTATTTTGGGGTGACGGTTTCTGTTCTATACGATTGTTTTCCTAGATTGCTAATAAAAAAAAATTATAGTTTTCCTCGTAAATTATCGTACAAAAATTGATGATTCAAATCATTGAACTTGAGATTCTGATCATGATCTCCGTGTTTTGTATTAATGGAGTCAACAGGTTCGCGTTTTTGGTTGGTTATTCCTTGAATAATCAACCTATGTTTTCATGATAATGGTCAACCTCTCCGATTCGGCTCAAAATTTTTTTCTGGACGTTTCATGATGTCCTGATCAAAAAAGGTCGATGTCCGTCCGCCGTACGCCGTACCCCGTACCCCGTACGCCGTACGCCGTACCCCGTACGCCGTACGCCGTCCATCGTCCGCGCCCTTTTTGGTAGTAGAAAATTTTCTAAAAATCTGAAATTTGGGTCAGGTGTCTGTTCCTCGAAACTTTTCAGCCCGATCGGACCAAATTTGGGGGGGGGGGGGGGTAGGGGTCAAAATGTGTTTTTTGAAAAATGGATTTTCGAGATTTTGGGCGATCTAGGCGAGTAGGGTGTCATTTTCCACTAAATTTTGGACGCTGAATCCAATGAAACGGGTCCCAGAACGATTGGCACCCACTGGAAGAAGTTATGGGTCAAATTGGGTATTTATTACCCATTTTGAATATGTGTTTTCGGGATTTCTGCTACCTAGGCGTGTGGGGTATAGTTTTCCACTAAATTTTGGACGCTGAATCCAATAAAATGGGTCCCAGAACGATTGGCACCCACTGGAAGAAGTTATGGGTCAAATTGGGTATATATTACCCATTTTGAATATGTTTTTTCGGGATTTCTGCTACCTAGGCGTGTGGGGTATAGTTTTCCACTAAATTTGGGACGCTGAATCCAATTAAATGGGTCCCAGAACGATCGGCACCCACTGGAAGAAGTTATGGGTCAAATTGGGTATATATTACCCATTTTAAATATGTGTTTTTGGGATTTCTGCTACCTAGGCGTGTGGGGTAAAGTTTTCCACTAAATTTTGGAGGCTGAATCCAATAAAATGGGTCCCAGAACGATTGGCACCCACTGGAAGAAGTTATGGGTCAAATTGGGTATATATTACCCATTTTAAATATGTGTTTTTGGGATTTCTGCTACCTAGGCGTGTGGGGTAAAGTTTTCCACTAAATTTTGGAGGCTGAATCCAATAAAATGGGTCCCAGAACGATTGGCACCCACTGGAAGAAGTTATGGGTCAAATTGGGTATATATTACCCATTTTAAATATGTGTTTTTGGGATTTCTGCTACCTAGGCGTGTGGGGTAAAGTTTTCCACTAAATTTTGGAGGCTGAATCCAATAAAATGGGTCCCAGAACGATTGGCACCCACCGGAAGAAGTTATGGGTCAAAATGGGTATGTATCCACCCATTTTGTGTGTGTCAGGATTTCTGGTGCCTAGGCGTGTGGGGCATCATATTCCACTAAATTTTGGACCCTGAATCGATTGGAATGGGTCTGGGACACGCCACACCCAGTGTTTTCCCCATTCGAGGAATAACCAACCCGTGTGTAAGAATTTGCAGATTTTTGTGTTCTTTCGATTGGGCTTAACCTACGGGAGTTCAAGTCCACTCTATTATTCCGGTCAAACTATGAAAAAAAGGTCTCTCGTGAGAGGTGGAAACGTTTTTTTCGTTCGAATTCGATCGGTATTCAAATCGGGCCTTGTTTGTTCACTGAAAGCCCTAGCCTGAGTTTTTATCTATGATCAATTGATGATATGATTGATTGAGAAATCGTTTTGTTTATTTTCACTGCTTTATTCACTTGTTCTGTTTTATTTATTTTTCCCTTTAGAGGGGGAGGGGGATTTTGAAAACTGTTGAGAGCCAAAATTTCCAGTAAATGTATATAGATTTAACATTGGTCCTGACGTCCTGATATAGCATCACTGAGACTGATTCATCTCTTGAAGAACGCAATAATGTCAATGGCAAAATGGTGATTGTCCAAGCTAGAGCGCACGGTACGATTTGCTTTTTTGACTTGGTTGACGAATCGTGTTTTACGGCTCATCGATTCCATTAACGAAAATGATACGGCTGTATGGATGCTCAAAACAGAAGCGGAACGACAAAGGTGTCGTGAGGAAAGAGTGACGGTTTCCCGTTATTTTAGACGGGGGAGGGTCACAATCAGGTCTTTTGACGAGCCGTTCAAACGGGGGTGGAACTGTAGGAACAATGAAGCGCGCGACGTCATCAGAGCACGACGTAAACCTTCGGATGCCTCCCACCCTCCAGTTCACCTCACTATTGTTTTACTACTGCCTCGGCTTCATTTGACACCGTTTAATTAATGCCAGTCATTCGCGATACCTCTGCATTTCACTGAAAAGGCACCTGACCAAGTCGAAGGCATTTTTCATGACGACTGTGAAATAAAACGGACGTTATATCCATTCCCTCGTACACGCACAAGTCCAGTTTGTCGTCCATCTAACGTGAATAATGGGTTTGAAAACGTGAATACCAATAAAATAAACCATGTACCGAGGAAGTTGGGTTGGTTATAAGGACGAAAACAGAACCACTCAAAGGTGTAGGAAAAATTGCCGATCCCGTCCTTCACGGTACATTTGCTGTAAAGTGATCTTACGACGATATCGAGGGTATCGGATGAACATCTTACCGAGGTAAGCCGGGGTCGTAGACGGGAACGGTGGGCTTTCCGTCGCTCTCAGCTCTTCGCTTTCGAGATCCTGCGGACACAAGGAGATAATTCAGAAGGATGAAAGATGTTATTATTTGACCGAGCTCAAGATGTCCACACTCTTCTCGCTATCGAGAGTTGTACCCATTTTATCTTAACCGGAGACTCGTGCACTCCCCGTTATTGACGATATCGTATCAGTAAGGGCAATTATTCTTAACTTAGCAGATTTGTTTTGCCACAACCACCCCTTCCCACACAACACTGCGTCTTATTCCCTTTTGATGTTCCTTGTAATTTCTAAGGATTCAGATCTTCGACAGTTTGTAATTTATTGTAGACACTACACACGGACGCGCAATTCCAATTCGAATGCCATCGCTCTTTGGGCAGTGTACGTCAATTCCATGCGGCAGGAAAATGCAGCGTTGTCTGATGAACTCAAAGGAGTCCTCAGTAACTGAGTAAATAAAGGAGTCCTCAGTAAATTTCGGAACAGTTATGCAGAACAGTTCTGAGTTTTGAGAGAGAGTTCTGGGAACAGTTTTGAGCATAAGTTATCTTACCCGGCGTAAAAACACCCAAGAGGGGGTTCAGAAGTGATCTGGAGTTGGTTAGATCCCATAACCTGCCACCGTTTATCAGCAAGTGTCCGAAATTTGTAGTCTTTTCAGCGACCCTATTCGGCCCAAATCCAATTCGAATGCCATCGCTCTTTGGGCAGTGTACGTCAATTCCATGCGGCAGGAAAATGCAGCGTTGTCTGATGAACTCAAAGGAGTCCTCAGTAACTGAGTAAATAAAGGAGTCCTCAGTAAATTTCGGAACAGTTATGCAGAACAGTTCTGAGTTTTGAGAGAGAGTTCTGGGAACAGTTTTGAGCATAAGTTATCTTACCCGGCGTAAAAACACCCAAGAGGGGGTTCAGAAGTGATCTGGAGTTGGTTAGATCCCATAACCTGCCACCGTTTATCAGCAAGTGTCCGAAATTTGTAGTCTTTTCAGCGACCCTATTCGGCCCAAATCCAATTCGAATGCCATCGCTCTTTGGGCAGTGTACGTCAATTCCATGCGACAGGAAAATGCAGCGTTGTCTGATGAACTCAAAGGAGTCCTCAGTAACTGAGTAAATAAAGGAGTCCTCAGTAAATTTCGGAACAGTTATGCAGAACAGTTCTGAGTTTTGAGAGAGAGTTCTGGGAACAGTTTTGAGCATAAGTTATCTTACCCGGCGTAAAAACACCCAAGAGGGGTGTTCAGAAGTGATCTGGAGTTGGTTAGATCCCATAACCTGCCACCGTTTATCAGCAAGTGTCCGAAATTTGTAGTCTTTTCAGCGACCCTATTCGGCCCAAATGGCGGACTTTCATTTCATATGGTGAATTTAATACAAATTTCGAACATAAGAGAATTGTTTAAGAGGGATTTTGTTCTCGTTTTTATGTTTTCATGATAATGGTCAACCTCTCCGATTCGGCTCAAAATTTTTTTCTGGAAGAAGTAATGGGTCAAATTGGGTATTTATTACCCATTTTGAATATGTGTTTTCGGGATTTCTGCTACCTAGGCGTGTGGGGTATAGTTTTCCACTAAATTTTGGACGCTGAATCCAATTAAATGGGTCCCAGAACGATTGGCACCCACTGGAAGAAGTTATGGGTCAAATTGGGTATATATTACCCATTTTGAATATGTGTTTTCGGGATGTCTGCTACCTGGGCGTGTGGGGTATCTTTTTCCACTAAATTTTGGACGCTGAATTCAATGATGTGTGTCCCAGAACGATTGGCACCCACCGGAAGAAGTTATGGGTCAAATTGGGTATATATTACCCATTTTGAATATGTGTTCTAGGGATTTCTGCTACCTAAGCGTGTGGGGTATCATTTTCCACTAAATTTTGGACGCTGAATTCAATGATGTGTGTCCCAGAACGATTGGCACCCACCGGAAGAAGTTATGGGTCAAAATGGGTATGTATCCACCCATTTTGTATGTGTCAGGATTTCTGGTGCCTAGGAGTGTGGGGTATCATTTTCCACTAAATTTTGGAGCCTGAATCGATTGGAATGGGTCTGGGACCCGCCACACCCACTGTTTCCCCCATTCGAGGAATAACCAACCCGTGTGTAAGAATTTGCAGATTTTTTCTTTTCAAGTGCAATCGGGTATATATCATATCAACCAATAAGAAAAACAAATCGGAATGGAAGACTATTGATGTGTAAAAGCACTGGCCATTCGGGCTATTAGTTTTAAAACAATTGTTTTTTCATGAATTGTTACTTACAGTTTGTGGGAAAAATAAGAGTATTCTCCTTAACATTTTCGCTAATGGCGCCGCAACAAAGCGTCGAGCGGAATCAACAATGAGAAAATTAAATCGGGCAGTGTTAACATTGTCCTTTTTTTCAACCCTACTTCATGCCTCTCATCCACGATGGGTTGAAAAATAAGTGTTCGAGGATGAAAAGCGGGAGATCTAGATGGCATCTTTTGCTCTGCGGGTTTTCTGACAACAACGGTAATAAGAGGAGGCGGGTCCAAGTGGGTTTCCCTTTCAAGAGCTTCCTCAACCGCTTCTCATCTTCCTCCCCAGACCGTTTTAAATAGGCATTCGACGCCACTTTTCATGCACACTTCTCTTTCATGATTGATTTGCGCTCAATTTATGGAGCTTGAATGAGCTACGATAAGCTTTAATTTGTGAATATTCAAAAATTACCATCATATTACTTTATCTCGAGCGCAATCAGGTTATAAATATCTCAATCATTATTCAATGAATATTTCTCCAGCAGACGATAAAAACAATGCTACTGAAAGTTATAGTCGTACGAACAAAGGTTAATTTGGTACTTGGGAAGGCTTTTAGGTAGGAAATTATATTTCACCAATGTATAATAGAAGACCGAGAGATTTCAAATCCCAAAGATCAAGTGGACAGTACGTAATAGTCAATTACAGTACAAGGAACGTTCATTATTGTTCGGTAACATAGCGTGGATGGAGAGTTAATAATCGATTTTACAAAAACAAAGGCAAGTGTTCGGATTCTAATTATATCTGTGACGTTTCAATTTTAATATAAAAATTTTACAATAATAGGTAACGACTAATTTTATAAATTTAACGAATAAACGGATAAATAACGAATACATTTATTCGTTGTCCTTATTGTAGACTGTATGTATCCATACAGTCTACATCATGTAGACTATAACCTACCAACCCAAACCATTTTACCGTCTCTATTTTATACTACTATGAAATGGCTCTTATCTGCCTGTCATAATTTTTAGGCTCCTCAACCAATTTAAAATATTATATTTCAATATATTCAGTGTGCGCTACATCACATTATTGGGATATTGAAATCCACTCAGCCCCAACAACGAATCTGAGACTCAATCAGAAGGGATCAGGCAAAGAGGAAATTGTTTCCAGGTAACCAACGCAACCTCACAGGGATGGAGGCTATAATTTTGGGGCGAGGAAGCATCGAACATCGAGTAGTTTATACTATATGTAATTCCCAGTCGAGCATTCTTGATAGATTTACCCCAGTCTGACCCGTTTGGCCTGGAAGTAGCCTTCAGAATCAGTCAGATTGAATCCCAGATCAACTGTTTTAGTTAGGGTCCTTCAAGAATGATGATGACATTGTGAATACCGACTTAACTCGTTGATCTTGGGCACCTGGGATATCATGTACATACACGTAAAGTATACTTTAGAAAGTGCGTTGGCTTGAAGGAACATTGCTAAACTTGATTTGCCAAGACAAAACCAAAATCGCCGGTTGGTATATCACAAAAGCGTTGTAGGTAATTTTAAAGAAACATAGGCAATGCTGGAGTAAGGACAGGGTATTTTGAGAGTGCGTTTTCAGGATTTTTTGGGAACCCAGATGAGTGAACTATCATTTTCCTTAGAATTTCCTGCCTCTAAACGATTAAGACAGGTTTTAGAACGATTGCCATAAACTTATGAGGGTGGACGCCCTTGATGGCAACATTTTTTGTGTTTGTGCCTACCTACCATGAAGCCGAGGCCGCAGTGCAGGAAGGTTGGTAGGATGGTGGATGGTAGATACCTGCCTGGCGACCATCCAGCTATTTATAACGTAAGTAATGGTACGATGGTAGCCGCAGTGGCCTCCCACTACCATCTAACCCCTTGAAACTATCCTAGGTACCTGCCTAGCGTCTATCCACCCGTATTAGTCGTGTTTGTTATTCCATCCACCATCCACCTCTACCATCCAACCTCCTTGCGACCATCTAGCATCCTGCAGTGCGGCCTCAGCCTTAGCGCAACTAATTAAATAGTGTTTTTGGCGCATTCGGCGGAGCC
This sequence comes from Cyrtorhinus lividipennis, assembly GCA_019603395.1. NCBI lineage: Eukaryota > Metazoa > Arthropoda > Insecta > Hemiptera > Miridae > Cyrtorhinus > Cyrtorhinus lividipennis. The sequence continues at coordinate 24,816,649 of CM034002.1, read as the reverse complement.
CTAAGACTTTGTTTGCATAAACGTTCAACATTCCAAGGACAGCTGTCCGTATGAGAGGTCATAAGAACTCAAAGAATAAATAAAATATGATTCGATTAAAAAGAAAGGGATTCTTTCTTTACTCAATGTTTCTTCTTTCGTCCAAAATTGGTCACGGACCTCAATAAATCTACTTGAAGACTCAAAGAGTTTTTCGGTTGTTATTTCATCTTTGTCTTTTCCAATTATCAAATCGGATTCCAATGATGGGGCGATTTGACGGGTGAGAAATCTGGAAAAGCGCCTATTGTTAGGGCGTGGAAGAGAAGTTATGAAAAGAGGACCTTCTAGATAATGGCGGCTCTTTTCAACTGCCCAACTCCCTATTACTGTCGGCAGACGCTCAAAAGTTTTTCTCTTCTTTTCAGTAATCTCACCCCGAGGGGCTGCAATAACATTGGGAAACAAATAACCCGATTTGTCCTTAAGAGGAAATGTTGTCAGGATGTACGCACCTGTTCGAGCTGTTCGTTATTCAAATGGGGTGGATGTAAAATGGTAATGATTGAATGAGAATTGTCATGAGGCTGCATAATTTAAATCTCACGCAATACCAGGGAAGGGTTTCGTTACCTCATTATTATTGCATTCAATTGCAAGCAAACAAAAAACAAAGGAAATTGGCTGTTAGTATCGGTATTGGCCTTGAAGGCAGATGAAATTCAAGTGGACTTACTGTGACTGTGGACGTGTACGAAGCTGTGGTGGTCTCTGTGGAAGACTGGATAAAAGCGTATAAGATGACCAACACTCCCCATAGAATCGAGTATTTGGCTTTCAATTTCTTGCATTGTGGCATCTGAAACACAAATACGAGGTCTAATTTAGGTCAACTCAGCTACGATTTCCACCCCATCGCCCTGAATACCATTTTATTCATGAACGATTTCAACCCGAACAAATTAAACCAACGATGTGTCCCAGTGGGGCAGAGCGAGAGGGTTTATTTGGCAAATCCCTCGGCTAAACGAATTTGTCCGACCCGAGCGGATCGGAGGACGTCTGGACGGGTGGTCGAAGGTGCAAAATGGAGTTACGGTATCTGGTAAGCTCAACTGAGCAGAAACTTCGTTGGCCCGAATCACTCTAAAGCGGAGGCCGCAGTGCAGGATGGTTGGTAGGATGGTGGATGGTAGATACCTGCCTGGCGACCATCCAGCTATTTATAACGTAAGTAACGGTACGATGGTAGCCGCAGTGGCCTCCCACTACCATCCAACCTCTTGAAACCATCCTAGCTACCCGCCTAGCGTCTATCCACCCATATCAGTCGTGTTTGTTATTCCATCCAGGCTGCATAGAAAAAAATGGGTAATATATACCCAATTGATTCCAGTGGGTGCCAATCGTTCTGGGACCCATTTAATTGGATTCAGCGTCCAAAATTTAGTGGAAAATGATACCCCACACGCCTAGGTAGCAGAACTCCCGAAAACACATATTCAAAATGGGTAATAATTACCCAATTTGACCCATAACTCTTTGCAGTTTGCATTCAGTCAATTTCAGAAGTAAGTCAAACGCCTCAACTGACATCCTTAAATACGAATAGAATTTGTCCGGGTGTTGTCTTAATTTTTTGTACACTCTCACGAATTCCCCGTCCTGTTGCCGCCTCAAATTGTAAGCATGCACCCACGGTTTTTTTTATCACAGTAGTTGCCCCAATATTTCCCAAAGTTGATCTCAGCAAAATTCCCGAAGATGAACTTAGCAACATTTTTTTCCCAACTTTTGAGAGAGACATGACTTCTACACGGCAGTCAGTTGGATACTGGCTTCATTTTACTGCGTCCAAGATGCATCTACCCTCCACCATCCACCATCCACCATCCAACCTCCTTGCGACCATCTACCATCCTGCAGTGCGGCCTCAGCCTAAGATTACTCGGACCAACATCCCATGCCGAGCTGTTACCGACGAGTGCGGACCGATTCGGTTTATTCGGACGCCACTCTTCACGTTTCAAGGGGTTATTCAATAAAGGTAACGCGATAACGCGGGGACACACCGCGAGAAATTGTATGACGAGCTAAATTGGAATCATCCCTTGGTCGAACGCCAACGTTTTTTAACTTTCAAACCAGAAAATATCACAATACCATCAGAATCATGCAAATCAGCGTTGAAAAACAATGAACACAGTAGTTTCCCGCATTATTATTTTCCGTGCAAACACAAGATAGTGCAAAAAACGCTGCAAATTCTTACACAGGGGTTGGTTATTCCTCGGACCAGGCGTATGGAGACTCATTTCATAAACATGGGGGAAATGGGAAAAACAGTGGGTGCGGCAGGTCCCAGACCTATTCCAATCGATTCAGGATCCAAAATTTAGTGGAAAATGATACTCCACACGCCCAGATACCGGAAATCTCGAAAACGCATATTCAAAATGGGTAATATATACCCAATTTGACCCATAACTTCTTCCAGTGAGTGCTGATCGTTCTGGGACCCATTTCATTGGATTCAGCGTCCAAAATTTAGTGGAAAATGATACCCCACTCGCCAAGATCGCCCAAAATCTCGAAAATCCATTTTTCAAAGAACACATTTTGACCCCTACCCCGCCCAAATTTGGTCCGATTGAGCTGAAAAGCTTGGAGGACCGTCCTAGACCGGGAACAGACCCCTGACCCAAATTTCAGATTTTTAGAAAATTTTCTACTACCAAAAACGGCGTGGACGGCGGACGGCGGACGGCGTACGGCGGAATTGACCTTTTTGGTTGATTATTCACAACCTATGTTTTCATGCAAATGGTCAACCTCTCCGATTCGGCTCAAAATTTTTTTCTGGACGTTTCATGGTCTCTAGATCAAAAAAGGTCAATGTCCGTCCGCCGTCCGCCGTACGCCGTACGCCGTCCGCCGTACGCCGTCCGCCGTCCACGCCGTTTTTGGCAGTAGAAAATTTTCTAAAAATCTGAAATTTGGGTCAGGGGTCTGTTCCCGGCCTAGGACGGTCCTCCAAGCTTTTCAGCCCGATCGGACCAAATTTGGGCGGGGTAGGGGTCAAAATGTGTTTTTTGAAAAATGGATTTTCGAGATTTTGGGCGATCTAGGCGAGTGGGGTATCATTTTCCACTAAATTTTGGACGCTGAATCAAATGAAATGGGTCCCTGAACGATCGACACCCACTGGAAGAAGTTATGGATCAAATTGGGTATATATTACCCATTTTGAATATGTGTTTTTGAGATTTCTGGAACCTAGGCGTGTGGGGTATCATTTTCCACTAAATTTTGGACGCTGAATCAAATGAAATGGGTCCCTGAACGATCGGCACCCACTGGAAGAAGTTATGGGTCAAATTGGGTATATATTACCCATTTTGAATGTGCGTTTTCGAGATTTCCGGTACCTGGGCGTGTGGGGTATCATTTTCTACTAAATTTTGGATCCTGAATCGATTGGAATGGGTCTGGGACCCGCCGCACGCACTGTTTCCCCATTTCCCCCATGTTAAAGAAATGAGTCTCCATGCGCCTGGTCCGAGGAATAACCAACCCCTGTGAAAGAATTTGCAGCGTTTTTGATCTAGACACCATGAAACGACCAGAAAAATTTTTTGAGCCCAATCGGAGAGGTTGACCATTTGCATGAAAACATAGGTTGATTATTCAAGGAATAACCAACCAAAAGGTACAAATGAAATGTTCGTGACCCCTAAATTTAAAAGCAATGTAAATGGGAAAAATGCTAAAATGAATTGCTATATTTTTAACTTTGATTTATCTCGTAATATCGGACATTTGATTTTGTTCAATATTAAAGAGAAATCAGCTTAAGAACACGAATTTTTCACATAAAATTACCCGTTGCACCTCCTTCCACCTGAACTATTACTTTACTATTATTATTCTTATCTCATTCATTAAGGCGCCGTTACAATGAAATGTGATTTTAATCGTGCACACACACGATGCTTCACGTTCGCAACCAACAATAATAGCCAGCTAAGTACAAATTGCTGAGAGAAGTCGCATTGTGTCACTCGGTTGATCCCCAAGAGGCTTTGGAATTGCCGTAGCGTGAAACTTCAACTGTCATATTTCTCCTCGAGAGGATTCCATATTTCAAACCCCTTCTATACACGAGGATTTATAACCCAATGTGGTTATCAATTTGTGATAACAAAGACCCAAATATTGCCACTAGACGGGATCATTCTTGTGGATTGGTTCTCTCCATTTTCGGAGACCACGCCACGTTTAGTATTCAAATATTTCTCTCGAAAGCTTATTAAAAAATCGAATTGATAATTCTAACAAACTCGAGAAATTCTTCCACGATGAGGTTTTCAAGCCTCCTACACCAACACAGAATCATGGTTTTTCTTATGTGTGTTTTTTTGCATTCTTTGGCTCAGAACCAATCCCCAGGTCACCACAGGACGAGAAAACAAGGAACCCTCGTTGGATTTCCTCTCTCTCGAAGATCTTGTTAGAGGGGAAACGGGGGTCAGAACCAACCCCTAGGTCCCTAGAGGGTAAGAAATTGCCTGAAGAAAGAATTGTTGTCGACGTTTTCGTTCATGCAAACGTAGCAAATAAGAAGCTTGAGAAACACCGTCTATCCTGATCTTAGTTCTGCATAATTGCCCATTACAGCACAACGCGTTGCTCTTTTTCTCATAGTTATCTTTTATAAAAAATTTAGTCGTTTTTTCGACAAACATGTCTATGGCCAAAGTCGCCATTGACGTGATCAGGTAGGCCAGAGGCGTGGCTAGTTGGCAGAGGTGTTTCAACATACACCACTGTCTTGTAATCGGTCAAGAATACCAGAATTATTTCAACTCTCCCAACACAATGTACGGCTAATAGAAGATACATATATCCTTTAAGAACCAGGACAGGAATAACTTCAGGAGAGAATTCATCTTATCCACACGTTAAGTTAACAATAAAAGCGCGGACGTGCGTGACCCTTCCCACTAGTTGGCAGAAAGAGACGGTCACAAGTCGACTGGCAAGCCTGTGTGCTTTGCCTTCCAACAAAGAGCTTGATCGAGAGCTTCGCGTGACTCCACGTCGAGTCCGGAGAATCCACACACGTGGGAGATGATGTCAGCGTGCATGTCTCTCACCCACGAGGAAAACCCCTTCATTCGAATTGTTAAATGGAAAACGGAATCTTACTCAGTTCGCCCGCCGGGTAGTGAATAGATCGATACCTACATAAGCTCAACCTCCTCGCGACCGCCCCCCACCGCCTCCGACTGAGCAGAGGAAGGGCGCCATTCATCAGTTCCCCTTTGAAAGTCTTTCAATATTATCCGTTAAGGGCGTAGAAAACACTGGAGAGAGCAGGCAGTGTTTCCCTTAAACAAACTGGCCTAAAGACTTTAACTTCATGAACTCTCAGGAAGTGACACGACTTGGCTGAAAAATTAATGGATTTTGTCTTTCTGCACAGCGAAGAAGCAGGAGGGACAACATGGTCCCCCAGCGCTTATTACCAACATCAATATCCATTTTGGTTCCTTGAATAATCAATCTGTGTTTTCATGCAAAATGAATAAGCAAATGTCCGTCCAATCCACGCCAATATTAGTAGTAGAAATTTTAAAATCCAGTAAAAATTTGGTATCTTTCTGACTGTCACATCCATGTCCCAGAACGATTGGCCCACCGGGGAGGTTATCAAAATTTATCTCTAGCTATTTCAAATTTGGAATTCACTGAATTTTCACTAAATTTTTGACGCTAAATCGATTAGAATGAGTCTCCCCGCTCCTGGTCCGAGGAGTAACCCAACTCTGTGAATGAATTTGCAGCGTTTTGAACAACTGCAATGGTAGTAAAAATGCTGACGCGAGAAGTGCAACAAGGTGGCAGAAATTATTCTTTAAGGGTAACGGATTGATAAGGCTGATTTGAGCATAAAAATGGCTCAATGTATGCGGATAGTTGTTTATAATTAAACTTCAACAGAAATAGTAGGGGGTAATGAAAGTCAGGACATTCCAGCTGGCAATCCATAAGCGGTTCCAGTAGCCGAAAGCTGGATGCCTGTGGTTACTTTTTCCTTCCGCAACATAAGCTGCAGTATGGGATCTGCTGTCATACCTTCCTCAGGAAGAAGGAGCCGAAGGACCGCAGGGCCTGCACCTACCTCTGAATTATTTTCCTTTTAATCAAATTCTGTGATATTCATTGAGTTTGTCTTGGAGCAAGTGAAGTTGTCTATGAAAACTCGGCTTAAAGTTGTGCCGAGTATTGTGTTACGAATCAGCAAAATGGAAACTTCATTTGCCATGGCTTTTGGTTGGTTATTCCTTGAATAATCAACCTATTTTTTTCAACAGCAGTCGTTTGGAAACTCCTCGTCAAGAGCTGAAAAGGGCATCTCACCAGGCTTCAAACGCCCATCTGGAAATGTCATTACTGTTGGGATTCTTAGTGTCGTTTTTATTTCTTCCGTAATAATGTTCGCTGCCTCTCTCATTCTTACAGAGAATTGGCTCCGAGCCATATAGACGCCCAGTCACCTACTTCTGGCTCCGTCCGGTCTTTTCCGATCCCACCCTCTATCCCAGACTCGAATTGTTTTCTGCTTTCTCGACATTGTTAAAATGGATGCGGTTGGCCCAACGCGGAAGTGAATGGATTGAAAGCTGAAATGTTTACTCGGGGCTTACTAATTCGAAATCAACGATCACAATGTAATTTGACGGAAATGAAGTAGATACAGAAACCCTAGTTGTATTAAGGAGGGATTCATCATTCTGTAGCCATTACCTACTTCAGGAAGGATTTGAGGGCCTTGGTGTCAGATATCCAAGACATTTGTTCAGCTAGCTTGACTGTGTACTTTTCATTTTCCAACTTGTGCTTTTGAACCTTTGCACCAACCTAAGCAGAATTTATTGAACATTCGCATGAATGAGCGACAAATTTGTCATTAGATCCGCAGTAATTGGGTCCAATATTAGATAATTGCAGAACTGCTATCCCAATAATTGAAGAACGCACTGAATATTTTGTAATGAAATTGTTTATCGATTGAGGGATCATGAAGATGTAACACAAGGTTTATTCAAAATCTGAAATGTCGTCCTTGTCCAGCTGAAAAAACCATTTACAGTTCTTGGGACAATCCGTATATTCTTACAACCTGCAACACAAGCCCGTTGAGAATAACATCGCTTTTTGACTCGCCCTCTTTGCTGTACCGTCGTGTTCGTCTATTAGCCTCTACTCAGGTGAACTTCGATAGTTGCGGCCGTTGAGACGTGTTTCAAGGATGAATAAATTTGTACCCCTTGAAGAGTAGCTCGAAACCCCCTTCCACCAAGGTAATTATCTTCCTAGGAGTTGATTACTCAAGGGAGCTCATTTGCTTCCGTGTGTTTATTCCGAGCGGGGTAACCCCATCTCGAGGGTCCATCCTAAATTGAAAAATCCCTTAGCGTTATACGGTGCTGCCCGGAGGAAACCATTAATGGGAGAGCGTGGAAACTTTTCATCAGCGGAAAAGTTTTTCTCATTCATTCTCTCAGGATTTCTAACTTCCACCCTTTGGCAAGTATGTGAAACCGATGGATACATTCACTTAATAGAGTGGCGCCAAGCCGGTCTTTCTTAACTCAGTCGCGCATCCCTTAGAATTAGCAGTTTGTTTGATATAGCCAATCGTCCAACCATTATCGTTCTTCTTGGCTTTCGGTTGATCTCCTCAACTAAGAACTACCTTTCCGCAAAAAGCCAGAATTTTGATTTTCGTCCTTTTAAAAAGGAAAAATACTAGAGGAAAATCGCACATTAGATGCCTAGGTCTTGACAAAGACAACGGATAACAATCGAAATATCCAATAAAAATAGTAATCCAAAATTATTTATTGGTTCACTTCGCTTTTGAATCGCTAGTGACATAAAAATGACAAATTTCATTCACCACGAAATGTAATATTTTTTGATCTACCGCTGAAAATTGAACGCTCACGGGTTTCCGATTTTTTTCCCGTGCGTGCGCGACAAAAGCTCACGATACCAAGGTATGTGGGCCTTTTTCATTCGCCGAAAAGATTACAATGTAACTGATTGATCATAGTATTATTACGTTGAGCGGTAAATGCTTCCAGTCATACAGTAACGAGAGAATGGCGTGATATAGAGCGGTTCCGTGTAACTCGACGGGGTGCGAGTGGTTGAAGGGGGTTGCCATTCACTGTGCTTCTCTTTCGCTAAAATACTGAGGCAGGTTGCCTCAAGAAATGTTTGACAAATTCGTTAGAAAAACGTTTCAATTTATTATACCTCTATTTTGTATTAATTGAACATAAGATTCAGCAAGCGGTCCGACTCACACTTTTCCAGTTATTTTACTGGATCATCATCAGCATCTCGAATATATGATAATATTATAATCAGAAAACGTATCAATATAATATGCAGTTTGACAGTAAGATGTAAATTTCATTGAAACGAAACGTGTTAGCCAAAATTCGGTTGATAATAATATCATTGAAGGTTAACAGTACCCTCCAAATTTGTTTAAGATGCTCACAAAAAAAATTTTTTTTCGGTTTTAAATTTTAAATGTCAATTTAGACCATAAACACACAAGATGACGAATGTCTGTGAAATTTAGGCTCCTATTAATTTTTATGCGCCCCTAAAATATACTCAGGAGCGAAAATATGTGAGAAAGCATTCTGGGTACATTGTGCCAATAATTTGGTGCCATCCGTATGATACTGATAGTGGTAACCGAGATCGAAAATGATATCAAGAAGATTGGGTTTTCTGGAATTATAATACTCGGTCTTTGTTCCGACCCTCCCCATTTTTTCATTCTCAGCAGAGGAAATTTCTCCACAAACACCCCGGGTTTATGAGAGAGATGCAAGAAAATCACCAACTGTTTTCCTCCACAGAGCCTCAGGGGGTATGAAGCGAGGAAAAAATCCTCGAATGGAATTGCGAAAAGGAAATAAATTTGCGAGGGCAGGCGGAGGGAACAAAAGGCGTAAAGACGAGGTGCCTAATCGACGGGTCTTTGTGAAAAACACCCGATGGGAGATATGATTGATCGAGGACTTTTAGGGGGTTGGAAGTGTGATGGTGGGGAAACGAGGAAATCGTGTTTGATGGAGAAGCGGTGAAAATGAAAAGAATACGGAATGAAAAGAGTCAACTATACGACTTCGTCGACCTCTATTTGAGACTTAAGTCGAACTTGGGGTGAGGAGAGTACTACGTCACTGGTGATCTCACAAGGGAGCCCTCTCAGCCCATCGTTGTTGATGCTAAGAAAACGCTCTATTGTTAGCCACTTCCTTGGTGAGTGCTGACAGCTAAAAGCAGGGGGGAGGGGGTTGAAATTCAAAAGCGGAAATTTGGGAAGAGCAGACAATGGAGCACCTCAGGTGTCAAATCCCTGCTCGCGTCTCACGTCACGATCAAAGCAAGCCCTACACGTACATGAGGATCCTCTTTGAGGTGGCCGCGCATTTGATAACTCAAACCTGCCGTAATTGACCGCAAATTCCAATGTTAATCAGACAGAAACGCTATTTCATGTGTAGCCTCTGACAGATTGGTTGAGACATCAGAAACCCGAACAATGGTCCGTACAATAATATTGAGATAAATAGTGTAAACGAAGAGCTAGAAGGAATAAGACTATCAGAGCTATTCCATATTAGAGCAGCTATTCCAACTTTCTGGGGAAGAAGAACTGATTCCATGTTTCATTGTAATCGTTTCTAATAAATTTCTGCGTAATTAATGAAGTGGTAAAGTTAATCCTAACTATAAAATACTATTTTAGGAGTTTTACATCAACATGACGCTTCTTGCCCTTCATTTTCCCTGTTATCAAAGTGTATTTATTTATTTTTTTTTTTATTTTTTTTAAATTTTTTTTTCAAGTATAACTCAGGTATATATATATATATATTTAAACACCGAACTGAATGTAAGTACTCGTACATATGAACTTTCGTTGTCGCCAAGAGAGAAAATAAATATGTACTCACCTCTGTGCTCATCCTAATCTAGAATATGATCCTATCCTCCTAACCCCTAAACGGGATTAATAAGGCAGAAATTCTTCACGTTTGTATCATCATACAAGAATTTCCTTTCCCACACTTGTATAATATTTGTGATTCAATTAAAACAATCGTGAGGAGGAGGTGAATCTAAGTCAACCCTTCAATCAGACAGCAGCGTTTTACTCGAATCCAGTTCATCGAACCGCCTGGAAACCGCCGTTTTATCCTTTTCTAAAGCAGATAGGCCGGGGTGACAAAAACGACCAAGTTTTCTATCGACTTGGAAACGTCAAGGGAGTAGGTCGTGCTTGGGAAAGTGTATGAGCGGTTGGCTTAAACTTGAGCCCCAGGGTACGGCCCAACTCCGTCCACTCAACTTTCATGCCCCCCTCCACCCACCCCCTTTTCTTCGTCGCATTCCCTTTCTAGCAATGTTCGGTAAAATGGCCGTATATCCAAGAAACTTCCAACCAGACGGAAATGGAGACTGTTCAACCGCTCTATTTCCTCCTCGTCCCGATACGGTGGCTGTGGAAAATAGGGGGTTCGAACCCCTCTGCAGGATCGTCGCTCCGGCAAGCGCCCAAGTTATTTCTGTGAAATTTAAATAAACTCGTTCAATAACATAAGAGTAGGCAACTTCAACTTGAGTAAAGGGACGGGAATTCGAATTTGTGATAATTTTAGCTACTAAGATGAACAGTGGATGATAAAAGATGGATCAGATGAAGACGTGCGAGAAAATATCTTTCAACAGCTCCTAAATCCCAGTCTAAGCACGACCACAAGCGAACGATTTGGATTAGGAATATTCTCATTTCATTCGTAAAAAAAAAAAAAAGTAAGAGCAATTTTTTCCGTCTGTAATAATTGCATCAAGGGTATAAACGGAAACCTACTCAATTTCGCACTCCAACAACTCGCAGAATAATCATGGGGTTGAACTGGTCAATAGCGCGGGTAGGTATCCAGCTGACAGTTCGGGCAGTCCAATTTCATCCCCGCTCGACCCCAATCAATTCGGTTAATTATTTGCTTTCCACTTGACCAAGTCTATGGACGGATTTCGAGTGTCGTACCACGCCCGAATTCTTTTTCTGTAGAGTAATGATTGGGAAAGTTGATGAAGGAGCGCATTCGAATAGGTAAAACGTCATTACCTAAGTGTTCATAGGGAGGGACTGGCAACTCGTCAACCATAATTATACTGTGTTATTGAAATGGAATTTTAAGGTTCCTGGCTGAGTTGTCATCTCATTTTTGAGGGCTCTGCAAGTTCCATTCCGATTTTAAGGGCGGAAACCGAGTCGACATTCCCATCCAGGGTTCGTAAAGGATTTTTGTACCCCATTTCCTAAGACCCTGGGCATTTTGACTCGACCAGGCGAGTTGTCCACACCATATTTGGACATGATTGCGGAAGTTTCCGTCCCTTCAATTTGAGGACCCAATGTGTATTTATTCATTCATTCACATGGGTGATGCCTAATTACATAATATTTATGGGGAAACGAAACATGTAGTTTCATGGAAGTTGGTTCAATGGAAGGGCACCTCGAAGAGATCACAGTATTTTGAGTCACATCGGGTTGCTCGGGATCGTATCCGGAAAGAGAGTGACGAAAGGAAAGAAGGGGAGTCAACCGTGCCATACAGGACATTGAAGAGGAAGGTGATATCACGCAGTACTCTTCCCGAAGATAATATTGGAAGATCAGGGAAGCTGGCCAAATCACTGTGATGGATGACGTAATCCTTTGAAGGGAGCAAATCTTCAAGGCTATCTAAAGGACATCATTCGCAGAAATTTTCTCTGAACCCTCTCGATGGTGTCCACATGCTCAGCGTAATACGGGGACCAAATCACTGTCGAGAATACTAGTAAAGAACTGAGACCTGTGCAACATCCTGCCGCCCGCGTCTTCAAAGTCTCTCCTCACAAACCCTAGGACCCCTAATTGTGCTGTACAATTGAGCGAGTTTGAACCGGCTGAATGCCAAGATCTCGAATAACAGACAGTCTCTCCAATGGTTGCCCCTAATAAAGAATAACCAAATATGTATGGATGGGTCACTATGAAATAACAGAGCATCTGCTGACGTACAGGGGTCGTGCTATTATTGAGACACCACCGAGAGAGGCCGACTGGAGCTCATTGCAGTCACCCAGAAGTCAGTCCAGAAAATTATGAGGTCATCCGCGAACAAAAGCCTCAAAGTGCAGCCCAAAGCGTCGTTGAGGTCGTCGATGAACAGGTTCGAAGAGAGCAGGCCAAGTGGGAACCCTGCAGGGCCATCGGCGTCTGAAGAAATCCTTTGGACAATGCCGAACCCACTGCAACAAACTGACATCAACCTTGCTTGTAGATCAAGCAGACCGCGAAGTTGCGGTCTTATCGATTCTGATGTGGTTTCTACCGTAGTAATCGGTGATGTCACCGGTATAAACAGTAGAACAAATCCAGTAGGCATAGTTGAAGTATAAGTTCGTTTTAAATTTCATTTATCAAGCCCCGTTTCGGTCGTCATGGATTTCTCCATCCATTCAACCCCTGTTCCTGCCAGGCCCGGGATGTAGGAGGTAATCCACGCAGACCACGGCTGGATTAGTGCTTCGAATGCGCTCCGCACTGAAACGTGAAAGGCCCCTCCGAAGTGTGTCATTCAAAGTCAAAGGCTACGAACATTGCTCGACGAGGCGCAAGGGATATGCACAAAGCCAAGGGTTCCGCGATGGAGAAATTGATACGCCGCCCTCCCGTGCTCGATCATGAACGCTATGCACAATGATCGCGTTACTCCAGTATCGAAAGGGGACTTGACTATTACAGAATATCCTCCGATAGGCACACAAGAAGAGACGTTATTACTTCCCCAACATGATTAATTCAGTAGTTAATACTTGAATTGTTAAAAAAAATGTATTGACAATGGACCATTAAGATCGGTATGTCCAAAAAAAGTTATGAAATTACTCCATGACATTTAGTGACACCACATTTTGCTGTGGATGATTGCATGCGTTGAATCAATAAAGCTGTATTGCCAGCAGTTACTGGCAAACATTTGCGCCAGCAAAACGCGTTAACATCTTTCATTTTAGAGGTTCCCTGCAACGGTTTCCCATATTTTTATTTTTCAATTATATGGTGTGTTAGGTGGACCAGAATGTCTTCTCTTCCTCACCATACCAATCAACGTGTCAACAACCTTCGACCTGAATCAAGCCAGAAATATGTATTGTTGCGAGATTGCACCTGCGCCCATAAAATGGGCTGCCGGCGTCGCAGGATCAACGACCTGTGGAGGGTCACTTTCGATTGTGCGTCGTCGTATCGAATTGGCTGGAACCTTCCCGTTCACTCGAGACAACATGTCGAGTTCCCAGAACCAGGGAGGGTTCGAGAACGTACTCAAATGAGAGGCAGGGAGTATAAAGGGGACCCATGAACGCCCGTGCAGTTCAGTTCAATTTGGAGTCCGAGTATAGACGCTTTGGGTTATAAGTTGTGCCATGCCGTGTTATGTATAGTGCGACAACCGCGTTTCGCATTACAACCGTGTATTGTGATTGTTTAAGTGCGCGAATGTGAACAGTGTATGCAAGTGAACGATTGTAATAAATTATTTACCAAGAATATAAATCGTTACAGTATTTATGTATTCAATTATATTTTTATTAATACTGTTACTATGGTAGGTAAGAAGTACCATTTTGTAAATTAATTTCATCTTGCTAAAGCTATTATTCCCTCGATTTCTGATATCTGTCCCCTTGATCTTTAACACAAGAACTGTTGACCCTGGTGCAATGGGGTTACCTTGCAAATTGACAAACCTTTACATTGTTATCGACAATAAAACATTCCAAGCCTTTATTTTCCACGTTTCACCGTGCATAGAATCAAAATTCAGAGATCCCCGTACACCATCCTGGTGAATAAAGAACTTCCTTGTTGAGCGTCGTTCCCAGACCAATTGCCCCAAACGAAAGCAACCTATTGGTGAAAATTAGTATTTGGAAAATGGTTTTTTCGAGAATTAAAGAGGCCTAGATATGTATGATGCCTACTAAACTTTGGACGCTGAAACGATTGATATGCATCTGGAACCGATTGTCGTATCCCGGAATTTGGTACCTTTGAGTCAAGATTTTGACACCTTTTTCTTTTTAATTTGCGAGATCTACTCGGGAGAGCTCAGCAAATACGCATTCCCACACGAATGGGGTCCCCCGAGAATAATAAACCATAGTGTAATACTATTTTATTCTAATACTATTATTATAATAATAGGAATTACTTAACCTAATATGTGGTACGTAGAAACCAGCTGGACACAATAAGAGGAAGCCCTGACAGGCTACAAGCCCTACAGCCCTACAGGATCACAGCTTCAATAGTGACGAGAATTCAATGTAATTATTGTCGATTTCAATTGATTACTGCCACCATCTTATTATGTACATACTCGTTTTTCAGACAAATTTTGAAAAATGATAATTATCCATAATTTTTGCTCAAAAAGAAAACTATAACAAATTATTCAGTACCTGATGGATAAATAAATCAATGATCGCTGAAATATTGCATTTACAGCAATACTTATTTATTGGTAAAAAATTGGCTGTGGAGTCATCTGGCTGAGTAAGGCGAGTGATGACAATGCAGCGTCTACGTGAAAAATTCGGATATCTTTGGCTATTCTGGGACCCACAAAATGGATTTTGTGCTCTGTCGGCGGACATACTTTTTCGATTTCGTACGTCCACCCTACGTACCACATATAAAATTGTTGATGGGAAATTGTGAGTATTTTTCTGGTGTTTTTCTTTTAACGACTTACTAATCCAATGAAAATAATAAACAAAGCCGGAATGAGGACTTCCTCGTTGCATACAGTCGGATTTGCGGAATCAATAAGAACCGTGTTCGCCATTTGAACAAGATGCGGTGCTGTAACCTGCTCTTGAGATACGAGGTTTCTTCTCTAAAATGAAAAATTCCCCTGGAAAACCGATTTTCTATTCAAATTCAATTTCCAGGGAAGCGTCCTCATTAATTTTCTGATTGCCAAGAGAGAGGTTCCGTCAGTCGGTGGGAAAAGTCGTTGAGTTTTGATGTTTATCGAAAAGTGAATGTTCTATAATAACTACACAGGCATCGTTGCTTTTTGGCATCTAATGTGTGAGGTGTGTGTTGTGAATATTTGGGACTGACTGACGAGTTTGAGGTTTTGAGCGTGACAGTTCGTTTTATCAATTATTTTCCTATCAAGTCTTTAGTTGACTTTCTTTATTTTGAAATGAGATATCATCGGCCTTTCAGAGTGCAGACACTTAAATTTGTAGGAATTTCTATCCTGGACAGTCAACATATTGGTCGAACTGTTCAGATGTCCGTGCAATGCGGAGATTTCGCGAATGATCCGGTTGTTACACTTGACATGATGGAAATTTGTAATTTTTCGGACCGAATCCGCCCCGTAGGCCACGTCGTGTCTTCGGCGTCTCGCCGACCAAGGCATGACACTAGGTTCTACGTTGACCAAAAATGGGTTGGTGGTGTACCTTGTGGGTTGTGACACGGTGTCTTTCGGTGGGAGCCGCCTCAGCAGGCTGGAAGCATACCGCGCCGAGTGCTGCCTAATACTGGGGGTCGATCCTCGAAACGAGGAGCCTGCGCTAGGCACCAGATCAATCAGCGCAAGGCACCCCCGGCTGATGGGGGGTCCTGAAAAGCGCCGAAACGCCGCCAACTCTCTGGGTCACGTTTTGGAGGAGAAGTGTTTCATTTTGGAACGGAACACGAGAGACTGAGACCACTTCAGAGGCTTTTCACCTGGACGCAGTATCAAATATACGAGTTTCCTATCGCAGATGGCTTTCCCCGGTCACAATATCCGAAGACAATCGAGCCAACTCCCTCGTGAAATGCACTTCGCTTTTATTGGATCCTAACAATACAACCTGACTCAGATGACTCAGAAAGTCATCGTCGGGGAAATTCAATTTTTGCGATTTCTCAACCCTACTATTGTGAATTTCAGGGTTGTTTTACGCTGTCATCTCTCATTGTGAGAATTATAGACGAATGTTCGGGATATCTGGCCGATATTTCATTTTATGTTTTCGTAAAATTATTAGGAATTCATTTGTTGTCGACCGACTACAAAAAGCGCGGATTATAAATAAGACTGCAACGTTTCTTACATTCAAGACTAACATTGGAAAACGTGAAACAGAAAAGTGGAAAGATTCATTTATGGATGAGTCGTAAACATTTCCTTTTAATGATTAATGTCAACTTAATGTGATGAAATGATTAATGTTAACAAATATCGAGGACAAAACTTCAACCGAGCAAAAATAAACCGAAACCAAAAATTCGTCAACTAAGAATCGACCGGGTACAAGAATTTAGTTTTTTTTTTTTTTTTTTTTTTTTTTTTAACAAGTTAACTTTATTGTATTATTATTTAAATATACACTCTAGTTTTGATCGATATGATAATGCAACTGCATTACACTGCATTACAGACAGTGTAATGCGTGGAACTTGTGGGTAGGTGTCTACGCAACCGTAGTCCTACTAAGTTTGTGGGCGTAGATCGGCGTGGTGTGAATTTAGTTGAAAAGCGGTCAAGAACGTTCGCCGCTAGTCGGTAAGAAGCTAGGTATAATAAATTTAAAAAATTGGAGGCTGCCAAATTTCTAATTTTTAAGAAAAAATTGAAATTGTCACACACAGTTTGTGTGTAAACTTAGATAATTTTCGATAATTTATTTTATTTTGTTTTCTTGATTTCAACTTTTCAAGTGATCCAAGTTCACTGAGCTACTCTCTAAGAAAATTACAGTGCTTTTTGTATAAAAATAAGGGTGTAAAACCCTTAACAACAAAAGCCAAATCTACTGCCATTGCAAATAAGCTTCCTTGTGGTAGTCACGAGTAGTAGGAACTTTATTTAAACTTACATACAAACAATAAACTAAAACAAAGTACATTCTTATTTTTTTTTCTCCTAAAATTCCTCTACCCTTTCAGTCCTAACAAATAACACAGTGTGATCTAATCTAGCAATTGACATAATTGAGACATTGTCCAAATTTTTCTTCTGCCTTTCCACAAAAGCCACTTTTTTCAATTCATTGTTTCTATCAAATTCAATTCATGATCCCTCTGAGTAAAAAAAAACTGAACTTCTCTCAGCCAAAGTGTACAATCTGGTAGATGAGAGAGAGGCTTCGAACGAAAACACCCGTGTAACAAGCTTTCGACCAACTTCCATTGAGATAGGAGCCCACCGTCCTTGACATTTACCCGAGGGTGGAAATCGCCCTTACCAACGCCACGTAGAGCCAGTGAATTTCATCAGGGGACAAATTGAATCACCGGTTGACGATCTCAATTGCCCTCGAATGTGAACCCGGCCAGTGAATCACTAACATCAATACTAATCGTTAGTTAGCGGGTTGTATTGAGAACAATTGATAAATACGATAAATAACTCCACTATAAATACTCAATTAGCAAAAATCGACAACGCCCTAAGATTGAATTTCGCGCACAACTTCAAAACAACGAAAAACATGTTTGTGTCGTAAATTCATTTTATTCTCAATTACAACACTCACCAAAGTAGAAATTCTCGATTAAAAAGGGTTTTCATCGGTTCTCGAAATTCCGGCCAAAATATATTCGCTGCCGGCTGCTTAAGAGTGTTGTTGAGCTCTCGTTCGAGCTGTTGGGGAAACTTTTCTGCGGCTTCCGGCGTAAAAAGTACGTCCCAGTTACACCTGAAATTGGATCAATTGACGGGATTAATATACTGAACGATATTTTTCTCCTGACTAATACCTGCTCATAATCATTAATGATTACATTTCGTACAATCCAAGAAAGGTACTTTAGAGGTAGACGACGGGTCCCGAAACGATTGGCGCTCACTGAAGGAGATTACGGTTCAAAATGGGCACCTATCTACCTTTTTGGAATGTGTGTTTTCGAGATTTCTGGTATCTAGGCGTGTGGGGGAACATTTTCCACTTAATTTTGGTCCCTGAATCGATTGGAATGGGTCCGGGACACGCCACACCCACTGTCTTCCCCAGTTTTCCCTTTATCGATATTTTCGACGATTTAGGCGTGTGGGGAATCGTTTCCCACTAATTTTTTGACGCTGAATCGATTGAAATGAGTATCCATGCTTCTGGTCTAAGAAATAACCAACCCCTGTAAAAGAGTCTTTAGCTACGATAAATTAATTTTTTTCCCGTTATTTTCCAAACTGTTTTTTTTTTTTTGGTTGGTTATTCCTTGAATACTCAACCTATGTTTTCATGCAAAAGGTCAACCTCTCCGATTCGGCTCAAAAATTTTTTCTGGACGTTTCATGGTGTCTAGATCAAAAAAGGTCAATGTCCGTCCGCCGTCCATTGTCCGCGCCGTTTTCGGTAGTAGAAAATTTTCTAAAAATTTTAAATTTGAATCAGGGGTCTGTTCCCGGCCGAGACGGGTCCTCGAAACTTTTCAGCCCGATCGGACAAAATTTGGGGGGTTAGGGGTCACAATGTGTTTTTTGAAAAATGGATTTTTGAGATTTTGGGCGATCTAGGCGAGTTGGGTGTCATTTTCCAATAAATTTTGGACGCTGAATTCAATGTTGTGTGTCCCAGAACGATTGGCACCCACCGGAAGAAGTTATGGGTCAAAATGGGTATGTATCCACCCATTTTGTATGTGTCAGGATTTCTGGTGCCTAGGCGTGTGGGGTATCATATTCCACTAAATTTTGGACCCTGAATCGATTGGAATGGGTCTGGGACCCGCCACACCCACTGTTTCCCCCATTCGAGAAATAACCAACCCATGTGTAAGAATTTGCAGATTTTTTTAATTTCAGCAATTTATTATAAATTTATGTTAACACTTTATTACTTTCGTAATTTTTCAACAACATTTCACAACAAAATCAAAATTCAGAAAGATGACATAAGTTTACCTAAATTGTTGTATAATTGAATTTTAAAAAAATTATTCTTAAAAACTGACTAAATTTAGAAAACAATATTAACAACAATTTTTTTCAAATAATATATTCTTATATAAATGTAAATCTAAGTGAAATTTGTACCCAAATTTGATTGTTGCTGTTATTTGTACTCGAATTCATATTTATCTCAGATCTTTCAATTTGTATTCTACACCTATTTCATGAGTGTGCGATGAGATACTTGTTTATGCTTCAGCTGGATTTTGTCGAAATCTATTGTTGGAAATTCGTTACCCAATCTACCAATAACAATTGGGAATAGTTATGATCAATAAAATTGGAAGAGGAGTGGTGCCCACAGACCGGTTAAATGGGTCAGGAACGGTCCTACCGGTCCTACTGTCTGTAACTGTCTGTAAGTCTGTAAGTAGAGATGTTTTTGTGGTATTTACGCTAAAAGGTTCTTGTGGTATTCTTGTGTAGGAACTCACTTCCCTCGATGCACAGCACACTGGCCGTCATACGATATGCAAAAGCCACAAAGGGCTGTGTAGGCTGGTATCGAGAAATTCTCCTTTTGTCGAACGTGTCTGTGCACCTCGACAGCCTTTTTGAATTGCCGGAGGAGTTTTTTCTTGAAATGCATTTCTTCCGCTGTCGTTTTCTCTTTGCGAAGGTTCGAGGACGTCATGTGAAATTTACTGAAATATCGGATCTTTCTGTTGGTGATGTGCCGGACGAGTTGTTCGGTCAAGTGAAAGTCGTTGTACATGGGGATGAACTCTATAGGATTTCCTTCGATGAAAAATCTCGCCGACACCCTCTGTTTCGGGTCGGCTGCTACGTATTTGCTGATTATGATGAAAACCAGGTTGAAGGTCGCTTGTCCTATCGGATAGGCTCTGCGCATGTTGCACCCAACTATCGAGTAAATATGATTTATCGACGATTCGTCCGTTTCACAATGGTCGTACTTTATGCCGTAATTCATATTTTTCATCCAGTTCTGCCTCAACTGAAATCAAAGACCGTCCATCTTATTGGGGCTAACTTCAAACATAAACCCCCAAATAAGAATTTCGTCGCCTAAGAAACAACACCACTTATCAACCATCAGCCCAACTTTACAGACACAAATATCAACCTTGAACACCATTGTACACACCTCCGGTGTACGAGACTACGTACAAGTAAAGAATTGCGGATTATATGGTTGATAGGTTGTGTTGTCGTAATACTAAGGGTTAATAGGTTGTGTTGCCTGAATTGCCACAGGTAGATAAGAGGTGTTGCTACAATGATTATTGTTGATAAGGCCTGCTGCGCCTGTTATTTTTGTTTGCATTGTATAATATTAATTTTTTTTCATTAGCGAATTTTCAAAGAAAATGTAGCTATTTGGATCGTTCGAAAAATTTCGAGGTCACCCGATTGGGCTGAAAACTTCTCAAAACGCGTTGTTATGTCTAGAATGAGATTTTTTCTTCTCAGCAGCCATTAATGTTCATCAAAGAACAATACATATCTCAGCTGCAGTTTTTCTACTTTTACCCCCAAGTAGGTACTATCCAGGTACTGCTTAATAAAAAATTGTCTCACAACCCTGAACGTACTTATTTTAATAGGTCGGCAACTCTTTAAATTTCACCAAAAAATAGCAGAAATCCCGAAAACACATTCAAAATGGGTAATAAATACCCAATTTGACCCATTACTTCTTCCAGTGGGTGCCGATCGTTCTGGGACCCATTTAATTGGATTCAGTGTCCAAAATTTTGTGGAAAACTATACCCCACGCGCCTAGGTAGCAGAAATCCCGAAAAAACATATTCGAAATGTGTAACAAATACCCAATTTGACCCATTACTTCTCTTGAACTTTCTTGGTGAGAAAATGGGAATTATAACTCGCGGATCACAATTTGAACAATATATTTTTGTACTCACTTTCTTACAACTCTAGAAGAAGGAGTGACTTGAGACTTAAATGAACAGAGCTGCAAACCCTCACGACCACTAACAGTCTAAGGAGAGCAATATGTAGTTCGTATGTTACATGGAATCAACTTTCTCCAGTGGGTGCCAATCGTTCTGGGACCCGTTTCATTGAATTCAGCGTCCAAAATTTAGTGGAAAATGACACCCTACTCGCCTAGATCGCCCAAAACCTCGAAAATCCATTTTTCAAAAAACACATTTTGACCCCCCCCCCCCCCCCTCGAATTTGGTCCGATCGGGCTGAAAAGTTTCGAGGACCCGTCTCGGCAGGGAACAGACCCCTGACCCAAATTTCAGATTTTTAGAAAATTTTCTACTACCAAAAACGGCGCGGAACATGGACGGCGTACAACGTACGGCGTACGGCGGACGGACATTGACCTTTTTTGATCAGGACATCATGAAACGTCCAGAAAAAAATTTTGAGCCAAATCGGAGAGGTTGACCATTATCATGAAAAATCAGTCTTCTCAAAAAATACAATAGGTATCTACTTAGTGACATTGAAGTCATAAAGCTGGTAGCACAGTCAGTGTTTCACAGGAACATCATCATTTTTTCCCGTGCACTCGATTTCTGGTCGTTTGCTGGTTCTAGAGCTAGGAACGTTGCTCTCATGGAAGTGTTCTAACCAGTAGCGAATCTCGGCTTCTGTGAGGCCATGTGTATCCTTGAACATTTTCTTGCACACAGGAACCTTTTCACCGTTGATTCGGAGAAAATAGAAGTAGCTCAAGTTCCTGCGTGAATCTTTTATCGTGAACGCTTACTTTTCACGTCTACTGAACCGCAAATGTACATTCTTTTCATATCCCAGGACGTCATAACATTCCAAAAGGAGTCAAAGAACGCTTTTCGTTCTTGTTCCAGAACGGTATTGCAAAGTCTATTCTGCCACTTTGCACAAAGGGTGGAACTGCAAGTCGGTCCCATAGTCCTTCCATCTCTAGGAACATCCTGAATTGTTTTCTTTGTACATTTAGGGTTCACTCGTCGAAACCCAGTATAGGCCTCCCTCTTAATCGTTGATTCTTGGCCTTGTTCCTCTTCCATTCTCTAGGGGCAGGGACACGTCTCCTTTTCTTCAATATTCCAGGATCAGTAACGGTATCATTCGGAGAGCGGGTATCAGCAGTTTGGGAAGTGGACGCAGCGGAGACATCAAGGGGTAGTTCGAGGGAGTCATCAGAAGGGATTTTACGGGCATCATCTTGGGAAGGTGTAGAGACATCAATGGGTAGTTTGGCAAATGACGCATCATCGTTGGGCAAGTTTTCAACTGCCCCAGTCGTCAAGTTTAGGATTTCGACGGTTGTGGGCGAGCAGGGGGCGCCAGAAAGGGCGACAGGCGACTCTGAAATTTTAGGAGAACTAGGAGTTCGGGGGCTCCAGGCCACAGGAAGAGGTTCATCAACTGGTGCTACTTCGTCACCGCTGTGAGAGTTCGGCTCGGGGAGATCCTTGAGTACTCCATCATCAATTATTGAGAACCTCATTTTTCAAGGTTTATGACCTCTCTCTGACGAATCACTTGTGGTCTTTTGTTAATAACTACAGTCTTACTATTCTCCAGTCCTGCCAGCAGATGCTCTGTCGGAACACGGAAGTCATTTTCTTCAGTGTCCGAGGAAGACGAGGGGAAATACTCACTATCGCTGTCCGCCATGGATCTCTGAAAAGATGAAAGAAATAAAATTGAGTAGCCTGCAGTACCTAGCCAGAAAGAGAAAACCAGCAGGTGTTTGAAGATTCTACACCGAAACCAGGAAGTGTTCTAATAGACCGTCAAACATTTCCATGCTGAACTATTTAGGTACCAACATTTCCGTTGAATTTAACTTTCTACTTACCTAAACTCCAGGAGAACAAGTTGGACGAGGATCCGAACGAGAAACAACGTAGGAAAGAATATTATTTACACAGGCTCCCAAGGTCTGACAGCTACCTACTGGTTGATAGGTTGATACGCTCTGTTGATATTATGGATGTTGATAGGTCCTGTTATCATTTTTGGAGTTTTCTCGTCTTGCATTCTGCAGAGAGCTATTTCATGCTAAACAGCTTGTGCAGCGGGAAAATTCGAATAAGAATAAGTTAGAACCCGATTTTCGCCAAAATGGTTGATAAGTGGTGTTGTTTTTATTTGTCAATTCTAAACCTTTTTCATGCGTTTTGACTGCAGACTAATTCCAGTATTTATTATTTATTTATTATTTAGTTATTTCATTTAATAACCGTACGAAAAATTTGGTTTGATGAGTCAATTCAGTCCTTCAATACCCCCCCCCCCCTCTCCCCAATTTGCAATTGCTATCAAGACTGAGCCTTGAATAAAAATATCCTCCAATGCGTCCATAGTGCAACAAGCTCTTACACACCTACCGCCAGAAAGTGTAATTAATTGTTTTGTATTTTATTCTCGGCCTAAACAGAAGTTACCTCTGGTTGATATTATACAGGAAACGTTATCTACGATCTTGTAGTAACCTTCTTGAAACTGTTACCGACCACAATACAACCACAAGCTCTCATTTTGATTCTGATATACGAAACAGTCTTCAGGAATGCCGCAGCGATATCCCAGTTTCATATTTAATTTTGAACCCAGTCGCTCAATCTCCTTTCTTTCAAAATCGCCCAAATGTGTAAATGAAATTCAACGACGCTCAAATGAGGCTTGAAAATAATAAAATATTTTTTTCCTCGTTGAATGAAAAACAAATGAATAAATGCGGGAATATCGTTGAATAAAGTACGGCGTTGAGGGTCTTCCTCACCTTCAAACCATCGCCGAACACACGTACCGTCACAACGTAGAAGTTTTTAAACACCGAAGACAATAATAATTATCAAAGGCGTTTTTATCGCTTCCTTATGATTTGAGTGATAACGGTATTTTTTTATATCAGTGTCACGCTCAAATAAAATCATTTTCAAAACTGTTCCTTCCTAGATTTGTACGAGTCATAAAATATTCCTCACGGTATTATGCAAATAAGCGATACCATTGTCCGATTCGAATAAAATGTCGAAATTCGTGTCATCGGATGTACCTAGTTGTAATTTTGATTATCGGTGGTCAACGATTGGTAGGGGAAGGTGGGGCAGTTGTGACTATTTTTAACAAATCCTTCAATTGAAAGTAGGGAACTGAATTTTTTGGAACAGAAAAAAAAACTCGCCAAAAACTAGGACATTTTTGCCAATAGAATCCGGATTTAGTTGAAGAAAAAATCCAACTATAATTACTTTTTCTGATTTTTCCCCAATGCTTAACTTTGGTCACAGCTGCCCCATATGTGGGGCAGATATGAGCACGATATGGGGCACATGTGACCACATTTTCGAAGTGGAGTAAAAAGGGCTGAAATTATTATTTGTTTTACATAACGAAGGAACGATCGAACTTGAAAAACTCTTGTAATTGTTCTGAAGGACACAATTTGTAGAAAATATGTACTTACATGAAGCAGTAGGCTTATGTAAGTGTTCACTCGTAGGCCTATCAAAAATTCACTAGCCATTTGAGATCTTGAAATTTAGGACTAGGTAGTAATAAAAAATTACACTCAGCGAGGAGTGCGAGAGCTTGAAAAATTAACTATAACTTGAAAAATACAAATATCCCTTGAAAAAATAATGTATATTATCTTGAAAAATACTAAAGTGAATATCACATTTTGAAAATTTGGGTAACTTCACGCCTAATAGAACTCTTCAACGAACATTGAAACGATTAAAGGCATAATTGAAAGTGAAGCGATTTCTGGAGGTCCTGGTAAGGTAACTGGTAATTTGGCAACCACCTCGGTCCTGTGCAGGGTAGTCCTTTCTTGAACGTTTGGGAAATGAAAAGTATAGCTTCCACCATACTGTTAAGAAATTGAACGTCATACTCGGTTGGTCCAACAAATCCATTAACACGTCTAATATAGTGAACTTTTGACTACATGGGGCTGATATGACCAGTGGTCATAACTGCCCCAGCGACTCTGGTCATAACTACCCCACAATCAGCCATGATGGGTAAACAATTAAAACTCCTGAGAGATTCAATTTTCTTCTCTGATGAAGGTACTTTCTAAAACTGGACACTTTTCACGTAAAATGGAGCGAAAAGCACTCCAGTAGCGCAGTAACTTCATGCAAAGCTTTGCACGTTGAATGTACCTGACAATATACGTTTCTGTGAGGAAAATACATGAACCGCCATCAGAGCTGAAGGTTGATTGGGAAATGGCTCCTCTCACTGCTAGACCTTTGAATCCACTGCCACATCAATAAATTACGACTCATGGCGCCAAAATTCAAACCACCAAGGAATGCAAGGAGTGGTCATAACTGCCCCATGGTCACAACTGCCCCACCTTCCCCTACATCAATGGTTGGCCGAAAGTTCACATTTTTAATATTTAAGAATTTTTATCGTTCAGCAGTTAACCATGTCCCTTGTTGGCATAAATGTTCTAGAGTGAGCTTCAAACCACGTCCGAAGACCCATGTCATTGTATTACTCACCGTAATGTATTCATCGATAGCTTTCAATCCAACGAAAATGTTGAAATCCCTCTCGTAAGGCCAGACAAATAGCGGACTGCGAAATTGGTAGTCGTAAAACATCGAATTCTCCAGAGGGATGCACGGAGGAGCCGAAGGCTGAGCTACTTGGCATTCGCAACCTTCGACCCTCCCCCTGGCTCCACTTCTCTCGAAGTGCTCGACCATCGATTGGCAAGTGTAAGCACGTAGAGCTTTCATTTCATTCTGTTTAGCTTCCATGTACCGCAAAATGAGGATGGCCGTTTCTGTGGTTGACCACACCACCATCGCCGCTGCCTCCTTGGTAGAAAAATCTTTGTCAAAAAACTTTATTTTAATTATATTTAGATGTGAATTCCTAGGATGGACGCAAGACGATGGTGAGACGTGAGCGACGTACATAAAACCATGGGACCTGCGATGCAAGTTGCAATTCAGCTCCACCCGAGAGTTATAACCGATCTGGCGCAATCATCACTCGAGAAATGGCGTTGACCACCTCAGCCTAAACAGAACCTTCATCATGGTTTCCTAAGCAGTAAACTCACCTGCACAGTTGGAATCCCGTCCACACGCATCAGCTGAGCCACGAACGGATTCTTCCTTAGAAATGGAACGAAAAGAATGTCCGACAGCCGGAATTTGCCTTCCTTTTTGGGATTTGTCTTTCTTCGCGGTGCATTAATCCGAGGAAGTCTATAAGGCCTCTGATAACGGTACTTATTGGGTTTTTCAGGTCTCTTTGCTTCCGGGGGAGGAACAAGCCGCCAAGGAAACGCCCCTCGAACTCTGTCACGTCTGCGTCTTCCGGAAGACGTCAACGTCGTACAACTCGAGTCATCCGAGTCTTCGGACACCAACACCTTCCGCATGTCTTTACAAGCCAAATCTGTTGCATCATCGTCAACCCAATCGTCATCCATAGGTCAATTTCAAAAAATAATTAAAATTGTGAGAACCCGACAACCAATTAATTCTCCGGTCGACACGGAATTTTGAACCTATATCTCGGAGGAACAATAACTAAGAGGTTAACATTCACATGGAGGATGATATTTTCCACGTTTTTTTAGTAGGAAAACAGTGAATTATGCTATTTTTTTCGGTTTCACAAGAGGCGTGGAAGTAATGGCGGAATACCATTGAATGGTATCATCATGGTATTTCATTTACTCGAAGTTAAGAAGAGCGAAGCTGCAGCCACATGCGGCCTTCATCCCACAACAAAAGCCGACCAGGCAGCATGTCTGCAAGTCGATTTGACCACTTGGGACATAATAAGCGTGGCAACGCACATAAGCTAGGACATACTCGCAGCAAGCGAGGCCGATCGAGGAAGGAGCGTCCGTTTCAAAACGTGCTTGGCAAACCAGCAAAAGCGTGGTTGTTTTTGAAATCAATACTTCAGTTATGACTGATTAGGAGCACATAAATACCGTTCATTATTATCATTCTTCATTCAAATCTTGATATTTTTTCTTTTTTGCAAAATCTTGAAGTTTAGGTTGGTTGATTGTATTGGCTGGAATTGGTTGTTTCATCGTTCAACATGAATAGAAAAAAAGTTATTTTAGCTCCCTAAACTTTTTAGCGGTAAGACCAAGAATGATTAATAATAAACAAAAATAAAAGTTGGAAGAAGGTATCATTTTTTATTGCTGGTACTATAAAATAAAAATCTCACAGCAGCAAGTAATATGTACAACAGGTAACTAATGTCTCTAAAGGAAATTCTTTGGTCCTTTAAACAAAACAAAAAAATAAACGAAAAATAAATTATAAAAACTAATCCATCCCAAAGCACTTGAAAATTCGATGATGGAATTTCGTAGACCTACAAACCAATCTTGTTTCAACTTTGAAAAATCTGCTAATTCTTACACACGGGTTGGTTATTCCTCGAATGGGGGAAACAGTGGGTGTGGCGGGTCCCAGACCCATTCCAATCGATTCAGGGTCCAAAATTTAGTCGAATATGATAACCCAAACGCCTAGGCATCAGAAATCCCGAAAACACATACAAAATGTGTGTATATATATATATATACCCAATTTGACCCATCACTTCTTCCAGTGGGTGCCAATTGTTCTGGGGCCCATTTTATTGGATTCAGCGTCCAAAATTTGTGGAAAATGACACCCTTCTCGCCTAAATCGCCCAAAATCTCGAAAATCCATTTTTCAAAAAACACATTTTGACCCCCCCCAAATTTGGTCCGATCGGGCTGAAAAGTTTTGAGGACCCGTCTCGGCCGGGAACAGACCCTTGACCCGAATTTCAGATTTTTAGAAAATTTTCTACTACCAAAAAACGGCGCTGACGGCGTACGGCAGACGGACATCGACCTTTTTTGATCCAGACACCATGAATCGTCCAGAAAAAAATTTTGAGCCGAATCGGAGAGGTTGACCATTATCATGAAAACATAGGTTGATCATTCAAGGAATAACCAACCAAAACGAAAGAGAACGCTAAAAATCACATCTCGGGGAAAACAATGAAATTGATAAAAATTAAAATTAACTGAGTTTTAAAAATAAAAAAAGAGATATCACATTCAAACTTTGTAACTCGTAGACGTACAGCTACTTCTAATATTTTTTTCCATATAAAAATGAGCAACAACGTCTCCCTGTAACGTCTAATTCGTGAGGGATCGTAGGACGGGAATTTCTTCCGTCGTGGTTATGCATCAAAGAGCGATATTCGGTCGAGAGCCTCGTCCGCTTTCAAATCGTCGACGACGTATATTTTTTTCGACCCGGCAACGGTAACGTTGACAGCCTGCCACTTGTCGAGGAGCTTCAGACAGTTTTTCACGTGTTCCATGGACAGTGTTTCTCCTGAAAGGGGGAAAAATAAATAGAGTCGTGGAAAGTCGATACGTTCCAAGAAATACAGCGGAGATGTCAGGCATCAGATATCTACATCCGTGTTTCGTTCGTAAATGCGATATTACCAAAGTAATTTTCGTCAGATAGCCAATATGGCGTCGAAATCCAAGAGCACATTTCGCTTGGCCAACTTGAACAAGCTCGTTGTAATAACTATGGAGCAAAAAGGTATCATTCTGAGGCAATCAAAATGTAACTGTTCATGTGAAATTTTTCATCCACAGTGCTAAAAAGTGAACTTATAATTTAGTTTAGGTGCGTCTGCATGGATCAGGGTCAAAACAGGGTGTCACGCGTAGTTTCACCCCCCCTTATGCCTGAAATAAATTTTCTTTGAACTACGTAGTTTATGTAAAGTTCTCAGAAATGACGCGGAGCTCCTTATTACAGGCTTTAATGAAAAACTCGAAACCGAGCGATTTTTGTGACCAGCGCACAAGGTAAATAGGGCAAATGAAAAACAAACCACAAACGATGAGGCCACAAATTATTCAACTAATCAATCATCAGCTCCATTTGTAGACTAAGCCGCTCACCACTTGGCCATCTATCCTTTGCGCACCCAGCTTATCAACTAATCTGGACGCATCTCACCATTCATGTACTAGACAATCGACAAAAGACTAGACAATTGTGCCTCCTCATACTCATCAGGTCAACAAAGAGTAATAAAACCCCTCGCTTCAACCCCCCCACCCGCGAAATTCTTCACAATCTATTTGGTGTATTCTTCTATTCGACTTTGGAGCTTCCAAATTCGCTCACCAGACGACAGAATGTATCACTCTTACGTCTAGATTTCGACTATTATTCCCTCTTACCATTTGGAATGATCCCCTCCCTAATGAGAGTCGTCGTCTTGCCAAGAACTTCTCGGACCAACACGGTCTCTTCAACGCCTCGATCTCCCAAAGACTTGATGTAAGACGCAGTGACCGCGTAAGAGTCCACTATGGGCCGTATCAGTCTCGAGTACAGCTGGCATTTGGGATGACTGGCGTTGACCTGCATTTAAATCAAGGTGACAAAATGTGAAAACGAAATTAAACTCGTGTTTAACTGAATAAAGAGTAATCATTCAGGAAATTGATCACAAACCGTATATCTCTGAGGTGGGACGTACACGTCGTCGTCATCGCTCTCACCAATACCGAGATAATCGCCTCTCCTCGTCCTGGCGTATGGCATCTGAAATGTACAATGTGGGATGAACAAATGTGATCAAGAAGGAACGAAACCCATCAATAAACCAAACAATAGTTCTTACATCGATCTTGACTAGAATTTGCGTCAAACAAAAATCATCGATGACGTCACGGAGGGAGTTTTCGAGCGATTGACAAGTTTTGGAGAAAATGAATTCGTACTGGAGTATCTCGCATAGTCGGACGGAGGTTTCGATCAATTTTTCTTGTTCCAGTCGAGGTTCGGAAACACCTTTCGTCAGAGAGACAATGGCGAGAGCTAAAAAAAAAAAAAAAAAAAAAAAAAAAAAAAAAAAAAAAAAAAAAAAAAAAAAAAAAAAAAAAATATCAGAAGTAGCAGAGCGAATTCTTGAAGCCAATGAAGTAGTTTCCAGAAAGCCAAACAATTTTCGCAGAGCCCCATAACAGCGCATAAAAATCATCAATATAAACCAAATAACTTTTTTTTTTAAAGGGAGAATAAATGCGTGGTCTCACCTAAAACGCTCTCGAGGGAGAAATGAGGTAGAAGGGAATTTGAGTAGTAGGCCAACTCTATCACATTGGGTGAAATAGTAACGGGTTTGACAAACACATCACCGTCGGTTGTTTTCTCTTTTTGGACAAGACCAGGGCCCAAGAGATCAATCTGAAAAGAAAAAATAAATTATTGTGAAAAAAGAAAAATAATTATTAACGTTAAGGGCTCATAACATCTCGAATTAAACTATTATTTTAGTCAATAAAAACCCTCGTTATTATTTATATTAGAAAGGATACGTTTTTACTGGGGCCTAAAATTAAAATGCGAAATTGTACGGGCTCAAGTTGTGTCCGCAATATTATCAGCTTGATTGCCACCAACTGAGGGACGTTATTGATCAAAGTTACGAAAAACGATTTTAAAATCTTGAATTTCTAGAGGAGCGCATCCTATAGCACATAATTTTCTTAAGCTGGGGTTTCCCAACCTCCCAGAGACGCATTCAAAGTAAATTTCGGTGACCGGCGATTGGGGTGGTTTTTAGAAGGTGTTCAGTTGTCCAAAGTTAACCTTTTTCGACCATTCTATAGATGCATTGGAACAGGCAGTTTCAATTTGAAATCTCCACAGCTCAACCGAAGTTATACCGAATTGTAACTAATTCACGACACCGGAGTACTTACGGCGTGTTCGAGGGCATCTTTGGATTCACCGGAGAACCCTAAATCTTTTCCTGAAGTGAGAAGTTCGTCGCGGAGGACGTCCAGGGAGAACGTCAGCTCTCCGAGGGTGGCACCCTTTCTGTGGACGTGAAGGAGCAGGAAAGCCAAGGCGTTAGTGCTCATCACTGCCGTGGATCGGGCGCAGTCTGTGAAACCAAGGGCGACATATTTATTAGCCAAACATGCTTTTGTACTGAGTGGGAGAAAATGTGATAAGTATTTAGAAAAGTATACATTATAGGTAAACCTTCGGCCCACTAGCGGTTCGGTTCTTCAACTAATTTCTGACCATAGCTACTCGCAGTTCATTTTCGAGTTAATTCGACCTAAGATTTCTTCGTGATTTTGACTTCAGTTCGCTAAAATTCCCATAATTCCCTTAATTACTTACTCTAATTTAACTTTTTGGACCATGCCCTTGCTACCTGTTGGTTCTTCTTCATTCATGGTAAGTAAAGTAAGTAAAGTAAAGTAAACAAGGACTTTCACCTTGGATTTTCGTCCGACTACCTTGGTCAGGTGTCACGGACGTCGTCAGCCGTCCTCCAAAGAGGATCGTAAATTGATCTGACGATTTCGCTCGTGGCTACTTATTGCCTCACCCCCTTAAGTGAAGAGGACGAATATGAGGGTCAAGACAAACAAGTTGCTCTAGCCAGGATTCGAACCCTGGCCGCTCGGAGTACCACACCAATCCTTCGTCTATTCCACTAGACTACCGAGCGCCCCCCATTCTTCATTCATGGCCGTGGGTGAAATTCGGCATCCCTCCTAAACTCTATTGAAGTCAAAATTGGGAAACGTTCCAGCAAGATCCATCCTCAGGAGGGATGATAAATTGAATTGCATTCTTTAGGCCTTTTACTCCAAGATTATTGGTTCAAGGTTTCTCTCACCAAAAGGTTCACTATGTCTCTTCCGCAAAGCGACCCTATTTCTCCTAGGATGTGACTCAGAACTATTTTGCGCAAATAAAGCTTTGTCCAGGGCGAGCAAAGGTACTAGTTTTGACAGGCTCAATATAAGTCGAAAAATGTTAATTGCTCACCGAAAATGATATGCCTTGCTATGCTATCGACGAGGTTCCTTTGGTCCTCGGCAATCACATCCGTGCCGTATAGAGAAGCGCTGGAAGGGACGACATGGAGAGGGCGGTTTTCATTACCATGAAGTTTCCCTTGAAAACTTCCCACCAGCTCCTGTGGCAACGATTCATTGGAGATTAAATAAAATGCGATAGTTGATAGTTTGAAGTGAGGCCAAAGAACAAGAAATAATTGTTGAGTAAATAAGTTACAACTCACGTGAAGAGAGAAAGGTTGGTTGAAATCCACCCGAACCATTCCGTATTTATCTGTCAATGCTTTCCAAATACCCTTGATGGCGCGTAAAAACGTTTCAGGTTTTTTCGGCTCACCGGTCAACTCTCGAACGAAAGAACCTTCAACAATTCTTTCGTAATTGACCGACACTGGAACGAGGAGAGCGTCTTCCAAAACACCGGTGAGATAAGCGTCGACGAACACGGAAAGGAGCCCACCTGTTCAGAAAGATAGAAATTAAATGTATTGTAACACATTTTTTCTTGCGTCAGTTAAACAACTTCTCTTTAATGCCAAGAGAAAGTTATATACTTCACAATTAATCTAACTGCTGATATTTCAAGGCGCATGGGGCGTCATCATCAGATCACCTCAAAAGGTAAAAATCAATCTGGGAAGACACTTAAATCTTCACTTGGTGAACTATCGCAGGCCACTTAGGTAATATGGAGTTAAATCACCACAAATGTGTGAAACGTAATGGCTACTATATGTACGTCAAAATGTATTAAACCCCGTTTTGTTAAAAGACCCATTGTTACCCATACCCTCTCATTACAAGAAATCAGAAAAAAGGGAGTTAAAGAAGAGGTTTTATTCGGCTCGACTCAGTTGAGCGTCTTGGGATATGATGTTAACAATATTCCCGGTTACAAGATCACTCAGATGAGAGAGCATCTCTTTTCATCGAAACACAACGTTATATCTAAGAAGAAGTAAGAAAAAAAGGCCAAGATGCGATTATTTTAGTCAATTCTCAGAGCGCCTCGAAAATATCATCGACGTTCGTGGCTTTCTATGACGATCCGTTCAATGCAAAATAAATTAAATCAATTCAGCAGCCAACACAATCTTTATCCTCTTTACCTTTAGGCATACAAGGTTTCCCCGTTCTAGTTCGACCTCCTTCAATGAAAAACTCAAAATGATGACCAGCTTCAATGCAGTGGGTCATGTAGGTGTGAAGGAGAGCTCGGTAGATTTTGTCTTTTTTACCCGCAACTGGGTCAATCCTTCTCTTGATGAAGAACGCTCCGAGTCCTTGCAGTATCCTCCTGGTAAAAGTAATTTGTGAATGATGAATAGCAAATTTTAACAAAAATTAACCCACGAAACGGAAACGCGATACGAATAACATTTTTGTAACTGTGAACCTGACCGCTTCAGTAACATAATGTATCACCTTAAAAGCTTCTTTTATTGGTTTATTTTAGTTTACCCGAAAAATGGTATGTTGAGGTTGGCACCAGCAGCAACGAGAGGAGAGCGGAGGCCGTTGTTGCAAAGGGTGAAAGTCAAAGCCACGTAATCGATATGCGACCTGAAATTCAAAAAGCCACATCAATGAGACTGTGTGCAGAATAATAAATAGATGACTTTGAGAAACTATTGAGGAGGGCTCAGAACGTACGACTTGCTGCTTTGAGCAATCAAACATTAACGGGGGTCTTGTCCACTTCAAAACTCATCAACAGGAAGTAATGAGAGGGGTAGTTGAGATTTTTAATAAAAGTAACAAGGAATACAGTTTTCCGTGAAAAATTTCAAGAGGTACGCAGATTTAGAAATGAAATACAGGAGAGGGAGGGGCATGTTTAGTAATTGCGACGCTAGAGCGCTCATATTGCACTCACACATAGGTGCAAACACGGAGTCTCCCTACAAATTCTAGCTATCAATATTTTATTGATGAATATTAACCACTCTACGGCCACAATAAAACTTCACGAATTATGGAATCTGCATCAATATTTCCTATTAAAAATAATGCAGTTATTCGACACTACCATATAACACCATCAATAACATGAGTAAATATAATGAATAAATAAATGATTTTCTTTGAAAAACTGGGGTTTCCTTATCCCCCCCCCCCCTTTTGTTAGGGATTGAATCGGTCTGTTACTCAAAATTTCGTTAGATATTACCACCCAAAAAATACATCATGAAAATTGACTGAATTAAATAAGGTTAAAATATATTCTTCCTCTCTAGATTCGATATGAATGGAAGAGTAAACTCTGGAAGAACAAACATTCGAACCACAGGTTTAATCAAAGGAGCGTGAGAACACACGTACCTGTGCAGAGGTAAATATATTATGGGGATGCCTTTCTTTGAAGCTTCTCTCAACATATCCAGCTGATGGGCCGGTATCGTCATGGAACGAAACAGTCGGGGAAGGGTCTTGTGTAAAATCCATGCAATCGCTCTGGAAATCATCAAACAATTGCATCTTAATGCAAATAACGTAAATTCTTACAATAAAAAAGATCCAAGTTCACGTTAGGAAAATTGAATTAGGATTAATAGATCTAATAATTGCCTTCAAATTGTAGGAAAATTGGCTTAGGATAAGTTGAAATGATGAATTCGTACACATGTGATACATGTAATTGAGAATGAATTAGGCAGGCGTTCCTATGGATAGCACATTGCTGTAACGCTTCCCAGTGCTGCCTTGCTTGGTTCAGATGAAAATTCTCTTCTTTCGCAGGCGGAAATCTTCTCGTAGGTAAAGAAAACTATTTCATTATTCATTCTCGTCCGCATTGTACGTGGATATGAAACGTTTGGACAAAAACGTGATCTTCATAATACAGTTTCGCACAGCAATATGGCGGGTAATAGCACAAGTATCACAATATTATAGTACCTCGTGCAGTAACCATCTGACAAGAGTGTTAACTAGAGAAACCCCAATCTTAGACCAGTCGTTAGATTCATCTTCCCATTCCTTAACAGAATATACTTACTTGATGACAAAATTTGACATTTTCGAGTGCATTCGCGTGAGAATTTTGACTGCTCGTTTTTTATTATTGGCAAGCAGAATTTGGAGGTCGTGATTGTCAGTAATGCCCAGTTCTGAGGCGATTTCGTCAGCTGTTTGTCGCACAGCATCTTGAACGGTTTCATCTTGAAGGACCTGAAAGAGACATATATTATGATGAAGGAAGTTAGGGACAGACGACTCGAAGAACAGCCGTATTTGTCAATACATTTGTATGAAATAGACTGTGTACTGAAACGACCAGTAGAATAAAATACTCACGGAATCGTATATGTAAGGGAAAGTGTGGTTGGGGAATGTGATGCAGTGTGATAGCGTAGCGAATGTGCCGGCTAAGATTCCTTTCGGTCGTTGGGAAAACGCTTCTAAATTGAGGATATTGACGCCCGGGATTGAATTTCCAGGAGCACTCTTCTGCGAACAGAACGTAAATTGTGAGTAATCAATTAAGTTAAATAGTTATTTTAATGAAATTGTTTTCAAGAACAGCATTGGCAGACGTGAGCAGTAGCCTTACATGTGTCAGAACTTTACGCCAAAAAGTGAATGCAATGTGTCAAAAATCATCATGAAATTCCCAATAAATAAATCAAGAGATTGTGTCCTAAAAAGTACGTTTAAAAAAGTCCTCCGATTTGTAGAGGTGTAACTACGTAATTGGACTTGATTTCCCGCTAACTTTGACTTTCACCCGAATAAAATTCACTACCCTCTAGAAACCAAGTGATTGCATACAATCTCGGTTCCTCAGGATTATGCAACATTAAATTTATAGAACAAATTTAGTTCTATACGTCACAACGGTGTACTGTACATTCCAGTAACACTTATATGGAGAGGTTTGCTATAACGAAGGTTTTGTTGAAAAGGCGAAAGGAAACGTTAAAATAAAAACCTTGGATTACGTTCTTCAGGTGCTGACAAACGCAACGCACAACCTCAAAATCTTCCCATCCTTACGTACATCACATTATACGGTATCAATCAGATAAGGGAAACGTAAGAAGAACAATAAAATCGACAAACGACCTTAATAACAACATTAAAAGATCGGAGTTGTGCAACTGTTTCTCACGGGTCACATTATTTATGGTTTTCCTGTACGTAATTCTTGCGGAAGAGAGCAAAGGTACATGATTACAACAGGAATTCAAAGAGGGCACGATACCGTATTCAAAGAAAGATTTCATAAACAAAATGTTGGGGCAAGTTTATCAAAACAAAAGACGAAAGGTTATTCACATGCTGAGTCGATGATCGGGCAAAGAGATAAAATTAATTAAATCAAAAATTGAATAAAAAGGTCATTAAAATTATATTTATCAAAACAAATAGCGCAGATCAAGTTTCTTGAATTTTTAATCGTTAATCGATCCATACAGCGGATGAAAATTTATTCTAAAATACATAACACAGAATTTCATCAAAAGTATGGAATTTGAAGCCACTCTGGGCCAAGAAACACATATTCCGAAAGGGTTGTGTTCTTCACCACCTCGAGTTCCTATCATATGACAAAAGGTAGTGGCTCTGAAAGGGTTGTGATCTGGAGGGGTAGTGAGACGATTGCAGTAGAGGAAACCAGGTAAAGCATTTTGTAACAGCAACATAAAAAATAAAACTCCACAATACTTGGCAATTGTGTTACCACCTCGAGTTCCTGTTAGGTTTCATGGTTTTGTTAAAAAATTTGTCTTTTTTTCTATGTGAAGCGAAGTTACTTCAGGCTCTGGTTGCCAGTATTGCCAACTGTCACGCTGCAATTTCCTGTTCAATTTTTATGAAGTTCGGGTTTGTTCAAAATTGCTCTGTCTTGGATTATAGATAGCAGTCACAAGGGGAAAACACACAGTTTCTCAAGCACTGACTGGCGATGAAACTTTTCATACTACTAATCATTCCAATTGTTAGAAAAGCAATATGGCTTGTATAAAATAAGATGCAAAACCTAATTTGTCCAGAAAGCTCTCCAAAGCAAGACCCGAGTAGTCATTGAGTGTTGACTCACGAAAATCGTTGGATTCGTTGCAAGAACCTTTTTTCAGGGCACTCATAGTCGGACCCGTTTTCAAATCTTCGATCACAAAAACGATATAAACCATACGGATGCTTATTGTAAGACATTCTTTACAACGCTTTTTGGGTCCATGTGCCAACGTGAAAATGTAAAATGTCAAAAACCTGATTATATCCATTGAAATAAAATAATTCGAAAGAATCAGGTCATCAGGAGTGAACTATACGTAACTACTCGTGTATTTGAGTCAATTTTGGTAATTTCTTTTCTGGACTTGGGCATAATGAATCAAAAATCTCTTCCGAAAACCGACAGGAAAACGTGGGGTCACCTACACAATATACAGTAGATCTATTTCTTCATTAGGTACATATCAGGCGAGGAGCGCCTTCCTCAAGAGCGTATTTAGAAGAACATAATAGCTTTTACATTAATTACATCACTTTAATCAAGTTATCTATTTGTTGAACACTAAACCGGACGTGTACAATTACGACGAAGATGGAAAATCTCACGTTTGTTCAATAAATATTTAATAACACAGAAAAAATAGCACGAGTAACTAGCACGTGTCTAATTTGTTATTAATTATTTAATATTCTTCATTTCAAGCGTCTAATCTAGCTCTAATATTCCTCGAACACAAATGAAAATTTTTCTCGTGAATGTATTCTGAATTAATGTACTTTTCTCAAGCGCTAATTGCCAAATTACTAAACCGTTATTGTGCGCTCAAATGAATCCGTTCAATTTCGCATCCGCGAGAAGTTTATTTCCACATTTACGATCCACATCAGCCAAGGTAATGAAGCTATTCCGACATTTTAATTGTGCGGTAATTTCAACTTAGGGATTTTTGTTCAATTCGCACTCATATTTCATCGGCTTGTTCCCATGTTATAAAAAACTCATGACGCGTGTCGATGGTCTTCATGGTCGCTATTCACCAAGCTCAACGGGAATTTCCTCATGATGTTTCCAAAAAAACGATGAAATAGAGGATTTTCAAAATTGTTGGGCATTCCAATCGAGTCGGCCAAAATGTAAAAGCAAGTTCGAAATTGTTTTGAATCAGGAGGTGAAAATATGGGTCGATATTTTAATAAACTGTGAGAAAGATTTGATAGAAAATCCACTTACATTTTGAAGCAAAACATAACTAGCCAGAGACCCTGACGAACGACACTACATAATTTAATAAATCGCACAATCACGAATAAAACTACTGTACTGCAATCAGTTGGAGGAATATAGTTTGCCTAGAGTCTAACATAAAATTACAGGTGAAATAGTGCCTGACAATATGGGAGTTACTTCCGTTAGGCCATAAAAAAAACACCCGTCCAACTGTTAAGTAACAACAAGTTGAAAACAATTGAAATAAAATGAAATACATGTAAAGTTACCAACCTAAGAATGTGTTTTAAAAATTAAAAAAAAAATAATAATAATAACGACTTTTTAGTTACAGTTTACAGGGTCATGAGTCCTTACTATTAATCTGCAATCTGATAGGTGTTCAAGTTGTATCTGGGCCTCACTATTCACTATTAGTGCTGAGTTACAACAAAGGCTGTTTCGGGTGCAAGGAAATGAAGGATAATTCGTTAAATATGGAATGGCATTGAGGATTACGATCTTCGTAGCACACGGGTTATAGGAACTGTTAAGCGTTGATACTTATTCAGATAGTTACTGATTATGAAATATTTTCATCGAGTATGACTAAACATCTTTTGGATACCTGCGACAGACATGGATACTTCCAAACTTGTGAATCTTGCAAGAGTGAAATAGATTTGGCTGAAAAGTGGAACTTACAATTATTATTAGAAAAATATGCAACCACATCGTACAAACTCACCTCACAGAGGCACCATCCTCTTGTGGGAAATCTCATAAGGACTATTGAATCCGAATAAACAATAAAACGATTATCACTAGTATTCAATTTTTCGCACAAAACAGAACCATACTGCCCAAAGATAGAAATAGAGCGCGCAGGGGGAGACAGATGAGCATAAAGGAGGAACCGGGGGGAGAATCTTATAAATAGCTGGAAGTCCACGACTACCGTTGGCAAGGCGGGCAAATTCGAACTATTGCTCACGGATGCCTCGCGCGTACCAAACGTGAATTGAATGGTCAAGACCAGTTTACCTTCCGATTGAAACACCTGTGACTTCGGGGAACCAGATAGTTTGGGTTACGGATTGATCAAAGAGTAAAACACCGAGGTGATTCGGCATTTTTATAGTTTTCCGCATGGATTGTTGCTTAGTTGGTAAGATGAAAAAAAAGCTGCAAATTATCCCCCAGTCGTTTGAGCATTTTGGTCTTGTTGTAAAGCGTATCTTTGAAGCCTCAGGATTTTCTTTGTCTTTAAAGGTACAGATTTGAACCCATTTTGACCATCAAGTAACGACTTTTGGTGTGCAGAAACCCATTCAAAACCTACCTTAATTGATTCAGCGTCCACAATTTAGTGGAAAATTAAGCCTTACATACATGCCTGGATCCCCGCAACCCATTTCCATCCATTGAAAACTAGCCTAATTATAGAATATACAATTGAAAAAATCTGAAATTTCCTTATAGAAGGTTTTAAAAGTGACCTTTAAGACTAGAATCAAAAACGACAGTGACATCCCTTCGACTTTCCCCACTACGTCGCCTTCGCTATCACCCATTTTGTGTCTCGTCGTGCTAAGGAGTAAGTCAATCGCCTGTAACTACAGCAGTTTGATAGGGTCTGTTTCAGTATATTTCCATTACTTCACCCTATAAAACTGTTTCTGAAACGGAGACTCTTTCCTCTCCCAATAAACGTTACGCTAAACATGAATAAATTAGGGGATCAATGGGTCAATTGCCTTTAATCCCGTTTGTATTTAAATTCTAAGCAAATATATATTCGATCGTTTACATAATCCAAATAAAATAATCACATTGTTGTATAAATATCTGAACAATTCGAAGTAAGGGCCATAGATCATATTCAGCTTCGACAAACTCATTCCACATTGATATTGATAAGAAGGTACCTAACTAAAATAGGTATTGATACAGAAACAACAAAAATGAAGGCCATGAGCTCCGTTCATAAGTCGGTCGACGTTTATTAGTTTAAAAAACACAAACCACTTACTTTTAGCAGACTTTAAGAGCATAATAAACCACTGTAAAATAACTAACAGTTTTTTATCGAATATGCGAAATAAGCGCACAGCGAAAAAAGCGCACAGCGAAGAAAGCGCACAGGAAAACCGGCAGGCGACACCGAACAACGAACGCTGTGGAAGGTTGGCATAATAAAATCAATAATCTTCTTGGACGACCCAACCCCAAAATCAGAGATGTAATAGTTTGCTTGAAGGGCGAAGCGGAAGTATCTTCTTTCATGTACATGAGGATGGAGCTAAACTTAGATGGTAAGAAGAGGAAGAAAACATATGTCGACTTGGATAAGAAAATGGCAGAAACCGTTAAGAAATATGAAGAAAATGGGAGCATAAAGTGTTTGAAGACAGTTTCGTACCTGCAAAAATTGGGTTAGACCTTCAAACAAGAAAAGCAAGAAGAGGAAAAATATAATGTAAATAGTAAACAAATAATATTGACGAAGCTACATGCTGATTTTAAACACGCCTAAATGATTAAAAACTATCTTAAGTACTAAAGTAACTTAATAACTAAGTTTTTAGTCCAAAGCCTGGATAAAGTGTGATGGGAATCAAAAACTAATTAATTCAACTTTAATACATTTAAATATACTGTTAGGATTGAAAATATTTTAAAAGTTAAGATTGTCATTTAGCCAGACCAAAGCATGGATAAAGATTAATTCATCTTTAGTTTTCTGTGTGTGTAACATTCCTTATTTCTAAGAAGATAGGGGACATATTCATTGTGGAACGCCAAAAGGGTTTCCTGTGCGCTTTCTTCGCTGTGCGCTTTTTTCGCTGTGCGCTTACTTCGCGACACC
The DNA here is from genome assembly GCA_019603395.1 of Cyrtorhinus lividipennis. NCBI lineage: Eukaryota > Metazoa > Arthropoda > Insecta > Hemiptera > Miridae > Cyrtorhinus > Cyrtorhinus lividipennis. The sequence continues at coordinate 24,775,667 of CM034002.1, read as the reverse complement.
TTTTTATCACCGTGATGTCAAACCTTCAGTAAATTGGCACACCACTTCTTAGCCTCTAATTCAAACGATCAGAAACATGCGTTACAAATACACGAATTTTCAAAACAAGGCTTCAACTCACCCTCGATGTAGGCGTACAGTGTGAGCAAGACATTCCCGTTATTGGTCGCCTCTGTGGAAGGTGAAGAACTTTATCACCCCATTTTTCAGTTTTAGTTTCAAAAAGACTGTTGTTAATTGCGTTTGCCAACAGATCTTTGTTCTTAGTCAGTTTCTCTCGTTTCTTAAGTTGTATTTGAGACAGCGAGTGGTGAAGGGACGAGGCCTGTTTGACAGAGCCGCCCTCGTAGGCTTCATGGATCCTAGCAGTCATTATGTTTACCATGGCTCGGACTCTGAAACAAGAACAAGAGGAGAACATTGATAGGAGACCAAACTCGTCTAACTCTTGTCAAATAACGAGCCCTGTCATAATTTAGCAAATTTATTTGTTATTGGGCTTACAATGAGACAGGCACAATTAGTACTCGAATGAGGTTTCCTAATACCTCACGACAGTTGTTTTTTGACTTTCGAACACTTATATATCTAAAAACCTTAAGTACACCATGTATTTTGTAAAACAATTGAAATTTAATGTGGTTTTGGTTGGTTATTCCTTGAATAATCAACCTATGTTTTCATGCAAATGGTCAACCTCTCCGATTCGGCTCAAAATTTTTTCTGGACGTTTCATGGTGTCTAGATCAAAAAAGGTCAATGTCCGTCCGCCGTACGCCGTTTTTGGTAGTAGAAAATTTTCTACAAATCTGAAATTTGGGTCAGGGGTCTGTTCCCGGCCTAGGACGGTCCTCCAAGCTTTTCAGCCCGATCGGACCAAATTTGGGCGGGGTAGGGGTCAAAATGTGTTTTTTGAAAAATGGATTTTCGAGATTTTGGGCGATCTAGGCGAGTGGGGTATCTTTTTCCACTAAATTTTGGAAATGGGTATCAGGACGATTGGCACCCACTGGAAGAAGTTATGGGTCAAATTGGGTATATATTACCCATTTTGAATATGTGTTTTTGAGATTTCTGGAACCTAGGCGTGTGGGGTACCATTTTTCTCTAAATCTTGGAAGCTGAATCCAATGAAGTGGGTCTCAGGACGATTGGCACCCACTGGAAGAAGTTATGGGTCAAATCGGGTATACATTACCCATTTTAAATATGTGTTTATGAGATTTCTGGTACCTGGGCGTGTGGGGTATCATTTTCCACTAAATCATGGACACTGAATCGATTGCAATGGGTCTGGGACCCGCCGCACCAACCATTTCCCCATTTCTCCCATGTTTTTTTAAATAAGTTTCCATGCGCCTGGTCCGAGGAATAACCAACCCCTGTGTAAGAATTTGCAGCGTTTTTTGTAATGGGAAACAGGATTTTGGACTGAAAAAAATCTCTATTTTCCCGTTAGAAGGAAGATAGATAAAACTCTATAACGACAGGAATTCGGAATGCATGACGAAGCAAAGAAAGAAAATATCCAGAGCGTCTGCGCCAACCTATTTTCACGGGAAAGGGGCCACATCTTCACATCCACAAAACTTTTCTTTTCGCGTTGAAGTGGTGACCAATCGTAAAACTGGTTTGTTGCCTCTCATTTCCCATCGACGAAAAAATCACGTTAGACGAATTTTGCGAGCTGAGGTAGCTTCCTTGATTGAAAGAGTGTCTATCGTTGTTGTTTGAGAAGTATCACGTCAACTTCAACATGGAACGGGTTCAATGGCAAATGTTATGTAAGCGTGCTGAAGATCCAGCACTCCCTTGAGACATTTCGAGCACGTTCGTTTTTAGCGTGTACTATAGCTATGCTAAATCAACCCAATGTTTAACTCGTTGCTTTCGTCTTCCTCTTTTTGATCCACTCTGGTTTCCCACCTCCCTCTTATTTTCGAAAAATCCACATTCTTTATTTTGAGTATTTTCTGGTAACAAATTTTCTTCCGAGGGCGGTTTTTATGTTTAATGTAGGTAAGTAGAATGGTTTATTCGAGTTGTCAATTGAAGAAAGCACATTTGAAGGGAAAATAAGTGAGGAAATGATATTAAAAACTCGCAACCTACCATTGTGGTTTCAATATGAAGAAAAAACAAAGGCAGGTAAGTAGTTGAAACGATGGAAATTTGATATCCATCCTGCGAACTGCAAGGCGATATTATCAGTGTCCTTGCACTCGAGGAGTTGAGAGATAGTGAGCAAGACAATCCACTTCCACTGCCAGCTGCAGTCAACGTCCGATGTCACGGTTCCGTTTCTTCAGGGGATCTTTCATTGTCCTGGCGTCGGAAAGCTGTCTTAGAGGTCGCTTCAGTTTCGGCAATGACCTCCACCGAAAGGATAGTTTTACCGCAACGTCAATAAAATCAAGTCTAACGCGAGAATCTTCTCGCAGATAGAATCTTCGATCAACATAACAAAACCGAACGTTCATTATCTAGGCAAGTAACAGACTAGAACGAGATAACTGACGGGCTAACGAACAATATGCTTACTTCCTGAGGCGCGGCGCCATGGCGTGAAGGCATGGAGATGTCCGCTGGATGAAAACCTCTCAACTCTCATCCAACGGTCGTGGTGAAAGTTGGACAGAATCTCATCTAGTCAAAACTAAACTCCCAATATTCGATAATGTCCCCTGCTCACCTTGTACTTATTCAAAACAAACGACGACCAAAACAACCCTGCAGCACGCAATTCAAATAGCCCCATCTTATATACGTATTTTTTTTTTTTTTTTTAGGTAATTACGTGTAACATTTAATACTTAGATGTGAAGGCTATTTAAAACTCGGCTAGTTTCCAAGGTTGGGAAGTTTATATCCTCGTTGTTTCTCGTGTCGGACCTGAGTGATGAAGCAATGAAGGAAATTACAACGACTGAGGTCTTTCCACATCAGCTAGCATTGTACTCGTAAAGTCATCGGACTAAAATTGAGAAGATACGCTGGTTTATTTTTATTTTTGTCCTATATAAACATGTTGTACGAAAATTACAATCCATGGGGATAAATCGAATGGTTTCAAGGCCCTGAACCTGAGTCGTTCACTCGTAAATTACGTAGTATTAGAATTAGGACCTCATCTCGACCTAAAAAGTTTCAAAAATCGAGTTATGCAGGATTTTGAGCCCTGGTGACGATGTTAAACAATCCAAGACCGTTAAACATACCTACTTGAATTCTTCCACACTTGAATACGACTCATTAGTGCTTGACACAAAGGAGATCTAATCGCAGGTAAAATTTGATCGATTTTCTCAATGTCCAGTCATCGAATGAACAATCCGCAGATGTACGTCATCAACAGATACAAACATAATTAATTCGCGCTTGTAATTCTATCGATCTCGAAGAGACACCG
>CM034002.1:24719641-24772158 GCA_019603395.1 Cyrtorhinus lividipennis | reverse complement strand
ATTGTCACACACAGTTTGTGTGTAAACTTTGATAATTTTCGATAATTTATTTTATTTTGTTTTCTTGATTTCAACTTTTTAAGTGATCCAAGTTCACTGAGCTACCCTCTAAGAAAATTACAGTGCTTTTTGTATAAAAATAAGGGTGTAAAACCCTTAACAACAAAAGTCAAATCTACTGCCATTGCAAATAAGCTTCCTTGTGGTAGTCACGAGTAGTAGGAACTTTATTTAACATTACTTACATACAAACAATAAACTGAAACAAAGTACATTCTTATTTTTTCTCTCCTAAAATTCCTCTACCCTTTCAGTCCTAACAAATAACACAGTGTGACTGAATCTAGCAATTGACATAATTGAGACATTGTCCAAATTTTTCTTCTGCCTTTCGACAAAAGCCACTTTTGGTTGGTTATTCCTTGAATAATCAACCTATGTTTTCATGATAATGGTCAACCTCTCCGATTCGGCTCAAATTTTTTTTCTGGACGTTTCATGATGTCCTGATCAAAAAAGGTCAATGTCCGTCCGCCGTACGCCGTCCGCCGTCCATTGTCCACGCCGTTTTTGGTAGTAGAAAATTTTCTAAAAATCTGAAATTTGGGTCAGGGGTTTGTTCCCAGCCGAGATGGGTCCTCGAAACTTTTCAGCCCGATCGGACCAAATTTGGAGGGGGTAGGGGTTTTTGAAAAATGGATTTTCGAGATTTTGGGTGATTTAGGCGTGTGGGGTATCATATTCCACTAAATTTTGGACCCTGAATCGATTGGAATGGGTCTGGGACCCGCCACACCCAGTGTTTCCCCCATTCGAGGAATAACCAACCCGTGTGTAACAATTTGCAGATTTTTTTCAATTCATTGTTTCTATCAAATTCAATTCATGATCCCTCTGAGTAAAAAAAACTGAACTTCTCTCAGCCAAAGTGTACAATCTGGTAGAGAGAGAGGCTTCGAACGAAAACACCCGTGTAACAAGCTTTCAACCAACTTCCATTGAGATAGGGAGCCCACCGTCCTTGACATTCCCGAGGGTGGAAATCGCCCTTACCAACGCCACGTAGAGCCAGTGAATTTCATCAGGGGACAAATTGAATACACCGGTTGACGATCTCAATTGCCCTCGAAGTGAACCACCGGCCAGTGATCACTAACAATCAATACTAATCGTTAGTTAGCGGGTGTATTGAGGAACAATTTATAAATACGATAAATAACTCCCTATAAAATACTCAATTAGCCAAAAATCGACAACGCCCTAAGATTGAATTTGCGCACAAGCGGCAAAACATGTTTGTGTCGTAAATTCATTTTATTCTCAATTACAACACTCACCAAAGTAGAATTCTCGATTAAAAAGGGTTGTTTCATCGGTTCTCGAAATTCCGGCCAAAATATATTCGCTGGCCGCTGCTTAAGAGTGTTGTTGAGGCTCTCGTTCGAGCTGTTTGGGAACTTTCTGCGGCTTCCGGCGTAAAAGTACGTCCCAGTTACACACCTGAAATTGGATCAATTGACGGGATTAATATACTGAACGATATTTTTCTCCTAGACTAATACCTGCTCATAATCATTAATGATTACATTTCGTACAATCCAAGAAAGGTACTTTAGAGGTAGACGACGGGTCCCGAAACGATTGGCGCTCACTGAAGGAGATTACGGTTCAAAATGGGGCACCTATCTACCTTTTTGAATGTGTGTTTTCGAGATTTCTGGTATCTAGGCGTGAGGGGGAACATTTTCCACTTAATTTTGGACCCTGAATCGATTGGAATGGGTCCGGGACACGCCACACCCACTGTCTTCCCCAGTTTTCCCTTTATCAATATTTTCGACGATTTAGGCGTGTGAGGTATCGTTTTCCACTAATTTTTTGACGCTGAATCGATTGAAATGAGTATCCATGCTTCTGGTCTAAGAAATAACCAACCCCTGTAAAAGAGTCTTTAGCTACGCTAAATTAATTTATTTTCCCGTTATTTTCCAAAAAAAAATTTTTTAATTTCAGCGATTTATTATAAATTTTTATTATAAATATGTTAACACTTTATTACTTTCGTAATTTTTCAACAACATTTCACAACAAAATCAAAATTCAGAAAGATGACATAAGTTTCCCCTAAATTGTTGTATAATTGAATTTTAAAAAAATTATTCTTAAAAACTGACTAAATTTAGAAAACAATATTAACAACAATTTTTTTCAAATAATATATTCTTATATAAATGTAAATCTAAGTGAAATTTGTACCCAAATTTGATTGTTGCTGTTATTTGTACTCGAATTCATATTTATCTCAGATCTTTCAATTTGTATTCTACACCTATTTCATGAGTGTGCGATGAGATACTTGTTTATGCTTCAGCTGGATTTTGTCGAAATCTATTGTTGGAAATTCGTTACCCAATCTACCAATAACTATTGGGAATAGTTATGATCAATAAAATGGGAAGTGGAGTGGTGCCCCCAGACCGGTTAAATGGGTCAGGAACGGTCCTACCGCCATTGAAAGTCTGTAAGTAGAGATGTTCTTGTGGTATTTACGCTAAAAGGTTCTTGTGGTATTCTTGTGTAGGAACTCACTTCCCTCGATGCACAGCACACTGGCCGTCATACGATATGCAAAAGCCACAAAGGGCTGTGTAGGCTGGTATCGAGAAATTCTCCTTTTGTCGAACGTGTCTGTGCACCTCGACAGCCTTTTTGAATTGCCGGAGGAGTTTTTTCTTGAAATGCATTTCTTCCGCTGTCGTTTTCTCTTTGCGAAGGTTCGAGGACGTCATGTGAAATTTACTGAAATATATCGGATCTTTCTGTTGGTTATGTGCCGGACGAGTTGTTCGGTCAAGTGAAAGTCGTTGTACATGGGGATAAACTCTATAGGATTTCCTTCGATGAAAAATCTCGCCGACACCCTCTGTTTCGGGTCGGCTGCTACGTATTTGCTGATTATAATGAAAACCAGGTTGAAGGTCGCTTGTCCTATCGGATAGGCTCTGCGCATGTTGCACCCAACTATCGAGTAAATATGATTTATCGACGATTCGTCCGTTTCACAATGGTCGTACTTTATGCCGTAATTCATATTTTTCATCCAGTGCTGCCTCAACTGAAATCAAACACCGTCCATCTTATTGGGGCTAACTTCAAACATAAACCCCCAAATAAGAATTTCGTCGCCTAAGAAACAACACCACTTATCAACCATCAGCCCAACTTTACAGACACAAATATCAACCTTGAACACCATTGTACACACCTCCGGTTGTACGAGACTACGTACAAGTTAAAGAATTGCGGATTATATGGTTGATAGGTTGTGTTGTCGTAATACTAAGGGGTTAATAGGTTGTGTTGCCTGAATTGCCACAGGTAGATAAGAGGTGTTGCTACAATGATTATTGTTGATAAGGCCTGCTGCGCCTGTTATTTTTGTTTGCATTGTATAATATTAATTTTTTTCATTAGCGAATTTTCAAAGAAAATGTAGCTATTTGGATCGTTCGAAAAATTTCGAGGTCACCCGATTGGGCTGAAAACTCTCAAAACGCGTTGTTATGTCTAGAATGAGATTTTTTCTTCTCAGCAGCCATTAATGTTCATCAAAGAACAATACATATCTCAGCTGCATTTTTCTACTTTACCCCCGAGTAGGTACTATCTAGGTACCTTAATAAAAAATTGTCTCACAACACCTGAAACGTACTATTTTAATAGGTCGCAACTCTTTAAATTCACCAAAAAAATAAGCAGAAATCCCGAAAACACCATATTCAAAATGGGTAATAAATACCCCAATTTGACCCATTACTTCTTCCAGTGGGTGCCGATCGTTCTGGGACCCATTTAATTTGGATTCAAGTGTCCAAAATTTTGTGGAAAACTATACCCCACGCGCCATAGGTAGCAGAAATCCCGAAAAAACATATTCGAAATGTGTAACAAATACCCAATTTGACCCATTACTTCTCTTAAACTTTCTTGGTGAGAAAATGGGAATTATAACTCGCGGATCACAATTTGAACAATATATTTTTGTACTCACTTTCTTACAACTCTAGAAGAAGGAGTGACTTGAGACTTAAATGAACAGAGCTGCAAACCCTCACAACCACTAACAGTCTAAGGAGAGCAATATGTAGTTTGTATTGTTGCGAGCTCGCACTGGCGCCAGTCAAATGGGCTGCTGGCGTCGCCAGGTCAACGACCTCTGGAGGTTTAAGGGTCTCGAACATTCGGGAACCTCCCCGTTCGTCCCAGAACGTTCTCGACCGGGCAGCAGGTATAAAAACGGGCCCAGAAACGCCGCGCAGTTCAGTTCAGTTCAGAGTCTGAGTATAGACGCTTCGGGTTATAAATCCTGCCGCGTTAATAAATAGTGCGACAACCGCCTTACAACCGCATTGTGATTCTGTCATTGCGTAAGTGCGCGAATGTGAACAGTGTATGTACTCAAGTGAACAATTGTTAATAAATTATTTACTAAGAACATAAATCATTACAGTATGTTACATGGAATGTATAAGATATTCCATCAACTTTCTCCAGTGGGTGCCAATCGTTCTGGGACCCGTTTCATTGGATTCAGCGTCCAAAATTTAGTGAAAAATGACACCCTACTCGCCTAGATCGCCCAAAATCTTGAAAATCCATTTTTCGAAATACACATTTTGAGGGGTCAAAATAGTAGGGGTACCCCACCCAAATTTGGTCCGATCGGGTTGAAAAGTTTCGCAAACCAGAAACGGGTGCCTGACCCAAATTTCAGATTTTTAGAAATTTTTCTTCTACCAAAGTCGGCGTGGACGGCGTACGGCGGACGGACATTTACTAATTTTAATCTAGACACCTTGGGTAATATATACCCAATTTGACCCATAACTTCTTCCAGAGGGTGCCAATCGTTCCGGGACCCACTTCATTGAAATTAGCGTCCAAGATTTAGCGGAAAATGATACCCACACGCCTAGGTTCCAGAAAATCTCAAAAACACATATTCAAAATGGGTATATATACCCAATTTGACCCATAACTTCTTCCAGAGGGTGCCGATCGTTTTGGGACCCATTTCATTGGATTCAGCGTCCAAAATTTAGTGGAAAATGATACCCCACTCGCCTAAATCGCCCAAAATCTCGAAAATCCATTTTTCAAAAAACACATTTTGACCCCTACCCCGCCCGAATTTGGTCCGATCGGGCTGAAAAGTTTCGAGGACCCGTCTCGGCAGGGAACAGACCCCTGACACAAATTTCAGATTTTTAGAAAATTTTCTACTACCAAAAACGGCGCGGAACATGGACGGCGTACAACGTACGGCGTACGGCGGACGGACATTGACCTTTTTTGATCAGGACATCATGAAACGTCCAGAAAAAAATTTTGAGCCAAATCGGAGAGGTTGACCATTATCATGAAAAAATCAGTCTTCTCAAAAAATACAATAGGTATCTACTTAGTGACATTGAAGTCATAAAGCTGGTAGCACAGTCAGTGTTTCACAAAAACATCATCATTTTTTCCCGTGCACTCGATTTCTGGTCGTTTGCTGGTTCTAGAGCTAGGAACGTTGCTCTCATGGAAGTGTTCTAACCAGTAGCGAATCTCGGCTTCTGTGAGGCCATGTGTATCCTTGAACATTTTCTTGCACACAGGAACCTTTTCACCGTTGATTCGGAGAAAATAGAAGTAGCTCAAGTTCCTGCGTGAATCTTTTATCGTGAACGCTTACTTTTCACGTCTACTGAACCGCAAATGTACATTTCATATCCCAGGACGTCATAACATTCCAAAAGGAGTCAAAGAACGCTTTTCGTTCTTGTTCCAGAACGGTATTGCAAAGTCTATTCTGCCACTTTGCACAAAGGGTGGAACTGCAAGTCGGTCCCATAGTCCTTCCATCTCTAGGAACATCCTGAATTGTTTTCTTTGTACATTTAGGGTTCACTCGTTGAAACCCAGTATAGGCCTCCCTCTTAATCGTTGATTCTTGGCCTTGTTCCTCTTCCATTCTCTAGGGGCAGGGACACGTCTCCTTATTCGTTCAATATTCCAGGATCAGTAACGGTATCATTCGGAGAGCGGGTATCAGCAGTTTGGGAAGTGGACGCAGAGGAGACATCAAGGGGTAGTTCGAGGGAGTCATCAGAAGGGATTTTACGGGGCATCATCTTGGGAAGGTGTAGAGACATCAATGGGTAGTTTGGCAAATGACGCATCATCGTTGGGCAAGTTTTCAACTGCCCCAGTCGTCAAGTTTAGGATTTCGACGGTTGTGGGCGAGCAGGGGGCGCCAGAAAGGGCGACAGGCGACTCTGAAATTTTAGGAGAACTAGGAGTTCGGGGGCTCCAGGCCACAGGAAGAGGTTCATCAACTGGTGCTACTTCGTCATCGCTGTGAGAGTTCGGCTCGGGGAGATCCTTGAGTACTCCATCATCAATTATTGAGTACCTCATTTTTTCAAGGTTTATGACCTCTCTCTGACGAATCACTTGTGGTCTTTTGTTAATAACTACAGTCTTACTATTCTCCAGTCCTGCCAGCAGATGCTCTGTCGGAACACGGAAGTCATTTTCTTCAGTGTCCGAGAAGACGAGGGGAAATACTCACTATCGCTGTCCGCCATGGATCTCTGAAAAGATGAAAGAAATAAAATTGAGTAGCCTGCAGTACCTAGCCAGAAAGAGAAAACCAGCAGGTGTTTGAAGATTTCTACACCGAAACCAGGAAGTGTTCTAATAGACCGTCAAACATTTCCATGCTGAACTATTTAGGTACCAACATTTCCGTTGAATTTAACTTTCTACTTACCTAAACTCCAGGAGAAACAAGTTTGGACGAGGATCCGAACGAGAAACAACGTAGGAAAGAATATTATTTACACAGGCTCCCAAGGTCTGACAGCTACCTACTGGTTGATACGCTCTGTTGATATTATGGATGTTGATAGGTCCTGTTATCATCTTTGGAGTTTTCTCGTCTTGCATTCTGCAGAGAGCTATTTCATGCTAAACAGCTTGTGCAGCGGGAAAATTCGAATAAGAATAAGTTAGAACCCGATTTTCGCCAAAATGGTTGATAAGTGGTGTTGTTTTTATTTGTCAATTCTAAACCTTTTTCATGCGTTTTGACTGCAGACTAATTCCAGTATTTATTATTTATTTATTATTTAGTTATTTCATTTAATAACCGTACGAAAAATTTGGTTTGATGAGTCAATTCAGTCCTTCAATACCCCCCCCCCCCTCCCCAATTTGCAATTGCTATCAAGACTGAGCTTTTATAAAAATATCCTCCAATGCGTCCATAGTGCAAGCTCTTACACACCTACCGCCAGAAAGTGTAATTAATTGTTTTGTATTTTATTCTCGGCCTAAACAGAAGTTACCTCTGGTTGATATTATACAGGAAACGTTATCTACGATCTTGTAGTAACCTTCTTGAAACTGTTACCGACCACAATACAACCACGAGCTCTCATTTTGATTCTGATATACGAACAGTCTTCAGGAATGCCGCAGCGATATCCCAGTTTCATAATTAATTTTGAACGCTCAATCTCCTTTCTTTCAAAATCGCCCAAATGTGTAAATGAAATTCAACGACGCTCAAATGAGGCTTGAAAATAATAAAATATTTTTTCCTCGTTTAATGAAAAACAAATGAATAAATGCGGGAATATCGTTGAATAAAGTACGGCGTTGAGGGTCTTCCTCACCTTCAAACCATCGCCGAACACACGTACCGTCACAACGTAGAAGTTTTTAAACACCGAAGACAATAATAATTATTATCAATAATAATTATCAATTTGATAATTGACAATTAATTAATTTATTTATTTTTTATTTTTATTTTTATTTATTTATTTATTTTATTTAATTAATTGATAATTATTATTATCAATAATAATTATCAAAGGCGTTTTTATCGCTTCCTCGTGATTTGAGTGATAACGGTATTTTTTTTATATCAGTGTCACGCTCAAATAAAATAATTTTCAAAACTGTTCCTTCCTAGATTTGTACGAGTCATAAAATATTCCTCACGGTATTATGCAAATAAGCGATACCATTGTCCGATTCGAATAAAATGTCGAAATTCGTGTCATCGGATGTACCTAGTTGTAATTTTGATTATCGGTGGTCAACGATTGGTAGGGGAAGGTGGGGCAGTTGTGACCATTTTTAACAAATCCTTCAATTGAAAGATTGAAAGTAGGGAACTGAATTTTTTGGAACAGAAAAAAAAAAACTCGCCAAAAACTAGGACATTTTTGCCAATAGAATCCGGATTTAGTTGAAGAAAAAATCCAACTATAATTACTTTTTCTGATTTTTCCCCAATGCTTAACTTTGGTCACAGCTGCCCCATATGTGGGGCAGATATGAGCACGATATGGGGCACATGTGACCACATTTTCGAAGTGGAGTAAAAAGGGCTGAAATTATTATTTGTTTTAAATAACGAAGGAACGATCGAACTTGAAAAACTCTTGTAATTGTTCTGAAGGACACAATTTGTAGAAAATATGTACATACTTGAAGCAGTAGGCTTATGTAAGCGTTCACTCGTAGGCCTATCAAAAATTCACTAGCCATTTGAGATCTTGAAATTTAGGACTAGGTAGTAATAAAAAATTACACTCAGCGAGGAGTGCGAGAGCTTGAAAAATTAACTATAACTTGAAAAATACAAATATCCCTTGAAAAAATAATGTATATTATCTTGAAAAATACTAAAGTGAACGCCTAATAGAACTCTTCAACGAACATTGAAACGATTAAAGGCATAATTGAAAGTGAGCGATTTCTGGAGGTCCTGGTAAGGTAACTGGTAATTTGGCAACCACCTCGGTCCTGTGCAGGGTAGTCCTTTCTTGAACGTTTGGGAAATGAAAAGTATAGCTTCCACCATACTGCCTAAGAAATTGAACGTCATACTCGGTTGGTCCAACAAATCCATTAACACGTCTAATATAGTGAACTTTTGACTACATGGGGCTGATATGACCAGTGGTCATAACTGCCCCAGCGACTCTGGTCATAACTACCCCACAATCAGCCATGATGGATAAACAATTAAAACTCCTGAGAGATTCAATTTTCTTCTCTGATGAAGGTACTTTCTAAAACTGGACACTTTTCACGTAAAATGGAGCGAAAAGCACTCCAGTAGCGCAGTAACTTCATGCAAAGCTTTGCACGTTGAATGTACCTGACAAATTACGTTTCTGTGAGGAAAATACATGAACCGCCATCAGAGCTGAAGGTTGATTGGGAAATGGCTCCTCTCACTGCTAGACCTTTGAATCCACTGCCACATCAATAAATTACGACTCATGGCGCCAAAATTCAAACCACCAAGGAATGCAAGGAGTGGTCATAACTGCCCCATGGTCACAACTGCCCCACCTTCCCCTACATCAATGGTTGGCCGAAAGTTCACATTTTTAATATTTAAGAATTTTTATCGTTCAGCAGTTAACCATGTCCCTTGTTGGCATAAATGTTCTAGAGTGAGCTTCAAACCACGTCCGAAGACCCATGTCATTGTATTACTCACCGTAATGTATTCATCGATAGCTTTCAATCCAACGAAAATGTTGAAATCCCTCTCGTAAGGGCCAGACAAATAGCGGACTGCGAAATTGGTAGTCGTAAAACATCGAATTCTCCAGAGGGATGCACGGAGGAGCCGAAGGCTGAGCTACTTGGCATTCGCAACCTTCGACCCTCCCCCTGGCTCCACTTTTCTCGAAGTGCTCGACCATCGATTGGCAAGTGTAAGCACGTAGAGCTTTCATTTCATTCTGTTTAGCTTCCATGTACCGCAAAATGAGGATGGCCGTTTCTGTGGTTGACCACACCACCATCGCCGCTGCCTCCTTGGTAGAAAAATCTTTGTCAAAAAACTTTATTTGGTACTTGTCAATTAGACCCCCTCCCGAGGGTAACCAACTATCCCAAACATGGCGTGATGAATCGATTTTCTATATATCGATCTATATATAACCTCCACGTTAGCGGTTAATTTTAGTTTATGCTGCCACGCTGATGTGTGTTTATAGGGTATAAAAATTGGTAACCTCTTTCGGGTTCTGAACTGAAAATTTTTATATCCTCTTCATAAATGGTTATTACCGTTGAAATAAATAGATAATTCTGAAATATGTTAAAGTCGGTGCAGACTACGTTGCGATATATCGTATATATCGCTGTGCGATATATCGCTGTCCAACGGGAAGGTTACGGTGCTAGTAGACAGGTCACCCTCGGGAGGGGTTCTAATTGACAAGTACCCTTTATTTTAATTATATTTAGATGTGAATTCCTAGGATGGACGCAAGACGATGGTGAGACGTGAGCGACGTACATAAAACCATGGGACCTGCGATGCAAGTTGCAATTCAGCTCCACCCGAGAGTTATAACCGATCTGACGCAATCATCACTCGAGAAATGGCGTTGACCACCTCAGCCTAAACAGAACCTTCATCATGGTTTCCTAACCAGTAAACTCACCTGCACAGTTGGAATCCCGTCCACACGCATCAGCTGAGCCACGAACGGATTCTTCCTTAGAAATGGAACGAAAAGAATGTCCGACAGCCGGAATTTGCCTTCCTTTTTGGGATTTGTCTTTCTTCGCGGTGCATTAATCCGAGGAAGTATATAAGGCCTCTGATAACGGTACTTATTGGGTTTTTCAGGTCTCTTTGCTTCCGGGGGAGGAACAAGCCGCCAAGGAAACGCCCCTCGAACTCTGTCACGTCTGCGTCTTCCGGAAGACGTCAACGTCGTACAACTCGAGTCATCCGAGTCTTCGGACACCAACACCTTCCGCATGTCTTTACAAGCCAAATCTGTTGCATCATCGTCAACCCAATCGTCATCCATAGGTCAATTTCAAAAAATAATTAAAATTGTGAGAACCCGACAACCAATTAATTCTCCGGTCGACACGGAATTTTGAACCTATATCTCGGAGGAACAATAACTAAGAGGTTAACATTCACATGGAGGATGATATTTTCCACGTTTTTTTAGTAGGAAAACAGTGAATTATGCTATTTTTTTCGGTTTCACAAGAGGCGTGGAAGTAATGGCGGAATACCATTGAATGGTATCATCATGGTATTTCATTTACTCGAAGTTAAGGGTACCCGTGAAGGAAGCGCGCTACCGCGGCGCAACCTGGCTTTCAACTCTCGCCCTGTCCCCAATGGATGACTAAAAATGATCAGATTCCTTTTAACTGATTCGTAATTCTGTCCTGAACACGCCTTTGAAAGAACATTTTGATTATGACCAACAGAAAGCGTCTGAAATTGAGAGATAAGCCAAGCTTTCCGCGCATCATTCTATTTTGATTCCTGACCTTATTCCTCATCCGATCAGTCCCAAACTTTTTCCAGTTGTTCCTCGAATGGTTGTGGACAAACGAATGTAAGGATTTTTTTTTGCTTCATCAACATACTGTTGGGTGGCTAAAGAAAGAACTATTTTTGCTGTATTCAGCTACTCTTAACTTTGAGGGGATGTCACATTTCTAAATCCCATGATTTACGAAATTCCATACATTCGTTTGTTCCTTTTTTCATTCTGAACTAAACAAAAAAAAGAAAACGAAAATCCGTCCACTCATTCCTGGGAAACTCTATTCGGAAGGTGAAAAAACGTGTTTCGAGAAAAACAGAGATAAAGACAGAGGGCTCTACTCAACCCGTTACGCACATCGCCCTCTGCTCGCAACTCGTCCCACCTTTCAATGCGCAGTGTTTTTCTGGTTGGAGCTTTGGTAGAAGAAATACACTGAAGATGAAGAAGAGTAAGAGAAGAAGAGACGATATCCCGCTAAAAACCGGTAGTGGCTGACATTTGTTTACTTTTCGATGGTTAGTTTACTTTTCCCGTCTCTCCGTCGCAGTTTCACTATTTTTCGCCGTTTTTCTGTCGGATTTTCTAGTTGTTCTCTCGAACCTAATTCATTTTGAGAATGCCGAGAGGTTCTGCTACCATTTTCAAGAAGCAGAAAAGAATTCCGCCATGGATTCAGAAGAAATCGGATGGGCCCTGAATGTGGTGGTGAGATGAGTCTAGATAGTGGTGAGCACACAGGTTTAGCTGTGAACATTTCAGTGTTGTGTTCTGATTGCTCCTATTCTGCATTCTATTCAAATTCAAATACTCTACCTGAAACGAAATTTCACGATGTGAATGTATGCCTAATCTACGCGCCATCGGACAAGGCGAGAAAGGAGCGCATACGTTTTCGCAGCATACGAAGCGGGCGGTCATTAGTTCAGACGTCAATTGTGAAGGTATCCTTTATCCAAATAATTGAATGTAATATATCAAAATTTTCAGCAGATTCTCTAGTTTTTTTTTATGCAAAAAAAAAAAAAAGGTCATTTTGGGTCACCAGTACCCTTAAGAAGAGCGAAGCTGCAGCCACATGCGGCCTTCATCCCACAACAAAAGCCGACCAGGCAGCATGTCTGCAAGTCGATTTGACCACTTGGGACATAAGGAGCGTGGCAATGCTCATGAGCTAGGACATACTCGCAGCAAGCGAGGCCGATCGAGGAAGGAGCGTCAGTTTTAAAACATGCTTGGCAAACCAGCAAAAGCGTGGTTGTTTTTGAAATCAATGCTTCAGTTATGACTGATTAGGAGCACATAAATACCGTTCATTATTATCATTCTTCATTCAAATCTTGATATTTTTTCTTTTTTGCAAAATCTTGAAGTTTAGGTTGGTTGATTGTATTGGCTGGAATTGGTTGTTTCATCGTTCAACATGAATAGAAAAAAAGTTATTTTAGCTCCCTAAACTTTTTAGCGGTAAGACCAAGAATGATTAATAATAAACAAAAATAAAAGTTGGAAGAAGGTATCATTTTTATTGCTGGTACTATAAAATAAAAATCTCACAGCAGCAAGTAATATGTACAACAGGTAACTAATGTCTCTAAAGGAAATTCTTTGGTCCTTTAAACAAAACAAAAAAATAAACGAAAAATAAATTATAAAAACTAATCCATCCCAAAGCACTTGAAAATTCGATGATGGAATTTCGTAGACCTACAAACCAATCTTGTTTCAACTTTGAAAAATCTGCTAATTCTTACACACGGGTTGGTTATTCCTTGAATGGGGGAAACAGTGGGTGTGGCGGGTCCCAGACCCATTCCAATCGATTCAGGGTCCAAAATTTAGTCGAATATGATACCCCACACGCCTAGGCATCAGAAATCCCGAAAACACATATACAAAATGTGTATATATATATATATATATACCCAATTTGACCCATCACTTCTTCCAGTGGGTGCCAATTGTTCTGGGGCCCATTTTATTGGATTCAGCGTCCAAAATTTAGTGGAAAATGACACCCTTCTCGCCTAAATCGCCCAAAATCTCGAAAATCCATTTTTCAAAAAACACATTTTGACCCCCCCCCAATTTGGTCCGATCGGGCTGAAAAGTTTCGAGGACCCGTCTCGGCCGGGAACAGACCCTTGACCCAAATTTCAGATTTTTAGAAAATTTTCTACTACCAAAAAACGGCGCTGACGATGGACGGCGTACGGCAGACGGACATCGACCTTTTTTGATCCAGACACCATGAATCGTCCAGAAAAAAATTTTGAGCCGAATCGGAGAGGTTGACCATTATCATGAAAACATAGGTTGATCATTCAAGGAATAACCAACCAAAACGAAAGAGAACGCTAAAAATCACATCTCGGGGTAAACAATGAAATTGATAAAAATTAAAATTAACTGAGTTTTAAAAATAAAAAAGAGATATCACATTCAAACTTTGTAACTCGTAGACGTACAGCTACTTCTAATATTTTTTTCCATATAAAAATGAGCAACAACGTCTCCCTGTAACGTCTAATTCGTGAGGGATCGTAGGACGGGAATTTCTTCCGTCGTGGTTATGCATCAAAGAGCGATATTCGGTCGAGAGCCTCGTCCGCTTTCAAATCGTCGACGACGTATATTTTTTTCGACCCGGCAACGGTAACGTTGACAGCCTGCCACTTGTCGAGGAGCTTCAGACAGTTTTTCACGTGTTCCATGGACAGTGTTTCTCCTGAAAGGGGGAAAAATAAATAGAGTCGTGGAAAGTCGATACGTTCCAAGAAATACAGCGGAGATGTCAGGCATCAGATATCTACATCCGTGTTTCGTTTGTAAATGCGATACTACCAAAGTAATTTTCGTCAGGTAGCCAATATGGCGTCGAAATCCAAGAGCACATTTCGCTTGGCCAACTTGAACAAGCTCGTTGTAATAACTATGGAGCAAAAAGGTATCATTCTGAGGCAATCAAAATGTAACTGTTCATGTGAAATTTTTCATCCACAGTGCTGAAAAGTGAACTTATAATTTAGTTTAGGTGCGTCTGCATGGAACGACTCAAAACAGGGTGTCACGCGTAGTTTCACCCCCCCTTATGCCTGAAATAAATTTTCTTTCAACTTCGTAGTTTATGTAAAGTTCTCAGAAATGACGCGGAGCTCCTTATTACAGGCTTTAATGAAAAACTCGAAACCGAGCGATTTTTGTGACCAGCGCACAAGGTAAATAGGGTAAATGAAAAACACAAACCACAAACGATGAGGCCACAAATTATTCAACTAATCAATCATCAGCTCCATTTGTAGACTAAGCCGCTCACCACTTGGCCATCTATCCTTTGCGCACCCAGCTTATCAACTAATCTGGACGCATCTCACCATTCATGTACTAGACAATCGACAAAAGACTAGACAATTGTGCCTCCTCATACTCATCAGGTCAACAAAGAGTAATAAAACCCCTCGCTTCAACCCCCCCACCCGCGAAATTCTTCACAATCTATTTGGTGTATTCTTCTATTCGACTTTGGAGCTTCCAAATTCGCTCACCAGACGACAGAATGTATCACTCTTACGTCTAGATTTCGACTATTATTCCCTCTTACCATTTGGAATGATCCCCTCCCTAATGAGAGTCGTCGTCTTGCCAAGAACTTCTCGGACCAACACGGTCTCTTCAACGCCTCGATCTCCCAAAGACTTGATGTAAGACGCAGTGACCGCGTAAGCGTCCACTATGGGCCGTATCAGTCTCGAGTACAGCTGGCATTTGGGATGACTGGCGTTGACCTGCATTAAAATCAAGGTGACAAAATGTGAAAACGAAATTAAACTCGTGTTTAACTGAATAAAGAGTAATCATTCAGGAAATTGATCACAAACCGTATATCTCTGAGGTGGGACGTACACGTCTTCGTCATCGCTCTCACCAATACCGAGATAATCGCCTCTCCTCGTCCTGGCGTATGGCATCTGAAATGTACAATGTGGGATGAACAAATGTGATCAAGAAGGAACGAAACCCATCAATAAACCAAACAATAGTTCTTACATCGATCTTGACTAGAATTTGCGTCAAACAAAAATCATCGATGACGTCACGGAGGGAGTTTTCGAGCGATTGACAAGTTTTGGAGAAAATGAATTCGTACTGGAGTATCTCGCATAGTCGGACGGAGGTTTCGATCAATTTTTCTTGTTCCAGTCGAGGTTCGGAAACACCTTTCGTCAGAGAGACAATAGCGAGAGCTAAAAAAAAAAAAAAAAAAAAAAAAAAAAAAAAAAAAAAAAAAAAAATCAGAAGTAGCAGAGCGAATTCTTGAAGCCAATGAAGTAGTTTCCAGAAAGCCAAACAATTTTCGCAGAGCCCCATAACAGCGCATAAAAATCATCAATATAAACCAAAACAACTTTTTTTTAAAAAGGGAGAATAAATGCGTGGTCTCACCTAAAACGCTCTCGAGGGAGAAATGAGGTAGAAGGGAATTTGAGTAGTAGGCCAACTCTATCACATTGGGTGAAATAGTAACGGGTTTGACAAACACATCACCGCCGGTTGTTTTCTCTTTTTGGACAAGACCAGGGCCCAAGAGATCAATCTGAAAAGAAGAAATAAATTATTGTGAAAAAAGAAAAATAATTATTAACGTTAAGGGGGTTATTAACATCCCGAATTAAACTATTATTTTAGTCAATAAAAACCCTCGTTATTATTTATATTAGAAGGGATACGTTTTTACTGGGGCCTAAAATTAAAATGCGAAATTGTACGGGCTCAAGTTGTGTCCGCAATATTATCAGCTTGATTGCCACCAACTGAGGGACGTTATTGATCAAAGTTACGAAAAACGATTTTAAAATCTTGAATTTCTAGAGGAGCGCATCCTATAGCACATAATTTTCTTAAGCTGGAGTTTCCCAACCTCCCAGAGACGCATTCAAAGTAAATTTCGGTGACCGGCGAATGGGGTGGTTTTTAGAAGGTGTTCAATTGTCCAAAGTTAACCTTTTTCGACCATTCTATAGATGCATTGGAACAGGCAGTTTCAATTTGAAATCTCCACAGCTCAACTCGACCGTTATACCGAATTGTAACTAATTCACGACACCGGAGTACTTACGGCGTGTTCGAGGGCATCTTTGGATTCACCGGAGAACCCTAAATCTTTTCCAGAAGTGAGAAGTTCGTCGCGGAGGACGTCCAGGGAGAACGTCAGCTCTCCGAGGGTGGCACCCTTTCTGTGGACGTGAAGGAGCAAGAAAGCCAAGGCGTTAGTGCTCATCACTGCCGTGGATCGGGCGCAGTCTGTGAAACCAAGGGCGACATATTTATTAGCCAAACATGCTTTTGTACTGAGTGGGAGAAAATGTGATAAGTATTTAGAAAAGTATACATTATAGGTAAACCTTCGGCTCACTAGCGGTTTGGTTCTTCAACTAATTTCTGACTATAGCTACTCGCAGTTCATTTTCGAGTTAATTCGACCTTAGATTTCTTCGTGATTCTGACTTCAGTTCGCTAAAATTCCCATAATTCCCTTAATTACCTACTCTAATTTAACTTTTTGGACCATGCCCTTGCTACCTGTTGGTTCTTCTTCATTCATGGCCGTGGGTGAAATTCGGCATCTCTCCTAAACTCTATTGTAGTCAAAATTGGGAAACGTTCTAGCGAGATCCATCCTCAGGAGGGATGATAAATTGAATTGCATTCTTTAGGCCTTTTACTCCAAGATTATTGGTTCAAGGTTTCTCTCACCAAAAGGTTCCTTATGGCTCTTCCGCAAAGCGACCCTATTTCTCCTAGGATGTGACCTAGAACTATTTTGCGCAAATAAGGCTTTGTCCAGAGCAAACAAAGCTACTAGTTTTGACAGGCTCAATATAAGTCGAAAAATCTTAATTGCTCACCGAAAATTATATGCCTCGCTATGCTATCGACGAGGTTCCTTTGGTCCTCGGCAATCACATCCGTGCCGTATAGAGAAGCGCTGGAAGGGACGACATGGAGAGGGCGGTTTTCATTACCATGAAGTTTCCCTTGAAAACTTCCCACCAGCTCCTGTGGCAACGATTCATTGGTGATTAAATAAAATGCCACGAAATGAAGAAATGTGATAGTTTAAAGTGAGGCCAAAGAACAAGAAATAATTGTTGAGTAAATAAGTTACAACTCACGTGAAGAGAGAAAGGTTGGTTGAAATCCACCCGAACCATTCCGTATTTATCTGTCAATGCTTTCCAAATACCCTTGATGGCGCGTAAAAACGTTTCAGGTTTTTTCGGCTCACCGGTCAACTCTCGAACGAAAGAACCTTCAACAATTCTTTCGTAATTGACCGACACTGGAACGAGGAGAGCGTCTTCCAAAACACCGGTGAGATAAGCGTCGACGAACACGGAAAGGAGCCCACCTGTTCAGAAAGATAGAAATTAAATGTATTGTAACACATTTTTTCTTGCGTCAGTTAAACAACTTCTCTTTAATGCCAAGAGAAAGTTATATACTTCACAATTAATCTAACTGCTGATATTTCAAGGCGCATGGGGCGTCATCATCAGATCACCTCAAAAGGTAAAAATTAATCTGGGAAGACACTTAAATCTTCACTTGGTGAACTATCGCAGGCCACTTAGGTAATATGGAGTTAGATCACCATGTGTGAAACGACAATAGTGGTTTCGGTTGATATTTGGTCAGTAATGGCTACTATATGTACGTCAAAATGTATTAAACCCCGTTTTGTTAAAAGACCCATTGTTACCATACCCTCTCATTACAAGAAATCAGAAAAAAGGGAGTTAAAGAAGAGGTTTGATTCGGCTCGACTCAGTTGAGCGTCTTGGGATATGATGTTAACAATATTCCCGGTTACAAGATCACTCAGATGAGAGAGCATCTCTTTTCATCGAAACACAACGTTATATCTAAGAAGAAGTAAGAAAAAAAGGCCAAGATGCGATAATTTTAGTCAATTCTCAGAGCGCCTCGAGAATATCATCGACGTTCGTGGCTTTCTATGACGATCATGCAAAATAAATTAAATCAATTCAGCAGCCAACACAATCTTTATCCTCTTTACCTTTAGGCATACAAGGTTTCCCCGTTCTAGTTCGACCTCCTTCAATGAAAAACTCAAAATGATGACCAGCTTCAATGCAGTGGGTCATGTAGGTGTGAAGGAGAGCTCGGTAGATTTTGTCTTTTTTACCCGCAACTGGGTCAATCCTTCTCTTGATGAAGAACGCTCCGAGTCCTTGCAGTATCCTCCTGGTAAAAGTAATTTGTGAATGGTGAATAGCAAATTTTAACAAAAATTAACCCACGAAACGGAGACGCGATACGAATAACATTTTTGTAACTGTGAACCTGACCGCTTCAGTAACATAATGCCTTAAATGCTTCTTTTATTGGTTTATTTTAGTTTACCCGAAAAATGGTATGTTGAGGTTGGCACCAGCAGCAACGAGAGGAGAGCGGAGGCCGTTGTTGCAAAGGGTGAAAGTCAAAGCCACGTAATCGATATGCGACCTGAAATTCAAAAAGCCACATCAATGAGACTGTGTGCAGAATAATAAATAGATGACTTTGAGAAACTACTGAGGAGGGCTCAGAACGTACGACTTGCTGCTTTAGCAATCAAACATTAAAGGGGGTCTTGTCCACTTTAAAACTCATCAACGGAAAGTAATGAGAGGGATAGTTGAGATTTTTAATAAAAGTAACAAGGAATACAGTTTTCCGTGAAAAATTTCAAGAGGTACGCAGATTTAGAAATGAAATACAGGAGAGGGAGGGGCATGTTTAGTAATTGCGACGCTAGAGCGCTCATATTGCACTCACACATAGGTGCAAACACGGAGTCTCCCTACAAATTCTAGCTATCAATATTTTATTGATGAATATTAACCACTCTACGGCCACAATAAAACTTCACGAATTATGGAATCTGCATCAATATTTCCTATTAAAAATAATGCAGTTATTCGACACTACCATATAACACCATCAATAACATGAGTAAATATAATGAATAAATAAATGATTTTCTTTGAAAAACTGGGGTTTCCTTATCCCCCCCCCCTTTTGTTAGGGATTGAATCGGTCTGTTACTCAAAATTTCGTTAGATATTACCACCCAAAAAATACATCATGAAAATTGACTGAATTAAATAAGGTTAAAATATATTCTTCCTCTCTAGATTCGATATGAATGGAAGAGTAAACTGTGGAAGAACAAACATTCGAACAACAGGTTCAATCAAAAAGCGTGAGAACACACGTACCT
Source organism: Cyrtorhinus lividipennis (assembly GCA_019603395.1). Taxonomy (NCBI): domain Eukaryota; kingdom Metazoa; phylum Arthropoda; class Insecta; order Hemiptera; family Miridae; genus Cyrtorhinus; species Cyrtorhinus lividipennis. The sequence continues at coordinate 24,752,490 of CM034002.1, read as the reverse complement.
GTGCAGAGGTAAATATATTATGGGGATGCCTTTCTTTGAAGCTTCTCTCAACATATCCAGCTGATGGGCCGGTATCGTCATGGAACGAAACAGTCGGGGAAGGGTCTTGTGTAAAATCCATGCAATTGCTCTGGAAATCATCAAACAATTGCATCTTAATGCAAATAACGTAAATTCTTACAATAAAAAAGATCCATGTTCACGTTAGGAAAATTGAATTAGGATTGATAGATCTAATAATTGCCCTCAAATTGTAGGAAAAATGGCTCAGGATAAGTTGAAATGATGAATTCGTACACATGTGATTCATGTAATTGAGAATGAATTAGGCAGGCGTTCCTATGGATAGCACATTGCTGTAACGCTCCCCAGTGCTGCCTTGCTTGGTTCAGATGAAAATTCTCTATTTTCCCAGGCGGAAATCTTCTCGTAGGTAAAGAAAACTATTTCATTATTCATTCTCGTCCGCATTGTACGTGGATATGAAACGTTTGGACAAAAACGTGATCTTCATAATACAGTTACGCACAGTAATATGGCGGGTAATAGCACAAGTATCACAATATTATAGTACCTCGTGCAGTAACCATCTGACAAGAGTGTTAACTAGAGAAACCCCAATCTTAGACCAGTCGTTAGATTCATCTTCCCATTCCTTAACAGAATATACTTACTTGATGACAAAATTTGACATTTTCGAGTGCATTCGCGTGAGAATTTTGACTGCTCGTTTTTTATTATTGGCAAGCAGAATTTGGAGGTCGTGATTGTCAGTAATGCCCAGTTCTGAGGCGATTTCGTCAGCTGTTTGTCGTACAGCATCTTGAACGGTTTCATCTTGAAGGACCTGAAAGAAACATATATTATGATGAAGGAAGTTAGGGACAGACGACTCGAAGGACAGCCGTATTTGTCAATACATTTGTATGAAATAGACTGTGTACTGAAACGACCAGTAGAATAAAATACTCACGGAATCGTATATGTAAGGGAAAGTGTGGTTGGGGAATGTGATGCAGTGTGATAGCGTAGCGAATGTGCCGGCTAAGATTCCTTTCGGTCGTTGGGAAAACGCTTCTAAATTGAGGATATTGACGCCCGGGATTGAATTTCCAGGAGCACTCTTCTGCGAACAGAACGTAAATTGTGAGTAATCAATTAAGTTAAATAGTTATTTTAATGAAATTGTTTTCAAGAACAGCATTGGCAGACGTGAGCAGTAGCCTTACATGTGTCAGAACTTTACGCCAAAAAGTGAATGCAATGTGTCAAAAATCATCATGAAATTCCCAATAAATAAATCAAGAGGTTGTGTCCTAAAAAGTACGTTTAAAAAAGTCCTCCGATTTGTAGAGGCGTAACTACGTAATTGGACTTGATTTCCCGCTAACTTTGACTTTCACCCGAATAAAACTCACTACCCTCTAGAAACCAAGTGATTGCATACAATCTCGGTTCCTCAGGATTATGCAACATTAAATTTATAGAACAAATTTAGTTCTACACGTCACAACGGTGTACTGTACATTCCAGTAACACTTATAAGGAGAGGTTTGCTATAACGAAGGTTTTGTTGAAAAGGCGAAAGGAAACGTTAAAATAAAAACCTTGGATTACGTTCTTCAGGTGCTGACAAACGCAACGCACAACCTCAAAATCTTCCCATCCTTACGTACATCACATTATACGGTATCAATCAGATAAGGGAAACGTAAGAAGAACAATAAAATCGACAAACGACCTTAATAACAACATTAAAAGATATCGGAGTTGTGCAACTGTTTCTCACGGGTCACATTATTTATGGTTTTCCTGTACGTAATTCTTGCGGAAGAGAGCAAAGGTACATGATTACAACAGGAATTCAAAGAGGGCACGATACCGTATTCAAAGAAAGATTTCATAAACAAAATGTTGGGGCAAGTTTATCAAAACAAAAGACGAAAGGTTATTCACATGCTGAGTCGATGATCGGGCAAATAGATAAAATTAATTAAATCAAAAATTGAATAAAAAGGTCATTAAAATTATATTTATCAAAACAAATAGCGCAGATCAAGTTTCTTGAATTTTTAATCGTTAATCGATCAATACAGCGGATGAAAATTTATTCTAAAATACATAACACAGAATTTCATCAATAGTATGGAATTTGAAGCCACTCTGGGCCAAGAAACACATATTCTGAAAGGGTTGTGTTCTTCACCACCTCGAGTTCCTATCATATGACAAAAGGTAGTGGCTCTGAAAGGGTTGTGATCTGGAGGGGTAGTGAGACGATTGCAGTAGAGGAAACCAGGTAAAGCATTTTGTAACAGCAACATAAAAAATAAAACTCCACAATACTTGGCAATTGTGTTACTACCTCGAGTTCCTATTAGGTTTCATGGTTTTGTTAAAAAATTTGTCTTTTTTTCTATGTGAAGCGAAGTTACTTCAGGCTCTGGTTGCCAGTATTGCCAACTGTCACGCTGCAATTTCCTGTTCAATTTTTATGAAGTTCGGATTTGTTCAAAATTGCTCTGTCTTGGATTATAGACAGCAGTCACAAGAGAAAACCACACAGTTTCTCAAGCACAGACTGGCGATGAAACTTTTCATACTACTAATCATTCCAATTGTTAGAAAAGCAATATGGCTTGCATAAAATAAGATGCAAAACCTAATTTGTCCAGAATGCTCTCCAAAGCAAGACCTGAGTAGTCAGTGAGTGCTGACTCACGAAAATCGCTGGATTCGTTGCAAGAACCTTTTTTCGGGGCACTCATAGTCGGACCCGTTTTCAAATCTTCGATCACAAGAACGATATAAACCATACGGATGCTTATTATAAGACATTCTTTACAACGCTTTTTGGGTCCATGTGCCAACGTGAAAATGTAAAATGTTAAAAACCTGATTATATCCATTGAAATAAAATAATTCGAAAGAATCAGGTCATCAGGAGTGAACTATACGTAACTACTCGTGTATTTGAGTCAATTTTGGTGATTTCCTTTCTGGACTTGGGCATAATGAATCAAAAATTCAGGAAAACGTGGAGTCACCTACACAATATACAGTAGATCTATTTCTTCATTACATATCGGGCGAGGAGCGCCTTCCTCAAGAGCGTATTTAGAAGAACATAATAGCTCTTACATTAATTAAATCACTTTAATCAAGTTATCTATTTGTTGAACACTAAACCGGACGTGTACAATTACGACGAAGATGGAAAATCACGTTTTTGTTCAATAAATATTTAATAACACAGGAAAATTAGCACGAGTAACTAGCACGTGTCTAATTTGTTATTAATTATTCAATATCCTTCATTTCAAGCGTCTAATCTAGCTCTAATATTCCTCGAACACAAATGAAAATTTTGCTCGAGAATTTATTCTGAATTAATGTACTTTTCTCAAGCGCTAATTGCCAAATTACTAAACCGTTATTGTGCGCTCAAATGAATCCGTTCAATTTCGCATCCGCGAGAAGTTTATTTCCACATTTACGATCCACATCAGCCAAGGTAATGAAGCTATTCAAAGGCCTTTCCGACATTTTAATTGTGCGGTAATTTCAACTTAGGGATTTTTGTTCAATTCGCACTCATATTTCATCGGCTTGTTCCCATGTTATAAAAAACTCATGACGCGTGTCGACGGTCTTCATGGTCGCGTACCAAGCTCAACGGGAATTTCCTCATGATGTTTCCAAAAGGACGATGAAATAGAGGATTTTCAAAATTGTTGGGCATTCCAATCGAGTCGGCCAAAATGTAAAAGCAAGTTCGAAATTTTTTTGAATCAGGAGGTGAAAATATGGGTCGATATTTTAATAAACTGTGAGAAAGATTTGATAGAAAATCCACTTACATTTTGAAGCAAAACATAACTAGCCAGAGACCCTGACGAACGACACTACATAATTTAATAAATCGCACAATCACGAATAAAACTACTGTACTGCAATCAGTTGGAGGAATATAGTTTGCCTAGAGTCTAACATAAAATTACAGGTGAAATAGTGCCTGACAATATGGGAGTTACTTCCGTTAGGCCATAAAAAAAACACCCGTCCTACTGTTAAGAAACAACAAGTTGAAAACAATTGAAATAAAATGAAATACATGGTGCGAAAATGTAAAGTTACCAACCTAAAAATGTGTTTTAAAAAATTAAAAAAAATAATAATAATAACGACTTTTTAGTTACTATTAATTACCTTACTATTAATCTGCAATCTGATAGGTGTTCAAGTTGTATCTGGGCCTCACTATTCACTATTACAGTTACAACAAAGGCTGTTTCGGGTGCAAGGAAATGAAGGATAATTCGTTAAATATGGAATGGCATTGAGGATTACGATCTTCGAAGCACACGGGTTATAGGAACTGTTAAGCATTGATACTTATTCAGATAGTTACTGATTATGAAATATTTTCATCGAGTATGACTAAATAGCATCTTTTGGGTTCCTGCGACCGACATGGATACTTCCAAACTTGTGAATCTTGCAAGAGTGAAATAGATTTGACTGAAAAGTGGACCTTACAATTATTATTAGAAAAATATGCAACCACATCGTACAAACTCACCTCACAGAGGCACCATCCTCTTGCGGGAAATCCCATAAAGGACTATTGAATCCGAATAAACAATAAAACGATTATCACTAGTATTCAATTTTTCGCACAAAACAGAACCATACTGCCCAAAGATAGAAATAGAGCGCGCAGGGGGAGACAGATGAGCATAAAGGAGGAACCGGGGGGAGAATCTTATAAATAGCTGGAAGTCCACGACTACCGTTGGCAAGGCGGGCAAATTCGAACTATTGCTCACGGATGCCTCGCGCGTACCAAACGTGAATAGAATGGTCAAGACCAGTTTACCTTCCGATTGAAGCACCTGTGACTTCGGGGAACCAGATAGTTTGGGTTACGGATTGATCAAAGAGTAAAACACCGAGGTGATTCGGCATTTTTATAGTTTTCCGCATGGATTGTTGCTTAGTTGGTAAGATGAAAAAAAAGCTGCAAATTATCCCCCAGTCGTTTGAGCATTTCGGTCTTGTTGTAAAGCGTATCTTTGAAGCCTCAGGATTTTCTTTGTCTTTAAAGGTACAGATTTGAACCCATTTTGACCATCAAGTAACGACTTTTGGTGTGCAGAAACCCATTCAAAACCAACCTTAATTGATTCAGCGTCCACAATTTAGTGGAAAATGAAGCCTTACATACATGCCTGGATCCCCGCAACCCATTTCCATCCATTGAAAACTAGCCTAATTATAGAATATACAATAAAAAATATGAAATTTCCTTATAGAAGGTTTTAGGAGTGACCTTTAAGACTAGAATAAAAAAGGCTGCAAATTCTTACACAGGGGTTGGTTATTCGTCAGACGAGGCGCATGGAAACTAATTTAAAAACATGGGGGAAATGGGGAAACAGTGGGTGCGGCGGGTCCCAGACCCATTCCAATCGATTCAGGATCCAAAATTTAGTGGAAAATGATACCCCACACGCCTAGGTACCAGAAATCTCAAAAACACATATTCAGAATGGGTATTATATACCCAATTTGACCCATAACTTCTTCCAGTGGGTGCCAATCGTCCTGAGACCCACTTCATTGGATTCAGCTTTCAAGATTTAGTGGAAAATGGTACCCCACACGCCTAGGTTCCAGAAATCTCAAAAACACATATTCAAAATGGGTAATATATACCCAATTTGACCCATAACTTCTTCCAGTAAGTGCCAATCGTCCTGAGACCCATTTCATTTGATTCAGCGTCCAAAATTTAGTGGAAAATGATACCCCACTCGCCTAGATCACCCAAAATCCCGAAAACCCATTTTTCAAAAAACACATTTTGACCCCTACCCCGCCCAAATTTGGTCCGATCGGACTGAAAAGCTTGGAGGACCGTCCTAGGCCGGGAACAGACCCCTGACCCAAATTTCAGATTTTTAGAAAAATTTCTACTACCAAAAACGGCGTGGACGGCGGACGGCGTACGGCGTACGGACATCGACCTTTTTTGATCTAGACATCATGAAACGTCCAGAAAAAAAAAATTTGAGCCGAATCGGAGAGGTTGACCATTTGCATGAAAACATAGGTTGATTATTCAAGGAATAACCAACCAAAACGACAGTGACATCCCTTCGACTTTCCCCACTACGTCGCCTTCGCTATCACCCATTTTGTGTCCCGTCGTGCTAAGGAGTAAGTCAATCGCCTGTAACTACAGCAGTTTGATAGGGTCTGTTTCAGTATATTTCCATTACTTCACCCTATAAAACTGTTTCTGAAACGGAGACTCTTTCCTCTTCCAATAAACGTTACGCTAAACATGAATAAATTAGGGGATCAATGGGTCAATTGCCTTTAATCCCGTTTGTATTTAAATTCTAAGCAAATATATATTCGATCGTTTACATAATCCAAATAAAATAATCACATTGTTGTATAAATATCTGAACAATTCGAAGTAAGGCCATAGATCATATTCAGCTTCGACAAACTCATTCCACATTGATATTGATAAGAAGGTACCTAACTAAAATAGGTATTGATACAGAAACAACAAAAATGAAGGCCATGAGCTCCGTTCATAAGTCGGTCGACGTTTATTAGTTTAAAAAACACAAACCACTTACTTTTAGCAGACTTTAAGAGCATAATAAACCACTGTAAAATAACTAACAGTTTTTTATCACCGTGATGTCAAACCTTCAGTAAGTTGTCATACCACTTTTTAGTCTCTAATTCAAACGATCAGAAACATGCGTTACAAATACACGAATTTTCAAAACAAGGCTTCAACTCACCCTCGATGTAGGCGTACAGTGTGAGCAAGACATTCCCGTTATTGGTCGCCTCTGTGGAAGGTGAAGAACTTTATCACCCCATTTTTCAGTTTTAGTTTCAAAAAGACTGTTGTTAATTGCGTTTGCCAACAGATCTTTGTTCTTAGTCAGTTTCTCTCGTTTCTTAAGTTGTATTTGAGACAGCGAGTGGTGAAGGGACGAGGCCTGTTTGACAGAGCCGCCCTCGTAGGCTTCATGGATCCTAGCAGTCATTATGTTTACCATGGCTCGGACTCTGAAACAAGAACAAGAGGAGAACATTGATAGGAGACCAAACTCGTCTAACTCTTGTCAAATAACGAGCCCTGTCATAATTTAGCAAATTTATTTGTTATTGGGCTTACAATGAGACAGGCACAATTAGTACTCGAATGAGGTTTCCTAATACCTCACGACAGTTGTTTTTTGACTTTCGAACACTTATATATCAAAAAAACCTTAAGTACACCATGTATTTTGTAAAACAATTGTAATTTAATGTGGTTTTGGTTGGTTATTCCTTGAATAATCAACCTATGTTTTCATGCAAATGGTCAACCTCTCCGATTCGGCTCAAAAATTTTTCTGGACGTTTCATGGTGTCTAGATCAAAAAAGGTCAATGTCCGTCCGCCGTACGCCGTTTTTGGTAGTAGAAAATTTTCTAAAAATCTGAAATTTGGGTCAGGGGTCTGTTACCGGCCTAGGACGGTCCTCCAAGCTTTTCAGACCGATCGGACCAAATTTGGGCGGGGTAGGGGTCAAAATGTGTTTTTTGAAAAATGGATTTTCGAGATTTTGGGCGATCTAGGCGAGTGGGGTATCTTTTTCCACTAAATTTTGGAAATGGGTATCAGGACGATTGGCACCCACTGGAAGAAGTTATGGGTCAAATCGGGTATACATTACCCATTTTAAATATGTGTTTATGAGATTTCTGGTAGGTACCTGGGCGTGTGGGGTATCATTTTCCACTAAATCATGGACACTGAATCGATTGCAATGGGTCTGGGACCCACCGCACCAACCATTTTCCCCATTTCTCCCATGTTTTTAAATAAGTTTCCATGCGCCTGGTCCGAGGAATAACCAACCCCTGTGTAAGAATTTGCAGCATTTTTTGTAATGGGAAACAGGATTTTGGACTGAAAAAACATCTCTATTTTCCCGTTAGAAGGAAGATAGATAAAACTCTATAACGACAGGAATTCGGAATGCATGACGAAGCAAAGAAAGAAAATATCCAGAGCGTCTGCGCCAACCTATTTTCACGGGAAAGGGGCCACATCTTCACATCCACAAAACTTTTCTTTTCGCGTTGAAGTGGTGACCAATCGTAAAACTGGTTTGTTGCCTCTCATTTCTCATCGACGAAAAAATCACGTTAGACGAATTTTGCGAGCTGAGGTAGCTTCCTTGATTGAAAGAGTGTCTATCGTTGTTGTTTGAGAAGTATCACGTCAACTTCAACATGGAACGGGTTCAATGGCAAATGTTATGTAAGCGTGCTGAAGATCCAGCACTCCCTTGAGACATTTCGAGCACGTTCGTTTTTAGCGTGTACTATAGCTATGCTAAATCAACCCAATGTTTAACTCATTGCTTTCGTCTTCCTCTTTTTGATCCACTCTGGTTTCCCACCTCCCTCTTATTTTCGAAAAATCCACATTCTTTATTTTGAGTATTTTCTGGTAACAAATTTTCTTCCGAGGGCGGTTTTTATGTTTAATGTAGGTAATTAGAATGGTTTATTCGAGTTGTCAATTGAAGAAAGCACATTTGAAGGGAAAATAAGTGAGGAAATGATATTAAAAACTCGCAACCTACCATTGTGGTTTCAATATGAAGAAAAAACAAAGGCAGGTAAGTAGTTGAAACGATGGAAATTTGATATCCATCCTGCGAACTGCAAGGCGATATTATCAGTGTCCTTGCACTCGAGGAGTTGAGAGATAGTGAGCAAGACAATCCACTTCCACTGCCAGCTGCAGTCAACGTCCGATGTCACGGTTCCGTTTCTTCAGGGGATCTTTCATTGTCCAGGCGTCGGAAAGCTGTCTTAGAGGTCGCTTCAGTTTCGGCAATGACCTCCACCGAAAGGATAGTTTTACCGCAACGTCAATAAAATCAAGTCTAACGCGAGAATCTTCTCGCAGATAGAATCTTCGATCAACATAACAAAACCGAACGTTCATTAACTAGGCAAGTAACAGACTAGAACGAGATAACTGACGGGCTAACGAACAATATGCTTACTTCCTGAGGCGCGGCGCCATGGCGTGAAGGCATGGAGATGTCCGCTGGATGAAAACCTCTCAACTCTCATCCAACGGTCGTGGTGAAAGTTGGACAGAATCTCATCTAGTCAAAACTAAACTCCCAATATTCGATAATGTCCCCTGCTCACCTTGTACTTATTCAAAACAAACGACGACCAAAACAACCCTGCAGCACGCAATTCAAATATCCCCATCTTATATACCTACGTATTATTTATTTATTTTTTTTTTTTTTAGGTAATTACGTGTAACATTTAATACTTAGATGTGAAGGCTATTTAAAACTCGGCTAGTTTCCAAGGTTGGGAAGTTTATATCCTCGTTGTCTCTCGTGTCGGACCTGAGTGATGAAGCAATGAAGGAAATTACAACGACTGAGGTCTTTCCACATCAGCTAGCATTGTACTCGTAAAGTCATCGGACTAAAATTGAGAAGATACGCTGGTTTATTTTTATTTTTGTCCTATATAAACATGTTGTACGAAAATTACAATCCATGGGGATAAATCGAATGGTCTCAAGGCCCTGAACCTGAGTCGTTCACTCGTAAATTACGTAGTATTAGAATTAGGACCTCATCTCGACCTAAAAAGTTTCAAAAATCGAGTTATGCAGGATTTTGAGCCCTGGTGACGATGTTAAACAATCCAAGACCGTTAAACATACCTACTTGAATTCTTCCACACTTGAATACGACTCATTAGTGCTTGACACAAAGGAGATCTAATCGCAGGTAAAATTTGATCGATTTTCTCAATGTCCAGTCATCGAATGAACAATCCGCAGATGTACGTCATCAACAGATACAAACATAATTAATTCGCGCTTGTAATTCTAATCGATCTCGAAGAGACACCGCAAGCACGATTAGATCACAAAGAGAGACACCATCCAAGAGATAACCAACGCGAAATTGAACTGAAGAAGTCGAGTCGAACTTTGTTCGAGTGCGTTTCAGAGTGGCGAGATAAGAAGAAAATGATTGTAATAACTATAGAGATCCCGAGCGAAATTGGGTGAGTTAGACGGCCTTGATCCCAATGAAATGAAGATGGCACTGGGTGAATGATGGACGTGACCACTCAGCATTCGGTAGGCAAGTTTCGAAGGAAGAGTGGAATCGATAACACCACAATATCAGAATAATAAAGAATTAATATAGTGAAATCACAACGACGCTTATGACGCAGGCACGTGATATTCGAATGAACCGAAAACACAATTGGCGCCCTCGAAATTATAAGATTGCTGAAAATACCCAATGCATAAGATAAGAAAGCCATGTACCGTGAGTGGTAATGAAAACAACTACTTGATACAGAATATTTTGCAACGTACAAATGGTCCAGGTGGCAGAAGAATCTCTGCAAAATCCACTGCCCCCCTCCCCTTTACTACCAGCACATACTCCACATGTGCTGCTTTTGAAAATTAGGACATTTGTTCAACATAATTCAGGTCTAACAATAGATAAGACCACGGGTCAAGATAAAGTGATACTATAAAATCTCGGAAATCATCCACAATCAATATTTTGTTAATAAGTTTTTCTTTGCACTTGGAAGATAATGACGAATGTTTGAGCACATGTTACATGGCAAACATAGTACGAATTTTTCGTGGCATGCTATTTGTCCTAATCGGTTCAATGATGCACTACCCTTTCCACTGTTGGTTCTTCGGGCTAAATACGCATTTCTGATTTTTCTGAACGAACAGAATTAAATCAGTGGTCCACCTCAAAAGACCAGCGTCAGATCTATTGGTACTATCATAGCCTAAGATTTAGAGCGAGCCTCCCAATCACTGAATTTCAACCCTTGGTTAACACAACAAACGTTTAGTCGAAATCTCTCGGACATGTTGGCCCACTGTACCAATTCAAAATTATCGAAAGTACCTGGGGGCTTCAAAATGCATGACAAATAAATAGGTCTAATCACTCTTCCTGATTCCCAAGTAAACAGACCGCCACATATGGGACAAGCAAGAAGTCATTAGACAAGTTCTCCGATGTGTGCAAGGCAAATGTGATCGACTTGTGTACCTTTAACGTGTCGTGAAGATTAGAAACGGAATTCCGGGACGAACAACTAGCAACTTGAGACATCGCAGCGGGGGTCAGAACTACCAACCGACCCTGGACACGCCGATGCCGAATGAGAGCCAACAGGAATACTGAAGATGTTCGTCGGTCTTGACCCCGCGAGGGACGTGATAAAATAGCAGAGGCCACGTTCGATCAGCGGTTAAACACATGATACAACTTATGAACCTGCTGAACGAAACAATTTGGGAATCCTAGGTAACAACACCAGAGACAAGAAGGCCATAATGGGTACCTATTTCTGTGAGAAACAACGTTCTGGAAATTCGCCATGTTATTATATCTACGATCAAAATTTGACCGAGGGTATTTGAAGAACGTGATTGTTCCTAAAATAATATTTGGTAAATAATAGCTTATGACGTACAGGTCAAAACGGGTCAAATTCTAAACAAACAGTGGCGTGATTAGTGTGACGCAACAGGATCCACAGTAACATTACACAAACCGGCCTTGGTACGGTCATCTGCAAGACGCCTGATTTTTCGTCCCAGTATCAGAATTAGGACGCATAGGAAAAATTCTCCAAATCGGTGGAACACTAAACGAGCGTGCGAGAGAGAAAAAAATATAGAATATAAATCACGCCGATGTGGCGTGAAACCTCCAACCTCGCACTTTCTCCAGAAGATAAGAGAACATCCTTTGATGCAGGATTCATGAATAGTTGTCGATTGTCACATTCATCAAATTGCCAACACCGTCAGAATCACTTTGAAAATATTGAATCAGATGTGAAACAACGCCGATCTCATTGTCACTTTGAACAAAGCGATTTCGTATTGGGCATAAATGAATAGTTAGCCTTAGTTCTTGATTATTCTTGTTTGCACTGCTAAAACCAGAAAGGACCTTGAATTAAGAAAAATCTAAACGACGAAAGCTCACATAATAATCACAGTCGGGCACTTTAACAACGTGAGGACGAAATTTACTCAAGGTGGTTGAGTGATTTTTGTTTCTACGCTTTAACGACTATGAACACATTCTTCTATTAATAGCAGTGCTTAAGTGCGCAGCACTTTCAAACTTTACTTAGTTGAGAGAAAAACGACAGCGATCACCTTCCGTACGCGACCAATAGGTTTTGAATCTGTGAGCTACAAAATGAACTGGGAAAGGATCGAGAAAAATAGGTCGGTCAGACTCGAGTCGGTACCTTCAACACGACATATCTTAAACTGGTCCTCCGAACTTATAATCTCGTATAGCGAGTGGACGTAGAGGCAGATATCACGTTTTTCGATGATAAATTTCATGTATTGTATGTTGAGCGAAGCTACGGTCAAAATACGATATTATAAACCTCACGAGTAACTAGAAATTTGGATAATATTGAGGAAAAGGAATGAATGACAGTCAATTCCGGGGTTTACGCAAGCTCGTCCACTAGAGACTGAGGTAACACCAGTATACTCGTCTACTACACACTTTTGCTAGGTGATGCTTACATGTAAACGCGTCAAAGGCCAAGCAAGATCAGAAAACACATAAACTCGTCTAAAAATTGTTATAACGGAAAGAAAACAATCAAAATCTCGACACAAACAATGAAAGAGACAAAATCTTATCGGCAAGCAGGTTCACACAACATCTCGAAAATGTGATCCCCAAAATATAATGTATTGTTATTTTAATGTCAATAACACTCTGTTCACACTTGTTGTTCTTAATCCATATAAACGACCGGTATCGTCCCTTCAAAAAAATGATCATAACGCGCATTATTGAGATAATACACCACAAATTATGAGTTGCGGAAGTGGTTATTTGGGTATTTATTGCCAAATTATGAAAAACTAGACGGCTTTTCACACAATTCGGAGATAACCAATAACGCCAAGCTTTCCCCAACACTCGGAAAATCGAAGTGAAAGCTTTTTTCAGAACTTCGAGTACACAAATAATCAATAGAACTCATCTAGATTTCAGTAAATGACGACCAGAAAAATTTGTCTGATTTCAGGAAATGAATATGATTCAATAGGATTATTTTCGTTCTCAAGTAACAAAATCACCTTTCCAGAATCTCTCGACTTTCATGAAATTCATAATTTTTCGACGAGAAGGAGATGGAAATGACAGAAAGTGATAAATGACAAATGTGATAGAAATAGGATATGATCTCATTTTAGGAAATGAAAGAATAATGATTAATTTTTGGAAGGATTTCACAAGGTAGATTCGATTTAGGTCAATTTACAGTTAAATAAATTATTTTTAATGATCGAAATATTAAAATCACGAGCCGCTCACTATGGGATAGAGACACCTGTAAAGTTAGCGTTAGAACCGGCCTCCTTTCTCGAGTTACGTAGGTAACACTGCCCTACAAACCCGCTGGCACTGACACACGCTCACCGATACAACAGTACGAAGAAGACCCGCGCGTTGTTCGATCGCCCAATACATATGTCATATCCATTCTGAACCGCAACTAAACATATCTGTGTGGCGGGTATGTCTAAACACACAACAATAATATTTGCCGTTTGTTGTTTGATCATCGATAACTTGGTAGACTTGAGGTTCAAAACGATACGCCAAGTGGTGAGAGGAAGTTATTATTACCGAACAGAAGCGAGTATGAGGTGACCGGTTCTTTTGTCAAACAATCCACGTCCCAACGAACTCCGAATGAGGGAGGACAAGTGGACACAATAATGCATGAGCTGGATGTAGCCGTCGCAATTTACGACCATCCAGGCTTATAGCATTCCCAGACGCAGCAGCACCAATAAACGTACTCAAAGTGGCCAACTTTGTGTTGCTCTTCGATCTACCCAGCAGTCCAGGAGGTTATGAGCGTACTGAGACTGCCAGGATGAATACAGGAAATTACGACCTCCAAGATGACATTTCTGTCGTAGGAAGACTGTTCACTGCCTCCCCTCGAATAGGGGCCCCTGATCACAACTGCGCATGGTACCACTTCTGAGCATTTTCAGGGTAATTGCGCATATACAGCATCACAAATCCTAGAAAGTGATGAAAACAACCGCCACGGCTTCATCACCATGCTAGGGATCAACCAATCGTGTTGCTGACTAAAAGAAGTTTTAGAGAGAGTAACACGATTTCAAACCTGAAAAAGGTATGTGATGCAGTTTATTGTTGAGTTTTGAACAAGAAGTAATTTCAGCTTGTCAGCTGACAGTATGGTGCTTGTACAGGCGTCATTTGAGAGAGGTCATTTTTGAAAAATTTGCATAAGTACAACCTTTTTTCAGCAGCTTCGAGAGAAATTAAGTTCTCAGCCACTGCCACCTAGCATCTAGCAGACTACTAGTAGTCCTAAGATCTTCACAACCCTGCAACTAGAGAAGCAAATGATCATGAAGTGGAGGATGCGTAGAAAGGCGTGTAGCTTGGGCATATTCAAGGGACAAGAAAAGAAAAAAAAAAATAACCAAATCTCAAAAAAAAAAAAAAATGTTTCAAAATAAATTGTTAAAAACCGTCTATTATAATCATCAATGAACTGAGATCAAGCTCAGAACTTCGCCTCCATCACTACGTTAATAATGATAATGTTCTTCTTTTATTTACTGTCCAAGTCGTAGAAAAACAATTGTCCACATTATCACAGCTAATATTCTGAGAATAATGTCGCAGTAAACTTTCCTCGTGTATTGTCTTTCGCATTATGTATAAACCAAACACATATTTTCTCAGAACGAGAAGGCTTCGTCGAGTAAACAACCAACACGGTACACGGCGGCTCGCCAAACGTTATCATACTCATCTTCCGCCTAAAAGTAATATTGTGAACACGAGAAACACTTTTGTCTCTTCCGATATCATTAACTAACCAAAATTGATTCGATTAAGGAAACGTACGACTTTGAACAGTGAATCAACACCGACATTGAGTCAGATCCGATGATTTAACATACAATACGAGATGGACATTTGCATTTAAAAAGAGTTAAAAAAGAAAAAAAACAGGAATTTGATTGCAGTGAATGCAAAATATTTACTGATTACGATGAATTATTCTGCGTTTCGCCATAGTAGGAGAATTAGGTTCCAAAGTCAAGCGAAAATACGACAATAATTCCTGAACTGTTTAAGGACGCATGGAAATATCCTGCGAACGCCTTTGAATGTTAGCACAGCAAAATAATTATCTTCCTCGGTTAGTACATGATCTGGAATAAATTCTAATAATAATAATTGATTTTTCTTTCACGTCACAGGATGCAGTTACAATCACGGGAAGGATGCCACATCTTGTTTCTGCGAGACTCACCGAGCGTTCAAAAGCCAATAGAAGAAAGCAAAGACGACGGTGATTTGGAGATAGGAAGCCGACGAGATAGTAGCAGCTACCAACGGCAGCTCCAAATGAAGCGGCCACATGTCCAAAGTATCCTGAGAATGATGAATTTGTCAAAAGTGAGTCAAATCGTCTGACAGAGCGTGAAATATCCGACCACGATCATCACATTGATGGCACTTTCTTTAATTTCTAGATTAGGACTGAAAAGAAAAGCACAGTTCAAGATGATAGCAGGGAAATTCAACAAGATGATGTACGATTACGAGCAACACTTTTCGTCATATTCGTCATTCACAAAAAAAATTATTAATCAATTTATTCATCTTGATCTTTTCTGTGGATGAAAAAGAGTTCGAACGATCCGATATACGATTTTTGTTGATTGGAACACAGCGTGGGATTTGTCCTATCATTTTGAGAGATGACCCAAAGAAGAGCCCTTTCAGCTTGATTGATATTATAAAGAACGAACAACACAAAGCTTGAACATCGCTACCTTCGTCAGCATGAATATTCAACAGTCACCAAATAATTTCAAAGGGTCATCTGTACTCTTAAACGCCTCTTTGCAAGAGTTCCCTGTATCTATATAAACATCTTTGATAAGTCGCGTCGACTCATTATTTTATTATCACTAGGGACGCCGTAGAGTATAAAGGAATTTCCTTATTTTTGCCTTAGAAAAGAGATCATTGCTGATATTTGTTGTAAAAATTAATTAATTGAATCAATAAATTAGGAAAATTTTGAGAAAAGAGAACGACGGCACGACAAATAATTTTGCTCAAGGGATTTGTTTGACTGCTGCCTTTTATTGAGAGATAGCTAGTTCATCAGGGAGACTAGTCCGTAGCCATTCGTACTGACAAGGTAGATCCAACATCAAATTTCATCCTCCGATTGACACAATTTTTTTCTGGAGTTTAAAGGTGTCTAGATCAAAATAAGCAAATGTCCGTCCGCCGTACGACGTCCACGCCGATTTTGGTAGTAGACAATTTTATTTAAAAAAACTTAAATTTAGGTTAACAACCCGTTTCCGGCTTTTGTTGCTCCGCGAAACTTTTCAGTCCAAACGGGTCTAATTTGAAGAAGGTTGGGTTCAGTAAAATTATCAATTAAAATTAAAATTTTGAACGCTGAATCCAATGGTCCGGAATGATTGAGGCCACCGGAAGAGGTTTCGGGTCAAAATGGGTATGTATCTGCCTATTTCGAAAGTGCGTTTTCGAGATTTCTGGTACCTAGGCGTGTGGGGTATCGTTTTCCACTAAACATTGGACGTTACCCATTGATGCATCTTCTTGCACTGTAGACTCGTCAATATTATTCATATTGTTGAAGTAATTGTGCGCTTGCAGGGTAATGTGATGGTTGATTTTTTTTCCCCCTATTGCAGTAGATTTTTGCAACATTGTTTTGAATATTTTCTTTTCCAAATGCGCAGGGAGTGATTCACAGAATTGAGAGTCAAGTTATTTCAGTTAAATGGGATTTGTTATATGCATGAGTGGGTCCTTTTGAAAATCCGACGGAAAGAGCCTTCAATGTGGTACCGTGCCAATAAGTTTTGTTGACTTACCATAATATTTAAATCACGGTTCGACATCGAACGAACATTATACGAAACGAAGAGAAACACCGAACGCGAGATGCGATTCAAACCGACTGACTGGAACGGAGCGGCTTCTCTGGAGAAATTGGCGAGGGAGGGCGGACCGGCGGAGGCGGGCAAGTGGGGAGGCGGCGAAGGGGCGGGACCGTTGCCAGGTTACAAGAACACGTGATTGATCATCGGTGGCGCATAGCATGTACGTTCATGACGTACCATTCTCACTACAGGTACACGTGGACCGAAACGCGGAGTCGACAACCCATTGGGTACAAAGGTCGATGGAGAAGCAGGTCGACGAAGAGCACGAGGCAGATGCGAACGGTCCGAATTGGGAAATAAAATACAGATATCTACGCACCGTGGGAGCTCTGCGACGATAGATACAAAAGAAAAAGTTTATCCAAATATTGATGCCTTCAATAAAATCCCTGATGGATTCATCGAATGATGCATTTTATCTATCAAAACAAGCAAAGCTATCGTAAGAAAACGTCAGAACGCGGAATGGCAATGTCTTCGCCATATTTCAACCGTTCAGATGCGTCCAAGATGATTCCGGCTCAACAAACTAGCACAATGAATTTTCCAAATCATTAAAAAAGGTACGAGGTTTTAAGCAGGTATAATTTTCTTCGTTATTACAATAATTACTAGCTGATCCGGCAAACGTTGTTCTGCCATATAAATAATTTCCTGGGTCAGAAGTGACACCTGTAGACATCTCCTAAAACTATGATTTTCCCATAATATCTGTGCTCGGGCTGGGAAACATGTAGTCAACACTATAGCAATTAGTAGACGAATTTGTATTGCTGCACAGTCCAATGCAGCTTCAGCAAGCACGCATTCCCACTGGTTGTCGTCTTCCAGCAAGCCGAGTGCAAGGCATGCATCTTTATACGTTGGATATTGTTGCCTATTCACTTTACGTATATCTTGAAATGATAATGGCCAGTAACATTAACCAACAACAGTCGAAGATAAAAGCACTCCATGTGTCTTGGATTGACTGTAAATAATAGCCCCAAGGCGTTTTATTTAAATAAATTGAGACATGCAGCAACTGGTGAGCCTTGCTTGCATGGTTTGGGCATCCATGGTTTTGTTTGAGTCCATGTGAAATAGCGTGGTACTTGTGAATAGAGTAACGTTCGTGCAAAGGCACTAAAATCATCCACACGATTACACAATTCAAAAAATGCAGTGAGTGTAGTTTTAGGTGGGTTTATAGCACGATCAATCGCACCATCCTACAAATTGGCCTCCCTTCATTGTCACCTCCAATTTAGGATGTACACTAAGGATAGACACCAAATTGGAACAAAAGTTTGAAAAAAAAAAAAAAATTTAGGGGTGGACTTCCCCTAACATTTAGGGAGATGAAAAATAGAAGTTGCCAATTTCCTTCCTCGTTCATATGGTTCATGCGAATTTTCGATATGTCGAATTGGGAATTAAAATTGTCCTCGTAAAAGTTGTTGAGGTTTTCCGATTTTACGGTGTGGAGTTTCCCTACCTCCTCTACTATCACGGGAGAAACTTGTGTAATTCCTTCCGGGTTTAGGATTCTAACGTGGGCTTCGAAGTCTCTTACCCTAACTAAACTCTCGGGGATTTATAATTTTCCGATGCGTGTGTACGGTATGACGGCGTCGCCGTTTTCGAGGTTTCCCACTCGCACTGTGATTGTTTAATCATTCGCGCGTCAATGAGGTGCGTTTCAGCCGTTTCCGTGCCTAAGTAGTTGAGGGGAATTTCGATTTTCGGGGTTTTCAAAACATTTCTGTTCAAGTCAACTGAGGCTTTCAGTATTTTTAAATTGTCCAATCCGAGTAACATGTCAAATTTCTTATGGAAGTTAAATACGTTAAAATTTAATCGCAGGTTCCTTGTTTTGAAGAAATCGCCGCACGGGACTACTGCGGTAAACTGCCCTTGGAAGAGCCGTGGGCGGTCCTCACTTCAAAACGTTCTAGCGGAGTTTTTCTTTGAAGAAGTGATCCGCAACGGTAGAATTAATATACGATTTTGTGCTTCCTGTGTCTATTAGAATTTTTAGTTCGGAACTGGGCACAACGATGTATGGCAGTTCGGATATGTCTTATTCTCAGGTTACTTAGATATACTGGGGGTTAAGCTGATATACAGGTTCTATCGGTTTTGGATCGTCTACGTCAGTGTTAGGTTTTCGAGGCCCGTTTCTTCTAAAAAACGCTGCAAATTCTTACACACGGGTTGGTTATTCCTCGAATGGGGGAAACAGTGGGTGTGGCGGGTCTCAGACCCATTCCAATCGATTCAGGGTCCAAAATTTAGTGGAAAATGATATCCCACACGCCATTTATTCTAGCCTAGATCAAACCGTGGCGCAAGTAGCTAGGTAGCAGAAATCCCGAAAACACATATTCAAGATGGGTGTATCTATGGGGCACTACGACACTAATTTACTAATATAATATTGAGAAAACGTAGGTAATTTAGAAGGCTATAATAATTTATTAAATTGAATTGAATGGTACGAATAAAAAGCTCGGACAGTAAAAAGAATTGTAGGCAACTGCTCAAAATTGGTTGCTAAGTTTACCAGCTGGTTATAAACAACAGGATATGACGATGTGTTTTGTTTGTCTATTCGGCTGAAGTCACCCACATGGGTAATAAATTCCCAATTTGACCCATTACTTCTTCCAGTGGGTGCCAATTGTTCTGGGACCCATTTTATTGGATTCAGCGTCCGAATTTAGTGGAAAATGAACCCCACCTCGCCTAAATCACAAATCTCAAAATCCATTTTTCAAAAACACATTTTGACCCCTACCCCCCCAAATTTGGTCGCGGGTGAAAAGTTTCGAGGACCACTCGGCTGGGACAGACCCCTGACCCAAATTTCAGATTTTTAGAAATTTTCTACTACCAAAAACCTGGACAATGGACGGCGACGGCGACGGACATTGATCTTTTTTGATCAGGACATCTGAAACGTCCAAAAAAAATTTTGGCCGAATCGGAGAGGTTGACTTTCATGAAAACATAGGTTGATTATTCAAGGAATAACCAACCAAAAGGGTTTTCCTCTTGTGGTTGTGTTTGCTCGTCGTTTGGTTGCGCTTGGTCTTTGCAACCATTTTCGCTCTCGGGGTTCGAGAAGGCGTCTTCCATGTGGTTGAAGTTGGCGTTGGTAGTGCGCCACGACATGGGCGTGGGATTCATGGTGCTTGCCGCACGAGGGGTGAAACTCTGGTTCATCGCTTTCGTACTCTGCCCCGGTGAGGGGCTGTTGCGGGGATTCGCAAACTGAGTTGTGGCGTTGAAAGGGGGTTTACTGTTTTGTGGATACTGGGACCGGTGGGTGTTCTGTGTGTTGTTTCCCGGCTGGAATGGTTTGTTTGGGGCCTTTGGCCGAAATTCCCACTTTTCTGGGGGAAGTTTCTCGGATTATTCCTACCAACGTTTTGTAGGTGTTGGTAGTCGTAGTGAGCCACGATAAGGCGGTGGCTAGGTCGGCTGGTTGCCGTGTGCGCAATAAACTGCCAAGGGGCTCGCGAAGATTTATAAGAAACACCTTAGGGCAAGCCGTTGGTAGTTTAGGATCAGAACCTCCGAGTGGTCCACGTTATGGTTTTGTAGGTAAGCCACTAAGAGATTATAGATTTTTAGAATTTTATCGTGAACGTGAAGGCGGATTCACCTTCGGCCTGTCTCAGACCCACTAGTGTTAACCAATTTAGGTCGTCCCTTCTATCGGAATAGGCGTTTAGCAACGCCTCTTTGATTTGGGCAAAGGTGTTTATGGAGGCAGATGCTACATGATTCGCCGCTGGGGGAATAATTTTCGCTTTGATGCTACTTACTAGTGTAAATTTTCGAAACTTCAGGATTCCTCTCGTCGAAAAACTGGTCGTGTAATTTTTCAGTTATGTCTAGAAAGTAATGCAATCTTTCTGGGGTTCCGTCAAACTGGGGGATTAGGTCATAGTGTTCCTTTTTAGGGCCATGTGTGTTAGAGTGTTGATTGGTCTGTCTGCTTAGTAAGGTCTGGATCATTGTTTGTAATTGGTTGATCTGTTGGGACTGTTGGTGGATCATTATTTGGGTCGAAACTTTGTTCTTGATATGTACGGTCGAACTGAGGGATGGCTCCTAATCCGGGGTTCCATTGTTGTTTTCGGCCATTTCTTCTAGAAGGGGAAACAACGTCGACAACTTTTTCGGGAGTATGTAAAAGGGTGTTGGTTTGGTATTGACCTCGTTCGTTTGATTACACGATCAGCCCACCCTGCTAGATTATATTAGGTATTAGAGGAGAGTGGTCATCACTGGCAGCAGAACCTTTGGGGTCGCTAACCTTTTGTTGTCGCTACCGTACGAACGTTTGCTCCTTTTTCATCGATTTCCATCGTTTTTCCTTCGTTCTTTTTTGTTTTCGTCGGTTTTCTTTAAAACAAGGCTTCCGCGAAATTTTTTCGATCGTTCGCGCATTATCCCTTGTTTTTCTCGCGGGTAGAACTTCCCGTGTGCCTTCGAGGTTATGGAGACGCCGCCGCGAACCGTCTCTGGCGCCGCTCGCTGTGTCGCTCCCGTTCTCCCCGATGGGGCAGCCGACACCACCCTCACGTCGGCGGTGTCTTCAGGCTCTCGAACGCCCGGAAGAGGATGTTGCTGAGGGACTTCAAGCCGTCCGTAGCCGATCGGGCTTAAAAACACAATATCGGGGTAACCCTCTTAGTTCGTAGTCTTCTGTGGTTCGCTCTGCCGGATTTTCCCTGATGTTTCCTTCCTGATGTTTGCAGACGACCTGAAGATTTTTACCCGTGTAACATCAGCTGCTGATTGTGAGATATCTTCAGTCCCCTCAATGACTTCGTGAGTGGTGTGGCGTCCATTGTCTGCAGCTTAACCCATTAAAGTGCTCGGTCAGTTCGTTTTCTCGCCTGCATGACCCTTTCATTTTCAACTACTCCATTCTTGGCACTTCTCTCCATCGCTTGCAAGTTACGCGTGATCTGGGGGTCTGTTGGATCAACAGTTGAATTTTGGCGAACACATTGACGCAGTTACTGGCCGTGCTCGGAGGGTACTGGGTTTCATAAAGCGTAACACCCGTGAATTCAGTGATGTCAAGGCCATAACGACCGTACTTGCTCGCTTGTCCGTCCTCTCCTGGAGTATTCGTCCGTCGTGTGTGTCGCCATACTACGCCACCTACGCCCACCAGATTGAGACTGTACAGCACATCTCCTTCGTTACGTTGCTTTCAAGATGGGTATCCCGTGGCATGATCTCGACTATGGCTCAATCCTACGTGTCTGCCGTCTTAACCCGTTGTTCAATCGTCGTGCTGTGGCCGATCAATGCTTCTTCCATAAGTTGATGAATGGAGTCATCGATTGTCCTCCTCTTCTGCAAATGATCTCCCTCAATGTGCCTCAATTTTTCTCTCGTTCGCACATGTTTTCCTCGTTCCATTTGCCAGACAAATTACCTCAGGGACCGTCCGCTTCTCCTCTTCCTCGTCAGGCTAATTTGATCTTGCAAGAGGCTGCCTGCGATCTATTCTCGGACTCTCTGCAAGCTTACAGGGCGCGAGCTGCGAAGTCCTTCATGCCAAATAATTCTTAATGATAAATAACCTTTGTTCTCATTTAATTTATATTATATTCTTGTTATTGGACCTTGGGTCCGTACTATAAATAAATAAATAAATAAATAAATAAATTGGGGGCTTGGGGCCAGGAGGCTTCCCTCCGCAAATCCAAGCCTCGAGATGGGGCATCGGCCGGCTCCTTGCGGTCAACAAATCCGGCCTCAGGGCCGGTGGCCCGCGCCCCCGGCTCATCCCGTGACCAGGGAAACGCCCGTCGGCCTGGCATCGGTCCCCCCGGCCGCCTCTCAGGGCAGTCCTCGTCGTCCCGGAAACGGGTGGAGTTTCGCCCGTCGGTGGGCAGACGAAGTCAGCGCGCCGTTAAATCAGGTTATCAATTTTTTTCCAGGTAACTTAGCCCTCCTTCTCGTCAACCGGCTCGGCCCTTTCTCTATCTCCGCCTCCATTGGACCTGCGATGGCGCGAGCCGACGGCTCGTTCTCCCCGACTCGTGAGGCTTCGGTTACCGAAGTTCTCCCAGGGGCGGCTCCGCCCGCGGCCGACGTTCCGCCGGGAATCCGCGGCTCCTCTTCCGCAACCAGCCGATGCTGAGCTCCCGCCCGGATGTCTCCCCGCCGTGGTGACTGAACTCGCGAGAGTCCAGCGTGAGGGTTGGTCCGCCTCCGTCTTCTCGGCGGTCCGGGAGCGATACCCGGCCCTCCCGCACTTCCCGGAATTTACTCCTCCGGCCCTGGACCCGGCTGTCGCCGAACTCATCTCCTCGGCGGTACGGGACAAAGATCGGGCGGTCACCGGCCAGCAGGAGTTGTTCCTTGCCGCCTCGCTGGCTATGGCAGAGGCCTGCACCCTCCTAGGCGACACCTCGTTCGACCTCTCTCCAAGGGAGCACCGGGACAGGCTCGCCGACTTGGTATACGACGCCGTTTTGCCGATGCCTGGACCGCTCTCCTGCCTCCGGGGAGCCCACTTTTACAATGGGTTTGCGGTTACCGCCTCCCTTTTTCCGGTGCTCCCCCGCCCCTGTCCGTGGCCACCTTCGTTTCCCACTCGCCCCCCGTTTCGGGGAGCTCCCCTCTGGCCACCCAGGTCACCGAACTCCTGTCTTTGGGGGTTATAACATATTCCCGTCGTCCGAGCCGTGCTTCCTCTCGCCGGTTTTTTACGGTGCCCAAGCCCGACGGCGAGGCCCGCTTTATTTTAAATCTGAAAGGCCTCAATCGTTTCTCCGCCCCCCATTTTAAGCTGGAGGACCACCGGGTGCTCTGCACCTTCTAAGCTGGACATGTTCGCCGTCATCATAGATTTTTCAAGGCTTTTATTTTGGTCCCCGTTCATCCGGCCGATCGACGGTTCTTAGTTTTCCGTTTTAGCGGTCGTTTATTTGAATGACATGCCTGCCGATGGGTCTTCTACGGCCCCTACGTATTCCAAAGTTAATGAGCCCGTCGTGGCGCACTTGCCGCCTCAAGGGATTTCTATTGTTAATTACCTTGACGATTCTGTGCTGTTAGCGCCCTCCTCTTTAGCTTGTTCACTGATCGAGACGTGGCTCTAAAGCTCTTCCGGAGCCTCGGCTGATCGTCAACGTCGATAAAAGGGCGTGTGCCCTCCACCGATTTTTCCTTTTTAGGGTTCTCTTTCTCCTCCGGCCCGATGACCATTGGCCTTCCCGCCCCCAAGTATGGGGTATGGCCGATTAGGTTGCAGTCAGAGTAGTGCATATTACCCGCCATAATGGTCAGGTAAACAAGGGGGGTACGTTTATTGGGCTGAATAGAAAACCTGACTCAGATTTTTATTATCACTATATAAAGACAACAGGTTCTCATAGGGGGATGAAAACGATCATTGCGGTCAGAGTAGTTCATATTACCAAACCATAATGGACCGGTAAAGCAAGGGGGGTACGTTATTGGGCTGAATAGAAACGCTGACTCAGATTTTTATTATCACTGTATAAAGAAACAGGTTCTCATGAGGAGAATAAAAATGATCAGGTTGCAGTCAGAGTAGTTCATATTACCCACAAAAATGGTCCGGTAAGCAAGGGGGGTACGTTATTGGCGAATAGAAACCTGACTCAGATTTTTATTATCACTGTATGAAGACAACAGGTTCTCATGGAGGGGATAAACGATCAGGTTGCAGTCAGAGTAGTTCATATACCCGCCATAATGATCAGATAAAAGGGGGGTACGTTTATTGACTGAATGGAAACCTGACTCAGATTTTTATACCACTGTATAAAGACAACAGGTTCTCATGAGGGGAAAAAAACGATCAGGTTGCAGTCGGAGTATTCATAGTACCCGCCATAATGATCAGAATAAACAAGGGGGGTACGTTTTTGAGCTGAATGGAAACCTGACTCAGATTTTTATTATCACTGTATAAAGACAACAGGTTCTCATGAGGGGATAAAACGATCAGGTTGCGTCAGAGTAGTTCATATTAACCCGCCATGATGGATGTCAGATAAACAAGGGGGGTACGTTTATTGGCTGAATAGAACCTGACTCAGATTTTTATTATCACTGTATAAGACAACAGGTTCTCAAGAGGGGGGTAAAAACAATTAGGTTGCAGTCAGTATTCATATTACCCGCCATAATGATCAGTAAACAAGGGGGTTACGTTTATTGGGCTGAATGGAAACCTGACTCAGATTTTTATACCACTGTATAAAGACAACAGGTTCTCATGAGGGGGATAAAAACGATTGTGCCAGTCAGAGTAGTTCATATTACCCGCCATAATGATCAGAAAACAAGGGGGGTACGTTTATTGGGCTGATAGAAACCTTCCCAGATTTTTTTATCACTGTATAAAGACAACGGTACTCATGAGGGGGATAAAAACGATTAGGTGCAGTCAGAGTAGTCATATTACCCGCCATATGATCATAAACAGGGAGGTACGTTTTTGGGCTGAATGAAACCTGACTCAGATTTTTATTATCACTGTAAAAGACAACAGGTTCTCATGAGGGATAAAAACGATCAGGTTGCAGTCGGAGTAGTTTCATATTACCCGCCATATTGTCAGATAAACAGGGGGGTACGTTTATTGAGCTGAATGGAAACCTGACTCGATTTTTATTATCACTGTATAAAGACAACAGGTTCTCATGAGTGGATAAAAACGATAGGTTGCAGTCGAGTAGTTCATATATACCCGCCATATTGATCAATAACAAGGGGGTACGTTTATTGGGCTGAATAGAAACTACTCAGATTTTTTTATCACTGTATAAAGTCAACAGGTTTCATGAGGGGGATAAAAACGATTAGGTTGCAGTCAGAGTAGTTCATATTACCCGCCATAATGGTCAGGATAACAGGGGGGTACGTTTATGGACTGATGGAAACCATTCTCAGATTTTTATTATCACTCTATAAAGACAACAGGATCTCATGAGGGGGATAAAAACGATTAGGTTGCAGTCAGGTAGTTTCATATTACCCGCCATAATGGTCCGGTAAGCAAGGGGGGTAGTTTTTTGGGCTGAATAGAAACCATCTCTGATTTTTTATTCACTGTATAAAGGACAACAGGTTTCATGAGGGGGATAAAAAGGATTAGGTTGCAGTCAGGAGTAGTTCATATTACCCGCCATAATGGTCAGGTAAGCAAGGGGGGTACGTTTATTGGGCTGAATAGAAACATTCCCAGATTTTTTGTATCACTGGATATCAACAGGTTTCATGAGGGGGATAAAAACGATTAGGGTGCAGTCAGAGTAGTTCATGTACCCGCCATAAGGTCCGGTAAGCAAGGGGGGTAGGTTTTTTTGGCTGAATAGAAACCTGACTCAGATTTTATTATCAACTGTATAAGACAACAGGTTATCATGAGGGGATAAAAACAATAGGTTGCAGTCAGAGTAGTTCATTACCCCCATAATGGTCGGTAAGCAAGGGGGGTTCGTTTTTGGGCTGAATAGAAACCATTCTCAGATTTTTGTATCACTGGATAAGTCAAAGTTTCATGAGGGGGATAAAAACGATAGGTTGCAGTCAGAGTAGTTCATATTACCCGCCATAATGGTCGTAAGCAAGGGGGGTACGTTTATTGGGCTGAATAGAAACCTGACTCAGATTTTTTTATCACTGTAATAAGCAACAGGTTATCATGTAGGGGGATAAAAACGATAGGTTGCAGTCAAGTAGTTCATATTACCCCCATAATGTCAGGTAACAAGGGGGGTACGTTTATTGGGCTGAATAGAACCATCTCACTTTTTTGTATCACTGGATAAAGTCCACAGGTTATCAAGAGGGGATAAAAACATTAGGTTGAGTCAGAGTAGTTCATTTACCCGCCATAATGGTCAGGTAACAAGGGGGGTCGTTTATTGGCTGAATAGAAACCTGACTCAGATTTTTTTATCACTAGATAAAGCAACAGGTTTCATGAGGGGATAAAAACGATAGGTTGCATTCAGAGTAGTTCATATTACCCGCCATAATGGTCAGGTAAGCAAGAGGGTACGTTTATTGGGCTGAATAGAAACCTGCTCAGATTTTTGTATCACTGTTAAAGCAACAGGTTATCATGAGGGGATAAAAACGATTAGGTTGCAGTAGAGTATTCATATTACCCGCCAAATGGTCAGTTAGCAAGGGGGGTACGTTTATTGGGCTGAATGAACCTTCTCAGATTTTTTTTATCACTGGATAAGTCAACAGGTTATCATGAGGGGGATAAAAACGATTAGGTTGCAGTCAGAGTAGTTCATATTACCCGCCATAATGGTCAGGTAACAAGGGGGAACGTTTATTGGGCTTTGTGAAACCGAATCAGATTTTTGTATCACAGATAAAGTCAACAGGTTTCTCATGAGGGGGATTAAAACGATTAGGTTGCAGTCAGAGAGTTCATATTACCCGCCATAATGATCAGTAAACAAGGGGGTACGTTTATTGGGCTGAATGGAAACCTGACTCAGATTTTTATTATCACTGTATAAAGACAACAGGTTCTCATGAGGGGGATAAAAACATAGGTTGCAGTCAGAGTAGTTCAATTACCCGCCATAATGTAGTGTAACAGGGGGGTACGTTTTTTGGGCTAATAGAAACCTGACTCAGTTTTTATTATCACTGTATAAGACAACAGGTTCTCATGAGGGGGATAAAAACATCAGGTTGCAGTCAGAGTATTCATATTACTGCCATAATGGTCAGGTAAGCAAGGGGGTACTTTATTGGGCTGAATGGAAACATACTCAGATTTTTTGTACACTGTATAAAGTCAACAGGTTCTCATGAGGGGGATAAAAACGATAGGTTGCAGTCAGAGTAGTTCATATTACCCGCCATAAGATCAGTAAGCAAGGGGGGTACGTTTTTGGGCTGAATAGAAACCTGATCCAGTTATATTATCACTGTATAAGACAACAGGTTCTCATGAGGGGATAAAAACGATAAGGTTGCAGTCAGAGTAGTTATATTACCCGCCATATTGGATCAGATAAACAAGGGGGTACGTTTATTGAGCTGAATAGAAACCTGACCAGATTTTTTTTATCACTGTATAAGTCAACAGGTTATCATAGGGGATAAAAACGATTAGGTTGCAGTCAGAGTAGTTCACATTACCCGCCATAATGGTCAGGTAAGCAAGGGGTACTTTATTTGGCTGAATAAAAACGATTCTCAGATTTTTTGTATCACTGGATAAAGTCAACAGGTTATCATGAGGTGGATAAAAACGATCAGGTTGCAGTCAGAGTAGTCATATTACTGCCATATGGTCAGGTAAGCAAGGGGGGTACATTTATTGGGCTGAATGAAACCTGACTCAGTTTTTTTATTATCACTGTATTAAGACAACAGGTTTTATGAGGGGGATAAAAACGATAAGTTGGCAGTCAGAGTAGTTCATATACCCGCCAATTGATCAGAAACAAGGGGGGTACGTTTATTGGCTGAATAGAAACCTGACTCAGATTTTTATTATCACTGGTATAAAGTCAACAGGGTATATGAGGGGTGATAAAAACGATTAGGTTCAGTCAGAGTAGTTCATTTACCCGCCAAATGGTCAGGTAAGCAAGGGGGGTACGTTTTTGGGCTGAATAAAACCTACTCAGTTTATTATTATCATGTATAAAGACAACAGGTTCTCAGAGGGGGATAAAACAATAGTGTTAGCAGTCAGATAGTTCATATCACTTGCCATAATGGGTGTAAGCAAGGGGGGTACTTTATTGGGCTGAATGAACATGACTCAATTTTGTATCACCGATAAAGCAACAGGTTCTCATGAGGGGATTAAAACGATTAGGTTCAGTCAGAGCAGTTCATATACCCGCCATAATGGTCAGGTAACAAGGGGGGTACGTTTATTGGGCTGAATGAGAAACCTGATCAGATTTTTTATTACACTGTATAGACCAGTTTCTCATGAGGGGGATAAAAACGATAGGTTGCATCAGAGAGTTCATATTACCCGCCATAATGGTCAGTAAGCAAGGGGGTACGTTTTTTGGGCTGAATAGAAACTACTCAGTTTATTATTATCACTGTATAAAGACAACAGGTTCTCATGAGGGGATAAAAACGATCAGGTTGCAGTCAGAGTAGTTCATATTACTGCCATAATGGCAGTAAGCAAGGGGGTACATTTATTGGGCTGAAATGGAAACATTACTCAGATGTTTTTGTACACTGTATAAAGTCAACAGGTTCTCATGAGGGGGATAAAAACGATTAGGTTGCAGTCAGAGTGTCATATACCCGCCATAAGGTCAGGTAAGCAAGGGGGGTCGTTTTTGGGCTGAATAGAAACCTGACTCAGTTTATTATTATCAACTGTATTAAGACAACAGTTCTCATGAGGGGGATAACGATAAGTTGCAGTCAGAGTAGTTCATATTACCCGCCATATGATCAGATAAACAAGGGGGGTACGTTATTGGGCTGAATGGGAACTGACTCAGATTTTTATTATCACTTAAAGACAAACGGTTCTCATGAGGGGGATAAAAACGATTAGGTTGCGAGTCGAGTAGTTTCACATTACCCGCCATAATGATCAGTAAGCAAAGGGTGGTACGTTTATTGGGCTGAATAAAACGATTCTCAGATTTTTTGTTCACTGTATAAACAACAGGTTTCATGAGGGAATAAAAACGATCAGGTTGCGTCAGAGTAGTTCATATTACCCCCAAATGGTCCGGTAAGCAAGGGGAGTACGTTTTTTGGGCTGAATGGAAACATGACTCAGATGTTTTTGTATCACTGTATAAAGCAACAGGTATCATGAGGGGGATAAAACGATAGTGTTGCAGTCAGAGTAGTTCACATTACCCGCCATAATGGTCAGGTAGTCAGGGGGTACATTTTGGGCTGAATAAAAACGATCTCAGATTTTTTGTATCACTGGATAAAGTCAACAGGTTATCATAGGTGGATAAAAACGATCAGGTTGCAGTCAGAGTAGTTCATATTGACTTGCCATAATGGTCAGGTAAGCAAGGGGGGTACATTTATTGGGCTGAATGGAACTGACTCAGTTTATTTTTATCACTGTAATTAAACAGGTGTTTCATGAGGGGGATAAAAACGATAGGTTGCAGTCAGAGTGTTCATATTACCGCCATATTGATCAGATAAACAAGGGGGGTACGTTTATTGAGCTGAATAGAACCTGACTAGATTTTTATTCACTGGTATAAGCAACAGGATTCATGAGGGGGATAAAAACGATTAGGTTGCAGTCAGAGTAGGTCACATTACCGCCATAATGGTCAGGTAAGCAAGGGTGGTACGTTTATGGGCTGAAAAAACGATTCTCAGATTTTTTATCACTGGATAAAGTAACAGGTTATCATGAGGGGATAAAAACGATCAGGTTGCAGTCAGAGTAGTTCATATTACCCGCCATAATTGTCGGTAAGCAAGGGGGTTAGTTTTTTGGGCTGAATGAAACCTGACTCAGATTTTTTTATCACTTAATAAAGTCAACAGGTTATCATGAGGGGGATAAAAACGATAGGTTGCAGTCAGAGTAGTTTCATATTACCCGCCATAATGGTCAGGTAAACAAGGGGTACGTTTATTGGGCTGAATGGAAACCTGACTCATAATTTTTGAAAAGGTGCGAAGAGCAACAAAAAGGAAGGAAGTATCAGATAAAGCAACAGGTTCTCATGAGGGGGATAAAAACGATTAGGTTGCAGTCAGAGTAGTTCATATTACCGCCATAATGTCAGGTAAACAAGGGGGGTACGTTTTTGGGCTGAATAGAAACCGACTCAGATTTTTATTATCCACTGTATAAGACAACAGGTTATCGAGGGGGATAAACACGATTAGGTTGCAGTCGAGTAGTTTTCATATTACCCGCCCATAATGGTCAGGTAAACAAGGGGTACGTTTATGTGGGCTGAATAGGAAACCATTCTCGGATTTTTTGTATCACTGATAAAGTCAACAGGTTATCATGGGGGATAAAAACGATTAGGTTGTCAGTCAGAGTAGTTCATATTACCCGCCATAATGGTCAGGTAAAAGGGGGGAACGTTTATTGGGCTGAATGAGAACCTGACTCAGATTTTTCGTATCACTGGATAAAGCAACAGGTTTCATGAGGGGATTAAAAACGATTAGGTTGCAGTCAGAGTAGTTCATATTACCCGCCATAATGTACAGTAAACAAGGGGGTACGTTTTTGGCTGAATAGAAACCTGACCTCAGATTTTTTGTATCACTGGTAAAGTCAACAGGTTATCATGAGGGGGATAAAAACGATTAGGTTGCAGTCAGAGCAGTTTCATATACCCGCCATAATGGTCAAATAAGCAAGGGGGGTATTTTTTTGAGCTGAATAGAAACCTGACTCGATTTTTATTATCACTGAAAAAGTCAACAGGTTATCATGAGGGGGATAAAAACGATTAGTTTGCAGTCAGAGTAGTTCATATTACCCGCCTAATGTCAGTAAACAGGGGGGTACGTTTATTGGGCTGAATGAAACCTGACTCAGATTTTTTTGTATCACTGGATAACTCAACAGGTCTCATGGGGGAAAAAAACGATAGGTTCAGTCAGAGTAGTTCATATTACCGCCATAATGTCAGGTAACAAGGGGGGTACGTTTATTGGGCTGAATGGAAACCTGACTCAGATTTTATTATCACTGTATAAGACAAACAGGTTCTCATGAGGGGGATAAAAACGATTAGGTTGCAGTCAGAGTAGTTCATATTACCCGCCATAATGATCAGGTAAGCAAGGGGGTACGTTTTTTGGACTGAATAGAAACCTGAACTCAGTTTATTATTATCACTGTATAAAGACACAGGTTTTCATGAGGGATAAAACGATTAGGTTGCAGTCAGAGTAGTTCATTACCCCCATAATGGCATGTAAGCAAGGGGGTACATTTATTGGGCTGAATAAAAACGATTCTCAGATTTTTTGTATCACTGATAAAGTCAACAGGTTATCATGAGGGGGTAAAAACGATAGTTGCAGTCAGAGTAGTTCATATTACTTGCCAGTAATGGCAGTAAGCAAGGGGGGTACATTTATTGGGCTGAAGGAAAACCGACTCAGATTTTTTGTATCACTGTATAAGCAACAGGTTCTCATGAGGGGATAAAAACGATTAGGTTGCAGTCAGAGTAGTTCATATTACCCGCCATAAGGTCAGGTAAGGGCAGGGGGGTACGTTTTTTGTGCTGTAATAGAAACCTGACTCAGTATTATTATTACACTATTATGACAACAGGTTATCATGAGGGGATAAAAACGATAAGGTTGGCAGTCAGAGTAGTTCATATTACCCGCCATAATTGATCATAAACAAGGGGGGTACGTTTATGAGCTGAATAGAAACCTACTCAGATTTTTATTATCACTGTTATAAGTCAACAGGTTATCATGAGGGGGATAAAAACGATTAGGTGCAGTCAGAGTAGTTACATTACCCGCCATAATGGGTCAGGTAGGCAAGGGTGGTACGTTTTATTGGCTGAATAAAAACGATTCTCAGATTTTTTTGTATCAATGTATAAAGTCAACGGTTATCATGAGCGGATAACAAACGAACAGTTGCGTCAGAGTAGTTTATATTACCCACGCCATAATGGTCCGGTAAGCAAGGGGGTAGT
>CM034002.1:24703218-24719631 GCA_019603395.1 Cyrtorhinus lividipennis | reverse complement strand
AAAGTTCCGGCAAACTTTAGGGTCGCTAAAGTGCAACCTTCGCATAACCTCCGTTTTTCCAGTCTCGGTGTAATAACCTTCCTGCTTCTTGCTGTTGACCCGTGGTCCACGGTTCTCATCTCGTTTCAAATATTTCGGTTTTTACGTTGCGTCGTGAATTGCACTTAGCATTAAATGCACAGTTTGCGTTGAACCATGATTTCCTCATCTACATCACTATCATTCTGATCAGAATTTCATTACCGACCGTCCCCAACGTTTTTTCGCTGCGCCGACGATCTCCCAAGTTCAGGTAAGGTCACATCCAAAATAAGTACCAGTGTGCGAACGGTTCAAGTACGTATTTTGAAGCAAGAGGAAAAGGTATCTTCAAAGTGAACAACTTTTATTCATTCGAGACGTATTAATTTCGTGGCGATATGTGCGGTGTATTGTATCTTGGCAAACTCAATGTTACCATTCATCAAATATCCACGGAAAATGAACAAGGAATTAAATTTAATGAGTAAATTATTGTAAATCTGCCGGATGTGATTACATGTTATGGCTAAAGTAAAGTATATGGACCGTTGTCGCGTTATCAACTGAGAGCAATGATATCGCGCATACGGTCGATAATGATAATCGAAAGTTTTGTTGTTGCTTCCTTTTTGTCTCCTCCGGCTATCTTCAGTCATCACTTCAGTCGGTGTACATCCTTCCTTGTGCGTGTCCACTGTTATATTATTTTAGTTTAGTATTTAGTTTAGTTTAGTTATTTAGTTTAGTTTAGCCTTTTGTCTCCTCAGGCTATCTTCAGTCGGTGTACATTTTCCTCCATCTTCCTTGTGCGTGTCCACTGTTATTTATTGTTTATTATAGTTTAGTTTAGTTTAGTTTAGTTATTTTTTTAGTTTATTTTATTTAAGTTAGTTTTAGTTTATTTCAATTTGTATTTTCCCTCCTTTTTATAAGACAAAAATATGGCCGACAGGGATAAATATTTCGTGTATAATATATCGATAGTGCATATCGACTGAGCGTACTATCGATATCAGCTGATAACGCGACAACAGTCCATATTCTTGGCTTTTACCAACATGTCATGTTATTATAGGTATGCGAGAACTGATGAAGCTAAGTTGAAGTCTCATTGTAGTTCGTAGGCCCAGAGTAAGGCAGAAAATAATATTAAACTAAAATACCCAGTAACAAGGTAGTTTTCAAGTTAGATTTTAAGTCTGCTGCATAGGGCTGATAACACCAGTGATAAACAATTTGTCGCTTTGCAATTTTGTATGAATTTTCACGTTCGATGTATTGAAATTAGCGATATATCGATCGTCAGTCTGCGTACCCTGATATCACCCATGCTTATACTTATCACGATTATACAGCGTCAGATTATTTTTATTTGAAGGCCAGCAAGGATGAATTTGCCAGCTTTTACATATTTCTGAATTGTGAATTGTTGAGTTGAACCCCATGTCTTGTGTTCCACGAGTAGAGATAAAAGATATTGTTAAATTTAACTGTCCAGTTTTGGATATAGTTCGATGTTCTTCTGTGGTGACTTATGCTTCCATGGTTAGTCTCAGCAATAACTAAAATTGCTTCTGCAAACGTCGCCTTGGTTTGTGGTAGGTCTCCTCATCAATGATTTACCCCGAAGGGATGCCAACGTCCTATTCGAATTGAGGTTTTATGCTTATTAGGTGATAGTCATGCCTCCTACAGGAACTACTTGTTGTTGGAACAATATTATTTTGTTGCCCACTGGACTGGAACAATCGGCTAAACCCAAGAATATGGACCATTGTCGCATTATCAACTGATAGCAATGATATCGCGCATATGGTCGATAATCGAAAGTTTTTGTTGTTGCCTCCTTTTTGTCTCCTCCTGCTATCTTCAGTCACTTCATGATTCGTACCTCTCCGAATATATTTGGAGGAGAACGAAAAGTGAATGTGATGATCTGATGAGGGAATTTCTCAATGTATATCGGCCAGATGGCGGGAGTGAGAGGCTTACTGAAGCTTAATATTTTCCAAAAGATTCAATTTCAATTTTTTCATTACGTTCACTTCTTCCAATAATTATTCGATTAACTTTTACGCCAAAGTACGAGGTAAGTTTGTTTATTTATTTCAATTTAGTATTTTCCCTCTTTTTATAAAAACAAATATGGCCGACAGGGATAAATATTTCGCGTATATATCGATAGTGCATATCGACAGAGCGTACTATCGATATCAGCTGATAACGCGACAATGGTCCATATTCTTGGGTTTTACCGAACAATCTTATTTTATTGCCAAAAGACGATTTTTTTGCCCACTGGGCTCGTATTGGTCGAAGGAAATCGTATTGTCATCTACCTGTGATGAGTTCGGAAAACCGAAATTCTTCCATAAGGGTTGATTATTTCTGGGAGCAAGATTATAATGAAAACAGTAAGTGGAGAGTACCAGACTCATTCCAATTGATTGTCCAAAATTTTGAGGAAAATGATACCTTGATGAGGACATGGTCCTCTCAGCAGCGTTTTCGCTTCATCAATATTGGTCATTCTCTGCCTTTTTCTAGTCATCATAGTAGGTACGACATTCTACCAAATGCACTCTTTTCGTCGCTTTTTACTCCCTCGAGGTCAACGGATATTTGTGCACGGCAGTCATTTATTCACCTTACGTAATTTCCGTCAATCGGAAAGGTATTTTTCCAAACCCCCACTTTGCATCGTTTTGTTTACTGTGTTCGATATCGTCTGTCGACTCGATTTTGTCGGATAATGATGGCGACCAATTGTTCAATGCAACTGCGTTCAACTGCCAATAAATGGTTAAAAGTTGTCTAATGACCCTCATTCGCGTCAAAAACGTTTAATTAGGCAGATGCGGAAACTTATCCTGCCAGAGGTTCGGGATTTGTCATTACCGGACCGGGATGAATTGGTAGGTACGCCGGTTTATGTTATACGAGTATTATAGTTGTAGGCGTCTTTCAGCCAAAGAAGAAGTAGGTGCTCAGGTAAACCTTAAATTTTTAAAATAAATAAATAATAACTCAAAACGCTGCAAATTCTTACACACGGGTTGGTTATTCCTCGAACCAGGCGCATGGAGACTAATTTAAACCTCGGACCAGGCGAATGGAGATTCATTTCTTCAACGTGGGGAAAATGGGGGAAACAGTGGGTGTTGTGGGTCCCGGACCCAGTCCAATCGATTCATGGTCCAAAATTTAGTGGAAAATGATACCCCACACGCTTGGGTTCCAGAAATCTCGAAAACAGACATTCGAAATGGGTTTTGACCCATAGCCTCATCCAGAGGGCACCAATCGTTCCGGGACCCGTCTCATTGGATTCAGCGTCCAAAAGTTAGTGGAAAATCATAACCCACACACCAGAAATCTCGAAAACACGTATTCAAAATGGGTAATAGATACCCATTTTGACCCATAACCTCTTCCAATGGGTGCCAATCGTTCTGGCACTCTTTTCATTGGATTCAGCGTCCAGAATTTAGTGGAAAATGATACCCCACACACCTCAATTGCAAAAATCTCAAAAATCCATTTTTCGAAATTCACATTTTGACCCCTACCCCACCCAAATTTGGCCCGTGGGGTTGAAAAGTTTCGAGGACCAACTAGAGCATGAGCGGACCTCTGACCAAAATTTCAGGTTTTTTGAATAATTTCTTCTACCAAAATGGACGGCGGACGGACATTTGCCTATTTTGATCTAGACACCTTGAAACGTCCAGAAAAAAATTTTGGGCCGAATCGGAGAGATTGACTTTTTGCATGAAAACATAGGTTGATTATTCAAGGAATAACCAACCAAAAACGGCAATATTTATACCTACTTAGGTAACATTTGAAACTTCAATTTCTTCTAATCATCCTCGATTCGGGAACATTTTGTGACCAAAGTAGGTACTGTGTGAGACTTCCAATCCCGATAATATTCCTCTGATTGTAATTTGCCCAATTCTTGACAATATTTCGTTACTATTGAGAATTTCACATGTTTTGGCTCCAGTTTGTCCACCTGTAAAAAACTAGTAACGAACGACTACGACTGCTTCACATTTCGGGTGGCACCCTGGACGAAATTTTCAATCCGTTTAGGGATATTTAACGTCAATAGTATTTAATTAAAAGTATGCGCCTTGCGTGAATGGCAATTTGGACATCTACCTCTTTGGGGATGACCATCCATATTTTTATTGAGAACGGTATAGGGTTTTTAGCGGGTAAAATTTTCTTCTTTATTAAAAAAATTGTTCGAGGTTTCGGTGACACGTAGGGTGCCATCATCAGGAGATCTGCTGCCGCTATACATATAATAATTTGGCCCTCATCGCTTATACGTAGCACTAAAACGTCGACCACAATCTAATATATAAAATTCTTGTGTCACAGTTTTAGATGCCATACACCTCCGAAACGGCTTGACCGATTTTGATGAATTTTTTCTGCTTATCCGGTATCTATGAGGAAGAAAGATCGCTATTTCCAATCTCGTCATGAAATATTCTGATATCTTTCATACCGGCGACGAACCGCTGTCGTGCGCTACTAACATCCAACATCGAATCATAACCTCCGACGAAATCCCGGTCTACGCCAGGAACTATAGATTTCCCGAAATCTACAGGAAAGAGGTTGACAAACAGGTTGAGGAGATGTTGGCTCAAGGTATCGTGAGGCACAGCGAAAGTCCTTGGAACGCCCCTATTTGGATCGTCCCAAAGAAAGCTGATGCTAGCGGAAAACCCAAATTCCGAATTGTCAGGTTGTCGGTTGATCTCCGAGCGTTCAACACGTATCTTTTACGCTCTCTTATCTAGATATCGCTGTCCTTTTACTTTTGTTTACTGTCTCTCTCGGGCACTTGAATCTCCGCTGAAAGGTTTCGGGATACCGTTATTCTTCACCTGTTCGCCTTATCTTCCGGTTTATCTTTTGGAATCTGTCGTCAACATGGACTGTGCCAAGTGTTTACGAGATTTGTTTTCGCCTAAGAAAACTGCTAAATGCTCCGTTTGTAATAAGGCGTATCACCCGGCCTGTACCCGTCTGAAGTCGACGGAGAACTTCAGAAAACTGAAGAGGGAGTTGCGCGATAGGTGGAAATGTGACACCTGTAATAAGAGTTATACGAAGCCGGCGGATGACAGCGAGGAGGGAAGTGAATCGGAGCCTGAGTCTGTCCCCGACGCGGGCAAAGACCTGCATGAGAATGTAAGGAAGTTGCTGGGAAAGTTTGCGGGTTTCGACAAGAAGCTCAGCGGAATGCAGAAATCTATGGATTTCTTCAATGAGAGCTTCGAGGAGATGAAGACCTCTATAGCAGGAATGATGGTGGACATGGGGGACCTGATGAGGAACTATGAAGGTCTCAGAAAGGAGAATGATGTGCTGAGAGGGAATATTGCTGAACTCCGGAGCATCACGAACGACCTACAACAAGCGGGTCTGCGCAATGTGGTCGAGATCAGGGGAATTCCTGTTACGAGAAACGAGAACACCTTCGAGCTGGTGAAAAGTATCGGGGCAGCTATTGGTGTCTCGACAACTGAAGGCAACCTCGTTTCTGCGTTCAGGCCGCGTTCTAATGCCAAGAATACCTCATCAGTACCCTTGGTCGTTGAGTTTGGGAACATCGAGTCGAAGAAACTCTGGATTAAGCAGGCAAAACTCAGCAAGACCAAAACTGGAGGACTGTGGAGCCTACGTGTGTCAGATTGCAAACCTTGTGACACTAGATGAACCGGTGAAAATCGACCCACAAACCGTAGCCTCCCTAAGAGAAAGGATCTGTTATGAGATCTTAAAATCTGAACTGCTTTAATTTTCAGAATCATCCTCTTATTGGTTATGACCTCTGCATCCCTGGGATCAGAAATCAAAAATGTTACTTCAAACCCCGGACTACTAACTAGCTTACTTGGACCCGCACGAATTGTCAACGGATACCACTCACTTACGCACTACTACGACCTCACCGAACTAATTGACGAGACCAAAAACTTTGAAAACAACGTACCTACAGACCGTATCCACTTTGAAGGAAGACCAAATCGGATTCGAACTTACCGACTCGATAAGAAACTCCATAAACGCTACCCTACGGACGATAGAAGGAAAATTAGACAACATCCACTTACCGATGCTTCCTAATTCACGAAAAACCAAACGAGGCCTAATCAACGGGATCGGCTCGATCATAAAATTCGTGACCGGAAACCTAGACTCGCAAGACGAGGAAAGATACAACAAAATCATAGACCAGTTACAAAACTCCCAACAAGACTTACAAAGCCAAATCCAATCCCAATACTCGATAAACGAGGCAATTCAAAAGAACTTTAATAAAACTATGGACACAATAACCCACAACAACCGAGAAAAAATGAGAAAAGAACTAGATTTTCGGAAGACCCAAAACCCTAAATATAGCAGACTGCACGAAGCCCGTGCCATCCTAGATCATCAGCAAGTGGCTTTCAGCTTTCTCCTAGATGTCGTACAAGACATCGAAAACTCGATAGTCGCATGCCGGGCTGGAATCCTCCATCCCAGCGTGATGAGTTCTAGGACACTACACCAAGAACTATCAAAATTGTCAAAATTCTATGGGAACAGATTCCCCGAATTCGAGGATCAAAACTCATTCGAAATCCAATCCTACCTTCGGGTTAGATGCTATATAACAACCGAAGAGATCATATACTTTGTCGACATCCCCATACTAGACCCTATCCAATATAACCAGTACCACCTGGAACCATTACCAACAAAGGTAAACGGCGAATTTATGGCCATAATCCCGGAAACCAAATATTTCTTAAATTCTGAAAAACGGACCATTCCGCATACACGGAAATGCCCGCAAGTAGGTCATACACACCTATGTCCAAACTATATGCAATCTCCCTCCAAAGCCGAATGCGAAATTGAATTTATAACAAATAGTGATACTTCTAAGTGTAAATTTGTAAAACTATCGATCGATAGCAACCAGGTTACACTACTCCTCGAAATTAATAGGTATCTATTGTTTTTCCCAAAGGGTGACACCATAACCGTCGTTCACAAAGACGGAGCTGAAACTAGAACCCTATTTGGCATCTACCTGGCCTCCCCAGGCAGCTTGCACTTAATTTACAAGAACCAGACCTTATTTGCTCCGAAGAATGAACTAGCTGGGAAACCGCTCATCATTGGAGACATTACACCAAAACTAAAGACGGAACAATTACCAGATCGAATCCTTAACTTAAGAGAATTAGAATTAGACTCATTAAATTTACAAGACTTCAGGCCTATTGAACGGTCTCGAATCCTAACTTTAATTAGCCCCAGTATTTGGACTATTATTTTGTATATCGCTATTATAGGACTATTACTTTATACCATGTATCGCTATTATAGAACTGTCAAAGGTAGACACAATGTATCGGACCAACTTTGATCAAAAAATGTCTTAGGAAGGGGCGAGTTACGTATAAATAATGTGATCATCACATTGTATCCACCATGCCTCCACCTTGATTCATCCTTGTCTCCGCCTTGTGTCACCTTGGTCTCCGCCTTGTCTCATCCTGGTTTTTGGCTTTTACTCCACCTTGTCTCGTTCTGGTCTCTATCTCGCCTCCGCCTTGTGTCATCCTGGTCTCCGCCTTGTCTCGTTCTTCGTTTCTCCATTGTTTATAATAAGTGAATAATTAGTTAAGTACGAGCCAAATTGTCTGTGCCCATATGGTCATCTCAATCTCAAATTGACGGTAAACTTCATTATTAGATTCCCAATAAAGTCAACCGAATCGGTGTTGTGATAGTAAAATGTAGGTAGCAATAGAGGGTGATTCCCTCCAAATTTCAACTTCCTAAACAAAAATCCGGATTTTAGGTGGTGGTTCAAACATTAAAAACGCTCTCCTGAAAAGTTGGGAAATTTGAGTTACCCACTTATTCACTGGGGCTGAACTCAGCCAGACTTTGATTCATATTACCCCTTTTGCCGTGCTCTTCTCACCTAATGAGCTATTTTTGCTTATCTTTTTCTCTTATTCAATAGTCCTCAAACATATATACAAGTTTTGGTTCGCAAACACAAACTTTAGTTTTTAAAAAGCAAACTTTTATTAACACACAGAAATTTAGGGTTTACACGTCACAATGGGTCGTCTTTGGCCGAATAGCAAGTTCTTATCACTTCAGGTAGGTTGTTTTAGTTCTTAGGTCTGCACACTACAACACAATTTATTCCCTACGAGTGCCAGCTTAACTAGTATAAATTCAACATCTTCCTTCGTCATTGTTATAGTGCCGTCTTTGGCCTGCTCGTAAGGCACTTACATAGGCAGTAAAGTGTATTCTGCTAAAGCATAAGAGTTAAGAAATAATATTGTTAAGGAACCTTGCGAAAGTTTCTAACACAATTCATGTGTTTCAGGTCGCTGAACAGATATGGGTGTGCGAAAAGGGGACGGTCACCAAATGGCAGGA
This sequence comes from Cyrtorhinus lividipennis, assembly GCA_019603395.1. Taxonomy (NCBI): domain Eukaryota; kingdom Metazoa; phylum Arthropoda; class Insecta; order Hemiptera; family Miridae; genus Cyrtorhinus; species Cyrtorhinus lividipennis. The sequence continues at coordinate 24,711,126 of CM034002.1, read as the reverse complement.
GGGCATTCAAGGGTACAAAGAGCACCTCAAAGCCAAAATCACCAAGAAAAACGACGCCGCCGAAGCCCGCAGAAAATAGCTCTTCAACGACAACACCTTCCGCCTATTCACCCGTTCCACTTTCACGATTAAAAAACAAAATTAAATTAATTTTTCTCTTCCGAAAAATGCAGAAACCAATCGATTTTGGTGACTTGAAAATCACGGTTGATCCGGCATAAGTGAGCGTTGAAATTTTATAATCGAAGTGCGCGAGGTGTTATTTACATTAATCTTTACGATGAAGTGTTTAAAATGGAATATAATAAAGATTAACGAAGTTGATGAGTTCAGTTGTTATCTACTTAGCGGCGGTACCCTTCATGAAAATAAGAGAAAAGATGAATAGGTACCTACCTCAATGAATAAAAATACTGAATGTCGTATTTGGGCACTTCTGACAGATTTTTGTTGTTTACTCCTTGAATAATTAGAGTGAATCTCTCCGGCCCAAAAATGTTTTTTGCAGCGTGTCTTGATCAGAATAAGCAAATGTCCGTCAGCCGTCCACGCAGATTTTGGTAGTATTTTCTAAAAAATCTGAAATTTGGGTCAGGGACCCAATTCCGGCTCTAGTTTGTCCTCAAACACATGCTCCACGTTGTCGAAATTTACCTTCCAATGGTACGAAAGAATCCTCGTAGAAACAGCCACCAACACGCCACCTCCGATAGCTTTAGTACTCGTATGTGCAGTTCTGTCTGCTCTATACAAAATGTAGTTAGGAAGGCCCAGTTCACTATCAGCCACCGTATCATCTAACCTGGTTCTGAGAAAAACAACAAATCGTAGTTTAGGGTAGGGCTCAAACATTTCATGGCAGCCAATTTGGTCCTCAATCTGGAATTAAATGTATCGGGTTAGGTCCGTTAGGTAGTGTTGATATGTAAGGAAGAGAGTCCGAGCACCTAGCAAGTTTGGTGTGGTGGTTGTGACGCAGAGGGGGCACCCCCTCCCGTCACGCTCCACCACCATCGTCGCGGAGCGTACGAGCGACCCCCTCTCTGCATCATTCCGTCCGATCCATTTGACCCTTATATATCAAATACCCTGTAATTATACTCCTTATTTCCCCATCCAAATCGTCGTTATCTATCACCCTCTCACCACCCATTATAATACAATAATACCACCGTCCCCTTTACATGGTAGCAGAACGTGGTTGTATAAGAGCAGGCGTCGTTGGAGCCGGTGGGGGCGGAGCGGACGCCCGGTGATGGTGGTGGATGTGGTGATCGTGGTGATGATGATGATGGGTTGGTGATGGTCGACAAGATGATGATGAGATCTATGGTCGTGGAGATCGGAAGTTGCGTATCCTGGCCCTGCAGCTGGAGGGTCTGTTGGGATCTGAGGGTGATATTGCACCTGTGCCATAGGAGGGATTGCACTGGTGGAAGTGCTCGTCCCGTTAGTAAGAAGAGGGATCCTAGGCGAGAGGCCGTGGACGACAGAAGCGAGGGCCGAAGGCGCTGTAGCGGGGTGGTGGTGGTGATGATGGTGCATATGAGGGGCGGGGGGGTGGCGGTTGCGGAGCGACAGGCGGCGGCGGCACAGACATGGGAATCTGTGGGAAGGGGTCCATGACCAATGGCGGAGGGGGGTGTGAGGATGTAGGGTGAGCGTAAGTGGGCGGCGGCGTAGGGTGGGGGTGCATTCTTGGGGGCTCCAGTGCCCAATCTCTCAGCTGATAACGCGGTCTCCTCAAAGTCCCTCCAGTTCCATTGCAATCATTGGATCTAATGGGAAGTCGTTGGTTCCTTTTTTATTATTTTAATTTATTTTATTATTAATTGATTAGTTGGCTTGACAATGACGTCTTCACGTCGAAAGCGCTCGCCCACCACACCAAACTTGCTAGGTAAGACGGACTCTCTTCCTCACATGGTCCTCAATCCTCTCACATTCTGGTAGTAAGCCGTCAAGCTGAATCGTTTTTTGAAGAGTTCAGCACCTGACGATAAGTCCCTTCTCTGCTCGACGATTCGTGAACACCCATTGGACATACCTAATGGTCAGATGAGGCTCACCGTTCTCTAGTCGCTGACGCAGCCCGATTTAAATCGCAGCCAGGATGAGTGGAACCGCCCCAACTTGGACATTTGCAATACCTCTTAAAACGATTTATGGCTTAGCCTCTTGGTCAATGAAATTGTTATATTATTGTTTACTGTGTTTTCTGTCTGTTGTTGCAATCACGATCTACTTGTTAAATATCCTTATTATTATATTGGGCTGTCAAGTCCGTGTTACATAAATAAATAAATGAGGAATAGGAAGTGGCGAGGAGTCAGGGTCAAGCCTCCACCCAATTTTCTTACTTCCTCGCCTTTTCCTTAGTGTAACAGGCTAGAAATCAACGCTGAATAACAAAATTTCATTTTATTAATCATCAAAAAAGCAGTCCATTATATAATTTCTTCAATTAAGATTTTTTTATTTTGTTTTGCGATGGAAAGGCGTTTTAAGGCTACATCAATCACAATTTTGTTTCCAGTTTCCTCATTAGCTCCATTAAAACAATAAAACTCTGCTTACAAACTACGCGAGTTCACACGCACTTAATTAACTTACAATGTTGAATTAACTTAAAATTGAATCGGGTTTAAATAACTGGTAAGCGAATACAATATGGTCGTTAACGGGTGAACATGTATTTATGGAAAAGTAGTTTGGTTTGACTAGAGGCCTAAATGTGGGACGTCCGTCGGTGAGAACAAGCCCAAAAGGAGACGTGATGAAGGAGGGAAGACGTAAAGGAAGACTAGTTTGTGTTGGACGTACAAAAATTCTCCACAAGGGTGCAATTATACACGACTATTGTCAATAATTTTAGACAAAATACTCTAAAATATGGCTTCACGAAAGAACTCAGTCACTATATAAGCAGCAGGCCCTTTAGGGTCGCGAGTACAACGTCTTTAAAGGCTTATCGACCGCAATGGTCGCTAAGCTGTTGAAGAAAAAAAAAATAATAATAATTAAGGTGTGCAGTGGTAACACTGCCACCTTCTCCCAGCATCGTCACCCTCCTCTGGTCCGCCATTGCACGTTTGAAGATCATCCCCTGGTGGACGGCTGGGCTGGGGAAACAAAAAAAACAGAGGCAGCCGACATCGAAACATCGACATTGTGATCAGCCTGCCCATCAGGTGGGCTGATCAGTAAATTATACACGACTATTGTCAATAATTTTAGACAAAATACTCTAAAATATGGCTTCACGAAAGAACTCAGTCACTATATAAGCCGTCTCTTTTATTGAAAAGAATAAATAAAATAGAAAGCAACTCTCGTTCAGGAATCAATTTTGATACATTGTTCCTAAAATGCGTACACGTGTGAGCTCATAATTGAAATTTAAGTGATTCTGTAGAGCTTGGTCAATAAATTATTACTTCGATAAATTAATCTTCGTTGTGTATCGGGCTAGCCCGTATTACTTATAAATAAAATATAATTAACGTAAAGGGTCTCGTCTCACATAAGGGAAGGCCCTTAACCGGATATCCCAAAAAAGTACACAATTTTTCATTCGATTTTTGTATGAAAGAAAAACAAAGAAGACATTCGGGGAAAGACTCAAGTACAAGTAAATTATAATTACTAAATTAATCAACGTTCAACATTTAAATGCCATTTTATAACTACATAACTCTTTTATTCCTATAGGTGGGTCACAGTGAGGATTGGGGCTATTCAATGTAACTGCCTCAACAAATTGAGTATTAAGTAATTAATCAATTAACTAAAAATATGATTTGATTATAGTTTTTTGAACACAATTTTCGATTTATTGGTGACTAACCGATTGCATAGTTAATTGATGTTTAGTTGGTCAATACCTGTTCTAACCTAAATGTTTAATGTGAGTGGTGATGACGGTTCTCAGCGCTTTCTCGCATACCTGCAACAAACTACAACTCCTTCCCTTGCTACTAAACAAATTTCTTGCGGAGCTATTTCTACTCAACCGCCACAATTAATGTTATTTCCATAGTATGAAGGAACTTTCTTGCTTTTCCTTGCTTTAGAAATTGGTTGGAAATTTAGGTTTGAGGGAACTCGATCTCACTTTTCTGGGTGACCCTTCGCTACTAAGTTCTTCCAATGATATGGCTCGTTTCAGTAATTTTGACTCGCTGATTTCATTCTCAATCCCAATACTGTGTTTACGCAACGATTTGATTGCTTTATCTACTCTTGACTCTTCTTTATTCTGATTCCTAATTTTATTTAAAAATCTTGACTCTTTTTGGTTGGTTATTCCTTGAATAATCAACCTATGTTTTCATGCAAATGGTCAACCTCTCCGATTCGGCTCAAAATTTTTTTCTGGACGTTTCATGATGTCCTGATCAAAAAAGGTCAATGTCCGTCCGCCGTACGCCGTCCATTGTCCACGCCGTTTTTGGTAGTAGAAAATGTTCTAAAAATCTGAAATTCGGGTCAGGGGTCTGTTCCCAGCCGAGATGGGTCCTCGAAACTTTTCAGCCCGATCGGACCAAATTTGGAGGGGGTAGGGGTCAAAATGTGTTTTTTGAAAAATGGATTTTCGAGATTTTGGGTGATTTAGGCGAGTGGGGTGTCATTATCCACTAAATTTTGGACGCTGAATCCAATAAAATGGGTCCCAGAACAATTGGCACCCACTGGAAGAAGTAATGGGTCAAATTGGGTATTTATTACCCAATTTGATTATGTGTTTTCGGGATTTCTGCTACCTAGGCGTGTGGGGTATCATTTTCCACTAAATTTTGGACGCTGAATTCAATGATGTGTGTCCCAGAACGATTGGCACCCACCGGAAGAAGTTATGGGTCAAAATGGGTATGTATCCACCCATTTGGTATGTGTCAGGATTTCTGGTACCTGGGCGTGTGGGGTATCATATTCCACTAAATTTTGGACCCTGAATCGATTGGAATGGGTCTGAGACCCGCCACACCCACTGTTTCCCCCATTCGAGGAATAACCAACCCGTGTGTAAGAATTTGCAGATTTTTTGGGTTTAGACTCGCTTTGAGCGCGGTTTAAATACATATCCAGGACAGTGGAGTTGGAAATTTTCAATGCTGCCCCGTTGCTTTCTGGATTGGTAATAGGGGATGAAGGACCTATTTGGGCTTGATTTGCAGCAGTCTCCAAATGGGAGTTGTCGGTATTTCCTTTGGTGTTTCTACTTTCTTTGTCTTAACTTCTTCTTCTTCTTTGTCAACTCCTTTTTTCCATGATAAAACCTCCTCATTGGCTACGTCCTTCTTCTTCCTTTCTTCTTCTTCAAGCCTTCTCTTCTGCTGCTCAGAGACTTGTCGTCTGTACTCATGCAACTCTTTAATTCTGTCGTAGGCGTTCAATTTCCTCGTTCCAGTCCTGTCCTTTTCCAAACTTTTCTTGAAATTGACGTACTTGTCAAACTCCGAAGTCTCGTCAGCGCCTGGAGTGTACGAGCTTCTTGGCCTCAAATACGGATTTTGTTCTAGAACCGACTGGGATCGATTTATCGGGCTTTTTGGGCGTAAAATGACGTCAGGCGCTTTGAGCCCAGCGTAGCCAAAATCGTCTCGCTGCAAATCCTCTAAATATTTGTTCACTCTTTCCAAACTTGACAGTTTCCCGTCGTTGAGGAGGTTGTCCAAAATGTCGGTTCGATCTTTGGACGAGTCACGAACGGGTGTGCAGTTTTGCACGGAGTCGCTAGTAGTTATGGTAACTTTCCGCCGAGGAGTTGGTGGTAAATCTCCTCTTGGTTCAGTCTTGTGCTCGTCTCTCGAGAGATACCTTCTCAGAGACTTGGTGGTGAATCCTAAAACAATAAAAATGAAAAGAAACAACCATTCAGAATGGTGAAACTACCGCTACGAAATATTAACTCATATGAAACAATACTATAAAAAAGTCGAGAAAACAACCAATGTCGATTCATTTTGTGGTTTGGTTGAGGGAAAGCTTTATTAATAATGCATAATAATGAATACAGTCTGAAAAGCGACAATATTAAGCAATAATTTCAGTTTCGTCTCAGACGTCGTGGAGTTCACATCGTGCCCGTGTCTCTTATCTGATCGTTTTTCTCTATCAGTGTCAATCCCGGAGTTTTGCGGAGTCGCGCCTTTGTCTTGGAGATAGGGTCCAAAGATATCGTACCGGCGGAGCTTGTTGTCATCCCAGATAATATGGATTGTGCCAAATGCTCGAGAGATCTTTTCTCGCCCAAGAAAACGGCGCGGTGTTTTGAATGCAAGAAGCAATTTCACCCTGCGTGCACTCGACTTAAAAGTACCGAGAACTTCAGGAAGCTGAAAATGGAGAAAAGGGAAAAATGGAAATGTGATTCCTGCGCAAAAAACAAGATCACTCCGTCAAAAAAAATGAGGATACCTTCTCGGGAGACGAGTCGGAGAGGGAGGAAACTGGGGAGACAATAGAAAATTCCTCTACTGCTAAGGTGTTGTTGGAAATTAACCGCAAGATGTCAACGGTTACCGGTGATCTGCGAGATTTAAAAGAGGCAATGAACTTCATGAACGCTCAATTTGATAAGTTTGCTGAGGAAGTATCAACGCTGAAGAAAACCGTGTCGGGGCTTTCGGAGGAGAACAATCGGCTGAGGTCTACGGTGGGGGAGCTACAGATGAAGTTGGACCATCTTGAACAGGACTCTAGAAGGGCAAACGTCGAGATCCATGGAGTTCCTGAGTCGGGAAACGAAGACTGCGTCGGAATCGCAGAAGAGGTAGCCAAACTTCTGAATGTGGACTGCGGTACCGTGACCCGAGCCTACAGAGTCGGCCCACCTCGGAAGAGCGGTCCCAGGAAGATACTGGTGTTGATGTCGTCGCCGGATATCCGGGAAAATATGGTTCGGGCAGCCAAGGCCAATAAGACCCTCACGGCGAAAATGCTTCATGGACAATGGCCTGGTGAGCGCATCTATGTCAACGAAAACTTGACTTCTTTCCGAGCCGAGCTTCTTCGTCACGCGAAATCAAAGGCTAAGGAAAGGAACATTAAGTACGTTTGGATAAAAAATTTTGTTGTGCACACGAGGAAATCAGAAGGCAAACAGGTGAAAATTGTCAAGTCCCTTCAGGACGTGGACCGCCTATAGGGTGGTTCCCGATTGGATAGTTCATGCTGTTATCGCTTCCTTCATCATGAATAACAATTTTTTGTCGGGAATTACTGATGGGCTGAGTGTCGATTGTATGCTGTATGATAGCTTCGAACAGGTGAAACAAACTCATAACATTAAAAATACATTTTCCATTATCCTACAAAATATTCGCAGCCATAGTAGAAACTTCAATAATTTTGTTGCATGGATAAATTCACAAAATATCTCCCCTCATATTATTGTTCTTACAGAGACTTTTGGTGGTGATCACGATCTAAATACTATACAACCACTGCCGGGATACGACGTTTTCAGTACAAAATCAAATAAAAATAGGAATGACGGGGTGGTCGTCTACTCCCGAGAAACTTTTCGATGCATGGCAGTCGAGCTGAACTATTCCAGCTTTAGTGGGCTGAAAGTGGAGTTTTCGAGTGCTGGGGAACCCTATGTTTTGTATGCGGCTTACAGATCCCCGAGTGGTTCTCCGGTCGCCTTCCTGGATGATCTTGATTCACTTGTGTTGGAGAGCCGGGGTATAAAAAATTGTGTGTTCATGGGGGACATTAACATTGATCTTCTTAGTCCAAATAATACTGAGGTACAAGCCTATAATTCCATTTTGATAGCCTCTGGTTTTGAGCATGTCATAACAGCCTGTCCCACGCGTCAACAAAATCTATCCTCATCATGTATTGATCACATAGCCGTAAAATCTCCTTCGCGTAATCTATACCCTGCTGTCGTGGCAT
>CM034002.1:24682978-24703193 GCA_019603395.1 Cyrtorhinus lividipennis | reverse complement strand
CGACTGTACTGATCATTACTCTATCATGCTGTTCATTGACTGGTTGCCTCTAGAAATTCACACGCCAGATGCGCCAACTAAAAAGCTGGATCTGTCAGTACTAAAAAAGGATCTGGCTGGTATTAATTGGAGGAGCTCTATTCTCTACGCGATGTAAATACTGCTGCTGCCATGGTGACGAACATTGAGAATGTCGATCGAGGCCGCTTCGAAGTGGTGCAAGGTCGTTTCCCTAAAGTAAAAAGCTCACGCCATGGTTACGAGTGGCTTGGTCGTGGCTATGAGAAAGCGGGATAGGTTGGGGAGGTTGTTATGGAAGCAGCCTTTCAACCTTGCTCTAAAGCAAAAATTTACACGATATCGAAATTTGATCGTAGAACTTGTTAGGAAAGCTAGGCACGGCATATAAAGGAAATTGGAGCAAGCCGGAAATGACCCGAGAAGGTTTGGTCATTCATGCCAGTACCTTCTGTAGGCGAGCGCGGGGCTCCGGGGAGTCCCTACGTCGATGAAGTGATGAAGAAAAGCCGATCATCGAGAGATCAAGCAGTTGTGAAGGCGTGTGGTGAGTTGAATGAGTACTTTTGTGGTACCCCCATACTGCTTCACTCATCATGTACCTCATCTGTCTTTCGCACCCCATCATTGTAAATGATTAGAGATGGTTTACATAGGTGGGTAATGTTATGATACACTCCCCCACACCGCACGGAGCTTGTCTCTTGGTGTTGGGGTATTTCCTACCCGCGTTCGGTTCTTTATTTTAATCTTTATCCCTTACTTCTGTATTGTATTTTATATTATCCTTCATTTCTTGATTCTACCTTGGTTTGTTCTGTGAAGAACCAATGTTTTTATTTATTTATTCATTTATTTGTTTTTGTTAATTTTTTAGACGCAATGTATTGTGCAACTATACGAGGAATAAACTTTCAATTCATTCATTCATTCATTCATTAATTCAAAAAAATTGGGTGATTATTGAAGGAATAACCAACCAAAACCAGGATGAGACAAGGCGGAGACCAGGATGAATCAAGGCGGAGGCGAGATGGAGACCAGGGTGAGACAAGACGGAAACCAGAACGAGACAAGGTGGAATGAAAGGCGGAGGCGAGATGGAGACCAGAACGAGACAAGGTGGAATGAAAGGCAAAAACCAGGATAGACAAGGCGGAGACAGGGGTACACAGGCGGAGGCGAGATGGAGAAGGGTGAGACAAGACGGAAACCAGGACGAGACATGGTGGAGTAAAGGCGAAGACACCGCAATTCTTACACAAGGTTGTTTATTCCTCGGACCAGGCGCATGGAGACTCTTTCTTCAACATGGGGGAAAACATGGGTGCGGTACGTCCCAGACCCATTCCAATCGATTCAGTGTCCATGATTTAGTGGACAATGATACCCCACACGCCTAGGTTCCAGAAATCTCAAAAACACATATTCAAAATGGGTAATATATACCCAATTTGACCCATAACTTCTTTCAGTGGGTGCCGATCGTTCTAGGACCCATTTTATTGGATTCAGCGCTCAAAATTTAGTAGAAATGATACCCCGCCCAGATCTCCCAAAATTTCGATAATCCATTTTTCAAAAAACACATTTTGTCCCATACCCCGCCCAAATTTGGTCTGATCGGGCTGAAAAGTTTGGAGGACCGTCCTAGCCGGAACAGACCCCTGACCCAAATTTCAGATTTTTAGAAAATTTTCTACTACCAAAAACGGTGTGGACGGCGGACGGCGTACGGACCAACCGTGTGTAAGAATTTGCAGCGTTTTCTGATCTAGACACATTGAAACGTCCAGAAAACATTTTTGAGCCGAATCGAGAGGTTAACCTTTTGCATGAAAACATAGGTTGATTATTCATGGAATAACCAACCAAAATAGGTACAGAAGCAGTCTGTTCCATGTTCCGAGAGAGATTCTGATTGTAAGCTTCCGAGAAATTCCAACATATCCATTTGACCACGAGTTGCTTACGACTTAAAACCGTACAATTTGAAGTCGTACCGCTCAGACCCGACAGCAGCGAGGAGACCCACCCTTGGGAAACTCGAAACCCAGACATCCGTCGCCGCAGGACCACCAGCAAAGCATTTTCTCACGGGCCGTGAGAAAACTCGAGCGCTGAGAAATCCGCAACATTTCGGATTTTGAGGCGCTCTCAAAAGCTCCACGTGTCCGGCGATCAGCAGATGGAAGACACCGCCCATCGAGCGATTGGATATTTCGAGATCCACCCACTGCCTACCCCACCGAATAATATCCTCCTTCGAACCCCCTCCAGAGTTGGGAGCAATTTTGGGACGCCTAAAACCAAACGATTGGCTGAGGGGTGGCCCAAGGAAAACTTGCGCAAACTTTGGGCCCAGTGAGAAAACACGAGAAACCGAGGAAAAGCATTCTATGTCAGCAGTGAAGTGTGTGCTTCGACAGCCTTAAAGACCGCTAGAATCACGAGCGGACCGCAGGAGTTCAAGTTCGACCCGGAACACGCTTTGGACCCAGCAAAACCCCTGGAGAACTCGGCCCTTAGAATCTGCACTACAGCAGCCACTCGAAGGCCTCCAGAAGAACAGGCGAGGTAGGAAAGAACATTAGAATCAATCTGGTGAGCTGATAGGTAGGAATTTATTTGTCAAAATTTCTCATGCTAATATTTTATAGATTATCTCAATTTTGAAAAATATTAATTACCTATCAAAACAGTTGTTCTTTTCTCCTCCTTGCAAGTCCAAAGGTTGCGTCTAGGCATTGGGTGGGCAAACAGAATTCCTGGCAGTGATGTCCGCTTAGAGGCTAAAACTGGCAGGAATATAACTCTTACAGTTGCCTTCGTGTTTAAGTAGGTAACTCGACTTATCCAGGTTCAGTTTTGAAGGCGTAACCGGTTCCTTGAGTTCTCACTTTGGTGCGAGAGAACTGTTGGTGCATGAATGGTTAACTGCACCTGGACACATGTTATCCATTCACGACATCCGTGTGTATTTAGTTAACATGACCTAACCAACTATGTTCTCAAATCATGAGATGGACAAAAACGCCATCGATATAACTCCGTTTCAGCCAACGCCCGACTTGGCCACCTATCACAACAAAGGTAACACGATTCGCTTCCTTTATGGCAGTTAACTCATTTTGGGAAAATTCGACTTGACCATATATTCACTGGAGTGGCAGATATACCCGACCATGAGAGGGGGTATGCCCCTACCCATGGTCTCTGGGATTCCCTGAGGTGGGGGTGAGCTGAAGGCTTCCCCCTTCTGAAATTAATTGCAAATGTTCTGTTTTTTGTTTTTGTTTTTTTTTGTTTTTCTTTTTTTTTTTCTTTTTGTCAGTAGCCACTATTATTTGGTGTCGAAGTTTACTCACAAATACAACACACAATACACACAGTCTTAACAAATTGTAATGAGGATAACAAACACGGCGTAAAGGGAATGAGGTTAGTGAACGGTTACAAAACAAAGAGAACTGAAAACACCAATTAAAATTCACCCGATTAAAGGTAAAATGCGAAGAACGAATAGTCCAAACAATCTTACTAGCCCGAAGGTTAAATTGAGCTTGTAGGTTAAATTTGAGATCAGAGTTTTTCATATCATAAAGTTGGAGTGATTTGAAAATCTATTTCACGAAACCTCGGGTTTGCTCAGATACGCAGTTTATTTGACCATTCATGAGTTAGGCTCGTACGGACAGGTTGCGTTAGTGATCGAGTTCAGGCCTTCCCATACCTAAGAATCCTACCCTGACTCCTCCAGTTCACGTTTGACATTCCATTAATTTTCTGCGAGTTTTCACGTCAAAACCAAAATTTCCGCATTTACAGCGACTCAGACGGCAATCAGCAAGACTGTTTTGTGAAAATAATTTAATAAATTCCAATACGTTACAAATCTCAGCTTCCAATGATAAAAACGTTGCAAATTCTTTCACATGGGTAGGTCCTTGGTCCAGGAGCATGGAGACTCATTCCAATCGGTTCAGCGTCCAAAAATTAGTGGGAAACAATACTTCACACGTTTAAATCGTCGAAAATCTCAAACATGGGGAAATGGGCAAAATGGTGGATGGGCATGTCCAAATTTAGTGTGAAATGATCCCCTACACGCCTAGGTGCCAGGAATCTCGAAAAAACACATTTAAAATGGGTAGTATAGTAATCAATTTTGACCCATAACCTCTTCCAGGGGTTCCCTTACTCGTTCCTTTACTCACTGCGATATGAGCCTGAAGTCTGAGAGACAAGCACCATTCCACCTTCGAATTCGATTATGGCCTCAGCGACGCGCGTCGATAGTCTCATGTCCAAATGATTGGTCGGCTCGTCGAGCAGAAGAAGATGCGGGGGCCTGCCAGGCCAAATAGGCGAAACGACCCGACACCGTTGACCGTCCGACAGCTGCCGAGTCGGGCAAACCTGCTGCCTTCCGGTCAGACCGTAGCGGCCGATGATTTTCCTCATTTCCTCTTCTTCTTTCACATCGGGGAAACTCTTCAACATGTAGTCCAAAGGCGAAATATCCAGATCGAGCACCTCGTGGAGTGCTGGTGGTAGCGGGCGATTCTCAAATGGGAGTTCTTTCGAATCATACCCTCAGTCGGCACCAACAGACGACATTGAAGAGAACAAAAATGCAGTAGACTTGCATTATATATATAAAAAAGAAATACATAATAATATTAGTATAATGAAAAATATAAAAATACTCACCTCGCCATACAAGAGTTTTAACAGGGTACTTTTCCCAGCTCCGTTTGGCCCAACAAGCGCCAACCTTGTGTCTAAATCGATTCCAAATTCGAGATTTTTGTAGATCCACGGAGTGCTCTCGTTTATCTGAAGCTCACTTCTGAAAAAATAAATAAACAACAAATCTCGATTGTGAATCTATTTTTTGACAATTAGATCGAGTCAAAAAGGGATTATAATTGTCATTTGCCAATGCAATGCGACAGTGAGTTTTTCGGCGGGCCGTTCAGCCTTATGTAACCTTCTTTCGGAGTGGGGCTGCTGCTGGAAACCCCCGTCTCACAGCGGCTCCGACAGGAGACCAGGGTGAACAAGGCGGAGACCAGGATGAATCAAGGTGGAGGCATGGTGGATACAAATCGTAGACAAGGTGGGGCGAGGTGGAGACCAGGCCAAGACAAGGGGAGACCTGGATGACACAAGGCGGAGGCGAGATGGAGACCAGAACGAGACAAGGTGGAATGCAAGGCGGAGGTGAGATGAAGACCAGAACGAGACAAGGTGGAGTAAAAGGCAAAACCAGGATGAGACATGCGGAGGGACCAGGGTGACACAAGGCGGAGACCAAGATGAATCAAGGTGGAGGCATGGTGGATACAAATCGTATGACAAGGTGGGGCGAGGTGGAGACCAGGCCGAGACAAGGCGGAGACCAGGATGACAACACGGCGGAGGCGAGATGGAGACCAAGAACGAGACAAGGTGGAATGAAAGGCGGAGAAACTGGATGAGACTGGGCGGAGGAAACCGGAACAAGGACGAGACAAGGTGGAGTAAAAGGCAAAAACATAGGTTGATTATTCAAGGAATAACCAAACAAAACCAGGATGAGACAAGGCGGGAGACCAGGATGACACATGGCGGAAACCAGGATGAATCAAGGTGGAGGCATGGTGGATACAAATCGTAGACAAGGTGGGGCGAGGTGGAGACCAGGCCGAGACAAGGCGGAGACCAGGATGAGACATGGTGGAGTAAAAGGCAAAGGACACTGCAATTTCTTACACAGAGGTTGGTTATTCCTCGGACCAGGCGCATGGAGACTCATTTCTTCAACATGGGGAAAACAGTGGGTGCGGTACGTCCCAGACCCATTCCAATCGATTCAGTGTCCATGATTTAGTGGACAATGATACCCCACACGCCTAGGTTCCAGAAATCTCAAAAACGCATATTCAAAATGGGTAATATATACCCAATTTGACCCATAACTTCTTTCAGTTGGTGCCGATCGTTCTAGGACCCATTTTATTGGATTCAGCGCTCAAAATTTAGTAGAAAATGATACCCCGCCTAGATCTCCCAAAATTTCGATAATCCATTTTTCAAAAAACACATTTTGTCCCATACCCCGCCCAAATTTGGTCTGATCGGGCTGAAAAGTTTGGAGGACCGTCCTAGGCCGGGAACAGACCCCTGACCCAAATTTCAGATTTTTAGAAAATTTTCTGCTACCAAAAACGGCGTGGACGGCGGACGGCGTACGGACCAACCCGTGTGTAAGAATTTGCAGCGTTTTCTGATCTAGACACATTGAAACGTCCAGAAAACATTTTTGAGCCGAATCGGAGAGGTTGACCTTTTGCATGAAAACATAGGTTGATTATTCATGGAATAACCATCCAAAATAGGTACAGAAGCAGTCTGTTTCCATGTTCCGAGAGAGATTCTGATTGTAAGCTTCCGAGAAATTCCAACATATCCCATTATGACCACGAGTTGCTGTACGACTTAAAACCGTACAATTTGAAGTCGTACGCTCAGACCCGACAGCAGCGAGGAGACGACACCTTGGGAAACTCGAAACCCAGACATCCGCCGCCGCAGGACCACAGCAAAGCATTTTCTCACGGGTCGTGAGAAAACTCGAGCGCTGAGAAATCCGCAACATTTCGGATTTTGAGGCGCTCTCAAAAGCTCCACGTGTCCGGCGAGTCAGCAGATGGGAAGACACCGCCCATCGAGCGATTGGATATTTCGAGATCCCACCACTGCTTACTTCACCGAGTAAAATCCTCTTTCAAACCCCCTCCAAGAGTCTGGAGCAATTTTGGGGACGCCTAAAACCAAACGATTGGCTGAGGGGTGGCCCAAAGGAAAACTTGCGCAAACTTTGGGCCCAGGAGAAAACACGAAAAATCGAGGAAAACTATTCTATGTCCAGCAGGTGAAGTGTGTGCTTCGACAGCCTAAAAGACCGCTAGAATCACGAGCCGGACTGCAGGAGTTCAAGTTCGGCCCGGAACACGCTTGGACCCAGCATAACCCGCTGGAGAACTCGGCCCTTAGAATCTGCACTATGGCAGCCACTCGAAGGCCTCCAGAAGAACCACCCTCTCCGACCTTCCAGAAGAACAGGCGAGGTAGGAAAGAACATTAGGATCAATCTGGTTGAGCTGATAGGTAGGAATTTATTTTGTCAAAATTTCTCATGCTAATATTTTATAGATTATTTCAAATTTGAAAAAATATTAATTACCTAATCAAAACAGTTGTTCTTTTTCTCCTCCCTTGCAAGTCCAAAGGTTGCGTCTAGGCAATGGGTAGGCAAACAGATTCCTGGCAGTGATGTCCGCTTAGAGGCTAAAACTGGCAGGAATATAACTCTTACAGTTGCCTTCGTGTTTAAGTAGGTAACTCGACTTATCCAGGTTCAGTTTTGAAGGCGTAACCGGTTACCTTGAGTTGCTCACTTTGGTGCGAGAGAACTGTTGGTGCATGAATGGTTAACTGCACCTGGACACATGTTATCCATTCACGACATCCGTGTGTATTTAGTTAACATGACCTAACCAACTATGGTTCTCAAATCATGAGATGGACAAAAACGCACATCGATATAACTCCGTTTCAAGCCAACGCCCGACTTGGCCACCTATTCACAACAAAGGTAACACGATTCCGCTTCCCTTATGGCAGTTAACTCATTTTGGGGAAAATTCGACTTGACCACTTATTCACTGGAGTGGCAGATATACCCGGACCATGAGAGGGAGTATGCCCCTACCCATGGTCTCTGGGATTCCCTGAGGTGAGGGGTGAGCTGAAGGCTTCGCCCCTTCTGAAATTAATTCGAATGTTCTGTTTTTTTTTTTTTTTTTTTTTTTTTTTTTTCTCTTTGTCAGTGGCCACTATTTATTTGGTGCTCGAAGTTTATTCACACAAATACAAACAGTTCTTAACAAATTGTAATGAAGGATAACAAACACGGCGTAAGGGAATGAGGTTAGTGAACGGTTACAAAACAAAGAGAACTGAAAACAACCAATTCAAATTCACCCTGATTAAAGGTCAAATGCAAAGACGAATAGTCCGAAACAAATCTTACTAGCCCGGAAGGTTAAATTGAGCTTAATATTGTGCCTAAGGGTGTGCATAAAGATGAGCAAAAGCTTAGAGATCATTTCATGAGCAAAAGCTCATTGATTAGAGAGATCTCCCCTGTGCGATCAAGTTTTCATATGCATAAAGTTGAGTGATTTGAAAATCTATTCACGAAACCCGTCGGGTTTTGCTCAGATACGCACTGTATTTGACCATTCAATGAGTTAGGCTCGAACTGACAGGTTGCGTTTAGTGATCCGAGTTCAGGCCTTCCCCATACCTAAGAATCCTACCCTGACTCCTCCAGTTCACGTTTGACATTCCATTAATTTTCTGCGAGTTTTCACGTCAAAACCAAAATTTCCGCATCTAGCAGCGACTCAGACGGCAATCAGCAAGACTGTTTTGTGAAAATAATTTAATAAATTCCAATACGTTGGACAAATCTCAGCTTCCAATGATTAAAAACGTTGCAAATTCTTTCACAGGGGTAGGATCCTTGGTCCAGGAGCATGGAGACTCATTCCAATCGGTTCAGCGTCCAAAAACTAGTGGGAAACAATACTTCACACGCCTAAATCGTCGAAAATCTCAAACATGGGGAAATGGGCAAAATGGTGGATGTGGCCATGTCCCAAATTTAGTGTGAAATGATACCCCTACACGCCTAGGTGCCAGGAATCTCGAAAAAACACATTTAAAATGGGTAGATAGTATACCAATTTTGACCCATAACCTCTTCCAGGGGGTTCCCTTTACTCGTTCCTTTACTCACTTGCGATATGAGCCTGAAGTCGTGAGAGACAAGCACCATTCCACCTTCGAATTCGATTATGGCCTCAGCGAGCGCGTCGATAGTCTCCATGTCCAAATGATTGGTCGGCTCGTCGAGCAGAAGAAGATGCGGGGCCTGCCAGGCCAAATAGGCGAAAACGACCCGACACCGTTGACCGTCCGACAGCTGCCGAATCGGGCAAACCTGCTGCCTTCCGGTCAGACCGTAGCGGCCGATGATTTTCCTCATTTCTTCTTTCTCTTTCACATCGGGGAAACTCTTCAACATGTAGTCCAAAGGCGAAATATCCAGATCGAGCAGCTCGTGGAGATGCTGGTGGTAGCGGGCGATTCTCAAATGGGAGTTCTTTCGAATCATACCCTCAGTCGGCACCAACTACAGGACATTGAAGAGAACAAAAATGCAGTAGACCATTGCATTATATATATAAAAAAGGAAATACATAATAATAGTAGTATAACGAAAAATATAAAAATACTCACCTCACCATACAAGAGTTTTAACAGGGTACTTTTCCCAGCTCCGTTTGGCCCAACAAGCGCCAACCTTGTGTCTAAATCGATTCCAAATTCGAGATTTTTGTAGATCCACGGAGTGCTCTCGTTATATCTAAAGCTCACATTCTGAAAAAATAAATAAACAACAAATCTCGATTGTGAATCTATTTTTTGACAATTAGATCGAGTCAAAAAGGGATTATAAATTGTCATTTGCCAATGCAATGCGACAGTGAGAGCAAAGCGTCGAAATCGTATTTTTCTAACTGCAAAATCGGGGTTTTCACCAGGCTCGTCCATTGAGGTGGCCGTGCGAGGGGGATGAGAGCAACGAAGCTGAAGAAACCCGACGATAGCAACGGCGGCGGGAGCAAAGCGTCGAAATCGCCTTGTTCCAACTGCAAAATCGAGGTTTTCACCAGGCACGTCTATTGAGGCGGCGTGCGAGAGGACAAGAGCAACGAAGCTGAAGAAACCCGTCGATAGCAACGGCGGCGGGAGCAAAGCGTCGAAATCACGTTGTTCTCACAATGAAATCGGGATTTCCTGCCAGGCTCTTCCACCGAGGCGGCGCGCGAGGGGGAAGAATGCCCTGCAGCTTAAGGCCAGACGAACAATGAGGCGCAGGCGACGCTATAACTAATTCATGGACTCCTCTAAATTCCTATACATTCAGAAAATAGTACGTAACGATCATCTGGTAACTCTCTTGTTAAAACGAATGCTCCATGGGTTCTCATACTCTTCAAATATGTATTCACTTTTTCGAGGCATTAATTTCTTTGTTTTTGTAAAGCAAGTTCAATGACAAAAATTCGTCATCTGATACGAACTCAGAACATTACCCAACATGATTAGTTAACCTATTTATATATCTACCAAGCTCCACCGCTTTGCTAACTCAACTGCTATCCAATGTGCGCCAGACACCTAAGCTGCTCTGCCCCGAATGTCCACACAGACTAAAACGCTCTAGTTAAGCAAGGCAACGAAAGTAACGGAGACGGGAGCAAAGCGTCGAAATCTCGTTGTCATAAGAGTACCGGGATTTTTGGTCAGGCCCGTCCATTGAGGTGGCAAGCGTGGGGAAGAGAGCAACGAAGCTGAAGCAACACGTCGAAGTCACGTGAAATGAACTCGGGATTTCCTGCAAGGCCCGTTCATTGAGGCGGCGTGCGAGAGGGAAGAAGGCTACGAAGCTGAAGCAACGCGGCAAAAGCAATGGCGGCAGGATCGAAACGTCGAAATCGCGTTGTCCTAACAATAAAATCGGGGTTGTCGCCCCGAAAGCAAAACGATTGACGCTGTTATAAATCGAACTCACCTGAACCATAATGACGGGCGAGGTATGGTGCCGCACGATGGAAAGAAAAAAGTGACGGTTTTGTCGGAAATCACTTTTTCCGTCAGCCCTTGAGCGGCCATTTTGGCGAGCGTTTTCTCTTTGGATTGAGCTTGACGGGCTAATTTGGCCGAGCCGTGACCAAACCGAGCAATGTAGTTCTGAAATAAAATATAAATAAATAATAATAATAATAACAACTACAAGAAAGAAAGAATATAAGAAACTAAACGATAAAATTACATGTTTTCTGATAAAATTCTTTTGGAACAGTGGTCAATAGAGCTTTTCACATGCATGTTCTTGCACAGGCCTGCGAGCAGACTCTCTGTGCCCTAGCAGGCTGCAATAATGTCCCTTGAGTGGGTGGCGGGACACGGGCATTGAGGGCAACGAAAAAAGCCGATGAGCTTGTCAGGAGAGGCTCCAAAACACCCTTTGTGGTGTAGGTTTACACAAAAGTTTCTTCAAAGCTGCCATCTAGGAGTGGACGTACATGAAACACGCGGACAGATAGCGGAATATTGAGGGACATGTCTACAGTAAGCGTACGGTGGCGAAACCCCATCCAGCGCAGTGACCTAAAAGCGATAGTTGGCCTACTAACAGCTAAAGGCTTCGCTCCTCTGCATTTTCACCTAAACCGCGTAGGGGTGACTCAATCAACAACCCTAAGCAGACTCTGTGAGGAAGTAGTTGAAACTGCAACTCATATAATCTTTGAGTGCCCAGCACTCACATCCCATGGGACACAAACCGCAATGAGAACCATACCCAGCAAAAAGTTAGTCCACAACTGGGGCTGTTTATGGACTAAAAATGAGACACCTAAGAGAAACACAACAAGCCACCAGGCTTCCGCGCATGGGGCTCCCTCAAACACCTCCTCTAGGTGTCTGCTACCATCTACGCATGAACTTCAGCTCTTCAGGTTTTAAGGCTCCCCATACACGACGGAGCCAACGGGCCAAATGTCCCCGCGCCGAGCCAAACTCGCCCGTATATGGGAAAGGAAAGTGGCTCGATGTGGCTCGGCGAAAAAATGCTGGATTTTTGGACGATCCAAAATCCACGGAGCCGAGCCACCGAGCCAAACTTTGGACCGTCCGTGTGTGGGGATTCGCGGAGCCAAATGGACTCGGGGCAAATAGTGGCTCGGCCGTGTTCGGCTTATCGCCATGACAACAAGCTGATCGATGACGTCACTCCTTTCAGCCTACGACACTGACAATGATTTTATCAATGACGAATGATCTATTTTTTATTATTGACTTTATATTACTATGATTTTATTATTTCATATGATTTTATATTTGATAAAAAAAGAAATAGCTGTGGTAAATTTCAGTTTTTCATAAGTGCAGCCACTTGCTAAATACCGAAGCGTTGCAGTTAATCTTTCATGAGGCGTGATGGCTTGCCTCATATTCGTGTCCTGCCTTTGGATCATGGGTGTCACCATATTGAGCAGCATATTGTATGTTGCCTCATTGATCCTGGGGTAATTACGCCAGTCCGCGGGTTCAAGGGTGAGGTGTTCAATCAACCGGACATGCGTTATTTGGTTTCTAGCCGATAACCATTCTTTCTGCCATACCCTTTTTCGTTTATTCTTCTTCTTAATATAAATGCAAACGGCAACGGCAGCTAAATTCATCAACTCCTGGTTATTCATAGGTGAAACAAGTGAACCGATTCAAGCACTTTTCCCACATCTTCAACAAGTTTTTCATGAAAGGCGATAAACAGCTGGGTTCACATCTGGCTCGGCAACCAGACTGGACTGGCTCGGCCGTGTGTGACCCTCAAAATTTGGCCCGGAGCCAAATGGACTCGTTGGCTTGGCTCCGAGCCGAATGGCTCCGTCGTGTATGGGGGCCTTTAGTTGTTACCATTTGGTGAAGGTGAGCAGATATGGACATAGTACAAAGCGTAAAGGAACCCTTACGGTTGCACTTGTTGGCTTGCTGACGAAAAAGATGGCCCAAATTGACCGTAAATTCGTTCAAGGGCTCAAAAAAAAATTCTCCACTGATTTCATGAACTATTTGAGCATGGACGATCCGAAATCTCACGTAAATTGCTTTGTAAAGTGGTAAATAAAATCACAAAAGAAACACTGATGAGAGGGAACAGTCATTTCGCCACAAAAGTGTCATTTACTTATTTATTTTTATTTATTTCACATCTACGGGCGAACCCAATTAACAAAGAAATAGATTAGGCAGACAGAACGGAAAGCAGATAGCAGTACAAACGACAGGGCACCGAAACAAGTCAGTGACGAGGGTACAGGAGACGATGAAGCTGGGGTCTGGAGACGGTGAGGAAGTCAACATCCTGTGATGAGATGAGGAGGTTACCAAGGTGGGGGGGGGGGGGGGTGGTGGAGCAGGTAATTCGTCAAGCTGAAGGGCACAGCAAAACAATTCACTAGCATGTGCACCAATGCGGGGGGCTCGCAGGCCAATGAGGGATAACAGAGAGGAGCAATCGACACGGCCAGAAAAGAGAGCGTGGAGAAAAATGACATCAGCGCCACTGCAACTGGTTGGAACCAAGGTGTTCTGCGAACGCGTTTGACCCGATCCCGCGTTCCCTCAACCACCGCCGTTCTCTCCGCCTCTTTTCTCCTCTCGCCGTCCTTGGTTGGTTTCCCTTTTATGACCAACCCACGTTTTCATGAAGGTCAACCTCTCATTTTTCCCCAAAATTTTACCGATTGCGTTTTGAGGTGAATAGATCACAACACGCTGCAAATTCTATCACAGGGGATAGAATAGAATTTTAAGGTCGGTCGTTATTTCGTGCTCATTATACAGGGTGTCCCACAAATTGTCCCCCACCCTCTCTCCCTAAAATCTTATAATGAGAGCAAACAAAATTGTTTTTTTTTTTTTTTTTTCAAATCAAACATCCTTATTTCAATTGGGAACTCTAATTTTTGTTGCAGATTCACCTCAAACAATTTTTTCCAATGCACGCAACCGGTTCAGCGAGCACGCAAAGTTGTGCAACCCCAAAATTGTCAAATAGTGACGGATTGTGAAATCTAATGTATGACACTTGAATTCTCACTGTTTTCAAACACTAATTCACGAGATGCTATCCGCACCTTGATTCAGAATAAAGAATCGAAATTAATTTACACACTAAACTAAATTACGTAGTTTACACTCTAAATTAGGTGTGTATCTGCCTCGAAAAATGGCCATTTAAATACCACCTTTTATTCTTGACGACCTGCCCAATAATGGCTCAGTATGTTCTTTAGAATTAGGGGAGACCGAGTTGCTCATCCTGATTATATCCGATATTTTTATTCGCTACTAATTTAAAGTCCGTGTGACGTCGTACGTTCATGATGGAACGACCGTACACTGAGTTAGTCATCAATTTGAAGAGGTTTGATTCAAAGGTGGACTTGGCTTCTTGTCTCTTCCGGGTATTTAGATCGATGAAAGGTTTCATCCAAGCAGATTGCTCAAATGAAATCACGCGGTGAACGTGTTTCAATTTCAAGCCGAGATGTAGGTAGAGTTGCAACGTCTTATAGTGACATACGTATTTTTTCTTGTCAAATAACGTGGTAAGCAGTTTCGGTTCTTGACTAGTAATATTGTATTGATCCGCCAAGTCTAGACAAAACGGTGATAAAAGTTCGGCGTTTATTTCCATTTTTTGAGGAGCCACAGGATACGAATTATGCAAATCGTGTAATTCGGGACCGTATATCAAATCGACTTCTAAATGTAACCCGTGGGTGACACGTCGGAGACGGAAGAAAAATCAATGTCATTAATCTCGGATCTGCTAAGCCATTGGAAGTTTTTTTGCGGGAGAATTTCTGACAAAGCTGTCCGTATAAATTGGTACAGTCCAAATAGACTATCCAAGAAGTGGGCTCGGAAGGATCGTAGTTTTCGACCATTGGATTGTTTAGCTTGGGACGTATCTGTGTGAAATTTGAGACAAACCCCCTCGAATCCCGCTCTCGATCATGATGTACTGTTCAATGTCAGTGATTAAGTCGAGTTGAACGTTCGTCATTTTTAGCATCGCGTTCCAAGAGAGTCCCGGTGTAGAATAAACGTTTAACGGCTCGATTTCGTAATTATTCAGTATCATTGATCTAAATTTTTGAAAAATTGACGCCAAGTGTAACGTATCAGTGAGCAAGTATAAATTATGATATTGCTCCATGTTGTTCACCTTAAATTCCGACCATACACGTTGCGCATGATTGTAATCTTCGTCGCTGATATGAGTCATTGTGAGATCATTGAAAAAGCGGATTTCGGAGGTAGGTTTGTTTCTTCAAAATTTTTTCTACTCGTCATATAAGTATAAGGGAAAATACCTTTTCGGAGTAGAAGAGGTATGAGGGAATGTAGATTCGGAGAAAAATGTTGGTAGAATAATTTAAAATTTGATTGCACGTTCCCTTCTTGGACTAGGTTATGGACTAATGACTGTAAACTTTCGTTCATAAATGCTAGACTGTCTAAAAATCTCGCGTCACCCAACGTTATCGATAAGTATTTTTCCGAGGTTTGCGCTATACAGGTCATGTTAAGGTTTGGATATTTTCTGAAACCTTGTAACAATAAATGTCCGTCGTAGGATTTTAAATTGTGAAAAACTACCGGGATGAAAAAATCTAGCTTTCTATTATATTGCAAGGAGTCGAATGAGCTATGCCTAACAATTTACCCGTTCTATGGTCGTGATCGTACACTTTTACGTCTGTCTGTGAAAATGGTAATTTACAAAGGTAGCATTGGGTAACCTCGTTTTTAATCGCTTTCATTTCGCTAGTCACGTTTAAAGGCGTGTCCAAATTTGAGAATATAGTATCTTTCAGTTCATCAATTTCGTTCAGAAGCGATTCGAGGAAGACGTCAATTACATTTTCCCCGGAATACAGTTTATATTCAGTAAATTCCCATCCGGACCGATAACGACGAACAAAATCCTGAAGGGATATGATTAGATACGACCTCTGATTGACCTTTCGTCGTGGTGGGTATCTGATCTGCGGGCGTTATGAAACATTCAAAGTCGGCTGTAAATAACGACTGGGTGTAAGCCTCTCTCGAATTAAAATCTGTTATGAATTTACTATGATTTAATTCGGGTTTCTTCGGAGAATTTGGAAGGGACCTAGCGAGAGGATACAGGAATGTAAGTCCAATACTTACGACTGAGCAACTAGGGATACCAAGGATGAACATAAAATACATTGAAACAAAATGAATTATAATTAAAAACAAGGACTCGTTGCAAAGGAGAATATGCCTCAACCTGGGCTACAATTGATAGAAGACAATGTAATTTGACAAAGTAAAATAGACAACATGTGGAGCATAAAATACAATTAATACAAGTGACATGAAATTATGATGTACATGAAATACAATTTAATGAACAAGTGCAACGATACCGGCTGACGAAAACGGCGTCGACAGTCGAAGGAAAAAACAGGAGGGGGCTCGCTGTCCCGCAGGTACACAGCAAGGGCTTATTAACTTGAGTCCTTTATCTCATGGGGAACACAATATTACAGCTTCGGTCGACTTCAGCACGGTAGAAGAGTTCACATCAGAGCGAGCACAGGACGAAGCCAGGATGGACTGAGTGAGAAATCTCTTGCACGACAGGGTTACAAAAATATATACTCCAACATGTTTGGGCGCCTCGGCCCCGAGGGGCGCCTCACGGACGACCACCTGGTTGGACGCACTCGGAATGAGTGCTTGCACTGGGCCTCCTTAGATGCGACGTCCAGGCAGGAGGCTGCGCGCGCATTTGGTGCATGCTCTCTCCCTTCTGGCCTTCTGGAGGCAGCAAGCCTGGGGGCTTACACGGCTTTGTGTACACAAAGAATAATTGGTAAATTTATACAATTTCTCATCTGGTAATCTACTTTTTTTGTGCGCCAAACGGCTCAAATGGGGCACGTGTTCTTTTGAGAGTTGCCTTACGTGTGAATCCGTGCAAGCAGTATTTACAGAAAAATTTTTGATTATTATATTTGTACAACCCTCTTAGCAGACTATCTATATTTTTGATAAGACAGTAATGAGACCGTTCATTTTCGGTTAATAACAACAAATCGATATGATCGTCTCTATTTTTAAATGACGTGATTCTCAACGGATATATTTCGTCATTTTCCCAGCCAAAACATTTATCGAGATTTGCGAATTATTTTTTTCGAAATATTGATTTCTGTTAGAGTGGTTGGGTAGGATAAAGCGTTAAAATTATACAGGTGTTCGAAACGTTTTAAATACGATACTCGGTATTTACGTAATGGATCTGGGTGTAATTTTGCTAAAACTGTCCATTGAAACATTCAGAGTCTTTATCATTTCTAACGTTAACTACGGAATATTTTCGGATTGTTTATACGTTTCGGCGTGGTCAATAAGACGCTCCCTTGAAAGGGGCTGAAAGTATTTGACGTAATAAATACTTACGTCTTTCACCTCGGTCGAAAATCCACCCAGATCCCAGTCTTACGTATTAGCCAAGAGCCGTTATTTTTTCGAGCGACGAGTTAAATTGACTATCAAATCATCGAAATTAGTTAATATGTTCAATCGACTTTGGAAATAAGGGCTCGCTTCTATCAGTCTGTTATTTACATATTTAAACAGATTAGTTTGCAAGGAAATTACACGATCAGCCCACGCCTGCGGGCAGGCTGATCTAGATTATATATAGGTATTAGAGGAGAGTGGTCATCACTGGCCATTAACCTTTTTGTTGTCGCTACCGTACGAACGTTTGCTCCTTTTTTCATCGATTTTCCATCGTTTTTTCCTTCGTTCTTTTTTGTTTTCGTCGTGTTTTCTTTAAAACAAGGCTTCCGCGAAATTTTTTTACGATAGTTCGCGCGTTATCCCTGTTTTTTCTCGCGGGTAGAACTTCCCGTGTGCCTTCGAGGGTATGGAGACGCCGCCCGCGAACCGTCTCTGGCGCCTCGCCCGTTGTCCGGTCCCGTCTCCCCGATGGGGCAGCCGGCACCACCCTCACGTCGGCGGGTGTCTCTTCAGGCTCTCGAACGCCCGGAAGAGGGAATGTTGACTGAGGGACTTCAAGCCGCCCGTAGCACGATCGGGCTTAAAAACACAATATCGGGGTACCACAATCTCAGTTGTCTCTGACCACGAGAGAGTGGAACATCTCGTCTCAGAGTGTTTTATTGCGCGTTCGTGTTTGTCTCCACGTCGTGTTTTACTTTACTTCGCTTTTGTATTGATAATCCGTTATCGGAATGAGCTGCAATCGCTGCGACGGGGACTTGTCGCCTAAGAGGTCCCCTGAAGTGTAAACAGTGCGAGGGAACCTACCATCCAACCTGCACGAGGGTCAAAACCATCGAAAACTTCAAAAAACTTGGGCAAAAGAAGCGGTCATGGACGTGCGATGAACTGTAAAGAGACCGGTGTAAAAAAATAAAACCGTCATTGGCATTCCAGAAAATCCCAGTTTCCGACTCTGAGGAAGAGGAGGTAGTGATCAGCAGGAGGTAGCTCATACCGGGATGCGAGTGCTCCGTTCGTTTGAGACCACGTTCTAAAACGACTGAATTCCATCTCCGTAAAAATGAACTCGTTTGAGCACTCTGCGGCTTTAACTCGGAAAAGCTCGATGATGTCCTGTCTAGAATGAAAGGAATGGAAAAATCTATCAAAAAGCTCTCCGATGCTAATGAGGAGCTCAAAAATGAAAATCAAAAACTTCGGAGAGAAGTGGATGCTCTCAATGTTCGTCTTAACGCGTCCGAGCAGAAGGGGCTCAAGAACGAACTAGAAATCTCCGGTGTTCCAGAAACTCCAGGGGAGGACCCTCGTGAGATCATAGCTCGCATCGCGCAAGTCATTGGCGTGGAATTGGACAAGGCGAAAATTGCGAAGGCCTATAGGATCCGTTCCAAGGCTAAATCCAAACCAAATGACAATTTAGTGGTGGTTTTTGACAACGAAATCTCGCGCAATAAAATTATTTCTGCGGCGAAACAAAAAAGAGAACATCTGAAGCTCGATAAAATTCACGCTTCATTCAAAGAGAATCGTAATATTTATATCTCCGAGCGGCTTTCCCCTCACAACCGTTATCTCCGATGGCTTGCCAAACAGCATGCAAAGGAGTACTCGTACCAATACGTCTGGGTCACCGACGGGAAAATTTTGATGAAAAAAGATGAAAAGGCCAATACCAACCTCGTCTCTGAGCAATACCTACGTTCGATTGACCAACGATCACGGTTCACGGAAATGGTATTCAACGCGGAGTTAACCGCTGTCTCGCAAGAAGAAGTGAGCCTCCTCACTTGAACCACGGTAAGATAAGGATTATTCAAATGGCTATGATTAAAAACATTATAAACAGCGGTGATGAAAACGGTGTTTCGGAGGTGAATGAAAACGTTTGTGAGGGGGGTATGAAGTTGGAGAACTTCTTTGAGAAGAATAAAAATTATTTTACGTTAATAAATTCAAATATCAGAAGCTTACGAAAGAATTTTGATGAATTTGTAGCTACCATCAGTACCAGTAATGTAAAATTTGTGGTAATAGCGTTTACGGAGTGATCTAATCTCATGTCCAGGAGGTTCCTATTTATTTAGTTATATATTGTTAGAAGGATGTTGATTTTTGTTCCACTCTATAATATACACATTTGAGGGTAATATATGTACCTATAAGTAAACCTGTTAACACAAATACGAGAAATACTCTAGACGAAGTTCATTTTTTTATTTTATTTATTTATAAGAAGAGAGAGGTTACTCGAATATTGCAAAATGAATTATGAATATATTTTAAAAAACGAAGTATTTTTATATAACAAGAGATGATTATTTTATTATTCATTATTATTAATCTATTTCATTTATATCGGTCATAACGACTCTCCTCCCCCCAGCACAAGCGTAGCTTATAGGGGGGAGTAGCATAACCTGAAAATTGTATGTATTTTATATTTTTGTCTTCCAATAAAATGCAATAAAAAAAAAAAAAAAAAAAAAAAAAACCCCTCTTATTTGATGACAAATTGGGGGCTTGGGGCCAGGAAGCTTCCCTCCGCAAACCCAAGCCTCGAGATGGGGCATTGGCCGGCTCCTCGCAGTCAACAAATCCGGCCTCAGGGCCGGTGGCCCGCGCCCCCTCATCCCGTGACCAGGGAAACGCCCGTCGGCCTGGCATCGGTCCCCGCCCGGCCGCCTCTCAGGGGCAGTCCTCGTCATCCCGGAAACGGGTGGAGTTTCGCCGTCGGGGAGGGCAGACGAAGTCAGCGCGCCGTTAAATCAGGTAAGGGACAATTTTTTCCAGGTAACTTAGCCCTCCTTCTCGTCAACCGGCTCGGCCCTTTCTCTATCTCCGCCTCCATTGGACCTGCGAGGGCGCGAGCCGTCGGTAACCGATGCTGAGCTCCCGCCCGGATGTCTCCCCGGCCGTGGCTGGAGGACCACCG
>CM034002.1:24667896-24681468 GCA_019603395.1 Cyrtorhinus lividipennis | reverse complement strand
GATACCCATCTCATTGTAAACAGTGTCCAAAATTTAGTGGAAAATGATACCCCACACGCCTAGGTACCAGAAATCTCGAAATACATTCAAAATGGGTTGATAGAGACCCATTTTGACCCATAACCTCATCCAGAGGGTGCCAATCGCTCTGGGACCCATCTCATTGGAAACAGCGTCCAAAATTTAGTGGAAAATGATACCCCACAGTTAGATAGATACACATTTTATCCCATTACCTCTTCTTGTGGGTATGGTAAAAGCACCACTGGTTGTATCCTAAAGGCCCAATCACACAGGACCCGTTATAACGCGGCGTTCAGGTAACGCGCGTTACCCCCGACGTTCGGCGATACAGCGACTTCACACTCACCGCGTTATTATTGGGCGTTATCTGGGCGATCCAAAGAAGAAATGTTTCAATGGACAACTCAGTCTAGCCCGCCGTGTAGTCGAAAATGCTTTTGGTATATTGGCAATGAAATGGCGTGTATTTTTGAGACCCTTAGAAACAGGCTCAAATGCTGATTACATCGTGAAAGCAGCTACCTGCTTACACAACTACATTAAAATGATGAGTGATGTTCACTCGAATATTCTGCCAATGACCGCGATGCCACCGAGCCCATGCAAGCGCTGGTTACAAACAACTCCCCCAATCGAAGATCAACGAATGCTGCGATTCAAGTTCGAGAAAAGTTTGTGATTACTTTGCCAGTAGGTCATCATAACACACATCTCCTTGACATAAAAAAGAGTGAGGAGGAAACAGAGGCGTTAATTCATCAAGTGCGGAAGTTTGTGTATTTATACGATCATTCACATGAACGTACAAGAATGTGTTGAAAAAGATGGAGGCTTGGAAAAAGATTGCAGGAATACTGAGCATTACAAGTAAGATAAATAAATAAGTACAAAATAATAATATAAATACGAATACAAATAATATAAATATAAATAATATAAGTAAAAAAATATAAATAAAATAAAATATATATAATATAAAAATAAATACTTAAAGTATTGTGTTATCTGTTTTGTTCTATGTGTTCTGTGTACCATGCATCAATGTGGGAGATGTGTGTTATGATGACCTACTGGCAAAGTAATCAGCAAACTTTTCTCGAACTTGAATCGCAGCATTCGTTGATCTTCGATTGGTGGGAGTTGTTGTAACCAGCGCTTGCATGGGCTCGGTGGCATCGCGGTCATTGGCAGAATATTCGAGATGAACATCACTCATCATTTTAATGTAGTTGTGTAAGCAGGTAGCTGCTTTCACGATGTAATCAGCAGTTGAGCCTGTTTCTAAGGGTCTCAAAAATACACGCCATTTCATTGCCAATATACCAAAAGCATTTTCGACTACACGGCGGGCTAGACTGAGTTGTCCATTGAAACATTTCTTCTTTGGATCGCCCAGATAACGCCCAATAATAACGCGGTGAGTGTGAAGTCGCTGTATCGCCGAACGTCGGGGGTAACGCGCGTTACCTGAACGCCGCGTTATAACGCGTCCTGTGTGAATGGGCCTTAAGGTAAATTTTGATTTGACGACTTTGTCATCAATTGACGTAGACACATTTTTCTCTAGCAGATGCTTTAGCACCTGTTCATGAACCAATAGAAATACTCCCTTGTATCAGTAGTTGATTCCTCAAAAAAATCTGCAAATTCTTACACACGGGTTGGTTATTCCTCGAATTTGCATCAGTAGTAGGGATGGGCGTTTAACCTTCTTTTGAATAACGTAACGTAACGTTATTTTTCAGTCTGTAACGGTTATAAAATAACGCAATAACGAAAAGTGATGATGAATGAAAGAGAAGAGCATAAAGTACTAAGCAATATTACGTTTGTACTTCTCATCAACGTTTGCTGTGATGTTTCAAGACCTAAAATAACCTTCTGGATATGAAAGGGAATGGAAATGGAACGGAGTACCGGAGAAAATTTCTTCAATATTGTGAAGAAATGGTATACCAGGAGTAGCAGTTTGATATTCAGTACCAAGATGCAGGTGTCATGCATTGTATCTGATGTATCAATAGGAAGAACTAATCGATTATGTAGTTTTGTGTGCCTCTCTCGCTTCGGTTGTTCATTTTTCTTAACAATCAGTCATCCTTGTCAATAAACGTGTAGAACTGAAGCTAAAATTCATAAATGCTAAAAAAGAAAGGTTGGAGAGAGACTTGGGTAACCCCCTCCCACCAAAGTTGCGCTATCAGGCGGCGTTTTTGCTACCGAGACACAAATCACAATGAATCCAGTACCCTTTTCAGAAACAAATGATAACGCCTGTTAATATTACTGGGAAGACCATCATTGTCTTATTCTTTAGGCTTTAAAGCATTATGTATCATGTCCCTGCCCAAATGTCGGTCTCTAAAGTCAATTAGAATAGGAATAGCTCCTTTCGGTTGGTTATTCCTTGGATAATCAACTTACGTTTTCATGCAGGAAGTCAATCATTCCGATCCGGCTCAAAATCTGGACGTTTCAAGGTGTGTAGATCAATACGGCGGCCCAAATTTAGTGGAGAATGACTAGGTACCAGAATTCTCGAAAAAACACATTCGAAATGGGTGGATAACCTCATTTTGTGGGACCGGTTTCATTGGATTCAGCAACCAAAATTCAGTGGAAAATGTGAAATGGGACCGAGGAACGTCCCAAACCGGAAACAGGTTGTGATCCAAATTTCAGATTTTTAGAAAAATATGGGTATACATTTAGTGGAAAAAGATACCCCACACGCCTAGGTACCAGAAATCCCGAAAACACATATTCAATATGGGTAATATATACCCAATTTGACCCATAACTTCTTCCAGTGGGTGCCAATCGTTCTGGGACCCTCTTCATTGGATTCAGCGTCCAAAAGTTAGTGGAAAATGATACCCCACTCGCCTAGATCGCCCAAAATCTCAAAAATTCATTTTTCAATTCAATTCATTCAATTTTTTTTTCTGGACGTTTCATGGTGTCTGGATCAAAAAAGGTCAATGTCCATTCGCCGTTCGCCGTCCATTGTCCGCGCCGTTTTCGGTAGTAGAAAATTTTCTAAAAATCTAAAATTTTGGTCAGGGGTCTGTTCCCGGCCTAGAATGGTCTTCGAAACTTTTCAGCCCGATCGGACCAAATTTGGGCGGGGTAGGGGTCAAAATGTTTTGAAAAATGGATTTTTCGAGATTTTGGGCGATCTAAGCGAGTAGGGTATCCACTAAATTTTGGATGCTGAATCCAATAAAGTTGGTCCCAGAACGATTGGCACCCACTGGAAGATGTTATGGGTCAATTTATCGTTCAATTTATGGGTAAAAAAAAACTAAATCAGAAAACAAAAAATTCGCTCACGGGGTGGGCTCGAACCAACTACCTTTCAATTTACTGCCGAACGCGCTAGCCATTTGCGCCACCGTTTGATCTTGGCACCATGAATTTTATAATTTGTTATGCATTTAGAATGAATGGCGTGTGGGTGTCATTTTCCACTAAACCGATTGGAATGGGTCCGGGACCCGCCACACCCACTGTTTCCCCCATTCGAGGAATAACCAACCCGTGTGTAATAATTTGCAGGGTTTTTTGTTGTTTAAATTCGTAGCTATTCACTGATAATTCACACCACTCCTTCCCTTCCCATCCCCTTCCCCTTAGTGACTGCCCCTCACTAGTTTGTCGTTTCACCCAGCATTTCTTTGCCTCCTCACCTCGTCAGCCATCAACAACCTCCCCCGAACTCAACCTTTCCCCGAGCTTTCCTTTTCTCCCCAGGTCCGTTGGCCCCTTTTGGACCCAGTTAGTAATTCATGAAGAGACAGACGAGTTGACCAAGTACTTTCAGTCGCAATTAGCGGAGGAGGATGAGCTGTCAGTCAGTTCCTCCCTGCACCCCCACCATCCCTTCCACTGTGACGCTTACCCCTCCCTACTTCCACCACCGCTCCGTGTACTCATCTCGAGCTTCTGTACTCTCAGCCATTTTCCTTACTTTCTCTCAAGCTATCTCTGTCGCTCCACCGCTTTCTTCGTCCTCCTTCCACCGTCGTCTGTATTAAGCTTTCTTTCCTTCTTCACTTTAAACTTCTAGCCGAATTCTCTTCTTGGCTAAGTGCCAGTACCGAAGTGCTGCTCCCTCGCCCTCCCTTCTTTCATCACTTCACAGGCCTAAATCCTCTTTTACCAACGTCGAGGATACTGGAGTTCCTTCGTCGCTAAGGCCGAAGAAATTCACTCAATGGTGAAAGGAATTTTCGCTACACCATCTGAGAAATAAGCGAGGAGGAGGGTTCAGAAGCAACTTACTCAAGTTGAAATTACAGCTTTTGTAACACACACAAAAAAAAAAAAAAAAAAAAAATGAACGATTTCCAGGTTAGCAGTTTAGTTTAAGAAACTGGACTGACAAAACTGGAAAATTGAAGCATTTTTCCGGCATAAATATGGAAAGATAAGGCGCTGTTTGTTTTGGTCATACATACTTTATACGAAACGCCGGTTTCGTTGGTTATTCTTTGAATAATCAATCTATGTTTTCATACAAAAAGTCAATCACCACGATTCGGCTCAAAATTCGTTTCTAGGAGTTTCAAGGCGTCTATATCAAAAAAGTCGAATGCCCGTCCACCTTGATTTTGGTAGTAGAAAATGTTCTAAAAATCTGAAATTTTGGTCAGGGACCCGTTTCTGGCACTTATTGGTCCTTAAAACTTTTCAGCCCGATCGGACCAAATTTGGGCGGGGTAGGGGTCAAATGTGTATTTCAAAAATGGATTTTTGAGATTTTTGGCAATCTAGGAGCGTGGGGTATACTTTTCCACTAAATTTTGGACGCTGAATCCAAAGAAACGGGTCCCAGATGAGGTTATGGGTCAAAACGGGTGCCTATCTACCCATTTTGTATACTATGTTTCTTCAATATTTCTGGAACCTAGGCGTGTGAGGTAACAATTTCTACTAAATTTTGAACCTGAATCGATTGGAATGGGTCCGGGACCCGCCACACCCACTGTTTTCCCCATTTTCCCCGGCTGTATGTCATAAGCGCAAAAGTATACCAATCAAAAGCGCAAGCCCGGGATCGGACACGTCAAAAGCGCAAATCTGTGGTAAATGTCCATTGCGCAAAAATGCACCAAGTGGCAACGTCGCGGAGAAATGAGAAAATGGAAAGAATGAAGCCTGAAGCTATTCTTTTTTTTCATTTGACATTTTATTATTCATGCGATACATAATACAGGTGCATTCCTATGTTTTCGTCATTATGTTCAGTGGTCATTTTCATTTGTTTCAATTTCGTTTTCATTGTGTAAAAGATGCTGAGGGCGGTTTTTTTCTCCAATGGAAGAAAAATACTTGAATCGCGTAATTTATCTGACTGTGTACAAATGCCAGTGTTCCAAAATTAACTTAGACTTTTCAGCCTGTTGTTTCGGCTCTCGGAGTGTAGGTCCCCCACGCAAGACGCTGCTGATCTTTAGCTCTACCTCACAGTTCATCCCACGAAGAACCTCAGCTAACGTGTATACCGCTGGATGAGGAAAGTACAACGCGTCCTTGAGATGATGATGGTATGCCTCTGCGCCGTTGGTCGTCCTGGGAATCGCAAGGTTTGTAGGAATTGCTGCCCATAACTGGGGTGGGAAACGCAGGAAATATACTACCGGTATGTACGCTTTGTTGGCGTAAACAGAACAGAACAGAGCTCAACATTACCCGGCGTTGCCGGAGTTCCCATCCAGCGAGACTTTGCGCTTCTGATGGCATCAAAAGCGCAAACTCAGATGATCCCTCATTAGGATGGAATTTGCGCTTTCGATAGTCACCGTTTTCCCCATGTTGAAGAAAGGAGTCTCCATGCGCCTGGTCCGAGGAAAAACCAACCTCTGTGAAAGAATTGGCAGCGTTTTCATTTTCGCAATCAATGAAATCTTTCTCTGATGCAATTAACTGTATTCCCTTCGCGGCCATTTCCCTAGGGACAATATTCTCAAGCTCGTCTCGACGGCGTCATTCTCACATTTTCGCTATCATCCTTTGGAACGGAAAGATGGCAGAATCGAGATGAAAAATAGAGAGAAATTCAACGCCCATTCAGACCCTGTATCGGCCCTATTCGGCAGAAATTCGCAAATGATGATGGCCGCTTTGCTACCAAGGACCTCTTTCCGGCTCCTGTCGGTCCACAACTTTTTTCAGTCCGCCAGGCATAAATTCGGGGAGGTTATGGGTAATAATTTGTAATAATTTTGAAACTCGATTCTTGACATTTCATTAGCAATTAGGCGTTTGGGGAATAATTTTTCAACTATATATTAGAGGTTGAATTCATTGATGTTGCTCCATGACCGATGGGTATTTTAAACAATCGCGAATACTCGTTAGGAAATCGTTTTTGTGTTGCTGTTTAATGAAAGGAACCTGAATGAGCAACACATTCAAGAATACTCGTTAGGAATTTGTATTCGTGTTGCTGTTTAACAAAAGAGATTTGAAACAGCAACACAATCGAGAAAACTCGTCAGGAATTCGTTTTCGTGTTGCTGTCTAACAAAAGGAACCAGAAACAGCAACACAATTAAAAATACTCATTAGGAATTTGTTTTCGTGTTGCTGTCTAATGAAAGGAACCTATGTTTTCATGCAAAAAGTTAATCTTTCCAATCCGGCCCAAAATTTTTTTCTGGACGTTTCAAGGTGTCTAGATCAAATCCTCAGACCAGGCGCATGGAGACTAATTTCTTCAACATGTGGGAAATGGGGAAAACAGTGGGACAGCGGATCCCAGACCCATTCCAATTGACTCAGGATCCAAAATTTAGTGGAAAATGATACCCCACACGCCCAGGTACCAGAAATTTCGAAAACACATATTCAAAATGGGTAATATATACCCAATTTGACCCATAACCTCTTCCGGTGGGCGCCAATCGTTCTGAGACTCATTTGATTGGATTCAGCGTCCAAAATTTGGTAGGAAATGACACCCTACAAGCCAAGGTACGAAAAATATCGAAAATTCATTTCTCAAAATACACGTTTTGACCCCCTCCCTCCCCTAATTTGGTCTTACTGAAACGGCGTGACTAACTGACGGACATTTGCTTATTTTGAAGTGCATCTGCTGCCTCAGATTCCTCTTTTCCCCTGATATTTCTTGCTTGGACCGCATTTTCATGTAAGTCATGTTCTCGATGTTCTTGAGTGCTGCAATAAATTTGAAAATGTGCTGATGAGTTTAATGAAACATTTGAAATGAATGAAACAGCTCACTCATTTGTTATGCTCCAGAAAGTGGGTGGAATGAGGCATTGTCAGCAATGTATGTGTCCAAGGGTAATTCGCAAATATATTGATGGAAGTGCTGTGAGGGGTTTGATGGCCATGATGTCATCAGTGAAGCAATTGCTGATGTTGCGAGGATCGTGAAATGGTAGGCCGAAAATCAGCCTCAAACAGTGTCCTGAATCGATGTTTTTGGGGGCAATACGAAGTGGTGTTCTCAACCCTTCGAGCCCCCGATTGCATATTTGCTTCCAATGACGGGGTCATCCATATGCACTAGGAGCATAGCGTGGCTTTGGAATCAAGGGTACTGGCGGTGCCTGCGGTATTCCTGATTCTACGCTCCAAATCTGCATGGAGATTGCACATTGCCGAGTCATTTGCCACTCACATTTACGTTAATGTCAATAAGTTGAAGAAACACTGGATCACTGTGATGTTGCAGTATTGTTTGCGTTCTGAAACTTGGATATATGTTTACTCCAAAGACGAAACTCAGTTATAAAAAGAGCGCGGCGAATGTGAGTACGACGGAAGGGTGCGAGGAGGAAGTAGTTTCCATGCCGGGAGTAAAGTGATGTTGCCTTTCTCACAATGAGGGAAATCCCTCCGGAAAAGCTGCCTCGGTTGCTTCTTAAATAATCAAAGAGGCTTTTACCACTTAATATCCCGAGAGTCAATCTTCCCCGCATTACCGGGTTACGCTTTCTGGATTCCGCTTTCGCCAGAGTTGCTTCTGGCTCTTTCTCCGTCGCCACTTTACTCCGTGTTTCCAATGGAGTTGTCTGAATGGATGCAATGGAAGCGAAGCGTTCCAAGGTTGACAGAAAAGGGGACCAGGGGTGATACGAGCGGTTAGTTGCAGGTTTTGTCATCAACTATTCAGAGTTCGCCGATCAGAAGACATCTTGACACTTCAAAATGTATTGATACGAACCATGTCGACAGTTTTTGTTGAACCTTCACTGCGGAGACAACGTTTGAACACCCAACACACGAAATGGATCTAAGGATTCACCAGCCCAGGACCGTCATTTGCTGTGATTCAATTCACTTCTGGACCTCGGACTGTGTTATAGACCAGAAATCTGTCAGATAAATACTTCAAAATATATTGATACGAATCGTATTGACAGTTTTTGTTGAGCATTTACTGCAGAAACTACGTTTGAACACCCAACACACGAAATGGATCTTAAGAATGACAAGCCCAGGACCAACTCTTGCTGTGATTTAATCCACTTCTGGGCCTTGGGCTGTGTCGTAGACCAGAAATCTGTCAGATGAATACTTCAAAATATATTGATTCAAATCGTATTGCCAGTTTTTGTTGAGCATCTACTGAAGAAACAACGTTTGAACACCCAACACACGAAATGGATCTAAGGATTCACCAGCCCAGGACCGTCATTTGCTGTGATTCAATTCACTTCTGGACCTCGGACTGTGTTATAGACCAGAAATCTGTCAGATAAATACACCAAAATGTACTGGTACAAATCTTATTGACTGTTTTCGTTGAGCATTTACTGCAGAAACAAAGTTTGAACACCCAACACACGAAATGGATCTTAAGAATGACAAGCCCAGGACCAACTCTTGCTGTGATTTAATCCACTTCTGGGCCTTGGGCTGTGTCGTATACCAGAAATCTGTCAGATAAATACTTCAAAATGTATTGATACAAATCGTGTCGACAGTTTTGTAGAACCTTTACTCCAGGAACAATGGAAATGGAAATGGATCTTATGAATGACAAGCCCAGGTCCGAGGTTTGGTGTGATTTAATCCGCTTCTGGGCCTCGGATTGTATCGTAGACAAGAAACCTGTCAGATAAATACTTCAAAAATTAATAATACGCATCGTGTCAATAGTTTTTGTAGAAATTCTACTGCCGAAACAACGTTTGAACACCCAACACACGAAATGGATCTTAGGACTAACAAGCCCAGGACCGTCATATGCTGTGACTTAATCCACATCGGGGCCTCGGGCTATGTCGTAGGCCAGAAATCTGTCGGATAAATACTTTAAAATGTACTGGTACAATTTGTATTGACAGTTTTTGTTAAGCATCTACTGCAGGAACAAGGTTTGAACACCCAACACACAAAAAGGATCTTAGGATTCATAAGCCCAGGACCGTCATTTGCTGTGATTCAATCCACTTCTGGACCTCGAGCTCTGTCGTAGACAAGAATCCTGTCAAATATATACCTCGAAATATGCTGGTACAAATCGTATTGTCAGTTTTTGTTGAGCATCTACTGCAGAAACAACACCCAGCTCAGAAATGGATCTTAAGAATGACAAGCCCAGGACCAACTCTTGCTGTGATTTAATCCACTTCTGGCCCTTGGGCTGTGTCGTAGACCACAAATCTGGAATATAAATTCTCTAAACATGTAAGGGTGGTACATTGATCATCAATGATGGAAGCATACTTAGCCATCTGTGCGACTTGGATTCGTTCTTTACATCTGTTTTCAGTCAAAATCTTTTCTTGATTTTTCTTGAGCTCACTCACAACTACTTACCGTTTGTACGACTTCCCCAATACCCGCATTGCATTGCTGAGAGATGTCCAATGTCCTCCATATTGGATTTTAGACGGAGTTTATAAGCTTTTCCAAGCTTTTGTCTTCCTGCAAAGGTCTCTTATTTCTCTCCGATGCCTCAGTTAAACCGTAAACGTACTTTGTCAATAGTATCTTTACTCTAGATTCTCCAATATTTACTACCTCCGATAGTATTATATTCCGTTATGGTTGCATAAAATTTTCCAGGATTCCTACGGATTTCATCAATTTGTTCTGTAAATATGACGATTTCGCCCTCATTGTTTGGTTGCCCTTTACACTGAATAGGGGCGCTACGGCGACTATCAATAAGTTAATTTATTTAACCAGAACGAAACTCAAACGCGGATTCAAATCAGTACCTAATTGTATCTAGTTCTTATTGCCACGGACGATCATGCGATTTCAGTTAACATCATGGATTCCTAATGAGATATCCAATGCCAGAATAAGGATTATTTGTTTCGAGATATGAGGAGCTTTCTTTCAAAACGGCTTATATCCACTTCTTACACTTTTAGTTTTTTTTACGGATTCTGAATCTTTGGGATCAGCCCTATCACCTCATGAGTCGCTTTCCTTCCAAAACGGTTCCTATCCTCCTCTAAAAGCTTGATAAAAATCTGTTTTCCAACAAAATGGCTTATATCCACCCCGTTATATTCAATAAGGTATTTTTTATCAAAGTGGCTCATATCCATCCACTACTAGTATGTTAGTAGTTCCTTTCTCATCAAAACGGCTTATATCCAAACTAATATTTTCCGCTTCGAATTTGAATGTGGTTCGCTTCCCAACTGTTAGAGGGAAACACTAGACAAGACTCGAGAAAAATCAGAAATAAACTACTCTCACAACAGGTGGTGTTGCCATCACTCTTGGGCACTTCTGTTTAACACTGGTCGCGCTCAAAGCTTTTCCTGTGCGAATGGCAGTGTGGATTGTAAACAAACTACCGTCGATCATGCGTATTTTGAACTTTGATTCTGTTTGGTTCTTCGATTTCCGTGTTTTGATTTCATTTGTTGTGTCATTGTCATCGCATTCTAAGATTTGTCGTCTTATCGAACTTGATGGAGGAAGGTACTGTGAGTGACTTGAATCGGGGCCCAAGTAAGAGAAGATCGACGCACGATGATCGCCGTCAACAAGAGAGGGACAAGCAATATCTGGATGTTGACCCGAATTACGTCATACCCAAAAAGAAAGGTAGAAAACCGTTACTGGATCAAGAATCTGCTGAGATTGATGAGGCCAATGAATGTGACTGCCTTGACCTAGACTGCGACGAACTACATATTTAAATACCCATTTTTTTCTCGTTTAATATTTATACTAAATTTTAATATTTACTCAATTAAATGCCGATTAGAACTTCTCAAAAAATTGCATATTGACTTGAACTTGAGCTTATTGAATTTATATTAAAATATCATATATGTATCCTTATAAATATGAATTATATTATATCATTTTCCACTGTTTTTAACATGGAACCATGTTTTAGCCATGAGCTAACTACCAAAAACCGTTCGCCGAGAAGGTGACGCGGGAAGGGAACGCCAGAAGGGTGACGCGGGAGTGTCACACGGCCCTCTGGGCCTCGCCAGGGGACCGTACCTACTTCCTTGTAAGGTAGTAGTGAGTCATCAGAAAATACCTACCTACTCCTATGAAATTCTGCGAGATCCGGAGTCCTCATTTACAGTTAGTTAGTTAGTTAGTTAGTCTTACTGCGGTCGTCCACCCGCGATGTTGTGTCCTGGACCCGAGTGCCCCCCCACAACGTCTTCAGGTATATGTCCTCTTCATTCTGTGAATACATCTGCGTCTGGATCGTGCATCGATATGATCTTCACTCGTCATATTGAAAATATCGATTCGAAAAATTATATAAGTTATTTCAGCTACCACAAGCCAATGTTGGCCATCACTTCTATGGATTGTGTGGAATAAAAAAATAAAAATCGAACTTATAAAAAATGTATATTTGGCCTAAAAATCGCCTTTTTCGGAGAAATACACCTGTTTGAAACCTTTATCTAATTCCGTCACTTTGAAGTACAAATTTTCCTTGGAGTTGAGACTGCCCATCGTTTCGTCATCCATCTTGGCATGTCGCACAGGTAAGAAGCAGTTGAAGGTCTCACCAAGTACCATAATACGTTCCCCGAACTTGCTAGTTACTCTCCGCAGTTGTTGAACTTTGAACGCTTTGTTATGATCCACTTGGCTCAGGTTCAACAAAGGAGCTTCGTCAATGTCTGCAAGGGCGTTCATGGCTGCTAGAGAATCCATAGTATGAGAGCTCGGGAATGACAATGCAGCAGTAGAGTCTTGGTTATCTTATTATGGTTATATTATAAACATGGGTCCATGTTTATCGGATTTTAGCCGTAGGCTCTAAGCGGAAAGCAGACGGGGGTCCAGGGGGCTTGCCCCCTGGCGAGGCCCAGAGGGCCGAGTTTTACAAGTTTACATTGTATTAATATTACATAAAAAGAAATTGAAATGTGAGTTTTCTTTGAACAGCACAAATCCCTTTTTTTTCAAAACGGCTTATATCCATCGTTTTTCATCAAACGGGCTTATATCCAAATTACAAATGGCCGTTCCTCCTCCAAAACAAGAGCCTGATTTTCGAAATTTTACGGTATAGTTGACGGTTCTTCATACAAACTATTTGGAAAATTTGGGAACTCTGGAAAATTTGCTTCGTCATGAAATCTGTTTTTCTCATTTCCCCACAAAAAGTTAAAAGTGGATATAAGCCGTTTTGAAAGAAAGCTCTTCATATATATAGGAATCGTTCCGGACGCCATCTCAATCGATTTTGAGGTACAAAATCAGTTGAAAATGAAACCTCACACGTTCTTGACACCAAAAGCTCAAAAATTTATCAAAATTCTTATCTTCAACCGTGTCTGCTAAGCACCGCATGCGGCAATCTGTCAATATCCTATCCCAATCAATTCAGCAACTGAGATTTGTTTAAAAATAATAACGGTAATTTGAAAAACCATTCTCATCCTGGCCCAACTAGGACCCCAACGGCGAATTGCCACGGTCGTTCGAGTAATAAGTTTTTTTGATACGTTAAAAGTGACATAAAGAAGAAAGAAGAATAATGAAAAGAACATTTTCTAAAAATCTGAAATTTCGGCCAGGAACCTGTTTTTGATTTTAGTTAGCCCTCGAAAGTTTTCA
Organism: Cyrtorhinus lividipennis; assembly: GCA_019603395.1. Taxonomy (NCBI): domain Eukaryota; kingdom Metazoa; phylum Arthropoda; class Insecta; order Hemiptera; family Miridae; genus Cyrtorhinus; species Cyrtorhinus lividipennis. The sequence continues at coordinate 24,668,394 of CM034002.1, read as the reverse complement.
TCCCGATCGGATCAAAATTTGGGAGGGGATAGGGATCAAAATGTGCAGTTTGAATTATGGATTCTTGAGATTATTGACGATCTAGGCGTGTGGGGCATCATTTTCGACTAAATTTCGACGCTGAATCCTATAAGACGAGTCCTGGAACTATTGGCGCCCTCTGGATGAGGCTATGGGTCAAAATCTACTCATTTCAAGAGTGAGATTTTGAGATTTCTAGTACCTAGGCGTGTGGGGTATCATTTTCCACTAAATTTTGGATCCTGAATTGATTGGAATGAGTCCGGGACACGCCAAACCTTCTGTTTCCTCAAATTTTCAGCGTTTTGAATGGTTTTTCCTTGAATAATGAACCAAGGTTTTCTTGTAGAAAGTCAATATTTCCGATTTCGTTTGAATCTTGAACTAAATGTACGGGGTTAGGTCCGTTAGGTAGTGTTGATAACTCAATAACTGCTCTGACACCATATTTACTCCACTAGAATTACTCAACAAAAT
>CM034002.1:24552893-24667871 GCA_019603395.1 Cyrtorhinus lividipennis | reverse complement strand
TTTCGACAAATTTTGATTTAAAGTTTTGTTTTCTTCACCAATGATGAAATTACGTGATGGTTTTGTTACAGCTTTGGCCAATGAAGTTTGCACTGTCGATGATGGCACTGCACAAACTTCTGTCCTGCAGGGATAAGTAGTTTGCATATTTCCTCGTTTTCTTAACATTACACGTCTGTGGCGGTGGACATCCCCTATCGAATTAATAGGTTGATTCAAGTCGAGAGGCGTAATTATTGTTATTAGTTTTCAATATGTCGAGCGAGGTTTGGCTGAGAGTCACGTGTATCATGTATCCCACCCGTCTGGTTGAGGCTCCCCCTCGCCACGTGTGCCCTGAAGTGTAGCAAACCGGCGCTTGTACCACCACTCGGGAGAGATGCAGAGAGAAGTTATTTGATTGTCTCGCCACGCGACCTAACCACTGGAGGTTATGTTTCAATCACATTTTTCCTCTACCGTCCAGAGGGAAAAATATTGATATTTCCTATTGTTCTCATTTGCCCTCCAGCCTGTTGAAATTTCTCACAATATGGAAATGAGATCAAATCGACATTGGAATTGAATCATTTCGCTCCTTTCGTGTTGGTTATCTTATGATAAACTATGAGCGAATCTCGGGAAAAATAAACGATTTTGGTTGGTTATTCCTCAAACAATTCCTTGAATCATCCGTCCGCCATCCACGCCAATTTCAGTAGTAGAAAAATTTCAAAAAATCTGAAATTTGGGCGGGGTAGGGGTCAAAATGTGTATTTCGAAAAATGTATTTTCAAGATGATTGGCGATATAGGTGTGTGGGGTATCATTTTCCACTAAATTTTGGACGCTGAATCGATTAGAATTCCCCATATTTGATGTTTTTGGTGATTTAGGCGTCTGGAGTATCATTTTCCACTAAATTTTGGACGCTGAATCAATTGGAATGAGTCTCCATGCTCCTGGTCCGAGGGATAGCCAACCCCTGTGGTTATTTTTCTAGCAGTAGGCTCTAAATAAAACCTCTGACGAGGCCGGAACAGCCGTTTTCTTCCCATTTAAAAGAGCCTGATTCGTTGTGATACCAAGAATTCGTGTTTTCATCACGATATAGGCTAATATGTCTACCTTAAAACGCTTATGTAAAGATACTAACGGCTCTCAATAAGATAGTCATCTTCGTCTATTAAACTGGACCCCTTTTAACTTATAAAATTTAAGTATTTTCTACGTCCGTCTGGTCTCTCAAACTGTTCAGTTGAGGATTATTTGCTCCCGATCATCTTCAATGCTGCAGTTATCTCTCGTCGTATCCTCATCCTCTTCCTTCAGCGAAAATCAAGGAATTCGTCTCAATTTCTGATTCCCCGCGCATGACTTTTTTGCTTTTCTCAAGCTGGTTAAATAAGTACTTACCTTACAAGTATCCGCAGACGAGTCTACAGTTCAACTCCGCCATTTGTAGAATATTCCAGCCTTCGATGACTTCACTCACCTGCCAGAATGGCCCATTTATACTCTGGTTGCTCTTAGATGAGGCATATGCCATTTTTAGGTAAAAATTTAACAATAATATAATTCGAAAGAATGGTTTTATTTACAAAATTCATAGAACCTAATTATTTTAGAGTATTCGGACTTTTTTTGAATTTCCGAATGATTTTATCGGGGTGTTCTATGGAAAGCAACGTGAAAAAAAAAAAAATAAATAAATAAAAAATACGTCGTCCCATTAAAATGAACGGTATTTCTGTTTATTTGATTTGAATCTGGTACGTGTCGCACAATTGGGTAAGTATTTTACTATAAAGGTAGGCAGATAATCAAATGGTTTACTACATTACATACAAAATGTCTTTGGTTTCCTCGGTCATCGGTGGGAAGGTATTTTTTATATTTTTATGCAACTGTGAAGTCGAGCGAGAAGATAAGAACGAGAACAGTTTTACGCGGTTCTTTTTTTTAAATACAATTATGTACATTACAGTCTTTCTAGTATTAGAATAAAAAACGATGTAGAATAAATGAAAAAATAACAGAACTAAATAAATAACATCCACAACAATCTTCACGTAGTGAAAGCAATAACAAAATCTCTAACCCTTTCGGGAGGGTGAAACGAGAATAATAAGATTTGAAATGAGGATATCGTTTGAATTATCTATATTATTATCAAGAACGATTGAGGGTCTTTTCAACTACTGGGATTCAGGTTATGTACATTCCAATTAATTTCGCGATTTGATACAATACGAAGCTAATTATACTTCCTATTTTACACATTAATATCCAACATCTTTTACTTATATAATCATTTTGGCTGATGGTTTCTTACAAAAGGCAGTTGAAAATTCAAAAAAAGAAGGGATTTTTTCCCTTTAAAAACAAACTAACGGTAGTTTATTGATTAGAAAATGACAGCCTTGAATACTATTCACTGAACTGCTTCTTATTTTTCGGCTCGAAAAAATTGTATTGGGTTTTTGTTTTTCACAGTTTCGGATTATTGTGTCATCATATTGCCGATTTTGGTTGGTTATTCCTTGAATAATCGTATAAATTGAATAAAAGTAAAATTTTTTCTGGGCATTTCTATGTGTCTAGATCAAAAAAGTCAAATGTCCGTCTCCCGTACGCCGACATTGGTGGTAGAAAATTTTCTAAAAATCTGAAATTTTGGTCAGATACCCTTTTCTGGCTTTAGTTGGTCCTCAAAACTTTTCAGCACGATCGGACCAAATAAGGGCGGGGTAGGGGTCAAAATGTGTATTTTTAAAAATGAATTTTCGAAATTTTGGCGATCTAGGCGTGCGGGGTATCATTTTCCTCTAAATTTTGGACACTGAATCCAATGAAATGGGTCCAAGAACGATTGGCACCAACAGGGGAGTGGTTATGGGTCAAAATGGGTGTCTATGTACCTCTTAGGAATATGCTCCATGCTCCTTGTCCGAGGAATAACCAACCCCTGTGTAAGAATTTGCAACTTTTTTTCATGTTTGTCTTACCACCATTTGGTTCATCGTTTGAAATCAACGAGCCAACAACGTATTCACTGTTTATGGGCCTAACTCATGTAATAATCTATCTACCTACAAGTGATCTATATACAACAAGTACAATGTACAAGTACTTTTATTTACAATCTACCCAATAAAGATAATTCCCAATTTCTAAAATCATCATTTTTATGGCACATGTACGTAGTATTAACTAAATTGTACTGTATCTGTTTGATATGTTTCAAAGGTTAGAGTATTTTGAAGGTCCACTGGATCAACACGTTCATTGAGATGGCCTGTTATTTTCGTGAAGAACGGACTCTGTAACGGTTATTCTCTTATCGACGACGGGCCAAATTAATACTGTTACAAATACGACATTTTATAACGTTAGAGTGGCAAAAGGTCGATCGTTAGAACCCCTAAACGCGTCAGTATTTTGAAAATTGTATCAGATTCATTCCGTTGCCCGCCATCGTTCGCGAAAATAACCGATATCCCGGTGATTTGAATTGAGTTTTATCACGCCGTCGGTGGGTCCACGTAGAAACGTACTTGATATTTTCATTCTCAAAAGACGAATACTAAATGAGCGAGAATTGTAAATAAATTGTTGAGCCCGCAAATAGTTTGAGATCAATTTCAATTGCGGGTTAACACCATCTCAAATAGAACGGATCCGTTCTCGGTACCAGTGAAACCCGACAATTTCCTTAAAATAATGACAATTTTCCTAAAATAGTGTTTTTTGTTGTCCATAAAGTAATATTGTTCAATAATCACTTATTTTTATTATCTAATTTATATCTTATTTATAATATTTACAAATAAACGCGGTTAATATTGCACTTTTCTTTTTTTGTTGTCAAGTTTATTGCGGGAAACCGGCGCAGTCCATCTGTCAGTGTTGCGCAGCGAATTTCATTCTTTTTTGCTTTTGCCTTTGATTGCAAAACCAAACGCGAACGACGTTCTTTTTCAGGTCGAGTTTTTCAGCGATGGCGGCGATTTTTTCACCACTCGGCCGAGGTTGGACGGCGAAATAAGCTTCTAAAGATCGTTTTTCTGGAGCGGCTATTGAAGTTCGTTTTCGTTTCTTTTCACCGGCTGGTAATACGCTAGGGGCGTCTGGGTCGCGTCGTTTGTTTTTCGCTTGAGCTTCAGCTTCTTCGAGCCAAGCTTGGAGAATGGGTTTGAGAGCTATCATGTTGTTGTGGGAGAGTGTTAAGGACTCAAACCTGCAAATTGTGCTTTGGCTGAGCGCTCCGACGCCGGGTAGTTTGAGGTTAGCCAGAGCTTTGCCGACGTCCGCCTGTGTCACCCCTAGTTTGATCCTCCTATAACAGACATAGAAAAGAGAAATATATCATCTGCGAAAAGAAATACTGAGTGCCACTTAACATCGCCATATTGTACATTTTCAATCTAATTTACCTCTGTTTAAATCTTTCAGCAAATGCTTCAAGTTCCCTCGGATCTGTGTCAGAGTCTGGATGTTGCAGGCCGGCGGCCATTGCGTGATGCCCTGGTGGCCCGTGTCCCGACAGAGGGGAACTGTGGTGGTGGTGGTGGTGATGATGATGTCCGGACATCATCGAATTCATCGTCGGTCCGTAGGGACCGTGAAGTTGCGGGTGACCTCCAGTACCACCGTCTCCCATTGGTGTGAGAGTTGTCATCGCTGACGTGGATATCGGGTCCAACATTTCCAACCCTTCCATGCCGTGGTGATGCCCCATCTAGCCAAAAAATATCACAAATTCATTACCCACAAAACATTGGTACATACAATCGATACCTACACCGTATTTTATCGAACCTAAAATATCAATAACCGAAATATCAACGGAAAATAATGATTGACGTGACTTACTTCTTTCTTGATAAGGTTGTCGGTAACTTCCATGTTCCAAGTCTGAAAAAGTATCAATAACATGAAAACTTTACAATTGCAATATTTCGATGTGTAAATTTATTCTCATATCTGGAGGTTCATAGTAGTTTACCTCATATTTTTACACAAAATCTCACTTTACATAATACATCTCAGATTATAGCTGCGAACAGAGGCAGGTTTAAGGGTGGAAATGAATAAGACGATTTGGTTGGTTATTCCATGAATAATCAAGTCCACGCCAATTTCAAAAACGTTTCAACCCGATCAGACCAATATTGGGGAGGGAGAGGGGTGAAAATGTGTATTTCGATAAGCGGATTTTTGCGATTTTTGGCGAGTCTGGGGTATCATTTTCGACTAATTTTTGGATAATTAATCCAATGAGACGGGTCTCGGAACGATTGGTTCCTTCTGGATGAGGTTTTGGGTCAAAATGGGTACTTATTTACCCATTTCGAATGTGTGTTTTCGAGATTTCTGGTACCTAGGCGTGTGGGGTATCATTTTCCACTAAATTTTGGACCCTGAACCAATTGGAATGGGGCCGGGACACACCAAACCCACTGTTTTGACATTTTCGACGACTTAGGGGTGTGGGGTATCATTTTTGACTAAATTTTAGACGCTGAATCGATTGGAATGTGTCTCCATGCTCCTATATAGGGGGGGAATAATCAACCCCTGTGAATGAATTTGCAGCGTTTTGTATAAAATGGGGTTTTGAGCCGAAATATACACTTCTCAATAAATGTTTGACGTTATATCGATTGAGATGTGAACCATAGTGTACCTAATAATTTGTAGCGTTATTCTATCTGGCTATGTACAAAAGTAGGTAATTATTCTAATTATTATTGACTGAAAGGATTAAATAATAACGACTGGCGCTCTTTGTTTGGAAAGTTTTTAGTTTGAAAACGGAATCAAACTATGAAAAATTCATTATCTGTCGTTAATTTAAAATTATTATTTCTTGAACAATCAACTACAATCAACTTATTTTCTTCTGCCAGAGGCCAATGTCTCCGGTTTACCACCACTTTTGGTGTTTGAATTTGTCTAGATCAAAATATTAAATTGTCCGTGTGCCGTCCTCGCCGTTTTTGGTTTTAGAAAAATTTCTAAAAATTTTTAATTTTGGTCATGGGCTTATTTCCGGCTTTACATGGTCCTCGATACATTTCAGCCCAATGGGCACTAATTTGGAGGGGTATGGAGAAAATGTGTACTTTAAAACTTGACTTTCGGGATTGTAATTTGGAATTAGGCATGTGGTGTATTATTTGTCACTAAATGTGGAACGCTGAATCCGTTGAGATGGTTCCTGGAGCGATTGGTGCTCACCAGAGGATCGGTGAGGATCAAAATAGGCACCTACCTACCTATTTAGAATGTAGGTTTTTCGAGATTTTGTGGACCTAGGCGTGTGTCGTATTATTTTCCACTAAATTTGGGAAGCTGAATCGACGGGAATGAGCCCTGGAAACTCACTGTTTTTCTCATATTCTTGCTTTAGGGAATATTAAATCTTAGTGGAGGGATTTACAACTTTTTTAAAATGGTTTTACTCGAAATACTGTAGGAATCCGTCTGCTACAGCACCATTTGCGCAATTAAGGGCAGTTGTGTTCTTTTAACTCTTTGAGACTAACGCCGGTCGTTATGTTCAGACAAGGGGAATGAGGTTTATCTTCCTGTTCTGGCAAGTGATACATCTAAACTCGCACCTAAGCAGGCAGGTTATTTAACTGACTCGGTGGTTAGAAAGGTCGAAGTTGATTGGTTTAAACGCAACAGTTAGCCGATAAATCTAACCTTTCCCTCGGCCCTTTGACTTTAACAACCCTTAGGGTTTCGCATACCCCTTTCTCCACGGCCCTTAATTTCGTGTTGGTACATATAGGCGATGAATAATTGAATAACAAGGCCTAATGCCGGAATAACAGTTGTTGTTTTATGGGTGAGGCATGAGGGCGCTCGCTGTTCAGTCGATGATTCAGAAGGAGGCCCTCACGCCCCCACGGGTCCCACTTTTCATCATTAGGTGGCAGGGAGGGGTGCTAGGGTGCCAAGGGAAAGAGATAGGACCCTAAGAAACACTGACATCCTCCAAAGTGGTCATCGGCTGCAGTTGGTGCTCTGTTGTGCGTTGCTCTTCCTAGAGGGTTCGACAATTGGGAGGTTCCCTTCGCTCGACCTCCCCAGAGTGCAGTTTCCCTTCTGTATAGCCCCCTCTACCGTACAAACACCACCTTCCTGGCCGAGAGAAAAGAATTATAACCTCGTGTAAGTTTTTTTCCTTCAGCCACGGAAGCATACATCTTCTTTTCCTTTTTTTCCACTGCGCACACTTGGCGAACAGAAGATGAAGATGCCGTACTTCTCCACAGAAATAGCTGGTAATGGAGAATTACTTTAGAATAGGCCCTAAGAGGGAACCTCCGGTGTTTTATCTTTTGTCTTTAAATTCGACATCCCGGTGTAATGAAGGTTTCAGCTCGTGAGAAACAAGGGCAATTTTTCGTTTCAAACCACCATTAGGATCTGTATCACTTTTCATCCCCCGTAACTTCCTCAGCTACTCCTTACGATACAAATAGCTGTCATTTGGGGAATCATCATTAGTCGCCCTTAAAGACCTCTCGGCAAACTCGAAGAAGAATCCCCTAAGAAGGATTCTTTCTGGTGTATCTTCTCTACCTACTGTTTTTCGGATGGTGTTGGCGATAGAGGTATTATTGAGGCCTCGTTTGACCATTATTTGGACATCCCTCGTTGATCAGGTTGACCTCGTGACCACGGGCTTTTCCAAAGCGTTTGACAGACTACCCCATAGCACAGTACTGGATGTTCTCTCATCCCTTGGGGTCTTTGGACCTTTTCACGCATGGATTGCCTAGCTACCTTGCCACCAGACAGCTTTCAGTGCGCGTAAACGGGTTGTTTCCAGCCCGTGTTCAACATTTGATGGAAAATGATACCCCACACGCATAAGGTACTCGAAAACCCACTTTAGAAATAGGTAGATTGATACCCATTTTGACCCATTCCCACCTCCAGTGGTTTTGGGACCCGTTCCATTGGATCCAGCGTCCAAAATGTAAATAAAAACGATACCCCACATGCCTAGATTGTCAAAAATATCAAAAAACCCATTTTGACACAATTCCCATTTGGTTTTTCTGGTACCTAGACGAGTGGGGTATCATTTTCCACTAAATTTTGGACGCTGAATCGATTTAAATGAATCTCCATTTGCAGCATTTTGGTGTGGACACCTTGATACGCAAACTAACAAATTTTGGGGCAAATCGAAGAGGTTAACCTCTTCAATAAAAACATAGGTTGATTATTCAAGGATTAAACAATTAAAATAGTACATGAATAAAAAAACTTTTATAAAAACAACGTTTTTCATATGCACTACAAAGTAGAAAATAATTTTCCTATGAGCCTGGCAGAATTTCTGAATAAATTGGTCACATTATGGTAACAGACTTTATAACAATTTCTAATTCTTATAAAACGAAAAACGTTGGGCGCATTTTGTATTATTCCGTGAAACTCTATTAACTGAATATTATGTCAACTGAATTAATATAAAGAAATTTCATTTTATAGAAATGTGAGCGTATTAGAAAGATCTTGATGTTTGAGTACATGCGCCCAACGTTTTTCGTTTTATAAGAATTAGAAATTGTTATGAAGTCTGTTACTATAATGTGACCAATTTATTCAGAAATTCTGCCAGGCTCATAGGAAAATTATTTTCTACTTTTCAGTGCATATGAAAAACGTTGTTTTTATAAAAGTTTTTTTTATTCATGTACTATTATTTTCTACTTTTTAGTTTTGTTCGTTAGAAATTTGTAATCGTAAAATTTTATTAAAGAATCTCGATGAACAATGCAGATATTCTTAAAATTTTGCGTTCGAGATTTAAAGACAAATCAAAGTGTACTCATTATCTAATGAAACTCGTTATGTCAATTAGGTTCTTAATGCTTTTACGAGTTGTTACATTTTTCTCCGATCATTGTTGACAGGTCCCACCTAGTATAGATACTTTTTATTTTATTAAATTACTCAAGATCCTTACATCATCACAAAGTAATTATAATATTGCATTGTCATCTGAAAAAAAATTTGTTCTTACCAGCTTTCTTGTTTGTTTGTCTGTTTGTCCGCGAAATCTTTCAAACTCAATTTCTACCGATTTTCGGCAATCTATAGTTACTGAAACTTTACATATAGATCCAGACCAGGATGTACCAATGCATCTTAATAATACTTAACAATAGAATATTATAGGTAAAAACTATGTCGACGTTGATGCAAGTTTGTGCCAAATGAGAATGTGTGATTTGAGATGAGTAGGTGATATCCCCTTGAAGGAAAAGCCACCATTAGGATTTACATAAGATCAAACATATTCGAGATTCAAAATGATTAGGTTCGGGACCTGTTAATCCACACAAGCCCAACTGCGGTGGCCCGATGTCTGTAGCAAGTCACAACCTGATCAGGGAGGCCGAGGATGTAGGGGTGAAGGCAGTTAATTTGATAATAGTAGGGGCATTACAGGCCCTGAAGCTTCTCTCAAGGGGTGAGTTGTAAGTATTTTTTTATTACCGGCTCCAACACGTGGGGTTGAGGGACAAGACGGGGGTAGTCGACTGAGTGGTAGTTCGGTTTTGAGGAGGGAGCGACATTTGGGTTTCCCCGAGGGGCCCACAGATCAGCAATTTCGCCCTTCCTTTGACGCGGTCGCGTAAAATTGCTTTCTCTAACGTAGAGCACGTTGTTTGACGACGTTGTAAGAGGAAAAGAATTTCCAGCTTCGATCCCCCCTACATAATGCATAGGAGTACCGCCGATTCTATAACTGAGCACGGTGAAGTGAACCGAATTCGGGAATAAAAACCAGAAATCATTCATATCGATGATCATGATCACCTAACACAGCTTCAGTTGATGTAGACTGTGAAATCAACAGTCTAACATCAAGTTCCCCTGTTGATTTTACCGTATAACACGTCCTTAACATCGTTCAACATTCCGAAAAACGCATAACAGTAGGTACTACTTAGCATCGGATAAGATCATGATCATCAAGATCATTGGTTGGTTATTCCATGAACAATCATGCAAAAAATCAATCTTTCCGATTCGGCTCAAATTTGTTTTCTGGACGTTTCAAGGTGTCTAAATCAAAATTAGCAAATGTCCGTCCGCCGTCTACGCCGATTTAGTAGTAATTTTTTAAAAATCTGAAATTTTGGTCAGGGGTTCGTTCCCGGCTCTAGTTGGTCCTCGAAACGTCCTCAGCCCGATCGGACAACATTTGGGCGGGTTAGGGGTCAAAATGTGAATTTTTGAAAAATGAATTTTCGACATTTTGGCGATCTAGGCGTGCGGGGTATCATTTTCCTCTAAATTTTGGACACTGAATCCAATGAAATGGGTCCAAGAACGATTGGCACTAACTGGGAGTGGTTATGGGTCAAAATGGGTGTCTATCTACCTATTAAGAATATGGGTTTTAGAGATTTCCGATACCTAGGCATGTGGGGTATAATTTTCCACTAAATTTTGGACGCTGAATCCAATGAAATGGGTCCCGCAACGATTGGTGCCCTCTGGATGAGGTTATAGGTCAAAATGGCTACCTATCTACCTTTTTTTGAATGTGGGTTTTTGAGATTTCTGGTACCTAGGCGTGTGAGGTATCATTTTCCACTAAATTTTGGACCCTGAATCGATTGGAATGGGTCCGAGACCCACCACACCCACCGTTTCCCCCATTTTCCCCATGTTGAAGTAATGAGTCTCTATGCGCCTGGGCCGAGGAACAACCAACCCTTGTGAAAGAACTTGCAGCTTTTAAGTTGGTTATTCTTTGAATAATGTCAGAAATTGATGTCAGATAGTCAATTTCTCCACTACGGCCTAAAATTTTATTTTTTACTGTGCGTTTCAAGGTGTCTAGATCAAAATAAGCAAATGTCCGTCCGCCGTCCATGCCGATTTTAGTAGTAGCAAATTTACTAAAAATTTTAAATTCGGGTCAAGGACCCGTTCCCGGCTCTAGTTGGTCATCGAAACTTTTTAGCCTAATTGAACCAAAATTGGTGGGGGAGAAGCGTAGGAGTCAAAATGGGTTTTCGAGATTTTTGGCGATCCTAATGCGAGTGGGGTATATTCGCATTTTCGACTAAATTTTGGATCCAATAAAACGGGTCTCGGAACGATTGGTTCAAATGGATATCTATCTATCTATATCAAAAGTGGGTTTTCGAGAAGCAGAATCAATTGGAATGAGTCCGGGACACTCTACACTTACTTTTTTCCCCCATTTCCTCATCTCTCCCATTCTTCTGGTCCGAGGAATAACCAACCCCTCTGATTTATTTTACTCTAAGTCACACGCAGGGGAATGTTACGGTTCAAAATGTCATTTTTTTAGGAACCTTGGCACCTAGAGTATCGTTTTCCAATAGATTTTGCACGTCAAATCGATTGAATTTAATATGGTAAAGTCGAACAGAGGCGAGTAACCTATAGAAAATGTGTATTTTGAACATTGGTTTCATGATTTTTTGGAATCTATCCTCAAACTAGTCGCAATGTAAGTTTTGAATTTATATTCGTTCTTTGATTTCGTTACGCTTCCATTCACCTACGAACGACTTACGTCCTATTTCCTTTGTAGACCCCAAAACTTTCTCGGATGAACGATGTATATTTAGAACAATAAAACATTGTAGAGTAGTTTGCAGAATTTTCTCAGGGAGGTTCTTTTATTCTGAACTTCGAGAACGAGGCTTCCAGATCAATCAAACTAACTCCGAAATGAGAAAAAGACAAAATGTATATTCGGCGCCTCGTGCTTCTCGTCAAATTTTCGAGATTTTCACTGAGATGAAAAGACTCTCCCTCCAGATTGATACCGTCCCTTTTGTGAGCACAACAAACTTTATCTTGAAGAGGAAGCCCTCTCCCCTATCCTTCATTCACCGAAGCTATTTAGAGTCAGAAAAACGGTCCTTTGATCGTCCTGCTCCGCTCGTACATAATGTATCAACTGATGACGTTTTCGAAATCTCTCCCTCGCCGCAAAAATCGAGACCTCTCATGAGTGGGGAAGTGTGCGAGGAAGACAGTTTGTGAGCTTTTCATTAGAGAAATTCGGCTGGAGGCTTTCGCCCTCCAACCAAGGCGCCCCTTTAGCCCTTGAGTTCACTCGTCTTTGTGGAGTGTATTCCTCTAACTCTAATGGGCTCCCTTGAGACGTGATAGAGGAAAGGTCTCGTTCTAGAACTTCGCTCAATACTATGTATACCTTCAGTGTAAAGTGATGATGTCCAAGTAAGGCTCAGAAATCGCTGATAAAAACGCTGCAAATTCTTTCATAGGGGTTGGTTATTCCTCGGACCAGGAACATGGGGGAAATTAGGGATTGTAGGGTGTCTCAGACTCGTTCCAATCGATTCTGCTCCCAACATTTAGTGGAAAATGATACCCCAGGTGGGAGTTTCCAATCGTTCTGGAAGCAGTCCCATTGGATTAAGCGTCGAAAATTTAGTCGAAAATGATGCCCCACACGCCTAGAAAGGAAGCAGAATTATCGGATAGGGTTTTCTATAACGAGATAGGTGAGTAGGTATGTAGGTACTTATTTTGACCCATAACCTCTTCCGGTTTCGAAAAACACATTTCGTTCTTGTTCTGATCGGGCTGAAAACGTTCGAGGACCAACTAGAGCCAAATACGGGTCCCTTACCAAATTTTCAGATTTTTAGAAAATTGTCTATTACGAAAAACGGCGTGGACGGCGGACGGACATTTGCTAATTTTGATCTAGACACCATGAAACGCCCACAAAAAACGCTGCAAATTCTCGCTTTTCTCTGCAATTTTGGGCCGAATCGGTGGGATTGACTTCCTGCTTGGTAACATAAGTTGATTATTCATGGAATAACCAACCAAATTTTGCTATGCGGTCATAAATCTAACTATGTGATTATAAACGGAATCTTCAACGACTGCCTTCAACTAGCGTCCTTGAATTATGTTCGCCCGACGAATCGAGATTTTCTCGTGTTAGCGGTTTACACAAAATGTCAGTTCGTGCTTCGTGGAGTAGTCGAGTAACATTTATGTTAAAAACGGAACAGCTAAGAAAAGAGGAGCGAGGGAGAAACGCCGGGATGTTCATGTGATTCCCCGAGTGAAAAATTTATGAGCTTTCCAAGTCCATTAGAAATTTATTCCCGCTCCCAGGCCCTTCAAGTGCCGCTTTCTCTAGACCGCCGTCACTTGACGCTTCATTTTTTTCCGAATTCACTCTTCACCGTAAGTTGAAGATTGAGTTTACGCTCGATCAAAACTTTGGCTGATATACCGCATGTAAGCGGTATACCAAGTATATTTCACAGTGGAAATGGTTCGTGATGTATAATTCTTCAGAAAAACAATAAAAAATCTTCAACTCTCTTTTGATATTCGTGTTCCAAATTGTTCAAAACGATTGTCAGGCTGTTTCTCCATCGCTCATTTTTCCAGGGTGAAGTCAATGAGGAGTGCCTAAACCTCAAGACGGACTGTTTTGATTTGAAACCTTTATGCCTTCAAAATTGAATAGACGATGTTGTTCTTCACACGACAAAGAAGTTCATAGCGAAGCTTTTTGCGACCGAAATACTAAAATTTATAATATCTGCTATGTTGTCTTATGCCCACTTTCACCCAACATTTAAAGCGTTTAAACCAGAAACGTTTATACCAGAGCGGTTTTCGAGTTTAAACCAGCATTGAGGCCATTCGTGTTTAAACTCTCAATATCCGGGCAATAAAGTTGTTAAACTAGTTTACTGCCAGTGGTCTACCAGAGCGGATTTCTAGTTTAAACCAGCATTGAGGCCATTCGTGTTTAAACTCTCAATATCCGGGCAATAAAGTTGTTAAACTAGTTTACTGCCAGTGGTCTACCAAGAGAGGTTTTCTAGTTTAAACCAGCATTGAGGCCGTTCTTGTTTAAACTCCTGGGCGATCATGCTGCTAAACTCGCTTACTTACTGCTGGTGATTTTAAGATGGCAGCTAATTTGCCTTCATCAAACATGTAAAACGAGTTTAAATCCAAAGAGGAAGTTACCGGTGTTTAAACCAGGAAGGTCTTTAACCAGAGCGGTATTCGAGTTTGAACCCATCATGAGGCGATTTGAGTTTAAACTCCCGATATGCGGGTGACTAACCTGCTAAACTCGTTTACTACCAGATGTTTTAAAGATGAGGAAGCTGGTTTGTTGTACAGTGCCTTCACCAAACATGAAAAAGAGTTTAAATCCAAAGAGGAAGTTACCGGCGTTTAAACCAGGAAGGTCTTTAACCAGAGCGGTATTCGAGTTTGAACCCATCATGAGGCGATTTGAGTTTAAACTCCCGATATGCGGGTGACTAACCTGCTAAACTCGTTACTACCAGATGTTTTAAAGATGAGGAAGCTGGTTTTTGTACAGTGCCTTCACCAAACATGTGACACGAGTTTAAACTCAAAGATAAGTTACCGGCGTTTAAACCAGAAAGGTCTTCAACCAGAGCGGTATTCGAGTTTGAAGCCATCTTGAGGCGATTAGAGTTTAAACTCCCAAGATGCAGGTGACTAACCTGCTAAACTCGTTTACTACCAGATGTTTTAAAGATGAGGAAGCTGGTTTGTTGTACAGTGCCTTCACCAAACATGTGACACGAGTTTAAACTCAAAGATAAGTTACCGGCGTTTAAACCAGAAAGGTCTTCAACCAGAGCGGTATTCGAGTTTGAAGCCATCTTGAGGCGATTAGAGTTTAAACTCCCAAGATGCAGGTGACTAACCTGCTAAACTCGTTTACTACCAGATGTTTTAAAGATGAGGAAGCTGGTTTGTTGTACAATGCCTTCACCAAACATGTGACACGAGTTTAAATCCAAAGAGGAAGTTACCGGCGTTTAAACCAGAACGGTCTTTAACCAGAGCGGTATTTGAGTTTAAACTCTCATCGATGCAGTTTGAGTTCAAACTTCCAATACCCAGGCAATCAAGCTGCTAAACTCACTTACTGCTGCTTACTGGTGTTTTTAAAAGAAGGCCGTGTTGGTAGCAGGTTTTTTGTACAGTGCTTTCGCCAAACATTTGAAGCGAGTTTAAACCTAAAGAGGAAGTTACTGGCGCTTAAACTAAAAACGTCTTTTACCAGAGCGGTTTTCTGAGTTTAACCCTCATTGAGGCGTCACAACATGGGGTAAGACTAACCTGCTAAACTCGTTTACTGCCAGATGTTATTAAAGATGGAAGCTGGTTTGTCATACAGTGCTTTCTCCAAACATAATATGAAACGAGGTTTAACCCAGAGAGGAAGCTATCCGCGTTTAAGCCAAAAAGTCTTCATCAGAGCGGTTTTCGAGTTTAAACCAGCACTAAGCCCGATCGAGTTTAAACCCGCATTGAGGAGGTTTGAGTTCAAACTTCCCTACCCAGGCGATCAAGCAGCTAAACTCGTTTACAGCCAGAGGTTTTCAATGATGGAAGGTGGTTTGTCATACAGTAGGATGAATGAATTTGCGAGTGTATGCTGTGCTTGCAATAAACTAATATTATTGCTCATGCTGAGGTACTATCTAGTATGAATAAAACAAGCTCAACTTGTCTTTTGTCATTCTAAATTTCATGAACGTGATGTGAATGCACTCCGGTACAAAACTTAGAATCAAATAGAAAGTATATACTGTCTAAATGTGATAAACTGTCCTATATCAGTCACCATCAAAACAAGAAAAGCACCATAAAATTGGGAATCAGTTGATGCAGGATGTGCCGTGTGGTTGCTATTTCAAGTTTATTTGCCCAAACATGACACGTTGTCCAGTTATCTTTTCGGATGGATGTGCGCTTATCTAAACTCGATACTCTCAAAACGGGTTTATTCTACTTCTAGGGTGGTGGAAGACGCCAGCGCGATTCCGAGTTTAACTTTCCAGATTGACAGCAATCGAGTTTTACTAAATCCCGGTAAGTAGATAATTTTTTGGTGAAAGAAGGGAATTACGTCCTCTGGATGTTTGGTCAAGTACCTACCTGGTGTGGCCTTGTGTTTGGCGGTGGTGGACCGCCCATTCCATGATGGTGGTACATCATGTCGTGCTTCAACTGTGGGAGACCGCTACCAGGGCCGCTCGAGTTGGTGCTCTGGTGTTTTCCAATAGTCGACGGCAGCGAGGGCCTCCGCTCGGGACAGGAGACCATCGTTTAGTCCGCCGAAGAGATCGCCCTGCGCAAACAGAAAAGTAAACACGGTAATGGAATAGTACGAACAAGGGGATTACGAAGATTACGGACGTATAAGTGCTTTGGTTTCATTCAATACCCAAACGTAAATTTTATTCACATCCAGCAAGGCTGATGTGCATCGTAGGGAGAACGCTGCAAATTCTTCTACAATGATTTATTACTCCTTAGTGAAGAGTATGGGGAAAACAGTGGGTGTAGAGGGTCCATGACTCGTTCTAATCGATTCAGCGTTCAATATTTTGTGGAAAATGATACCTCACTCGCTTTTATCCACAAAAACGCTGCGAATTCTTTCACAGGGGTAGGTTATTCCTCGGACCAGGAGAGTGGAGAAAAGGGGGAAAACGGTGAGTGAGGAGTGTCCGGGACACATTTGAATTGATTCAGCGTCCGTTGATTCAGTGAAAAATGTTACCCCACAAGCCTAGGTACCAGAAATCTCGAGAACCCACTTCTGAAATAAGTAGATAGATATCAATTTTGACCCATAATCTCCCCCAGTGGGCGCTAATCTTTCCGGAACCCGTCTTATTGGATTCAGCGTCAAATATTCAGCCGAAAATGATCCGCCACACGCCAAGATCGCCGAAATTCTCAAACACCCATTTTTCCAAGTGCACATTTATGCCCTAATCTTAAGATGAGGAAATCTTTTGAGGCCAGGTGTAATGGGGGGCATCGTGGTTAGATACTAGGGTCGGCCTCCTCCAGTTATGTGGAAGTCCAATCCACTAAAACCTCACCCTCCCAATGGCTCAACCTGGTACTATTTATCACATGACTTCGGGTTGGACCTGGGGCCAGTCTCAGTTGTCTGCCCGTGTGGCTTGTTGCCGGGCTCTTTCTTCCTCGTTTTCTCTTCTGAGGAGAGACTCTATATAATCTGCCGTCCTTTTCCATGCTTGTTTGCTTGATAGCATTCGTTTCACTAACTCTTCCGGAGATGGTGTGTTCAGACCTATTTCTGACCACAGCTGTTCTCGTTTTAGACGCCATCGCTCACAGTCGAAAAAGGTATGTTTCACGCTGTCCTCCGTGTCTGGGCAGTGCAAGCACCCTGGACTCTGTGCGAGTCCCAGCCGGTGTGAGTATTGATAGAAAAGGCCGTGTCCTGTGAGGAATTGCGTGAGGTAGTAGCTTACTTCGCCGTGTGGCCTCTCCAGCCAGCCTCTCACTTCTGGTACTAGTCTCGCTGTCCATCGACCCCTCGATTCATTGTCCAGATGGTCTGCCAGTCGTTCAGTGTCCTTTCCCGTTCTTACCTTGATCACTATTGCCTTCCTGGGTTCCATTCTTCTATCATAAATCCGCTTCTTTCTGCAGCCAGTAGATGTATTGGGATGACCCCAGCCAGTACAAGGACAGCTGGCTCCGATACCGTTCTGTATGCACTAACTATCCTTAGCGCTCCTTCCGGTACTGTGCGACAGACAGTGCGCCTGCCCATGTCTCTGCTCCATACAACATTACTGAATTCGTCACTGACATGAGTAGCTTTCTGTTGCATGGTTGTGGGCCCTCAACGTTCATCATTAGCCTGCTGAGTGCTGCCGTCATGCGCGATGCTTTGTCAACGGCTGTCCTGATGTGTTCCCAGAAGGTGATTTTTGTAACAGTTTTGTAATCTTGCAGTTATAACAAATCATTGACCACAAATTTGCAGCGTTTTTTCATCAAGACATTTCAAAACGCAAACTGTCAAATTTTGGGGCCAATTAGAGAGATTGAAATTTGGAAAGAAATAATAAGTTGATTCTTTTGAGGAGTAACGAACCAAAACTACCCTCTTTGTCACATCATTATCGGAGTTCATTCCAATTCTGTTCCGCAAACCGCCTTTGTTGACATGGTTTGTTTTTCGATTATTGTGGAGCTAGTTATTTCTCATTAAACTTTCACCCCAGTCCGCACTTGAGCATTTTTGTGAAATTTTCTGATTTTCAGAGTGACATCTTATAACTGAAGAGGTCAACCCAGCTCGTCTACACCACGATATTTAGGCCGTATATTTATCTTCACGACTTTATGACATCTTCGGTGTTTTTAACCACAACGTACCATTTCTCAACGTATTGGTGAGAATATTATTCGCACTATTTGCCGTGGCTTTCTTGTTCGTTCCCCCTGTTTCCAAGACTACATATACGAACAAAACCCCCAAACCCTCGATCAACTGCCTCCTCACGTGCCTACGAAGAAGTAGTATTGCATGTCAGACAACAAACCCCCACCCCCTTCCACCTTTATAGGACGAAGAGACCAAAAAACTCTGTACCGCCACCCTCCTCGTGTCACCGCTCCCGCCCGTCGCCTAGTCACAGTGAAACTCATTATTTATTGAAGCTCTGCATAGCTTATAAGTAAAACCTCCCTTCTGTCTCTTTACCGCGGGCTATTAGGCGAAACTCTTCTTTTTTGCCTCGTTATTTGTCTTTATCCGTTGTTAGCTCCCTTTTGCGGTTCATGATGCGGGGGTTGTTATATCACCGTAATTTGCCTCATGAGGCAAATACACGGCGGTGACGTTGTGACGAGTCCGACCTCTGAACCTAAAAAGCTAAAATTCTCCTTTAAAATCCCCTATTTTATTTGATGCTCCGGCTCAGATCACTACAACCCTAGACCAGAAATTACTTTGAGCTATTCCAAATAAATTGGGTTATTAAAGCCCATTTACGCCTGAAAATTAGTCCCGATTAGCGATGAGACTCCAAATTGGTGTTTGTAGAGAGTTTAGAGGAGCAAGATCGACATCTTAGTGTCACCTATCATTCTGAATCATGCTGAATTGATTAATTTGAAGCTTGGTGACCTCGCAAAACGCATTCTCACAAAAGCAAGATCCACCTAGAATGAATAAATCATTGTAAATTTATTCGATTGATTGGCATATACCCGAGTGCTTATCTCCGATTTATGTCACCGGAGAGATAATATGCACATGACCCCAATATTGGAGTACGTTCTGAAGACACTTATCATGCAGTCATGCCAAATTGAAGGTATTCTATTCTAAATTGGAGGTTTTCCATTTCAAATAGGGCGTTATGCGGATCAATTTGGAGGATGATAGAAACACAATTTAATTCATTTAATAATTAATTTATGGGAAAGCAATAACGGGTCGGATAGAATGCCTTCGTCAGGTTGAGTTGCACGGAGTAGGCATTTTCAAAATCAACGCTGGCTAGAATAACTATTTCCTTCAGCGTCCAATTTGAAATGGAAAACCTCCAATTTGGCCTTAAAATGCTATACAGGGTGTCTCAAGTGTGTGAATTATGGGGCTCAGTAACTAACCGAGGTCACGATTCAGCAATGGGCGAGAATGAGGGGGGCCAGCAATGGAGTAGCCAAACTGAATTGGGTTCTGCGAGTGTGTAAAGATGGAAATGGCACACTTAGTAGGATTAAGAGCCAAACCATCAGCAGAGCACACCAAGGACACAGCAGTAAGGGCAGACTGCAGGCAGTTGGAAAGCTCAGAGACATGGACAAAAACCTTCAAGTCGTCAGCATATTTTTATAAGGAAGCCGTGCTCAATGACAGTCCCCACACAGTTGACTGCAAGGGTGAATAGCATGGGCCCCAAATGAGAACCCTGCGGAACTCCGGATAAAGCGGTAGACGGCCATGAGTCAACATCAGCAACACGAACTGTAATGTGTGACACATGAATTTTCTTTTTTTTTTCAATGTTGATTCACGTAATGGCATCCGTTTTTCGATTCAACTCCATTTTTGCGGAATAACGACCAAAATTTGTTTATTTTGCGTGAAAACATCTTATTTTAGCGCGAATTTGCATATAAAATACTATACTCTACATTCTTATTTTCTCTGTCAAAGAATATTTTGATTATGAATCATCGTAAGAAAACAATTCAAATTCAATGCCACACATCACCCATTATTAGACAACTTCGCGACAATTTGAGGTTTCGCAACTTTGTGTGCATGCTGAGCCAGTTAAGCGCAATAAAATAAAAAAATTAAAAAAAAAAAATTGGTTGGACCAAATTTCTATGAAATTTGGAGTAGAATCCGAATCTGCATGAAAAATTGGGGTTCCCATTTAAAATAAGAAGTTGGGGTCACCTGCGCATAGTCGCAAATATCATATTTTTTGGGATCATTTGCAAACAAACATGAAGATACAAGTCCAGAAGTGATTAGTAGTCTACAATATCAGTAGGCACTCAAAAAAGAAATGGGTACAAAATCAGTGAAGACAAAAGATAACTCTGATCTATGTTTCACAAGTGTCTAGTGTAAACCTATGTCAAGGATCTAGCTTCACTTCGAACGGACCAACTTTTGGTAAAATATTTTCAAACGCACCTGGCAATTTCGAACTATACCCATAAAGAGCGGATGAGTTAATGCCGCTATAAAAATATAAACTTGAACGAAACTTTTCTCGTTGCCTTACTCGGCCTTTTATCAACTGAGGAGTAATAAAGGGAAAAAGATTTTTGCCATTGGTCGTAAAATAATGTTGGATGCAAACTTCGTCGTTGGGGCATAACGAGAATTTGGGTGTAACGATAAAAACTTAGTGTAATGAGGAAAAGGGGTCTCGTTAAACGTTATTAACGCCCGAAAGTAGAAGAAGGGCGCTGTAATGGTATTGTAGGAAGATGTTAATGTCACGGTAAGGGGTTTTCGAGAGGCAAATTAGAACATCTAGTCGAGAAAATATTCGGGCATCACTGGTGATCGTCATTTCCATGTACAGTCCATTAAGGTTTGTTATTCCTTGAATAACTAACCTGTTTTTCATCCAAAGTTCGATCACTCCGATTGCCATGAAATTTGACACGTTTCAAGTCTGGATAAAA
The DNA here is from genome assembly GCA_019603395.1 of Cyrtorhinus lividipennis. Classification (NCBI taxonomy): domain Eukaryota; kingdom Metazoa; phylum Arthropoda; class Insecta; order Hemiptera; family Miridae; genus Cyrtorhinus; species Cyrtorhinus lividipennis. Next base: position 24,646,823 of record CM034002.1, on the reverse strand, counting down.
TCACAGGGTGTTCGACCCCATGCCTTGTTATTTTAGTAAGATCCAGGTCCAACAAATTATGACAAGGAACAGTTGCCAGTTCAAATTGCCCGCCATTCAGATTGATCGGAATTAGTTCAATCTGCTCGCGCTAAATGACTCGACGCTAGCGCTCGCATTGGACATCTCCAGCAAAAAGAGATAACCTTCAGGTCTGCAACCTACATTACGTTATGTTATGGAACTGTGTTCGCCACGTATGAAAATCGCTCTCATAGTTATCTATATTCATCCGATCGGCGAGCTATTAAAGAGTTTGCTAATTGTTCTCAAGGTTTTCAGTTCTACCCCTTGGCTTTAAGAACAGGGGTTGGCTATTCCTCGGACCAGGAGCATGGAGACCCATTCCAATCGATTCAGCGTCCAAAATTTAGTGGAAAATGATACCCCAGACGCCTAGGTATAGGAATTCTCAAAAACCCACTTTTGAAATAGGCTGATAAATACCCATTTTACCCATAACCTTTTCCGGAGGGTGTAAATCAGTCAGAGACCCTCCTCATTGGATTCAGGGAAATTTTGTGAAAAATTATACCCCACATCCCAAGATTGCTGAAAATCGGTGCGGACGGCGGACATTTGCTTATTTTGATCTAGACACCTTAAACACCCAGAAAAAGTTTTGGGCAAATCGGAGAGGTTTACTTTTTGCATGAAAACATAGGTTGATTATTCAAGTAATAACCAAAAAAAAAAACCCACTCACCAAAATAACTAGGTAGGTACCCATTTTGACTCTTTCAAATGGATACAGCGTCAAAACACAATGTGCAAAGTGATACCTCACATGCTCTCTCACCTCTGCTGATTCAATAAAGTTTCAATTTCGTTCTCTTTTTAACCTGAGACTAATAATGCACGAGTAGACGAACCGAAGGAATTAGGGGCAGCGGCTGAACAAGGCGACATGAATAAAATCGGAACAAAAATATTATTCGCTGATGATACTGCGCTACATTTTATGTTAGAGGATTGGGAGAGCTTGCTCGATATGGCTGAAGGGGCTTGCAGCAAATATATTTATGGCTGACAGAAATTAAGCTTTTATTGAACTTATCAAAAACGTGCTTCATCCCTTATTGCCTGTCAGCGTCAACATTGCCCAAGCAGAGGATGGCTTTGCGCCTGCCCTACCTGGGGTGTCAACATGGTCACTGATCATGCCCAGTCATAGCCAGGCGGGATAGTGAAGAATACTTAGGAGTGGTATTTGATAGCAACATGAAGTGGAAAACACAAATGTCTTTGGTCCGTGGATTGTTTAGAAAACTTCTATATGTATTTTCATCCCTGAGGAGCGTTCTTGGTCTCAAACTGATAAGGATAATCTACCGCTCATTGGCCTAGTCTGTGATCCCTACAGGTTACCAGCTCAGGCTGAAGCTTATCCTCCGACATTGCAACCCATATTAATTCGCCAAAACGCCTCTCTTTCTAATCGCCACGAAGAGTGGCTTTTTGACATACTTCTTGTGGAACTTTTGACCACGTTGGAATTGAAAAGTGTATGGTAACTAAGGTCCTTTCCCTTGCAGTACCATTTGTCATCAATTTAAAGACTAGTAAACTAAGAACTCCCGAAGGGAAACTGTAATGGACACTTTTTATTTTCATCTTCCTTTTATATTGTCACAAGCTTGAGAGGGGTCGCTTTAGGTGAAAAGAACTTGTTGCGAGGGTGTCGACACTTCTCGGGTAATGACGGCACCTTGCGTTCTGTCAAGTGTAAGACCGTTTCCTAAGATTGGCGGTCAAAGCCACCCCCAGGCATCTCTTGTCTTCTCGGGCAATCTTCACTTTACCGTACGCGTTTCTCGACCCCTCCACATACTGTACGTTCCTGAGATTGTTTTTCCCACTTTCCTTTCAATGGATTTTATCGCGGTTGTGTGGAAGCGTCTTCACTTTTGCTCTTCTCTGCTCCGAGCAATGTCAACACCTCATTTAGGGCTCCGCAGTTCAAGCTTACCCCCACGTAGAACCACTTTCTGAGGAATTCCAAGTTGATGCACTCCCTTTTGGATGGATTTTTGAGGTTTTTGGTGATCTACGCCTGTGAGGTAATATTTTCCACCAAATTTTGGACGCTGAATCGACTAGAACGAGTCTCCATGCTCCTGGTCCGAGGAATAACCAACCCCTGGTTATTACTCTGATAACAAGACATGGCACGGATCATGCTTTGAAGAGTGAAACGGGTGCACAAACTTTTGGGACCAGTCCCATGTATAGCATTGTGCAGGTACTATTCAAAAGTTCTCCTTATCGAACAGGTTAGCCTTGGAAGATTTGCTCGATCAATAGTTCCGTGGGTAACATTCCCCTTCCCTAGCAATGCCCACTGTGCAGATATTTTTGTCATGGTGCTAGTGGCTTTGTCCAAAATCGACGCGTAGCGCGCCATGTTTTCCTGAGCCATAAAGTCATATGCTGGCGTACCTCATCTTCATCAGACCCATCCTGCAGCAATTTACAAGACCTGCTCAACTTACCACGATCTTCTAGCTCTTCAGTGATATACTGGAAAGCCCTAAGCATAGAAATTGTACGTATTGCATCCCCTCGCTGATGACGCCAATGACTAAACCGTCCGCGATGTCTTCTTCTGCGGTAGTTTCCTCAGGTTTGTCTGAGCAAGAGCAGCAGTCAGCATGAATAGTCAGCTCAGTTTTGTTTCATATCCATGGTTGAGAGCAAATCGTCAATTTATTTATAGCTTTTGACAAGCTTCATTTGATGGACCCGCGTATGGACGCCAATAGAGTATCTTTGCCTGTTGTGTCGTTATCTCCGTCTAAAATGACTGACCCGAACTCAATAATCTACTGGAAAACTGAACGCTTTCAGAGGCCTTGAATTCCGCGGGAGTGTTACTATGAAACAAGGCTCAAAGAGGGTGCAGGAGGGAAGCGAGTAAATATTGTCAGATGGAAACTTCGATTGCTCGGGGTTCTAACTTTTGTGTCGGTTTGGCCTTCCAAAAGGAAAGGAGGCCTTCGAAGGAGATGAGAATTCCGAGCGTTGGAATTATTGATGCCGTCTAGCTTAGGGGATGTCTTTATGGACGAGTCGAAACTGAGGTCCTTCGCCAGTTTCCCGCCTCACGGATTGGCTGCAGAGTGAATTATTCGACGTTTAAACAGGTTTGTCAAGGTATCGGTGACAACCATACGGACAAAATAGTAGTCGACTTCTACATTAGATCGATCGTTTAGAAACGTCATCAGCACGTTTTTTTTTAGAACTCGGATTCAACCGTATAACCAAAGTGAAGAGAATTTCAATGGAGTCGTGGGCACACAGAGAACCTCGGGTCACGCTTGTCCTCCTTTGGTTGGGACACTCACGGAAGACCTGATTGATCGTCTATCGATCACAAAGAGCTGGACTTGAAATCCTCCGTACTTCAAACCGAGAAACATGTCAGACCTGCCTATTGAACATGGTGTCCTGATGAAGAATCAAAACTGGCTACATGTTCCATTGCATCGAATCGTTTGTTTTGTACCAAAATAATGACAACCTGCGCACGTTTCATGGAATTACAACATAAGACTAGCCTACAAAACGCTGCAAATTCTTTCACGGGGGTTGGTCATTCCTTGAACAAGAGCATGGGGACTCATATCAATCGATTCAGCGTCCAAAATATCGGAAACCCACATTTTGAAAACGGAAGATAGATACCCGTTTTGACCCATACCCATGCCCAGTGGGCACCAATCGATCCGGTTCCCATCTCAATGGATTCAGTGTTCAAAATTTAGTCGAAAATGATACCCCACACGCTTAGGTACCCAAAAATCTAGAAAATCCATTTTTGAAATACATATTTTTACCCCTACCCCCTCCAAATTTTGTCCGATCGGGCTGAAAATGTTTGAGGACCAAAGGCCCATTGCGGCTAGTGGCTTATAGTGGATATACGTTTCTTGAAACACAAAATAAGAAATTCTCGAGCGAATTGGAGGAATCAAGATTCAGAATGTAACAAACCAATACCACATCTAAATGCATTCAGTTTTTGGACCTGCTACATCTTTTTTCAACCACACAATCATTCAAATACCTAGATCCTAACTACGTTTAATTTTGTTTAAATAAATTAGGCTTCCAATAGTTCTGATTCCTTTCCAGATTCATCTACTGTGGCGAACAAAGATCTAGTCTCATAATAAGTTCCGAAAGTATACACCAATGTGATAACACAACTCTTGCTTTGCAGAAGAGAATAGTTGAAGCGGCGTCTCTTCATCAGGGGTTATAAATGAGGGTAGAAAATCGGAGAGGGAGGGAATTAATCCAAGTTTACAATAACGACCCGGGAGTGCCCGAAACTCCATCTCCAAGTCGGTAGGAAGGAGTTGAGGAAGGGAAACTCTCCAACGAGGGCGCGAAATATGTCCTGAACATTGCCTTCACTTTATGTTGCTAATTAACTTTGCCTCCACAGCCCTCGGGGTAAAGGGGTGAGAGGAAATTCACAGAGGTAGTTACAAGGGACCCTGGGAAGTTGGGATGGTGATAATGTAGACGGGCAACCGCGTGAACAGGAGGCTCTAAAGGCAACCCCTTCCGGTTGAAAACGTCAGCTGAGGCAATTTCAAAGCTGCCTGCCGTGTTGAAACAGGCGTTCTTGTATGCTGCAAGCTCTAATCACACAGCGACTATTCAGTGATCAGCACATTAAATCTTCAGAGCAGCAGTAGAAATTTCCAGAGAGAGCTATCCTTGTTACAAGAAGGCCAGAAGTGAATAAGATAAATTCGTATAATACCTCCAACCAGCGTCCAAAAGCTTCTTTGCAACCTTGCTATGACCAGTGAGCGCACTCTGTAGCTAGTTGGTGTACAGTTTCAGTGGTGCCATATGTAGGATAATGATCTCATGTGTATCTGATAGTGTTTCTGGCACGTACCTGACCCGACCTCATCATGACCTCGCTGATGACACTTCACAATGACCACACTTAGGCCGTGGAAGGAAATCCGCTTCCCTTCTTAAGATTCATTCTTCAAACTTATGGCCAAAGTGGGGGAGGGGGGTGGCTTCTTGCAGCTTCAGTTTTTCGCAGCTCCCTAGTTTCCTTCCCTCTATGTGATAAGGGTCCCCAACATTCGATAGCATTAGCATAGTTTTGTTGTCCAACTACCACGCGTGTCCCAATTTCATGAGAATGACTATATACCTCAATCGAATACAATGTAAAATTTATGAAGACGATAAAGTAGATTCCGGGCCGTTACCTGAAGAGGTATGACGCATTCCATCATTTCACTCAGAGGATCGTCATCACACTGACAACACTTGGAACCCCCTACCCTGGCCCGTCGGTATGAGGCAACCTATCCAAATGGTGTCGTCATCTTTCGCCGAGAGACGAAGGGCTGCATTGAAAGAAGGACGGCTGGTATAATTTATTCGAACGGGCCAATCAGCGACGAGCTCCGCTCGTCCAACCTCCCTTTTATAACCGACGGCGACCATAGCGTTTACTCATTGCAAAGCCGATGTCCCGTGGCGTGTAATAACAGCAAATTTGAATATCTAACTAGCAATCTACCAGGGGAGGCTCTTTTCTTTCGTTCCCGACATTCGTAGCACGAAGGTTCGTCTTCTTATTACCAGTAGAATCTTGTCTTTTGAAACTCCTCACTACAGACGTACTTAGTTATCAGATATGCCACTGATAGAATTGATTTGCATTGCGGCTCTTTCATCTACAAACCATTTTGTGGTGCTTCTACGCTATAATCTAACCTATCTCTGCACTATGATAACCTCTCTTCTTTCGGTCAGGACGAACGTCTTGCAGTAACTGCAACATTAGTTCGCGAAATCCCGCTAGACCTCAGCACAGTCCCATCATCATTGTTAGCCCTTATAATAGTAACCTAACCTCTCTTGGTCAGAGAAAAACCATTTGTCTATGCGCTTTATAGATAGTCAGTTCATTTGCATCGCAGTTTTTGAATTCAGCTATGTGATTTAACAGCATGGTCATTATAATGTTCTGGGGGTTACTAATACTCCAAGGGCTTTGATGACATTTAAAGAAGTTATCGGGGTTTGGAGGAGCTATATTATTGTTAGGTAGCCAAATCATATCGAGTGCAGCTTCATATTCTTCCAAATTTTACTCTAAATTGATTTTTAGCGTGGTTTAGGGATTGGATTTTAGCTCAGGCTCATATCAAAGGCAGAAAACATGACCTAATAGAGCTGCTATGAGAGACACTGCTATAACAGTGAAAACTGGGCTGGTATCACAGAAGGAATACAACTGGCCTGAGGTCTAGCAGGACTTTCCAAACTAATGTTGTGGTTGCTGCCAGACGTTTGTGGTTACAGGATCCTTAAAACGAGGCCACACTACACGAATGGTGGGTTGCGTGAAACTGGTGTGTTAGCTGTTCAATTTGGTGGATTTTAGGATAAATGTGGAGTTTAAGGGCCAAACGCGGCGAAGTGAGGGCTAGAATGAATGATTTGGGAGGTAAATTTCAAGCGTTGATGGCTAGATCTGACAACACGAGTGCTGGTTTCTGTTGGATTGAGACAACAATTCTTATCGTGTGGACCAGAACTGTATGCTGACGCCCAAAATGGTGGCTTGTGGAAAAGTGAAGGGCTGGAAATATCAGATTAAGGCTGAATCTCAATCGGACATTGACCATGAAACTGGCTGAGAAACCCAGAATCACCCCAGCCTTAGAGAGCTGTTTTTGGGACTGTAGATAACTTCCTGGAATGATCAGTGCAACAGCAGCAACACATCCAGGCCGTGGTTTGGGGCTGCTCTATTGGACTGTGCTTTAGCTGTTTCACCAATCCATTTTCATGAAGTTTATGGAGGCCACGAGTCGCCCACACCTCACAATAGGGTAGGTCAAATCCATACAAGATTTCAGGATGCGCTGAAAGGTTTGCAGACTTGGCTTATACGCCGGATTTCTAAGTAAATCAGATTTTGAGATGTCGCTCACATTTAAAAGCTTTCACTCCGGATCCCATGGGTATGAGAAATTCGAATTAAAATGCGTCACTGGCCATCGCTCGTACATTCTGTTCCATCGCTACATCTCCACCCCTCAATCCCCCCTCACCACCACTCCGTTCCATCACTCATCTGCTCTCGGCCTGAGCTACTCCGAGCCACTGAATAAATGATCAGCCGTAACAGCGATGACGATCCGGGAATTAGGGGGTGCCTTATTTTTTACTCGACTCAAAAACCCCCGCCCTCCATCCTCTTATCACGCACTTTGCCCTTCCTTATCATCTTCGTCGTCCTTTTCCTCATGTACAACGCGCACTTGGGGGTGGTCGCACGAGGACGGAGAGAGTGGTTACAAGAGCGAAGGGTACAGAGCTCTTTTTGGATTAACCTCCTCTCCCTTCATCTTTCCCCATTACTTTTCCACCGCGTACCCCTCCTCTTCCACCTATTCCTCCTCGGGTGTCTTAGTGCCTTCACAAAGGACCAGTGCTGGAACGGGAATATCCCTGAAAGTTCGCTATTTTCATATAAAAATGTCCAGAAATTTTTCTAAAACGTGATTAATAGATGCAATTTGATGGGGCGCTAACCTTTTGTAGTCACCAATGGACCCCAACCCGATCTCGTTAAAGCCAATACTGTTTTGTTGGAATCGACCAAGAATTTCGTAGAATGCCTGATCTTGGCCTCAATCCGGAAGGAAGCGTTTGGGCTAGCCTGCTTCTCAACAGAAGGAACTGGGTCCTAGTTTACTATTTCCTCCGCGTTGCGGGCGATACATACTTGGCGAAATTATATGTTATATTGAATAGACTTCGCTAAGGTTATCACAGAGGTTACCAAACGTTGTTCGATCCTCTCGAAGCTCGAGTGAGCACCACGGAGCAGCTTATCGCCAGTAAACTGGGATCCCATCGCAATTGGAAGAAAACGCTCTCGACCATGTTTTCTTAGGAAAATTTTCGAGTTGAAAAATGAGGCGTTAAGAAGGCTTTGAACATTATAGATTTGCTTGTAGGACTGATTTTTGAACTACAGAATGCACATTTTTTTTTGGCAAATATACGTGTTAGAATGTAGTCAGAGTTCCTGACATGTAATGTGGAAAACACGGGAGACAGCAAGACCGTTGATGATGTGAAAAGATAAATAATTATTGAGGCAGAGACGAAGGGAGCTAGAAGGGAAAGAGAGTTTTGAAAAAATAAACGAGCAGGACTCTAAATTATTTATAAATTTCGATGATGTTTGCCTCTCTCTTCTCTACTTCCTCTTTTTAATTCATTTTTCTCGACATTCCTTCTTGCATGAACCAAATCACGTACGATTTGCCTTCTTCAATCGCATCTACCGACCTGAGGCATAAAAAATCTGACCCTCAATGAAGGCTGGTTAAGGGCAAAGAGGTTAATGTACTGAAGGGGAAAACTGTGGATTGTTCTCTGTAACTTAGATTCTATCGAGCAGTTTTAGAAACAAATTTGGTATTTTTATTTGGCAAGAAAATCTTTGATTCGGTGTCAAATCAAGTTGGATGTAAAAAGTTTTAATTTCACGCGCAATAGGGATATGCATTACAAACTTAATCAACGTCAATAATAGAATAACTATAGATCAAAAACTTCGTCATGAAGTCTTACAACATTTAATAACTTGAAATGTAAACAAAGTGCTTTGTTTTTAGCTCTGGATTGCAGATTGTTTGTACTGACCAGAACTGGTTCACTTCATAGACAAAACAAGCCCACTGTACACATGCAGTATGAAGGATAGCCACTGCTAGCAGCACTGCAGAGTTGCAGGACAATATGGACCAATCAGGTATTGACCCACCGCCATGTTACCTTTCAAACTGTTTCATGAAAAAGGTTTTGACTAACAGAATACACAATTCCGAGTTTTTGAGTTATTTCCTTAGCCAATATTGACTATTTTTTCTATGGTGTACTTATCAATCTTAACCAACTATCACAGCTGTGTGTCTGGCAGGCATCACATCAAACCTCTACTTCATTGTTTTGTATCACCAGCCTTAGGATCCCAATTAGGAGAAGCCAGTGAGTACAAAATGGTGCCCATGAAAACAGACAAGTCTACAGAAAATCCGCACATAAGACAACTCTTAAATACCGTAGGCCACGGATATTTTGGCGTTAGTTACTGTGGACAGCCACTAGAATCGCTGCAATCAAGAGGGAAGTTTTTAATGTTTAGTGAACCTGAGTGTTTAGCTAGTCTGAGAGTATTCTGTAGTATTGATTAGAGCAGGTTAGACTGAAGCAAGGAGGCAACATAACACATAATACAGTAGATGCAAGATATATCATCGCCTGATTTACCGTCATATTGGGTATATAATCACAAAATGTCAGGTACCGAACTAAATGCGTTCCAGCAGTGATTTTTATTTGTTGTACCGTCACTCTCGTCGGCTACAACTTCATTTTTTGAGATTATTTTATCATATTCGAGCGCATTCCAGGTCAGTTCCAATCAGTTCATCCTTTCAAAAAGTGTTTTTGGCGTGGCCCCTTCTTGGCAATACACTAGTGACACCAAAAAGCGCGAAATCCAGGCAACATTTGATGCTCTCTCACCCATGAGCGTGAAATATGCTGTTTTCAGTGCTCACCAGGCCGGGAAAATACATCGGTAATGTTTTCCATGCGCCCACGCATCAACACTGACAGACTATTTCAAAACAACCTAACCTGTATCGCACATTCATACTTGGAAAATGATGTCTCTACACACCGTTTATACCGTAAAAACCAGAGATTTCGTCATAATGACGGTCTGTTAGCTATAATGTCACAAAATGGTCCTGATTCACATTCACTACCTACACAAGCTCATGTGGCTTAGTATGCATAAGGCGCCTAGTTAAGCTATCCATGTCAAGAAGGAGAGCTGCTTCTTCGTTGACAAGGTTTTGGATACTAGCTAAATGAGCACTAGCACTTTGGTTGATCACTTGATTGACACTATCCTCTGTTGAAGGTATCACCTTCAACAACCACGGTGCATCAGTGATGCAGTGGAGTACCGAGTTTTGAGATCTCTGAATGTTCATTTTGTTGGTTTGAGCCGTGCAACCCCACAGGTTGTGCACTGTACACCCATACTGGCTTCAGTACCTGGTTGTACAGATGGTGACCATTTTGAATGGTCATGGAGAACCGACTACCAATAAGCCAGTACATCTTAGTTTGATTGTAAGCTCGGCTTTTTTTCTTGATATGCTCTTTTCACCTAAGTTTGCTGTCAAGTGTCATTCCTAGGTATTTGGCTTGATTTGACTAGGGAATCGCCACCGAGATAGCCGGTACATAGTCGATCTTAAGGGTGGTGAAGTAGACATGCACGGACTTGTATCATTTAATTTGATATTCCACCGTTCATTTCAACGATGGCTATTCGAAATTGATTTATTGAGTTTGGTGACAGATTCCACGTTATTGTCACCATTTGCGAGCACCGCAGTATCATCAGTTGCTGTACTGTTGTAGTCAAGATCCGGCAAATCACATTGTGTACAGCAGGTACAAGAGTGGGCCCAGAACACTTCCCTGCGGTACACCAGCCAACCGGCGACCACTGTACAACATCTCACTATTAAAACGCTGAAAACTAATATAAAACCATTTTATTCTACATGAACCTAGACTGTAGCAATCAGTTTAAACCAACCTATATCATCTATCTGCTCTAATTTATGTAATAACCACGCATTTATGAACCCTCGGATCTCGAGAAACCATTTTCAAAATATACATTTTCGCCATTGCATTCTGTTTTGGGGATTTAGCTGAAATATTTCGAGGACCGACTTGAGCCGGAAAGGAGAAACTGGGAAAATTTTTAGATTTAAAAAGAATTATTACTATTTTGTGTAGGGGAAACGGACATTACGATTATTAGAATCCCAGAATGAGTCCATATACTTACTTAAATTTAATTTTTACGTTAATATAGTTATTATTTTGTTACCCACATCTTTTCCTTATTAGACATCCATTCTGAAGATCTCAGATAAATGCTTCCTCTAACTACAGTGAAATACTTGCACAATTTTATCTTCGATTTACAATACGCCCACCACGTCAGCTTCTCACTTAAGCGTAATTAATTAAATACATTGAATTAAGAAGGAGTTCAAAAATATGTCAAAAAACAATCATGCTGATAGTGAGGGGGGTCTACCGGCTAATGGAGACAACTAAGGGAATGTAATTTTGGGAACGTACATTGTGACGCTGGGACCAGGTTGTGTTGCAGGCCATAGCGTCTTCTAGTATTCGTGTCTGGAAAATATAACACATTATAAGTTCATCGTATCTCCACAACCTATTGGAATAATCCTAATCTAGGTACTAAATTTGAGTGTAAATCAAGAAACGCTGTCCGAAAGGACAATGTCAATTAAAATTAGCGTACAATTTTTATATTTCCTAATAGGGTGATTCACACGCGTTCCTTTAGAAATAATCCACGTACAAAATACTCATCCTTGAAAATTGCCTGTTTCAAGGTTAATCTGATGCCTCGTCGTTGCTTTTTTCATGGCTTCAATGCCCCTTGGCCTCAATAAATTAGTTTTTAGGGGGAGTAAATGGTTAAGAGAGCCAAATAGGGTGATGGACGAGGGGGTCAGTTACAATAACTCCTTACATGGCTATGGGTCCTTTTGGTTCAATATTTCTTTATAAAAAGAATATGAGAAAACAGTAAGTAGTGTCTAGTGCTCGCTCTAATCGATTCAACGTCCAAAATTTAGTAGAAAATGATGCCCACACGCCTAAATTGCCAATAAACACGAATATCCATTTCTTGAAAACACATTTTGACCCCTAACCCCCCCCCTCAAATTTGGTCCAATCGGGCTGAAAAGTACCAACTACAGTCGAAAACGGGTCCCTGATCAAAATTTCAGATAACCTGAAAGGGGGTACCCATTTTGACCCATAATCAACCCCAAAGGGCGCCAAACGGCCCGGAATAAATTCCAAGGGATTCAGCGTCCATAATTTAGTATAAAATGAAACCCCACGTGCCTAGTGCCCTAAGACTTCAAAAATAGGGTTCGAATAAACACATTTTTACCCCCACCCTCCCCAATTTTGAGCTGAATAGTTTCGAGCTGAAACCTTCTACCATTAAAACTGCGTATGGCACACGGCTCCTCCCTTGATCCTCAAAACATTTCAGCTCCACGAGTAAATTGGGTATTTTAAAACTCGATTTTCAAGAATTTGGGTACCTAGGAGTGTTGAGTATCATTTTCCACTAAACAAGCGACGTTAAACTGAATGTACTGAGCCGTAGACAACCACTGTTTTTCCTCTTTTGCTCTGCATTAGATGAAATTTAAGACCTCTTGCACAGGAGATATAAGTGTTGCGAGATTACACCTGCACCAGTCTCCTGGGCGACCAGCGTTACAACTGGTGTCAGATGTGGAGTGTAATGCTGTAGTCCTGGTTTTACGAATGCCCAACAACCTGCAAACTTCCTGGAATACGGAAGATTCAGAGTATCTCCCCTGGTAAGATTGCAACTCCAAAGGCATCTCAAATCGACAGATGAACTCTTTAACCAAGACATCAGCAACGGTGGCAGCTTCTTGATTTGGCAATGCATAAGCCTCCATCCACTTGGTGAAATAGTCCATGGCCACCAAGATGTATCTGTTCCCTTTGGAGTTGCATTCTGACCAGGGGAGAAACTTTGAATCTCCCGTATTCCAGGAAGTTTGCAGGTTGTTGGGCATTCGTAAAACCAGGACTATAGCATTACATCCTACTTCTGACACCAAATTGTAACGCTGGTCGCCCAGGAAACTGGTGCAGGTGTAATCTCGCAACATAATGAATCAATGTAGAATAATTTGCAGCGTTTTGGTTTTGGCATGGCCCATATTTTGTCTGTTGCCGTCAGTCATGCGAACGCTCTGGTTATTTTTCTGAAGTTCTTGTAGGTACGATACGTATATGATTTCCACCGTGAATTAATGTTACAATCAGACCTCGTAACTGGGATGGCAACAGAAGAGTGGTGGTGAGGAGGGGAGGGGGGTATGACACCATGAGACAGGGGGTTGCCAAACGAGGTGCTGAATCGAGAGACGGAAGAGAAAATGGAGCAGGGGTTCGAGGGGCTGAAGTGAACCGAACAGAGATGACGAAGATGAGGGCGGCGCGGGGAGGGTTAATCATCCTAATAATGCGCCGGGCTCTGATGAGAATGCATAATTCATCGAGGCATTATGATAGGATGGAGGGGAAGTGGGGGGACTTACCGCTACCCACTTCAGAAAGGAGCATCACATAAAGCGCCCTCAATTAGCTCGACGCTCTTTGGAAGGGACCTGGTGAGGGAGGGGGGTTCGTATCACCTTTATGTTACCTATCACCCCATCAACCCTCTCGCCCGACTCCTGTCATACGCTATAAGCCTCTGCAACCATAACGTTACATAACCTTCCTTGTTGAGCGTTGAGCACTATAACTCAGCGGTGTCCTCATGCACGTGCTCACATGAACCTCAGTCATTAAGAGTCAACAATCATTAACCATGAACCAATCAGAAATCAAATGGGCTAACAGGTTATCCTAGTCTAGTTCTATGCAAATTACTGTTTTGTAAAAGAAACAGGTAGGCTTTATAGTTACATACTTAAACTCAGTGACAACAATATAATCGATTGTGATGCTCTTTCAGGTATGAAAATGAACACTAAGAAAAAACGTGGGGAAAATGGGGGGAACGGTGGTTGTGGCGGGTCCCAGACCCATTCCAATCGATTCAGAGCCCAAAATTTAGTGGAAAATGATACCCCAACACGCCTAGGTACCAGAAATCTCGAAAACACATTCGAAATGGGTCGATAGGTACCCATTTTGACCCATAACCTCTTCCAGTGGGCACCAGTCGTTCTGGGGTTTGTCTGATTGGATTCAGCGTCCAAAATTTAGTCGGAAACGATACCCTACACGCCTATGTAACCACCTTAACCACCAGCCTATCTCTACCACTCCCCCCCATGGCTTGCATTCTTAAAGAAAGGAGTTTTTGTGGTAATAAGCAGCAATTGTTTGGCGAGGTGTTGTGAAAATGTAAGCTTCCCTCAAAAAATATTGAGGAATAACCAAACGTGGTGGCCCATCAATGACGTCATAGGTTGTTGAGTGATCGCGTTTGAAGGTGATAAAGAGGTGATAAGAGAACGTGTCAAGGAGAAGACGAAAACCTGATAAAGAGATGTAATCTGAATTTTATAATCTGATAATTATGCTAATCAAAAACATGGAAAACGTGTTCCTTTATTATAAAATGAATTTCTCGTTTATCAAAGTGAAATTGTTCAATTCGAACCAATTAGTTGACCAAACAACCAAAAACGCTGCAATATTCTTACACAGGGGTTGGTTATTCCTCGGACCAGGCGCATGGAGACTCATTTCTTCAACATGGGGAAAATGGGGAAACATTTGGTGTGGCGGGTCCCGGACCCATTCCAATCGATTCAGTGTCCAAAATTTAGTAAAAAATGATACCCCACACGCCTAGGGTAACAGAAATCTCGAAAACGCACATTCGAAATTGGTAGACAGGTACCCATTTCGACCCATAACCTCTTCCAGTGGGTGCAAATCGTTCTGGGACACTTTTCATTAGATTCAGCGTCCAAAATCCAGTGAGAAATGATACCCTACATGCCGATAAAATCGAAAATCTCGACCCTCCCCCCTCCTATGGTTTGCATTCCAAAAGAAATGAGTTTTTGTGGTGATAAGCAGCAATTGTTAGGTCAGGAAAAAATATCAAGTATTATCTAAATGTGATGGTGCCTTTTCTTGAGTGATGGCGTTTGAAGGTGATAAAGGATTGAAAGTGAATGTGTCAACAAGACAAAAACTTGATAAATCAAAATCTAATTTTCCTAACCTGGAAATTATACTAATCTAATATACGGCAAAACGTGTTCCTTTATTATAAAATAAATTTCTCGTTCATTTAATTGCATTTTGTTCTATTCGAACCAATTAACCCGGGAACTAACCACTAACACAACCCAACATACGCTAGTCACGCTAGAACGTGAATAATTTGAAAAAACAATGTATTTCGGCTCTCAATCAATCAACATGAACTGAAAACATTAAAAGAATTCAGTATAAGTACTCCAACTCGGAAGTTGATGGAGGCGCTGATTTGGATCGTTTTTGGGTCTTCAGTTTTAGAGTTCACGTTAGTGTTGGTTCGATTCCACTCTCTATGTCGAGATCAGCTCCTCTTCGTCAATCAAAAAATCTTCGAGCTGAGGTTCAAGGTCTGAATTTGAATAGTTATCGTCCTCAAATTCAAAAAAGTCGTCAGTATCGTCATTGTCAGGATTTAAAAGATTCCTTCGGATTTCCTCGTCATCCCATTCAGAAATGTTGCTTTTTTTCGGCCATTTCTATCAATTTCTTGTTGAAAAATGAATGAAATGTAGCAATGGGTAAATGTAAATCTTGAAGAAAAATCGTATAGATTACACAACAAGGAGTTATCAATTTTCCACACTATGCCCAAATGCTCATATTACTGAACATGCGTCAATTTCACGCATACGCTTAGGTCCATATCACTACTATGAGTCATTTTGACGTACATAAATCATCCCAGTATCACTAATATGAGTCAGCAAGACCTACTAAAATTCACGTCAAAAACTAATGCTAGTCAAACTGACTCACTAGATATATGAACAAGGTGTCATTACTCCCCCTAATGGTCAGCAGGGGGACTTTTCTCTACAGAGTCTTCCTGGCAACTAACCAAAGAGAGTTGGCACCTGTGGAAAGCCTTCCAAGGCGAACTCTCGCAGAGAAATAGTGAATTACAATTTTTCTGTGAGTCAAGATGACGCACATTACTGTTCCCGAGTTAATTGACCAAACAACCATAAAGCCAGAAAAAGTGAACTAACAATGTTTGCGACTCATATTGTTCGATTATCTTTTGATGCAAGAAATCACAAGATTCCCACGTATGATTTGTTTTACACTCTGCGTACGTTAACAGCAATTTATTTCCATCGCGAGACGAAATGCCCAAGGCCAGCTCACTTGTCGATAAACATTCATCGAGGAAAGTAAATAAATTTGATCATCCGAATTAATTTTTTATTGGGGTCGCTCCTCTTTGTGAGCCCCTCGAACAAACTGCTCCTGTGAACAAACATCCAGATGGGACCGAGGGAGTTTTGAGTACTTAGCCCCGAGGTGAAACTCGAATCACGTCGAACAATCGAAATGATTGAGCAGCAACTTGCTCTCGCTGGCCGGTCGCCGGTTGTACTGAGCTGTCGTCGGTGAGGGCAGTGGAAGCGAGGGTGTCTATAGATTTTTCAATGAACAATGAAGAGCATGTGGCAGAGCCGGTAGCACGCGACTTACTTCCGAATATAATTATCGAAGTGGTTTTGTACACCCCTCGGGCCCCCTCAACGCTGTCTTTTAGCTGTCCGAACCGCTCTCACTTCTCTCATTACCATGCCAAGCTCACATATTTTTACTGTGACACCCTCACGCCCAATTCAAATTACTGCACACGTCATTCCGACGACTCAATCTCTCGTTATCTTCCCAATTCTCATCCCAACTGCGAGTAGCGATGTTTCAATGCGTTGAAAGTGCCACGAATGAAGTCAGTTTTGTGGACTAAAAGGAGGAAAATAACTCCTTGGGTAACATAGGGGTTGGTAACCTCAATTGAAAACGCTGCAACCACCACACTCCTGGGTAACACAAATCATGGAAACCCGCTTTTGAAATAGATAGATAGATACCAGTATTGACCCATAACCTCTTCCAGTGGCCATCAATCGTTCTGGGACCCGTCCCAATAGATTCAGCGTTACTAATTTAGTGGAAAATGATACCCCACACGCCTTGGTAACAGAAATCTCGAAAACACACATTTGAAATCAGTAGATGGATACCACATTAGACCCATAACCTCTAGCGGTGGGCGCCAATCGTTCTGGGATCCATCTAATTCACTTCAGCGTCCAAAATTTAGTCGAAAATGATACCCCACACGCCTGGGTACCAGAAATCTCGAAAACCTACATTCGAAATCAGTAGACAGATACCAATTTGGACCCATAACCTCTAGCGGTGGGCGTCAATCGTTCTGGGATCCGTCTGATTGGATTCAGCGTCCACAATTCTGACAAAAATGTTACCTCTCACCCCTAGATTACCTAATTCTCAATAACCAGTCATTCGAAAAACAAAATTTGACCCCTTCCACAACGATTGACGCCCAACGGAAGATGTTATGGGTCAAAATTGGTATCTACCCACCATTTTAGGAAGTGGGTTTTCGAAATTTCTGGTTCTTAGGCGTGTGGGGTACCTTTTTCCACTGAATTTTGGACGCTGAATCAAATGGGAATCGGGTACCCAGAACGATTGGTGCCCACTGGGTATGGGAATGGATCAAAACGGGTAGATTTTTAGGGTGTCAAGCATGTATTATTGCACTCTACCTTTGGAGGTACCCATTTGATCCATACCCACCCGTCTCAATGAATACAGTCCTAACTGTAGTGGAAAATGATACCCCAAACGCTAGTCTCAAAAAATCCCAAAATTCAAATTAAACAACTTTTTTATACCCGTACATTTCCCACCTTTGGACCTCTAAAGAGTTTTTGGACGGGAATTGGACTGTCAAGACCTCTGGAATGACAATATAGACAGATTATTCAAGGAATAATAAACCCCATCACTCTTCACCCCGATCGGTCCAAATAAGGGGTGGGTATGGGTGAAAAGGCGTTTTTAAAACTCGATTTTCGTGATTTTTGGGGAACTAGGCGTGTGGAGTATCATTTCCTGGTTAAATTTGGTGGGAGAATCGTTTGTTGGTTGTCCACAAATTGTATTGACATATTTCTTGGAGACTTTTTATTTTGCCTTCTTTTGTTTTTTCATCTTTTCAGTTTTCTTTCGGACCTAATATTGTGATGTACAAAAATCAGATGAAATTGTTGCGAAATATTCTATTAGATGAGGAGAGCTCGTATCGAAATTCTACCAAAGAAGCAGAACAAACCTAACGTTCTCCCCCATAATCCAAACAGGAAATGAGGAAAAGGGTTGCTAACGTAGGTCCCGACCCTTTCACCCTTTCAGAGCACACGCTCAACCCTCTCCCTCATCCGAAACGCTAATCCTTATTAGAAGGAAATGCTTTTCAGGTGCTTGTGCTCCTCTGACTCTTCCCTGCGGTTGAATACATATGTGGGGATGAGCTCTCCCCTTTGGGTGCCTCACACGCTATTAGGTTTAATCAAAATATCAAATTACCGGAATTGATGTAGGCAATTTCCTTAGTTTGAATATATCTATCCGTGACGTAGGAGTGTAACGGGGCGGCAGATTCCAAGGGCCCCGTCAAGAAACTTCGGCGGCGGGGTACGGATCGGGCCCTCTCCCCTCCAAGCGCCTGACCCAGCTGGGCGAAAGGCGTGACCTCATCGGATTGGTTGGGCGATGGGCGGCGCGAGACACCCAGGGAGGAGTAGGAGGGGAAGGCGACTTGACGAGCGGACTGGGGAAAGGAACATCAGTCAGTCGTGTACGAACTCAAGTGAAACGAGGTTGGCCTGAAACGAGGTTGGCCCCCCCTGCTCGCCATAATCTCGAGAGGACGAGGCGAGGCAGGGGCGGGGCGGAACAACCTGTTTCGGGGCGGAACAACCCCAGCGAAACAACCTGTTTCGGGGCGGAACAACTGAAGCGGAACATGGAACGAAGTGAAGTGAAGCGGAACATCGAAGCGGAACAACCGACGCGAAGCAAATCAACCCCTTGTGAAGCCGGTGTTGTGAAAGTGACCTGAGGGAACAAGTGTATCGTGGTTCCTTCAGGGTGAGAACTCGGGAATTGGGAGATCAGCCAATTCCTCTCCCGTAACAGTGGGCCCTTATACGAACTGAAAATCCCCCGTCGGACCCGAGTGTTGATCCGTTCGCGCCCGATTCGACGGCCAATAGTCCAGGTTTCCCACGCACCGCCAGTCGTCGGACCTCCGTCGGAAAGAGTCTCGCCTCCTCCGGCCTGGACGGCGTTCCCCTGACCGAAGCCGAGCAGCGAAGAGAACATCACCCTGTTGTCTCCATCCGAAGGAGTTGGTACACGTAAGTGGCGAAATAACTCTGTTTCGTACCCTCGCAACGCGAAAGTCGAATCTCTAAATCTGGCCCAAGCCCTGACGTTTAGTCACCAGAAAGCTGATCATAGAGTTGTACATTGTAACCGTATTATTTAGCATTTCGTCTGTCGTGCGTTAGGAAAAGAGAAAGGAATTAGGGGAGGACGCTAACAAATCACTTCCACTTTACCGTTATTCAAATCAAACATTCCTGAGCCTTCAGCTATCCCGTAAATTCATTTGGCCCTCAGCCCTTCACTTTTGCCTACTCAATAATTAGATTACGTAATAGTCAATATCCTTCTCGGCCGAGACATTCCCTATTTTATAGTTCTGTCAATTTGCGTTCATTATAAGTCAATATTGAACCCTTGTCTTTTCAATCACGAAACCCCATTCCTCAGAGCTTGGTAAATTCAGGTGTACTTGGCGTCCATGACCGACCATTGCAGACATTCCGGACGGTAAGTGAAAGTCTTTAATCTCCCACTAATTATTCGCCTAGGTCTATTTTTGGATCCCTAGCCCGTTACGTGAAAACGACGGGTTACATCTTTTGGTGGCAGCGGTGGGATTTTTCAGAAATCTCGATTTCTGTCGTATCCACAACAAGTGATCTTGACCAGGTGAATATTGGTGAGAAAAAGCTCTGAAGGAATTGGGTCGCGTTCCATAATCTTGAAATTCAAACTGTGCTAGTTGTAGATTCCGAAATTTAAAATTGTAAGAAACAAACAAATCGGCCCGAGTGTGAGGAAGCGAGTGAGGAGCCAATTGACTTCAAATCCGTGTCTAGGATTTTTTCTTTCCAAAAATCGAAATTTAGATACTGGCTCATTTATTTAGTAGCATCACTCTCACTGTAGCCCTCTGTTCCGGGACTGTTCCGGGGCTTGTTCCGAGGCCTTCTGTTCCGAGACTGTTCCAGGGCCCTCTGTTCCGGGACTGTTCCGAGACTTGTCCCGAGGCCTTCTGTTCCGGGACTGTTCCGGGGCCCTCTGTTCCGGGACTGTTCCGAAACTTGTCCCGAGGCCTTCTGTTCCGAGACTGTTCCGGGGCCCTCTGTTCCGGGACTGTTCCGAAACTTGTCCCGAGGCCTTCTGTTCCGAGACTGTTCCGGGGCCCTCTGTTCCGGGACTGTTCCGAAACTTGTCCCGAGGCCTTCTGTTCCGAGACTGTTCCGGGGCCCTCTGTTCCGGGACTGTTCCGAAACTTGTCCCGAGGCCTTCTGTTCCGGGACTGTTCCGGGGCCCTCTGTTCCGGGACTGTTCCGAAACTTGTCCCGAGGCCTTCTGTTCCGAGACTGTTCCGGGGCCCTCTGTTCCGGGACTGTTCCGGGACTTGTCCCGGGGCCTTCTGTTCCGAGACTGTTCCGGGGCCTTCTGTTCCGAAACTGTTCCGGGGCCCTCTGTTCCGGGACTGTTCCGGGACTTGTTCCGAGACTGTTCCGGGGCCCTCTGTTCCGGGACTGTTCCGGGACTTGTCCCGGGGCCTTCTGTTCCGAGACTGTTCCGGGGCCCTCTGTTCCGGGACTTGTTCCGGGGCCCTCTGTTCCGGAACTGTTCCGGAGCCTTCAGCTCCAATTGACATCCCGATTCCAGACCCGTCATAGCTCTTACCAACTGGGAAGTCCTTTCTCGATTCGTGGGGAAATTATCGGTCCTTGGTGCGCAAGAAAGTGATCTATCGGTTCTATAATTTTTTCTTTATTTATTATTTTTTTTATTTAACAAGTGAATTCGCGACCATGCACCAAAACAGCAGCCCATCAGACGAGGGCGAAGCCATGATGAACCCCAATCTGGAAATAAAATGCACAACACAAGTACTTACCTTGTTTTACTAATGACCGTACCTCATGAGTCGTGACAGGACTCCCTGGGTCCCCCCCCCCCCCTTTTTTTTTTCTTTAACCCTTTGTAATGGCAGCAAAATCTAGGGTTCGTTGTTCAGTTTCTGGCTTTGTGAAAGAGGTTGTCTGCATGACAAATGAGCCGTCGATTGATGGAAAATGTGTGAGTTTGAGTGTGAGAGGAGACTAAAGAAAGGGCCGGTTTGTATGTTTCACATCATAGTAGGGAAGTAGAAGATAAGACCAGCGGAAGACACATCTCGCCCATCGCACCACCTGGGAACACCAGCGCCATCATGCTCTCGACGGGTGGGGACGTCCTGTGCCCGTCTGCACCAAGCAACGACACCCGCCGACAACGTACCGCTGCGAGAGAAAATGCCGGAACCTGCGGCCCAGGGACCCTGCCTACCCGAAGCCCTGCTCCCGCGCCGAACACGAGAAGGACCACCACCAACCTGTACCGCTTGTAAGCGATGGCGGTACGAACAAGCATGGATAGCGGCCAAACAACCAGACGCAATGCCCATCGCACCAGTCACCCCCACCGGAAGGAAAATTGCCGAGGTAGACCTCGGCCTCCAAAGATCGGAGGAGTGTAACGGGGCGGCAGATTCCAAGGGCCCCGTCAAGAAACTTCGGCGGCGGGGTACGGATCGGGCCCTCTCCCCTCCAAGCGCCTGACCCAGCTGGGCGAAAGGCGTGACCTCATCGGATTGGTTGGGCGATGGGCGGCGCGAGACACCCAGGGAGGAGTAGGAGGGGAAGGCGACTTGACGAGCGGACTGGGGAAAGGAACATCAGTCAGTCGTGTACGAACTCAAGTGAAACGAGGTTGGCCTGAAACGAGGTTGGCCCCCCCTGCTCGCCATAATCTCGAGAGGACGAGGCGAGGCAGGGGCGGGGCGGAACAACCTGTTTCGGGGCGGAACAACCCCAGCGAAACAACCTGTTTCGGGGCGGAACAACTGAAGCGGAACATGGAACGAAGTGAAGTGAAGCGGAACATCGAAGCGGAACAACCGACGCGAAGCAAATCAACCCCTTGTGAAGCCGGTGTTGTGAAAGTGACCTGAGGGAACAAGTGTATCGTGGTTCCTTCAGGGTGAGAACTCGGGAATTGGGAGATCAGCCAATTCCTCTCCCGTAACAGTGGGCCCTTATACGAACTGAAAATCCCCCGTCGGACCCGAGTGTTGATCCGTTCGCGCCCGATTCGACGGCCAATAGTCCAGGTTTCCCACGCACCGCCAGTCGTCGGACCTCCGTCGGAAAGAGTCTCGCCTCCTCCGGCCTGGACGGCGTTCCCCTGACCGAAGCCGAGCAGCGAAGAGAACATCACCCTGTTGTCTCCATCCGAAGGAGTTGGTACACGTAAGTGGCGAAATAACTCTGTTTCGTACCCTCGCAACGCGAAAGTCGAATCTCTAAATCTGGCCCAAGCCCTGACGTTTAGTCACCAGAAAGCTGATCATAGAGTTGTAGCATTGTGACCGTATTATTTAGCATTTCGTCTGTCGTGCGTTAGGAAAAGAGAAAGGAATTAGGGGAGGACGCTAACAAATCACTTTCATTTTACCGTTATTCAAATCAAACATTCCTGAGCCTTCAGCTATCCCGTAAATTCATTTGGCCCTCAGCCCTTCACTTTTGCCTACTCAATAATTAGATTACGTAATAGTCAATATCCTTCTCGGCCGAGACATTCCCTATTTTATAGTTCTGTCAATTTGCGTTCATTATAAGTCAATATTGAACCCTTGTCTTTTCAATCACGAAACCCCATTCCTCAGAGCTTGGTAAATTCAGGTGTACTTGGCGTCCATGACCGACCATTGCAGACATTCCGGACGGTAAGTGAAAGTCTTTAATCTCCCACTAATTATTCGCCTAGGTCTATTTTTGGATCCCTAGCCCGTTACGTGAAAACGACGGGTTACATCTTTTGGTGGCAGCGGTGGGATTTTTCAGAAATCTCGATTTCTGTCGTATCCACAACAAGTGATCTTGACCAGGTGAATATTGGTGAGAAAAAGCTCTGAAGGAATTGGGTCGCGTTCCATAATCTTGAAATTCAAACTGTGCTAGTTGTAGATTCCGAAATTTAAAATTGTAAGAAACAAACAAATCGGCCCGAGTGTGAGGAAGCGAGTGAGGAGCCAATTGACTTCAAATCCGTGTCTAGGATTTTTTCTTTCCAAAAATCGAAATTTAGATACTGGCTCATTTATTTAGTAGCATCACTCTCACTGTAGCCCTCTGTTCCGGGACTGTTCCGGGGCTTGTTCCGAGGCCTTCTGTTCCGAGACTGTTCCAGGGCCCTCTGTTCCGGGACTGTTCCGAGACTTGTCCCGAGGCCTTCTGTTCCGGGACTGTTCCGGGGCCCTCTGTTCCGGGACTGTTCCGAAACTTGTCCCGAGGCCTTCTGTTCCGAGACTGTTCCGGGGCCCTCTGTTCCGGGACTGTTCCGAAACTTGTCCCGAGGCCTTCTGTTCCGAGACTGTTCCGGGGCCCTCTGTTCCGGGACTGTTCCGAAACTTGTCCCGAGGCCTTCTGTTCCGAGACTGTTCCGGGGCCCTCTGTTCCGGGACTGTTCCGAAACTTGTCCCGAGGCCTTCTGTTCCGGGACTGTTCCGGGGCCCTCTGTTCCGGGACTGTTCCGAAACTTGTCCCGAGGCCTTCTGTTCCGAGACTGTTCCGGGGCCCTCTGTTCCGGGACTGTTCCGGGACTTGTCCCGGGGCCTTCTGTTCCGAGACTGTTCCGGGGCCTTCTGTTCCGAAACTGTTCCGGGGCCCTCTGTTCCGGGACTGTTCCGGGACTTGTTCCGAGACTGTTCCGGGGCCCTCTGTTCCGGGACTGTTCCGGGACTTGTCCCGGGGCCTTCTGTTCCGAGACTGTTCCGGGGCCCTCTGTTCCGGGACTTGTTCCGGGGCCCTCTGTTCCGGAACTGTTCCGGAGCCTTCAGCTCCAATTGACATCCCGATTCCAGACCCGTCATAGCTCTTACCAACTGGGAAGTCCTTTCTCGATTCGTGGGGAAATTATCGGTCCTTGGTGCGCAAGAAAGTGATCTATCGGTTCTATAATTTTTTCTTTATTTATTATTTTTTTTATTTAACAAGTGAATTCGCGACCATGCACCAAAACAGCAGCCCATCAGACGAGGGCGAAGCCATGATGAACCCCAATCTGGAAATAAAATGCACAACACAAGTACTTACCTTGTTTTACTAATGACCGTACCTCATGAGTCGTGACAGGACTCCCTGGGTCCCCCCCCCCCCCTTTTTTTTTCTTTAACCCTTTGTAATGGCAGCAAAATCTAGGGTTCGTTGTTCAGTTTCTGGCTTTGTGAAAGAGGTTGTCTGCATGACAAATGAGCCGTCGATTGATGGAAAATGTGTGAGTTTGAGTGTGAGAGGAGACTAAAGAAAGGGCCGGTTTGTATGTTTCACATCATAGTAGGGAAGTAGAAGATAAGACCAGCGGAAGACACATCTCGCCCATCGCACCACCTGGGAACACCAGCGCCATCATGCTCTCGACGGGTGGGGACGTCCTGTGCCCGTCTGCACCAAGCAACGACACCCGCCGACAACGTACCGCTGCGAGAGAAAATGCCGGAACCTGCGGCCCAGGGACCCTGCCTACCCGAAGCCCTGCTCCCGCGCCGAACACGAGAAGGACCACCACCAACCTGTACCGCTTGTAAGCGATGGCGGTACGAACAAGCATGGATAGCGGCCAAACAACCAGACGCAATGCCCATCGCACCAGTCACCCCCACCGGAAGGAAAATTGCCGAGGTAGACCTCGGCCTCCAAAGATCGGAGGAGTGTAACGGGGCGGCAGATTCCAAGGGCCCTGTCAAGAAACTTCGGCGGCGGGGTACGGATCGGGCCCTCTCCCCTCCAAGCGCCTGACCCAGCTGGGCGAAAGGCGTGACCTCATCGGATTGGTTGGGCGATGGGCGGCGCGAGACACCCAGGGAGGAGTAGGAGGGGAAGGCGACTTGACGAGCGGACTGGGGAAAGGAACATCAGTCAGTCGTGTACGAACTCAAGTGAAACGAGGTTGGCCTGAAACGAGGTTGGCCCCCCCTGCTCGCCATAATCTCGAGAGGACGAGGCGAGGCAGGGGCGGGGCGGAACAACCTGTTTCGGGGCGGAACAACCCCAGCGAAACAACCTGTTTCGGGGCGGAACAACTGAAGCGGAACATGGAACGAAGTGAAGTGAAGCGGAACATCGAAGCGGAACAACCGACGCGAAGCAAATCAACCCCTTGTGAAGCCGGTGTTGTGAAAGTGACCTGAGGGAACAAGTGTATCGTGGTTCCTTCAGGGTGAGAACTCGGGAATTGGGAGATCAGCCAATTCCTCTCCCGTAACAGTGGGCCCTTATACGAACTGAAAATCCCCCGTCGGACCCGAGTGTTGATCCGTTCGCGCCCGATCGACGGCCAATAGTCCAGGTTTCCCACGCACCGCCAGTCGTCGGACCTCCGTCGGAAAGAGTCTCGCCTCCTCCGGCCTGGACGGCGTTCCCCTGACCGAAGCCGAGCAGCGAAGAGAACATCACCCTGTTGTCTCCATCCGAAGGAGTTGGTACACGTAAGTGGCGAAATAACTCTGTTTCGTACCCTCGCAACGCGAAAGTCGAATCTCTAAATCTGGCCCAAGCCCTGACGTTTAGTCACCAGAAAGCTGATCATAGAGTTGTACATTGTGACCGTATTATTTAGCATTTCGTCTGTCGTGCGTTGGGAAAAGAGAAAGGAATTAGGGGAGGACGCTAACAAATCACTTTCATTTTACCGTTATTCAAATCAAACATTCCTGAGCCTTCAGCTATCCCGTAAATTCATTTGGCCCTCAGCCCTTCACTTTTGCCTACTCAATAATTAGATTACGTAATAGTCAATATCCTTCTCGGCCGAGACATTCCCTATTTTATAGTTCTGTCAATTTGCGTTCATTATAAGTCAATATTGAACCCTTGTCTTTTCAATCACGAAACCCCATTCCTCAGAGCTTGGTAAATTCAGGTGTACTTGGCGTCCATGACCGACCATTGCAGACATTCCGGACGGTAAGTGAAAGTCTTTAATCTCCCACTAATTATTCGCCTAGGTCTATTTTTGGATCCCTAGCCCGTTACGAGAAAACGACGGGCTACAGGAGCCTTGACGCTGATTGTGGCTCAAAACATAAGATTGTAGAAAAATTAGTGAATGGCCATAGGGGTTGGAGGGGGTGGGGGTTTTAGGAGGACCGGACTTACACATTGAGTTAGGATCTCAGATAAGCAAAATTGCAAGTACATGCCTCGATTCGACAAAATAAGGAGGTTTTCGAAGGACCCAAAATACATTTTTATGAGGATACCATTCTGTGACGTCATTTATGATGACTCCATCAATGCCAATAAAGCAGTCAATTTTTGGTTGGCTATTCCTTGAATAATCAACCTATGTTTTCATGATAATGGTAAACCTCTCCGATTCGGCTCAAAAATTTTTTCTGGACGTTTCATGATGTCCTGATCAAAAAAGGTCAATGTCCGTCCGCCGTACACGCCGTTTTTGGTAGTAGAAAATTTTCTAAAAATCTGAAATTTGGGTCAGGGGTGTGTTCCCGGCCGAGACGGGTCCTCGAAACTTTTCAGCCCGATCGGACCAAATTGGGGGGGGGGGGGGGGGGGTAGGGGTCAAAATATGTTTTTTTTAAAATGGATTTTCGAGATTTTGGGCGGTCCAGGCGAGTAGGGTGTCATTTTCCACTAAATTTTGGACGCTGAATCCATTGAAACGGGTCCCAGAATGATTGGCACCCACTGGAAGAAGTAATGGGTCAAATTGGGTATTTATTACCCAATTTGATTATGCGTTTTCGGGATTTCTGCTACCTAGGCGTGTGGGGAATCATTTTCCACTAAATTTTGGACGCTGAATTCAATGATGTGTGTCCCAGAACGATTGGCACCCACTGGAAGAGGTTATGGGTCAAATTGGGTATATATTACCCATTTTGTATATGTGTTTTCGGGATTTCTGGTACCTAGGCGTGTAAGGTATCATTTTCCACTAAATTTTGGACCCTGAATCGATTGGAATGGGTCTGGGACCCGCCATACCCATTGTTTCCCCCATTCGAGGAATACCCAACCCGTGTGTAAGAATTTGCAGATTTTTATAAATCCCGTGTCAAATGTTAGTAGAAGTTTTTTGGGGCAATTAGGGCTTGAGGGCCCTAACTGGTTTTTTAAAAATAAAATTTATCTTATAATGAAAACGAGTATTACCGTAAGTGTCAATAGATATTGATTGTCGCTCCATTAGGTTTTTCAGAAAACTGCTCACCGACATAACGAGCTCAAGTACAAGAAACCTCAAAAATCCACATTTAAAATAGGTAGATGGACACCAATTTTGACACGTAACCTCTTCCGTGGGTGTTAATCGTCCATTGGATTCAGCGTCCAAAATTTAGTCGAAAATGATTCCTCGGACCATGTGCATGGAGACTCATTTCTTCAACATGGGGGAAACAGTGGGTGTGGCGGGTCCCAGACCCATTCCAATGAATGAATGAATATTTTTATTGTCACCTTACAAACACAGACAGAGGAATAAATTAGGGTATAGAACAGTTCTCTTAAATCAGGGTGACCGTGCTGGATAGTGGATCCACTGTGGCCCAGCACGGAGTTGCTATCAAGTTCCATTAGAATTATGTATGTTCATCTCCATATTGCCTTATTTTTAAGTATACTACACACTTATGTACCCTTAAATCATATATAGAAGTAGTCCATTGGCTTACTCCGTACTAACTTGGCTATTTTCTTCCTAATTAATCCTACATTGTTCACTTTCATGATCTCCGCAATACTCTCGAAATCTCTATTTATCATTTGCATGCCTCGGTACTTCGTAGTCATTTGGGCGTATTTATTCTTTGCCTTCGGAAGTTTAAGCCGGTAAGCCTTCAATTTACGAAGTCGGACGTCCACAAAAAACTTGTTTTTGGTTTTCGCAATATGGCCGAGCATGTTCCTAGCGTAAAGACGGTGGAACGTGTCCACCCCTATTTCTTCAAACAATAGGGCGGTAGGATATAGACTTGTTTTCTCAAACAAAGCTTTCAGGGTTCTCTTCTGGACGCTAAAAACTCTGTCAATTAGGTACTTAAAAGTGCCTCCACAAATAATGATGGCATATTGCAACACCGATTCAAACAGAGCCTGATAAATTTGTCTAAGTAAACGATGAGACAAGAACTTCACTCCGTAAAGAACGTAAGCGCACATTCGGAGTTTAACGCATAGATTTTGAACGTGAGCTCCCCATTTCAACCCACTATCCACAACCACCCCCAGATACGTAAGTGAGTCCACTCTTCCGATTGCTGAACAGTTACATGGAGGTCCGTGGCACATTCCAATCGATTCAGGGTCCAATTTAGAGGATAATGATACCCCACACGCCCGGGTACCAGAAATCTCAAAAACACATTCAAAATGGGTAATGGATACCAATTTTGACCAATAACCTCTTCCAGTGGGTGCCAATTGTTCTGGGACCCTTTTCATTGGATCCAGCGTCCGAAATTTCATGGAAAATGATATCCCACACTCCTAAGTACATACTCCAAAATCTCAAAAACCCACTTTCAAAATGGTTATGTAGGTACGCATTGTGAACCATACCCACCTCCGATGGGCACCAATCTGTCCGGGACTTCGCCGTTCATTGGTAGCAGAAACGTTTCTGAAATTTTAATTTTGGTTGGTTATTCCTTGAATAATCAGCCTATGTTTTAATGATAATGGTCAACCTCTCCGATTCGGCTCAAAAATTTTTTCTGGACGTTTCATGATGTCCTGATCAAAAAAGGTCAATGTCCGTCCGCCGTACGCCATACGCCGTCCATCGTCGGCGCCGTTTTTGGTAGTAGAAAATTTTCTAAAAATCTGAAATTTGGGTCAGGGGTCTGTTCCCAGCCGAGATGGGTCCTCGAAACTTTTCAGCCCGATCGGACCAAATTTGGAGGGGGTAGGGGTCAAAATGTGTTTTTTGAAAAATGGATTTTCGAGATTTTGGGTGATTTAGGCGAGTGGGGTGTCATTTTCCACTAAATTTTGGACGCTGAATCCAATAAAATGGGTCCCAGAACAATTGGCACCTACTGGAAGAATTAATGGGTCAAATTGGGTATTCATTACCCAATTTGATTATGCGTTTTCGGGATTTCTGCTACCTAGGCGTGTGGGGTATCATTTTCCGCTAAATTTTGGACGCTGAATTCAATGATGTGTGTCCCAGAACGATTGGTACCCACCGGAAGAAGTTATGGGTCAAAATGGGTATGTATCCACCCATTTTGTATGTGTCAGGATTTCTGGTGCCTAGGCGTGTGGGGTATCATATTCCACTAAATTTTGGACCCTGAATCGATTGGAATGGGTCTGGGACCCGCCACACCCACTGTTTCCCCCATTACCATTACCATTACCAACCCGTGTGTAAGAATTCGCAGATTTTTTGGTCTGGAACCACATTTCGGCTAGTTGGATCGATCAGCCCAACATTAGGGACGGTAAGGGTGAAAATGAGTTTTTTGAAAATCGATTTTCGGAACTTCTTGGAAATGGGCATGCGACTATGTGGGGTAACATTTTCCACTAAATTTTGGACACTGAATCCACTGAGGTGGGTACCGTATTGGTGCCCACTGGGCGTGGGTATGGACCAAAATGGGTACCTTCCTACCCATTTCGATGGTGGCTTTGGTGTTTTTGGTACCTAGGCGTGTGGGGTATCATTTTCCACTAAATGTTGGACTCTGAATCGAATAGAATGAGTCCGGAACACTCCACACTTACTATTTTCCCCATACTCGGCCTCTAAGGAATAACTTCATAATAATCCATTATGAAGGAATGTGCAGTGTTATTCCTCAATATGTGGTATTGGACATTGATGCTATGGTATACTAGTCAATTGATTGGTTTAACACAGGGTTTGGAGGTTAGGTGTATCCTATATGACAGTAAATTCGTCAAACTGGACGTCGCAGGCGTGAAATTTAAGGTTTTTACTAAACTTTCACAATTGGTGACCAATATCATGAACACACTGGTGGTTGATTTCAAATTACTTGGTATGAAATATGACGTTTGAGAACAATTCCCTCGTAAAAGTAGCGGTACAGTCAAACTAGGTAATTATCCTCTGAAAAATACCCGATCCGCTGGTTTTGTAAGTCACTTCGATCAATTTCACGATATCGACCATGAGACGTTCTAAACACCAGTCCGTGACTCCCCCTTTGTTTCTGTCCTCTTTCAACGTAAAACTCAATAATCTGCTGGAACCAGTTTTTTTTTTTTTTTTTTTTTTTTTTTTTTTTTTTTTTTTTAAGAGTTTCCGTCTCCTCAGGTCACTTAGAAAGCAACATTACGAGGCAAATGGAGGAAAAAGTGATGCGGAATTATTTATCAGTTGACGAGACCAATTACCGACATGCACGAGAATCAACTGTCTTTGGTTTCCTGGAAAATATTTTATTTTTGTTCTTGTTAGTTTTAGCCATTGCCTTAGAGTTAAAGAAAACCAACAGGGAACCTTCACTTTTGTTTTTTCTTGATTATGGAAATTGGTAATTGCTGTACCTATCGTTATTATTCGATTGTATTCTTATTCCTACCTCATCCACCAGGATTCCTAATTTTTATCTGAATATTAGGTAATACATGATTCTAAATAGTGAATATCATGAATCTTCAGCACATTGCAAGATCATCAGATCATGGCATGAGAAAAGATTTCTTGTAAGAAAGAAGAAAACTTAATGAACTTATAACAGTTGATAATATCAGAATAATGAAGCCAGTCTGTGTGGGCTGTTAGGGGTAATCAACCTCTGACTGGAAAAAATAGGTTAACTATTCAAACCAAAACCAACGTCATGTTTGATTCTAGGATACAAGCTGGAGTACCACTTGGCCCACTCTTGTACGTCCTGTATACTAGCGATCTACCAGAAAGGGAAGAGAACGCTCTGGCCAAATTTACAGATGACCATGTCGGTTTCACCAACAAAAGAATCGACTATGTCCTGTTACATCTCAACAACCAGGTGATACCACATGCCAATGAAGCCAAATATTTAGGCATGACTCTGGATGCTCGACTCCGCTGGAAAGAGCACGTCAAGAAGAAAAAAGCAGAACTTCTTACGAAATTCAGGAAAATGTACTGGCTTATGGGACGACGCTCAAAGCTGTCTCTCCACAATAAGCTTACATTGTACAATCAGGTCCTCAAGCCAGTCTGGACCTATGGTGCTCAACTGTGGGGTTGCACTGCTCCAAGTAATCGCCAAATCATTCAGCGCTTTCAAAATAATGTGCTGCGCTCATGTGCTGACGCGTACCGCTATACCAAGAATGCTCGTCTGCACCTGGAACTACAGGTTCAAACGGTCGATGGAGTCATCAAACGCCAAGCTTTAGCCCATCAAGAGAGGCTCAGAGGCCATATCAACGAAGAGGCAGTCCAGCTACTTGACGTCGATTACCTCCTCAGACGATTAAAACGGACAAAACCACATGACTTGTGGGAGTGAGGCTGTGGAACTGCTAGTGCATTGTGCTGTCAGTGAATGGTGGCGCGATCAATCGCACAACAATTTCAAGAACTAAATAACTAAGTTATGTATCTTCGCTTTATCTTTTTTCCATCAATGTAACCCCTATCAAACAAACATTGCTTATAAGTTGTATTACTTGGTGCAATAAAAAAATACTTTGATACTTGAATACAAAAAAAGTTTGATTCAAGAGTGATCTGAATTGAATAAATTGATTTTGTTCTCGTTTAATTCCTATTATTACTGCCTCTCTGAAATGGTTCACAACCTGTACTCTTATCGAAAACAAAAGGTGGAGGGATGGGGGCCAAAATGTGTATTTTGAAAAATGTATTTTCGAGATTTTTGGGGGACCGAGGCGTGCGGGGTATCATTTTCCATTAAATTTTGGACGCTGAATCGATTCGAATGAGTGTTTATGCCCCCAGTTGAAGTAATAACCAACCCCTGTGATGAATTTGCAGCGTTTTCTAGATGTATTGGTGCGAGATTACACTTGCACCAGTCTCCTGGGCAACAGACACATGGAGGGCTAAAGGTCACTCTTGAACATTCATGCATTGTATCAAATTGGTTGGAACCTTCTTGCTTGCTCGAGACAACACGTCGAATTCCCAGAACCAGGGAAGACTTGAGAAGGTTCTCAGCCAAGGGAGCGAGCATAAAAAGGGACCGAGGAAGGCCGCAGAGTGCTGTACCCTGTGTAAGCCCCCAGGCTTGCTGCCTCCAGAAGGCCAGAAGGGAGGGAGCATGCACCAGGATGCGCGCGCAGCTCCTACCCAGACATTGCATTTTGGAGAGAGGCCCAGTGCTCACTCATTGCAAAGGCATCCAACCAGGCAGTCGTTGTCGAGGCGCCCCTTGGGGCCAAGGTGCCCAACATGTTGGAGTCATATATTTTTGTAACCCTGTCGTGCAAGTGCATCTCACTCAGTCCATCCTGGCTTTGTCCTGTGCTCGCTTTGAAGTGAACTCTGCTACCATGCTGAAGTCGACTGAAGCTGTAATATTGTGTTCCCCATGCCATGAGATGATAAAGGACTCAAGTTAATAAGCCTTGGACTTGCTCATTAGATTGTATTTAATGTATAATATACATTATGATATTATCATAATTTCATGTGTCTTGTATTAATTGTATTTTATGCTCCACATGTTGTCTAATTTACTTTGTCGAATTACTTTGTCTTGTATCAATTCTAGCCCAGGTTGAGGCATATTCTCCTTTGCAATGTGTCCTTGTTTTCAATTAGAATTCATTTTTTATCAATGTATTTTATGCTCATCCTTGGTATCCCTTGTTGCTCAGTCGTAAGTCTTGGACTTACATCCTGTATCCTCTCGCTAGGTCCCTTCCAAATTCTCCGAAGAAACCCGAATTAAAGTATAGTAAATTCAAACACATTTTAATTCGAGAGAGGCTTACACATGTATTGTGCATTGTGATTGTGTAAGAGTGTGAATGAGGACAGTGTATTTGAGTGAACAATTGTAATAAATTATTTACAAAGAACATGAATCGTTACAGTATTAATTGTAATGCTCACTTTGCTACATATCTAGGCTTCATGGGTGAGAATTTTGTTATTGGTCGCCTCATCCGCCATTAATGTATACCCACATCAATGTAAAATTGTATAACAATACCAATGTTTACAAATTATTACGCCAATTTGTAATCTCGAACACCAACAAGAACCAAAATGACGCGGAAAATGCATCGTTTTCTCGTGTACAAGTAGAGAAAGAAGCCTCGCAGTATATGCGTCGAATGGGAAATGGGTTAGTTGAAAGCGGTCGTCGGGTCCTTGACCCTACTTCAGTTGTTTACGTCTAAATATTTAACGATGAGTGAGAGATAAGTCGCCTTTCCGCCCCAAGAGCATCCCCCATGCTTTCAAACCGGGACAGATGATGTACGTCAAAACCAACGTCGTCTTTATATTATAAGGAGAGCGTTCGCGAGTTATTCATCCTTGATAATTTAAGCGTATAGACGAACAAAATACCCTAATATATGTACATCATGTAAATTATGAAATACATTTTTGATTTCACCGGGTGATTTGGCTTTGAACTGTCCCGGCGCTGCTTCAAATACGCTGACTTTTAGAATGATTTTAGAACTGATTTATTTTTCTTTTCTTTCTTCGTTGTCCTCCTTATTCCTCAAGTAATTGGAAAGTGATGACAAGGGTAATGTAGCTGTTAGAAAAGTATGCGTAGAAAAATGTGTTTCCGTAAAGTCAGTTTGAACATTGTAGAAACCAAAAACGCTGCAAGTTCATTCACAGGGGTTGGTTATTCCTTGGAACAGCGCATAGAGACTCATTTTAAACGATTCAGCGTCCAAAATTTAGTGGAAAATGATACCCCACACGCCTAGGTACCAGAAATCTCGAAAAAAACACATTCGAAATGAGTAGATACGTACGCATTTTGGCCCATAACCTCTTCCGGTGTGCGCTAATCGTTCCAGGACTCATCTCAATGGATTCAACATCCAAAATTTAGAGGAATATGACACCTTATACGCCTAGATCGCCAAAAATCTCGAAAATCCATTTTTCGAAATACCCATTTTGACCCCCTTTCCCTCCTTCCACCAATGTGTTCCGATCGGGCTGAAAATTTTTGAGGATCAACTTGACCAAAAAACGGGTCCCTCACCAAAATTGCAAATTTTTAGAAATTTTTCCATTATCAATCATTTTATCGGCGTAGACGATTTTGGGTAAAATCGGAGATATTGACGTTTAGCATGAAAACAAAGGAACATTTAACACTTTCTTAGAAATACAATTATATTATTTTACAGGGTTTCCCACGTTCCCCCTCCCCCCTTCTCCTAAAATCGTCCAAAAAGGAATAACCCTGATGACACGTGTTCGTTTGAATCTAACTACGCGTACTAATATCTCAACAATTCGCATCAGATCACATCAAACATTTAATGATGATCGTCTTAATTAGTTGTCATTTTCAACCGATAGTTGAGGGATTTTGGATGAATACAAGATTGTACCTAGCTATTATAAATAAAAATACCACGTTTCCTAGAAGCCTGTGAAAAGAAGCTGCGCATTTTGCCATCCCTTATTTGAAGGCAGATACATTAGTGTTGGGAAGTGTATTCGGTCTGGTATGTATTAGGTGAACTATAACTATATAACCTCACGTAATGTAAGTATACTAGAGTTTTGGTTTGTCTTACGTATCATTTTGGTAGGTAATCAACCTATGTTTTCATGCAAAAATTCGGTCCAAAAATTTTTTCTGGGCGTTTCAAGGTGTCCAGATCAAAATAAGCAATTGTTCGTCGACCGTCCACGCCGATTTTGGTAGTAGAAATTTTTCTAACAATCTGAAATTTCGGTCAGGGCTTTTCGGCTTTAGTTGTTCTTCGAAACTTTTCAGCCCGATCGCACCAAATTTAGAGTAGTGGTAAAATGTGTTTTTCGATAAATGGATTTTCAAGATTTTGGACGATCTAGGCGTGTGGGGTATCATTTTCGACTAAATTTTGGACGCTGAATCCAATAAGATGGGTCCCGGAGCAGTTGCTCCCCACCGGAAGAGGTTATGGGTCAAAATGGGTATATATTTACCTATTTTGAAAGTGAATTTTGGAGATTTCTGGTACCTAGGCGTATGGGGTCATTTTCCACTAAATTTTGGACGCTGAATCGATAGGAATGGGTCCGTGACACGCAACACCCCCTGTTTTCCCAATTTTTTACGATTTTGCCTTATGGGGTACTGTTTTCTGGTATGTATTGTATGCTGAATCGATCCTGTATGCTAATTTGGTGTGCGGAAAACTCTTCATGTTCCTGGTCCGAGGAATAACCAACCCCTGAGCTTTGGTTGCTGCCAACAATGCCTAATATGAATGGTGAGACCGAGCCTTTCCACCAATGTATTCATAATGTATCTTTAATACAGCTCGAGCTTAATAAGATCCCCGTTCATTGGTTGGTCCAAGAGAAATCAGGGATGGCTCCGCCGTACAGTCGGAGAGATTCCTTTGATTGCCATTGGGAGGGAGGTGGTTTGTAAATCCGGAGCCGGAGCCACCTGGAGGATGGTGCTCCTTCTCCGAGGGAGGTGGCAAGAAGGAGTGAAGGTCCAAGATGGCGAGGCGGCGGCGGGCGCATGCTCCTTCACCGGGGGGAGCCCTTTCACCGGGTCCCATCTGCCCAATCTCGTCCCGTCAATCTGTACCACTTCGTGTCGTCTCCGCCGTGGGATCTCATTCTCGCCGCCGCTAGCCAGATGAACTGCTCCACCAGTTTTTTTTTGGACCGGAGCCGTTCCGTTCGGGTATCTTAACCGTTACCATCCGGAATCGATTCCTGTTTTTCCCAGAGTGGAAAGCGTTCGAAGAAACGTTCCGATCTCAATCCCATCCGATTTTGTATTTCTTCCCGCCCCTCCCCCCTTTCCTCTTCCCCCACCACCGCTACAGGGTGATGCATTTTCACGTCAAATTGAAGGTGAAATTCGGAAGGTGACTGAAATACATGATTTCTTCGGATCAAATCTCGCATTTAAGTCATCCTACATCATCAGCATCAAATGCATCTAATTCACTTATTTCAACCCACAAAAATTTGACCCTATTCAACTGAAAAACGAATTAAAAATCACAAGAATTTTGAGTGTGAATAAGTTCATGATTCAATTTTGTATCTTGCTAACCCAATGCAAACAATGAGTTTCACCCGAAGTTTTTGGGATTAGCATAACTCATTCTGGCATTTCCATGCATAACTGCCTCTATGGAACGTTCAACGGGTTGGTTCTCTGCAGTCGAACTTCAATGATGTCGTAGTTAACGAGATTTTATGTCAACAGCTCAGATGATATCGTACAAAGTAACTATCGGCGAGTAAAAACGCTCCAAAGTCTTCCACAATGATTGGTTATTCCTTTTAGCAAGATCATAGGGAAACCAGTGAGTGTCCCAGGCCCATTTTAATCGATTCAGCGTGAAAATTTAATGAAAAATGATACCCAACACGCCTAGGTATTCAAAAATCTCAAAATCCCCGAAAAAACAAATCGTCCGTCCGCCGTCCACTCCGTTTTTGGTTGTAGAAAATTTTATGAAAATCTGAAATTCTTTGTCTGGGATCCGTTTCTGGTTCTAGTTGGTCCTTGAAACTTTTCAGCCTGATCGGACCTAATTTGGGCGGGGTAGGAGTCAAAATGTGTATTTCAAAAAATGGATTTTCAAGATTTTTGGCAAACTAGGCGTGTGGGGTATCATTTTCCACTAAATTTTGGACGCTGCATCCAATGAAATGGGTCCCAGCACGATTGGCACCCACTGCAAGAAGTTATGGGTCAAAATGGGTACCTATCTACCTATTTCGAATGTATTTTCTGGTACCTAGGCGTGTGGGGTATCATTTTCCACTAAATTTTGGACGCTGAATCCAATTAAATGAGTCCCAGAACGATTGGCACCGACTGGAAGAAGTTTTGGGTCAAAATGGGTACCTATCCACCTATTTCGAATGTGTTTTCTGGTACCTAGGCGTGTGGGGTATCATTTTTCACAAAATTTTGAACTTTGAATCAATTGGAATGGCCTCCCACCACACCCACTGTTTCCCCAATTTTCCCCATGTTGAATAAATGAGTTTGGTCCCAAGAATAACCAACCATTGTGAAAGATTACGTGTGTGCTTATTCAGATTTTGAGTGATATTATGGCCTAAAAATAGTCGAGTCTTCCTACAATCTCTTGACACTAATCAAGCTGAGTCATGTAGCGAGTAGTTTAGGTAGAATTTCTTGATACCTATGTCGAGACACATTCGAGAACTGTTCGTTGAATCAGTCTGCTCCTTGATCCTTCACCGAAAAGAAAAGGGCATTTCGTGATAGGTCATAGATGTGGAAGGGGGGTGGTTGGATGACAGTGGAGCAGAACTCACCCCTTAACAGTATCGGTCATTTCGGTATTGATTTCGCGTTAATTCCTATCCTGAAAAGAACTGAGTCGCCTACCTTTTGAACTCTCTACGTTATAGTTCACCAAAGAACTGCCTATTCTAGACGAATCTAACATCTGAAGAATTTGTGTAGAGGTTTGTTTGACTAGGTTTTTATCCCAATACTTTACTTAACAGGATCATCTCAACAAATTATTAGGCTTATTCAGGTAAAAATTAGGAAATTACTGGGATTATTCATTAAAATGTGGGAATAACGCCTCTGAGAGGTGGCCAGGTTGGCGGAAGCATGTCCTGACATGCCAGGGCAGCCCCCCCCCCCCTCTCCTTTGCTTTCACGGGTATGGAAAAGGTTTTAATCTACTAAACCAGGATTGGAACATGTTGGATAAATAGGAGTATTAAGAAACTGAATTAAGTATTAAGAAACTTAATCTGAACAAAGAGAAACAAGCAATTATTTTAGGATAATTAAAAAATTAAAATTTTGTTTAACGACATCCAAATTTTACTTACATTTTTGAAATGCCTCACTTTTTCAGCCCGATCGGATAAAGTTCGTGGGGAGAAGGGGTCAAAATGTGTTTTCGAAAAATGGATTTTCAAGATTTTGGCAATCTAGGCGTGTGGGGTATCATTTTCTACTAAATTTTGGACGCTGATTCCAATGAGACAGGTCCCGGAACGATTGATGCCCACCAAAAGAGGTTATGGGTCAAAATGGGTGTTTTGCAGCATTTTTGAAATTAGGATTTTAGGGATTTTTGGCAAACTATGAATGTGAGGTAACATTTTCTACAAAATTTTGGACGCTGAATCGATTGTAATGAGTCCAAGACACTCTTACCTTCACTGTAATCTCCATGTTCTTTCAATGGATAATAAACTATTGGAGAATCATATGCCGCCATTCTCTTGCAGAAGTATAAGGAAAAGGTGAAAGGCTCGGACTCGATTCAGCGTCCAAATTTAGAGGAAAATGATACCCCACACGCCTAGGTACAAAAAATTTCGAATTCTTGGCGGTGCACATTTTGACCCCCACTTACCCCCAGTGGGCACCAATCGTTCT
This sequence comes from Cyrtorhinus lividipennis, assembly GCA_019603395.1. NCBI lineage: Eukaryota > Metazoa > Arthropoda > Insecta > Hemiptera > Miridae > Cyrtorhinus > Cyrtorhinus lividipennis. The sequence continues at coordinate 24,608,032 of CM034002.1, read as the reverse complement.
GGGACCACAACTAATCAAAAAAGGCTTCTCCCGAGTATTCAAAGTTAAGGCTCCAGTTTGTCAGATACGTTGATCAAGACCGTATAAATTAGAATTTCCAATACCGACGTAATATAAGTTTGGTAGTTTTTCATTAATTAGTGATTTATCTTAATTTTGCAATCCATTTGACTTTCTCGCTTAGGCCTGTAATATTAAGGTAACTATTTTTATTTTGAATAAATTTGACAAGAAGCTGAGTCTTGCCAAGTGCCAACTGAGTTCCTGACAAGGGAAAGGTATAAGAAATAGGGGAGAGAGAGCGAGCGAGAGAAAAGGCGTGGGAGTGTGAGTGGGAGTGAGTGAGAGAGGCGATAATACCGGCGAAGACGACGGGCGGTGTGCGGGAAGGGAGCCACTTGAGAATGTTGTGGTCACCTGCGGCCGATTGTCGTTGTGCTCCCCCTTGGTGGCTCCGCGGGGGAAACCTATCGACCAAACCTTTGCTCCTGCCCATCTGTTCCCGTCCTCGACGGCCCTTCTCTTCCCTATATTGATTCCATCAGGTGAGCGGGCCGACCCGCCGTCCAGCGCCCCCTTTTTGCTCACCGCACGTCACCCGTCAATTTACTCGGCGGAGCAGCTTCTCTCTTTCCACCCTTCAACACTTGTCGAGGAGCGAGGAGGCCGCCGTGTGCGCTTGGTCCCCGCCGTTCAGAACTCCGTCAACATCAACGAGTCATATCGGTTGCTAGGACCGAGGATGAACAGGTTCTAAACTTGGTTTAAAAATCTCTCAATTTAAACGCATTCTGAACTGCTACGGAAGCAAAAACGCTGCAAATTATTTCGCAGGGGTTGGTTATTCCTCGGCCCAGGAGCATGGAGATTCTAATCCAATCAATTCTGCGAACAAAATTTAGTGAAAAATGATACCCCACACATCTAAATCGCCGACAAATCTTGAAAATGTTCAAAATACACATTTTGAAACCCAACCTTTTCCTGTTGAGATGGCTCTAGGACCAATGGAGCTCTCCGGAAGTGGATACGGATCCAAATCATGGCACCCACTTACCTGTTTTGAAAGCAGGTTTTGTTATCTTGGGGGACTTAAGATGAGAAATAGACCTCCGGCATGAGGACATAGGTCATCATTTTCTTGGGTTTCATATTGTGGGGGAGACCGGGGCTAGTCGTGTTGTTCGCAGCAGAAAGTATATATATAATTTGTCTCCCCTTCCGAACATTTGTTCTCAATTGTAAACCTTCATTGATCTGTAATATTCATGGATTACATTAAATCAAGTATTTCATAGTTTCCAGCTAAGTTACGCAAAAAGTTTATTGTCCTTCAGTGTGGCTGTCCAGAAATTTCTACGAAAAAACGCTGCAAATTTTTTCACAGAGGTTGGTTATTCATCGGACCAGTAGCATAGAGACTCATTCGAATCGATTTAGCGTCCGAAATTCCATGGGAATATTAATACCCCACACGCCTTGGTACCAAAAATCTCCAAAACCCTTTTTTGAAATACAGTAGAATTCCGAATATCCGAATGAATGGGGACCTTGACCCATTCGGATAATCAAATATTCGGATAATCGGAGTTTTTTTTTTTTTTTTGAAAAATTGCCATTAGAGGGGAAAAAAGCTACGTTTTGATTTTGCAATATTTTTTTTAATGAATTAAATGTAAGAAACATGATATTTTCACATGTTTTAAATATAAATAAAATGTACTTACAAGTTTAGAAATAAACTGCACTGCAACACGTTCTTTAGTAACCTTATGTCCAGAGGCACTAGATTCCCTTTTAGAAGCCAAAATGGTTTTTGGTAATGCTTTCTAAACAAGGCCAGTTTCATCGGCATTATAAACAAACTCCGGATCATAGGATTCTGCTGCAGTTTTACATTTTTCAATAAAATTTTCAGCAGCTGCAGAGTCTGCTGAAAGCTTCTCACCAGCCAAATCTAACTCGCGTACACCATGCCTTAATTCAAAGTTCCTTAGCCAGCCGTCACCAGCCTTAAAAGGTGAATAACCAAGCTTTTCTGTTAAGATTTTGGCTTTTTCATAGAGGATTGGACCTGAGATTTTCCTTAAAACATTGCTGCAAAAACCATTTAAACACGGCATCTTCCAAATTTTGGTTGGTTGCTGTCTTCATTGTTTTCCTGGAGGAACATCCATCTTCATTTTCAAGCACCGAAACAAAGTTTAAACGACCCTACTTACTGTTTTTAATGTCACAAATTGTTGCTTGTCCAACAGCATAAATCTCAGACAACTTCTTACCCGTTACACCTTTATCGAATTGCTCTATAATTTCAGTTTGTCCGCTAACGATAGCACTTGGACTTTTTTCGGACAAAGTTTTTTCTGAAAGTGATTCAGATAATCGGCGATTCGGACAGTCGGAGTTTGGATAATTGGGGTTCTACTGTAGGTAGATTTGTGCCAATTTTAACCAAAAAACCTCATCCGGTGGGCGGCAAATCGTTCCATTTAGTCGAAAATGATACGCCACAGGCCTAAATAGCCGAAAATCTTTAAAATCCATTTTTCAAAATAAACATTTTGACCCCTATTTTCCCTAATATTCCGATCGGCCTGACAAATTTTGAAGACCTACTAAAGCCAGAAATGGGTCCCTGACCCATGTTTCAATTTTTTAGAAATTTGTCTACTACTGAAATGGCGAGGACGGTGGATGGCGTATGGTGGACGGACATTTGCCTATCTTGATCTAGACACCTTGAATTTTCTACTAAATTTTGGACGCTGAATCCAATAGACGGGTCCCGGAACGATTGTTGCCCACTGGAAGAGGTTATAGGTAGAAATGGATACCTTCGAATGTGTGTTATCGATATTTCTGGTACCTAGACGTGATGGGGTATCATTTTCCACTAAATTTTGGCCGCTAAATCGATTGAAATGAGTCTGATTACTCTGCACTCACTGTTTTCCCCTATTTTCCCCATGCTCCTGGTCCGAGAAATGAGCAACCCCTGTGTTTTTCTATTACTTACAAGCATACCAAAGTAATGCAAGGCTATTTGACCAGAAATTTCAAATCCCAACAAGTTTCAATCTTCCCCTTCGAGTGGTAGTAAACCCATTACGGGTAAAACTTCCACAAGCTGTTGAGCTCATTCCGCAGGCGACACAACTGCGCCCTTATCGAGATTATCTGAGCTCGTGAGCTCCCCTGATGGCTGTCCTCACGCACTAACTTGAGCCTTCAACCACCTGCTAAACACGCCCAGTTTTTTTCCCCTACTTCAACCCCTCGAAAAGATTCATAAGTCAGCTATGTTAATCCCGAAATCGCCAAATTTAGAACGTTTGTCGTCTTTGATGCGGCGTTCCGTCTGTCAAGAGGCTGAAATATTCTACTAAATCGCAAGGAAAATTTTTATTTTCTTCCTCCTTTTTTCCCTTCGCAAATGATTAACTTTTTTTTTCCTTCAATTTTAATCACAGTTTCGTCCCTTCCAAAGTTCATCTCTCCTTCACCGTCCTCCGCCTCGCCACTCAGCCGCCCCTTCAAATGAAATGATTTATAAATGAGGCGTATTGCAGCAGAACTGAGTTTTAATTTACCTCATTAAACTCATTTCTCTCGCTCCTCCTCGTTCTCCCCCTTTCTCTTCCAAAAACACGAGGAAAAAAAATTAATTAAACCTGTTCGTTGCCTCTGCAATGAAACGCACAATGAATCATCCCGGTCTCATTGGCGTTATATTTTTTTCGAGGCGGAATTGAATTTTAATGCTTGTTTAATTGGTCGTGCTTGGATTGTTCAGTGCGGAAGATTCATCAAACAATCTATTGGTAGAGCTAAAATAAGTTAATAAAGTCGTATCAACCTTAAGGCTCAAGCTTGAATCTATCCACTCATGCGGTTGTACGACAAATTTTTAGGATAAAAAAGGTTTTTCTGGTAAATTCAAAGAGCCACCTGCTGATTTTGGAAGTTAAAGAGCTTATTGATGGTAATTAATTACTGAAGCCTTCTAAATTGAGTCCTAACAGAGACTTTAAACGAGTGAAAAAAGTCAAGTAAACGTGATTTAAAAAACAATTTAAATAACTTTAATGTGATGTTTTCGGCAAAATGTTAGTTTTAAAATTTCCCTGTAAGTGAGGTCTACTTGATATTATCAAATAATGGGGAAAATGGGGAAAACAGTGGTTGTGGTGGGTCCTGGGCCCGTTCCAATCGATTCAGCGTTTGAAATTTAGTAGAAAATGATACCCCACATGGTAGATTCCAATGGTTCTGGGACCCATTTCATTGGATTCAGCCCCAAAATTTAGTGGTTAATGATACCCCACACGCCTAAATCGCCTAAAATCTCCAAAATCTATGTTTCAAAAAACTCATTTTGACACGGTAGGTACTAATTGTGACCCATACCGGCCTCCGGTGGGCGTTGATTGGTGTGGTATCCATCTTACTGGGTTCTCAAAAAATCCCCCAAATTGCATTTTAAACAACATACTGTTGCGAGATTACACTTGCACCAGTCACCTGGACAACCAGCATTACAAGGTCAATGACACGTGGAGGGCTTAGGGTCACTCTCGAACATTTGTGTGAGTCATATCACATTGGCTGGAACCTTCCTGCATGCTCGAGGCAACACGTGGAGTTCCCAGAACCAGGGAAGACTCGAGAAGGTTCTCGGCCAAGGGAGCGAGCATAAAAAGGGACTGAGGAACGCTGCAGAGTGCAGTTCAGTTTGGAGTCCAAATATAGATGCTTCTCTATGCCCTATAAATTAGTAAAGTAAAAAGTAAAGTAAAGTAAAGAAGGACTTTCACCTTGGATTTTCGTCCGACTACCTTGGTCAGGTGTCGCGGACGTCGTCAGCCGTCCGTCCTCCAAAGAGGATCGTAAATTGATCTGACGATTTCGCTCGTGGCTACTTATTGCCTCACCCCCTTAAGTGAAGAGGACGAATGCGAGGGTCAAGACAAACAATTAAGTTGCTCCAGCCAGGATTCGAACCCTGGCCCCTCGGAGTACCACACCAATCCTTCGTCTATTCCACTAGACTACCGAGCTCCCTTCCCTATAAATTAGTGCAACAACTGCATTAAAACTGTGTATTGTGCATTGTGATTGTGTAAAAGTGTGAATGAGGACAGTGTATTTGAGTGAACAATTGTAATAAATTATTTACAAAGAACATAAATCGTTACAATACATTTTTCTATAGTCTCCCGAAATTTCACCCTTGCAGGCTGAAAATGTCAAATTTTTAGAAAATTCGTTGGTGTCAATTTTGGTAGCAGACAATTTTTTAAAAATCTGAAATTTTCGGCCAGGGGTTCGTATTCGGCTTTACCTAGTTGGTTCTCAAAACTTTTCAGCCCAGATCTACAAAAAATCCCAAAAATCCATTTTTCAAAATACACATTTTGACCCATATTTCCCCTAAATTTGGTCCGATCGGGCTGAATAGTTTTGAGGACCAACAAGTGCCTGAAACGGGTCCCTGAAGCAAATTTCAGATTTTTAGTAAATTTTCTACTACCAAAATCGGCGTGGACGGCAAACGGACATTTGACTTTTATGATATAGACACCTTGAAACGCCCAGAACAAAATTTTGGCCCGAATCGGAGAGATTGACTTTTAGAATGAAAACATAGGTTGATTATTCAAGGAATTACCAACCAAAACGGGATTACCTACTGATTCAAATTGACTATGGTCCATTTTATATTGTTGAGTAGTTATCTTTCTATTGCCATCAAAAACCGGCTCATATTTATTTCCCTACCCTGTATTAGTTTCCCTTATGAGAATGCAGATTTTCGAGTAGTTACATATTACGAGTGCAAAAATAGGAATATATTGCGAGTACTTGTGGGGGATTCTATGTCGGGTGAGATTCTCCCAATACATGACTGATGACAGATGATATACGCGTTAGGTAGCTGGTAGCAAGGGGGGGGGGGGGGTTGTGGACGGATGAATCAACCATGAACCACGACAGAAGCTGCGAGGGGCCACAGAGGGTGGGAAACCAGAGTCACGGCAGCTAGAAAGGGACTAGAGCAGGGGAGAAGAGAAAACTATTTATAATTCAATGCGTTTTTAATACGTAAGGACGACGAGGGGTGAGGTAGAGGGTGAGCTCTATCAGAAATTATTTATGAACTTTTTTCAGATTGAAAAACAAGGCCGCAGGCCCCCTCCAGCCTGCGGGAACTCGTGTATTATATAGACCGTTTGCACGATCGCGGTCCCGTGTCTCTTTGCGCTTTTGAAAATTATAACTCCATGAAGTACTAATCAGCGCATGATATTTTAAGCGACTCCGTTCCACTTCGTTTTCGCTTCGTCTATCTCGTTTTCGATCCATATTCTACTGCCATTTCTTGATAATGGGGTCAAAAAGGACCGGGTTTCCTCGCTTTATTTCCCCTTACGGCAGAACGGAGGCAAATGAGTTTTATTTATGACCGTCGAAACAATTAACTCTGTTGACGGTAGCTTCTTTTCAATGTAAATAGCTCAACTGAAAAAAAAAATAATAATAAAAAAAAAATAATAAACTTGTTATCTTTTGAGTGCTGCTGGGTTTTACTGAGGCAGATTTGCTGTTAAATGTATGTTGTCGGTTCTCCATATTCATTTAATTTTAAACCTAGGTGTCGTCCAAGGGTGCTCGCTACAACCCCTAACTACCGATAATTGCTCAGCTGAGGACTATTGCAAGTTCTGATACAAAATTCCAAAGTCTGGGGACAACTGCACCATTAGTTCGCCAAGTTCCGCTAGACCTCAGCGCAGTCGTGATAAGGTCTCGTTATCAGTGTTGGCACATTGTTGTTCACTTTCTCTTATCTAGGCCTTCTAAGTTGACTCAGTTGCGACAACAACCGCCTTTACGACGTAAAAATGCGCAATATAGGTATTTTTTCAACATTAAACTGTAGATAAGTATTTAAGTTTGTGCCCCAAATGCTGAGTCATTTGGGCTGGGTAACGACCTCTTTCTTCTTCTTGCTGAGACGGATTATTCTGCGCTGTACGTTTGGTAGACGTTTAAATAAGGGAGATATAGTGTGGAATGACACAAACTACCACCTGTAATATACATTAGGTGGGTTTCCAACCCTACATACAAACTTGCATTATGAATCAATAGAAAAGATCTCATTTACATAATACTTGTGTTACAGATACTATTTTACTAAGGTTAAAGAAGCCATATTGTTGTTACAGGCTTAAAATTGTACCTGTAATTTATATGGTTTGTTGGCTCATGCTTGTTTCATAGACTGAAAAAACAACAGGTGTAGAACCACAGCAGAACAGAAACTGCTAAAAGTAGGTACCTATCTAATAGAGCTGCTATAACAGTGCAAACAGGGCAACTATCACAGAAGGAATATGACTGCCCTGAAGCCTAGCGGGACTTGACAAACTAATGGTGCAGTTGTTCCAAGCCATTAATATCCAAGATTCTAGATCTTATTATGGAGTTTAGAGGAGCTATACCTATATCTTGTTGCTACAGGAAGCCAAATTGGATTCTTTGAATAGTTGTATGCTGAATAGTTTATTAGCTCAAGCTCGTTTCATAGGCAGAAGGAACAACTGAACCACAGCAGAACAGAAAGCGCTAAAAGTAGGTATCTACCTAATAGAGCTGCTATGAGAGGTCACTGCTACAACAAGAAAAACAGGGCAACTATTATGGAAGTAATATGACTCCCCTGAGTTTAGAGGATCCATACCTTAAGTTTGTTGTTACAGGTAGCCACATTGTCAACATCACGCCACAACATCAAATTCTTTTAAATTGTATGCTCTACTTGCTCATGATTGTTTCATAAATGGAAAAGAACAACTGGTGTTAAACCACAGCAGAATAGAAAGTGCTAAAAGTAGGTACCTATCTAATAGAGCTTCTATGAGAGTTACTGCTACAACAATGAAAACACGGCAACTATTATGGAACAGAAATGACTTGGCAAACTAATGGTTCAGTTGTCCCCAGACATTCAAGATTCAGGATTATTTGCTGTCTACCCTTTGTGGAGTGAGCAATGTGTCTTTTGCTGACTGTTTAGTTATCAATCTGGACCAACTATCACATCAGTGTGTCTGGCAGGTCATCCTTAACTTGGTTACATGCACATTGATTCTGTTGATAAAGTTCCTTGCCTAGTGCTAATGCATATTGTCTTTACCAGTTCAGGGTTGTTTCCTGCATTGATCAGGGGGGAGGGACCCAGTCGTGGCAGTCTGGAGTACTCAGTATAAGTGTAAAAGTTAAACCTAGACGATTTTAATTTGACTCGCTCACAATATCTTCGGATGCGAATGAAGGCCAATTTGAGAATTTCTTATCAATCTGCATGAAAATACGAAAATGAAGAGATGTGGAGAGTGGATTAGCAAATTATTCCTTAATGATAGTTGAATTCGTGCTTTTTCATCCTCAATAGTTCATCATTCCTTGGAGCAACCCCGCACGCCTAGCTTCCAAAAATCGAGTTTTAAAAAACACTTTTCCACTCAAGCCCTCTCAAAATTTGGGCCGATCGATGCCCCAAGTTCCCAAATGTTCGTTTTTGTTAGTAGATATTTTCTTAAAAAATCTGAAATTTTGGTCAAGGGACTCTTTCCGGCTCCTATTAGTCCTTAAACTATTCAGCCAAATTGGACCGAATTTAGGGAGAGTATGGCGGCCACCGGGCTGTCGATGGTGATGAGTTTGTTTTTATAGTTTCACTGTCTTGGAGAGTGCCCTGGAAGGCAGTATTGTGGAGGAACCACACGCCATGATGGTTACTGTCCCGATTGCCAGCAATTGGCCAGTTACCGGTCAACTTTTCTGGTAAAAAAAGTTGGATTTACCGCCCATAAGTTATCAGAGCGGTAGAGCTATCGTCCGGCAGCCATCGAAGCTGTAACTTACGTTTGGTTAAAGTGGCCCCTTAATGCGCTTTGAAGAGCCTAACATTTTCTGTAGGTCACCTAAAACTGTATATTAGTATTGTAAACTCACTGTATTATACTTGATAAAACTGTCTTGTTATGTAGAAATATCAGATTAACCTCCCACGTCACAGCAGTTCATACAATTGATAATACTTCTCCCTCTGCACCTGTTGTTTACGCCAGTTACGGTTCAAGGAGCCCCTAATGAATTGAATCGCATTCTACCCTGGCTCACCCTCATTCTCCAACGCATTTTGAGGACTGGACAAGTCTCTCTTCTGTCAGAGGACAGAAGGTCTTCCTTGATTTATCACTTCGGGTCAGTCTCGAAAGTGAATTGAGTCTTGGTGAGTGGCCGGGTGATGACCACAACGTCCCTCGTGCGTGGTATTGAACGGGCACAGATGCCGCGATTCTCACCGATTTGGTTCGTTAATTGCAACAAATGACTGAAGCTGTCGTCTGGCCGTTGCGTTGAGGGCACGAAGTTGTAGTAGTATTAGTTGTAGTTATAAATTTGCCTAATGTTTATCTTCGTGGTTTGTCGGCAAGCAAGGTTCTTCAAGAAATAACACACCAAAAGCCAGATGTACGTCCGCCGTAGGTTTGCCGTCCATGTGGTTTTTGGAACATCTTTCCAGTTTTGGTTGGTCTTCGAAACATTTCAGCCCGAATTCGGGTGGGAATCAAAATGTGTGCATCGAAAAATGGATACATTTTCGAGATTTTTGGCGATCTAGACGTGTGGGGTATCATTCTCGACAAAATGTTGGGCACTGAATCCAAAGAGACGAGTCCCAGAACGATTGACGCCCACCAGAAGGGATGGATTTCGAAATGTCTGGTATAGGTGTGTTGGGTATCATTTTTCGTTAAATTTTGGAAGCTGAATCGATTGGGATGAGTCTCCATGCTCCTGGTCCGAGGAATAATCAACCCCTGTGAAAGAATTGGCAGCGTTTCCTGGTGGATACACCTGCAGATCGTCACAAAACTCGCATAAAACAGCAAGCGTTGCTAAATCGTTGCTTGTCTTGATGTACAAGGAAGCTGCACCTAGGAAGACTAGAATGTGACTGATATTGACAACACAGGTTTACAACCTGGTAAAATTCAACTATGGTGAACCTCAACATCGTTTTGACAACCCAGGCTGTCTATGGACCGCTTAGAGCTCCACCAGACACGTTTGTGGGTCTCAAAGATGTGTTGATCAGTCGGTTCATTGTCTTCATGTTGTTCCATCTTCTGCTAAAAAACAATCTGTAAGCTGTACAACCGATCAAACATCCCAAAACCCACATCAAGTTGAATCATACATGAATTATAACGAAATGGTTGCGATGATGAGACCATCCAAGGACTACACACATCCCACTGGCTTCCCGCGCTGTAAAATCCCCTCCCCAACTGGTAATTTTAAACACGCATTTTATACGAGCCCAGGAAATAGAAGTGGAAGGGAAGGACTCCTAATTGGTTATAAGTTGTGAGGTTGGGATGCCGGTAATGGAAGGAAATTTTGAACGTTTTAGCGGATACCCGGTTTGTACGGGAAGTTGACGAACGATAATGTATTATTTACGCCTCCCACCCTCCTCTCCTCACTTACCTCTCCCTTAATCTCAACCTTGCCACACTTAATCCTCTTGCAGTTTCCCGCTCGACGTTAGTTTAATCCGTTTTTGCTCCTCACTTCCGTTCTCTACCCCGAGCCACCTGTCTCTCCAAGCAAAAACTAAAACTTCCCTAAGCAGTAGCAGGGTGGAGGCGCTGTGTTCGTACTCAACAAAAGCTAATCTCCCTATTAGTGAGGGGTTTAAGGAACTTAACTCGCAACAACATCAGCCGTAGAGTTTTCGGTATAAAGTATTCCACTTCAAAATGAGCAAAATAATTCTCACAAACTCAGTTGAGTTTGAGAATTATTGATTGATGGAATCTTATCGAACTTCGCTTGATCATCATCTGCTAATCTACTTATAGTGAAAGAAGAGTCAACATTTGCCAAGCTGAAATGAATGATCATTTAGAAATACACTGAAAGAAGGGTTTACATTGGGAGCCATGCAGGAAAATAACGCGGTTTATGTGCACAATGTTGTATTGATTTAACGAAAAAGAATGATGATTAAAGTTTTGCTCCTCCTGCTAACTGAAAATGCCCTGCAACATTGCCAGGTAGGATACATCTTTCCGGCTTTGGTTGGTCCTTGAAAGGTATTATCCCAATTGGGCTGACCAAATTTGGAGAAGGTATGGATGACAATGTGATTTTGAAACTCCATTTTCTGGGACTAGGCATGTGTTGCATTCACTGTTTTCTTTTCTTAATTATCTCGCTCTGAGAAATAATAAACCATTATGGAAGAATTTGCAGCTCTTATACCTTGATGGTTGTGTGACAGTGTCGGTACTAGGTGCCCACTAATCCCACAATTTGGTCAAAAGATCCTCTTCATTGCCTTAATGTCACTGTTTGGTTTGATATGGGTTTTTCCAAAAAATCGGACAATCAGTGACTGTCAATTTCAATTGTCGTTTTCAAATACGAAAAACTATGGACGAATTCTTCTCTCCGGAGCTTCATTGTCGACATCTCTTCCTCAGAAGAACTTGATACCAACAGAATGGGCCCACATACCACACCAGCAGGGGGTTATGCAGTCTCCAGAGGAACGTCTGCGAGCAGGAGCATCTGGCTGGTTGTCTTCAGGTCTCAGGCTGCGGCTTTGGAGACCTGGTGTGGGTTGTTTTTGGGGGCTGAGGCCAGTACAGCTCTCTACAGGGAGGATATCTGGGGCTACTCTTACGCAGAGTGCTTGGAACGTGTCCAGGTTAGACCTTTCAAATCTTTTGGCATTGTATTTTGTCATTGGCATCTAATACTCCGGATTACGTCGTGCAGAGCTGGGTCTCTGCCACCTGAGGTTCTCAATCGTAAAAGCTATGTTCAGCTGGTGGAACAGGCTGCTCAGCATGACACGGGAGAGGCATCCGAGGGTGTGCTTTGAGAGACTAACAGCCATTCAGACAGCTTCCCGGACCCTAGATGCCAGCTGGCCTTGCAACTGAGGGCATCTCTGGAGGAGGCTGAATTGGGGGACATGTGGACATCACGAGATGCTGCGGCTTTAAAGAAGGCAAGACCTTGTTTCCTGGATCTCATGCGGTCAACTATGCTCAAGGTGGATGTGCAGAGGGCGGCTACTTCCTCATTGAACTTCTGCCCAAGAGGCCCTTCCCGGCTGTTGGGGCAATGTGCAACATATCTCTCCAAAGACCTGCCATTATTCTACAAATAACTTTTATGCCAAATGAGATGCACAAACCTGAGGTTCTGCAGAATCTATTCGACAGCTCGGCGCCGTGTTCCATCTGCAACTCGAACGGCCCAGACGCCCTCTTCCATACCACCATACCAATCCATACCAGAGATCAACTATATGCCTCACCTTCTTCATCGCGAGATATTCCACTGGGGTCGAAAAGAGCGGATGAGAACCCAACGAGTGTTAAGATATTTGAAGAACATCAGCTGCTCTGTGAGTGAGAATTTCATTGTTACGACGGAACTACAACCACCGCTCTCAGCCTTTCGCATCCGTGTTGGGGAAATAAGAGGCTTCGTGTTTGCTTTTATGCAATTACAAGACAATATCTTCCTCTCCCTCGAGTGGAGGGAAGCCTTCAGTTTCAAGTGCCTCTACAGACACGTGTGAATGTGAACGTACTTAAAGGGTTTGTAAAGTGTAAACATCGTCTAAAGAGAGGGGGTGGCTTCTATTGTCGCTCATTGATTGCTCAATGAACCCCTTTCGTGCGGCAGAACATCTTTTAGGTCCCTTTAGCCAGCTGCATTGTGCGTTGTAACTTCATCGAGAGTGATTTTTCACCTACAATGAACACCGCAATATGCTAGATGTTATGCACTCGATGTAAGGGGAACTTTTTGGGTAAAATGAGACTGAAAATGCGATAGAACGCCACCGACTGCCCTCAATATCAATTCGTCTCTCAGATGATATGCATTATTAGCAGTAATTTTCATAGTTTTTGACTCACATTAAAACATTCTTTTCCTTTGACCACAATTTTGCGATTCAGCATTACATCTCCTGTAAGCGGGATGTATAGCTCAAAGGCCAAATCCGTATTTTGCCTTGAAATTGGGAGGAATATCAAACATTACTTCTATTCAACCAACATTACTCCATGCAATCGATGAAAAAGGCTGCAAATTCTTTCACAAAAGTTGGTTATTCCTCGGGCCAAAAGCATGGAGACTCATTCCAATCGTTTCAGCGTCCAAACATTGGTAGAAAATGATACCCCACACGCCTAGAGTCCAAAAATCTCGGAAACCAACATTTTGAAAAGGCAGATGGATACCCATTTTGGCCCCTAACCTCTTCCAGTTGGCTCCAATCGTTCCGGGACCCATCTCTTTGGGTTCAGCGTCCAGAATTTAGTGGAAAATGATACCCCACACACCTAAATTGCAAAAATCTCAAATATCCATTTTTCAAAATACCCATTTTGACCCCCCCTTTCCTCAAATTTGGTCCGATCGGGCTGAAATGTTTTGAGGACTAAACCCGAAAACGGGTCCCTGACCAAAAGATTTTTAGAAAATTCTACTACCGAAATTGGTGTGGACGTCAGACGGACATTTTGCTAATTTTGATCTTGACACCTTGAAACGCCCAGAAAAAATTTTTGGGCCAAATCGGAGAGATTGACTTTTTGCATGAAAATAGGTAGATTACTCAAGGAATAACCAACCGAAATGCTCATTTTACTAAACTATTCACGTCGTAATTAAATTACCAAACTCTCCTGAAATTTGCATTTTATTTGCCCCGTTTTTCCCCTCCGCGCGTCCATGACGTCTAAAACCCTGGTCGTCTGATTCAGCAGAGGAACAAAGTCAAACAAATCTGGTAAAATGAATTATGGGAGATTCTGCAATTGGTACAGCTCATCATCACACCTACAGGCACTCCATACAGCTCGAGAGGGTTGTTTTCTACAGCAGAAGACTCGCTTCAAACCAAAAACCCTCTGTAAAGACACATTGTGCGTTAAAGTGAAGCATTAGAGAGAGTTCTACTATTGATCGGCATGTGGGAAAAAAAAGGAAATAGCTTCGTAGCAGCATCGTCTGGTGGCAGCACCAGGAAGAAGGTTACCGTACAAATCCAACAGTATATATTCAGAGGTGAAACCGAAGAAGGCGGGTGGAAAAGAAAAGCACCCTGGAGCCGTTTCGGGGGCTAAACCGGGAGAATAACCAATGAACTTGCTCAAGAGTAACAGTCAAGACGATGGAGGGTAACGCTAGCCAACAAGGGTTCGAAAGTAGCTTCGAATCCTCAACCGGTCAAGTAAATTGACGAGTTTTCTCTTCCAACTGTACAACATCGTTGGTCATTCCCACGCGGGACTTGTTCCATCGATACGTTTAAACGTCTTCTTTTATTTATTGAAGAGTAAAAAGACACGGTAAACGGGTAGTCAAGCTGATTCGTGAAATTACTTGCCATAAGTAAGTTTTGATCTAAAGCATTAGCTAAACGATACGTGGAATGAAGTGTATCCACGGGTCTGCAATTGGTCATATTTTGTTTTCCAATGATGTCCATAACAATGAAAGGCGAAAAAGGTGTCAGATACATTAGAAATGGTGTGGATGATGGATTTTTCAGAAAGCTACCCACTGAACGGTGACGTCACAACTTACTTGAAAGTGTAATGGTGACTGCCTTTGAGACAAAAAATGCGGAAAACTACAACAGCAATCCTATCCTTCTAGAGTGCTGCGCTCTGGCGGACGACTGGAACTGGGGAACTGTAGCCAACTGAATGCTTCCTTCCCTTGTTTGTTATTGTTCTAAACAAATCTTCATAAACAATAAGCTACAATGATAGGTCACTCCAGATAAAATACTGACCAAAGCGCACCCTTTAGCGTTCATGAAACCAATGATAGTGATAGTTTAAAAATCAAGATGAACCCCATATGGATTGTCTCATCAGAAGCGGAAAAAGAAATGCTAAACGCTGACGTCATGGATTTTTTTTTTCAATTTTTAAAAATTTACTATTTGAAGTGATGTAGGTTTAGACTCTCCAAATGTACCCCTTTTCACATGCAGAGTCCTTGAAGGCAAGGAATAATGAATAAGTCTCCTGGGACTTGGCCGTTCCAATGGCGTCGCTCTTTTAGGTAATTAATAATATGTATACCTAGGTACATAAATGCACCGCCAAACTGCCAAAAATTGGTTAGTCTGAAACACTTTTTTGTGTGAAGATTTCTCACCAAATGTTGGAGAGCACTAGATGAATAAATTACAATTAGATACTTATAATAGTGTGGTTAGAAGGGCTAGTTAGTTCATGAGAGGTTTCTATTAAACTTGAGTCACAACGAGAAACAACGAATTTGCATAGGAACTATTGCTCTAAGGAACAATAAACCATAGTGGATGCACTTGCATGATTATTCTGTTATTGCAATTGACTGCTATTCTCATCGGGATATCTTCTCCTCTTGAAACAGTCGATCTCACCGAGATAATGAACAATAAGCATTTCGTCATAGAGGTGATCTCCTCTCGAAGAAAATTATGGAAAAAATTGCGTTGGTTATTCCTTGGACCGGACGCATGAAGACTCATTTCTTCAACATAGGGGGAACAGTGGGTGTGGCGGGTCCCGGACCCATTCCAATCGATCCAGGGTCCAGAATTTGGTGGAAAATGATACCCCATACGCCTAGGTACTTGAAATCTTGAAAACACATATTCAAAATGGGTAATAGATACCCATTTTGACCCATAACCTCTTCCGATGGGTGCCAATCGTTCTGGGACCCATTTCATTGGATTTAGCGTATAAAATTTAATGGAAAATGATACCCCACACACCTAGATTGCAAAAAATCTCAAAAATCAATTTTTCAAAAATCACATTATGACTCCTACTCTACCCAAATTTGGTCCGATCGGGTTGAAAAGTTTCGAGGACCAACTAGAGCCATGAACGGACCCTGACCAAAATTAGATTTTTAGAATAATTTCTACTACTAAAGTCTGCTTGGACGGCGGACGGACATTTGCTAATTTTGATCTAGACACCTTGAAACGTCCAGAAAAACATTTTGGGCCAAGTCGGAGAGATTGTCTTTTTGCATGAAAATAGGTTGATTATTTAAGGAAGAACCAACCAAAATTAGATTCCACGTTTTTGTGGCTCTGGACATCGGAAATCACTGGAGATTTTCCGCAAGAGGCCGAGACAATTCCGACGCTGAAACAAAAGCTTTTTGAGTGAAACGTGAAGACTAGTAATCGTTGTATAAAATGAAAGGATGTCGAAGACGTCGGTGTAATAAAATCAGATTTCACACGTCAGCCTCGGCAAAAGATAATACGAACGGTATTGAGACCGCAGCAGGTGAAGGGCTCTCGAACACCTGTCATGCCTACGGAAAAGTGAATGAAGTGAACGCGGTGCACACAGCCCATGTTTCAACCCCGCGGAGAGAAAAAATGATAAATCATCCGTTTCGTGGTGGATCGATCGAACGCAAACATACACGTAAATAATACGCACACGGGCGAAAAAGACGAGGGAGAACCGGAATTACTACTCTACCTGTGCCGCTTCCGTCCTCAACTTCCGGTCCGTGCACGTGTTCGTGTTTACAAACAAGTGGCCACACTCTGACTAACCACTTCCGCTCATTACTATATCCGACGTGGAGTGTGGGTGGGTCTCACGACGAAATCCGCACTTTGAGCTGAAGGGTGAAGGGTTGGCCCCGACTGATTAATTTTCCAGGTGGGTTTCACTAAACCACGAATCTTAACCAGTTACAGTTCCACCAAAAACGGAGGTCCACGGAGTTCCACGGCAAAGAAGAGGGGCGCTTCGCATTGTGAGCGCCTATAAGACAGTATCAGAACCAGCCGTGCTCCTCCTGGCAGGAGTGATACCAATACACCTGCTGGCAAGGGAGAGGAAAAGGCTGTACGAGCGACGGGATGAGGAGCCCTGGCCTCAATTAGCCAAACAAGAGCGGGAACACACACTCGACTCCTGGCAGGAAATCTGGGAGACAGAAACAAGAGGAAGATGGACGGCTTGACTGGTGCCCAATATACGTCCCTGGCTAGAGAGGAATCACGGTGAAGTTAACTATCATAACGCAGTTCCTCTCGGGTCACGGGATGTTCTATCAGTTTCTCCATAGGATGCGTATCGTGGAATCTCCAGGATGCCTACATTGCACCAACGAAGAGGACAGCGCTCAACACACATTCGAATGCGAGAGGTGGGAGAGAGAGCGATGGCAGATTGCAAGGGAGCTAGAAATGACCAGGCCAATACCCACCCCCGAGGATATGATGGCCAGGATGCTCGAGAGCAAGTCAAAGTGGAATGCCGTGGGCAGGTTACATCCAAAACATCTTGGAAGGCAAGCTCGGTCAAGGAAGGGCCCGGCAACGGGAACTTCAGGCAAGGGGACCAGCTAGCAGGCAGAAATCGGACCCCAGCTGAAGTAATGATTCAAACAGTTCTGGGCTGGGCCTCAACGTGGGAAATGGTTCACCACCGGTGGGCGTCGATCGGAGTAGTGAGAATATGTCTTTTCCAGAGCATTTTGGGGCTAAGTCCAAGACGGTGCGGGGGTGGAAGTTAGTGCCGAAGTGGTACAACTTAGCCCCCCGAAACTATATGTTCTGGGGGTAAGTCCGGCTGACGTCGCAAGGTGTTGGTTATGACCCCCTCCCTCCGGATTTAAGCCCTCCCGGCTGACGTCAAGAGGTGGACGGTTATACCCTCCCCCCTCTCAACTGGTACGGCTGGAGGGGGGGTCATAACCAACACCTTGCGACGTCAGCCGGACTTACTCCCAGAACATATAGTTTTGGGGGGCTAAGTTGTACCCCTTTGGCACTAACTTCCACCCCCCCTGGCAACGTCTTGGACTTAGCCCCAAAATGCTCTGGAATAGACATAGGTATTCTCACTACTGATTGGTCTGGGATCCATCTCAATGAATTACCAAAAAAATCCCAAAAATTTAATTTTAAACAACACACATTTTCCCATAGTCTCTCAAAATTTCACCCTTGCAAGCTGAAAATGTCGAATTTTTAGAAAATTCGTTCGCGCCAATTTCGGTAGTAGGATATTTCCTAAAAATCTGGAATTTTGGCCAGGGGTCCGTATCCGGCTTTAGTTGGTTTTCTCTCTTTTCAGCCAGATTGGACCAAATTTGAGCAATGGTAGGAGTTATAATGTGTATCTATCTGCTTATTTCGAATATGTATCGAGATTCTGCTACCTAGGCGTGTGAGGTATCATTTTCCACTCAATTTTCGTCTCTGAATTGATTGGAATGAGTCTGTATGTTTCTGATACAGATAAATAACCAACCCCTGTCAAGGAATATGCAGTATTTCTAAATATAGATTATCTTGAAAGAAATGATAAGAAGAGGAGCGTAAAATGTAACATTTTGAAGCATATATAGTTGAAATTGACCTTTGTTTCTGGTATAAAAACACAGATTGATTCAATAGACTAAAAGACAAACAATATTCTGAGGTTCCAACAATAATCTTACACCCCACCCCTACCCCCACACACTCAAACCAACACGTTGCGCCGAATCTTACAATCATTGAATCTTTCAGAGTACTTTGAGAGCTCGCTTTTAGAAAATTCACTGATAAATGAATGATGGGAGAATCCAGAAAAAATACTTTTAAATTTAGAAAGCAGGTAAAAAGGTAGGTACGTTCAATAGGCCAAAACGTGGGTTTAATCGCTAAGGGCCCGTGAAATCCTCTTACAGCCACCCATTATTCACCCGAGTCCCGCGGTCCACGTCTGCGTAATGAAAGTGTGTACAGTCGCGTCAATAATTCAACTCCCCTCCCACCCCCCTCTCCACCACGTCCGTAGATTCCCCCTCTCCCCCGACATTCTGCAGAATCCACCCCCATCTTCGTTTCACCCTAGAAGCACCCTCCTTTCACCCCCCACGCGGTGGGTGATTTCTCCCTGCGCCAGTTTGAGCCTTTATGTGACTAGCTTTGCTTTGCCTTTGGCATCGAGCAGGTTCGCTTTCGACTATTTCGGGTCCCATTTTTAGCAGTATGACCGCACCTCTGTTAAGCTTTACTAAAATCAGGAAACCTAGCTCATGAAAATCCTTTAAAAAATCGGGGTTGTTACTTGTCGATTCATGCGTCAATTTGGGCCCCAATCGTTCCGTAACTCTTCTAAATGAATTTAACGTCCAAAATTCAGTCTAAAATGAAACCATACATGTCTCATTCCCAAAAATCCCAAAAGTCGGTTTGTTTTTCCTCGGACCAGCAGCAAAAAGACTCATTCGAATCGATTCAGAGTCCAAAATGTAGTGGAAAATGATACCCCACCCTCCTAGATCGTCGATAATCTCGAAAATCCGTACTTCGAATAACAAATTTTGACCTTTATTCCCCCAAATTAGGTCTGATTGGGCTGAAAAGGACCAACTAGATCCGGAAACGAGTCCCTGACCCGAATTTCAGATTTTAGAAAATTTTCTACAACTGAAATCGGCGTGGATGACGGACGGACATTTGCTTATTTTGATCAAGACATTATGAAACGCCTAGAAAACCATAGAACCTGGCGCATGGAGACTCATTTCAATCGATTCAGCATTTATAAACTATTCCTATGGGCGCAAATCGTTCTGGGACCCGTCTCATTGAATTCAGTGTCCAAAATTTATTGGAAAATGATACCTCACACGCCTACGTACCAGAAATCTCGAAAATCCATTTTTCGAAATACACATTTTGATCCCTACCCTGCCCGAATTTGGTCCGATCGGGCTGAAATCTTTGGAGGACCAACAAAAGCCAAAAACGGGTCCCTGGCCAAAATTTCAGATATTTTGAAATTTTTCAACTACCAAGAACGGCGTGGTCGGTGGACGGACATTTGCTTACTTTGATCTAGACACCATGAAACTCCTAAATTTGGGCCGAATCGGATAGATGGACTTTCTGCATGAAAACATAGGTTGATTGTTCAAGGAATAACCAACCAAAAAGGGTTCACTATGGTTGTTGATGGCCCACAACAGACATGAATCCACCTTGGTTAAGACGCAGCCAAGCGCACCTGCGGAAGCTCATTAATTTAGTACAAATTATTCGCGCTAGATGCGATTGCCGAAGATAATTGTTGGTATTGGGGTTGTTATCCGGAACCTGGCAGCGAGGGGGTTGTCACAATCATTACAAATAGATTTGTCAAGGGGTTGCAACCCTCCAAATTCAAATCATATTGTAGTCCCCGCTCCCTCGACGACCTTCTCTTGATTTGACACGAACGCGTTTCACCATTTATCATCCGAGGGCTCGCCCTTCTCATGGCGTTTTCTCTCCCTAACGTGATACCCTCGTGAAAAACAACGAGGGAACGAGAACGTGTTTTCCTCGATCTGTCTTATTACAGTTATGAGCCGCTCCGATGTAACACGGTTGCGTGAAGACCAAAGAGCGATGGTCGTACGTTTGGACGAAGGATGAGAAGCTTCAGGATTAATGCACGGTGGTGAAGGATAAATTATGATTCATCAGGTAGGTGCGTTTTGGAAAAAAAGCTGACCGTCAGCAGAATACAAGTGATGATCACCTGCTGCAGCATTTCATTGTGTGCTGTTCGAGGTTTGTCAAATTTCGGTTAGGTTTCATTTTCCGGCCCGAATATGGGGAATGTAAGAGTGAAAATGTGTTCCTTGAAACTCAAATTTGGGGATTTTTGGGAACAGCGTATGTGGGGTATCATCTTCCACTAAATTTTGGAACGCTGAATCCAATGGAATGGTTCCCAGAACGTTTGGCCGGAAAAGATTAGAGGGTCAAAATGTGGGTTTTTCGAAATTTCTGGTACCTGGGCGTAAAGGTCGATCCACACTAGCCCGTGACGTGACCGTACCGTGCAGTGCCGTGACCGGCAGGTGATTTCACTGGCCGTGATCGACTATAGGGGTATCATTTTTCGCGAAATTTTTGGACGCTGAATCCGTTGAGATTAGTCCCGGACAAACTAGGCACCCACCGGAGGTGGGTATAGTGTTAAGGAATTTTAATAATTATTTAAAAGTACTTTTTTAAGGTACCTTTTGTATCAGGGTAGATTAACTTATTTTATATATTTTAATTTTCTCGAAGTTTTAGGATCTATAATCATATATAATATATTATATCAAAACTATTTATAATATGGTTATAGATAAGATATTCTTTTCAACTAAAAATATCTAGTTTTTTAATAAATAAATTTAATTTATGATCAAAATCTTATTTGAATTTTTAAAGAATTAAAAAAGTTGTCGGAACATTCTTCTTTTTTATAAAATAACTTATAATTAAAATATCATATAAATATTCCTTAGTAAAAAATTAAACCACAAATCTAGAAAAATAGATAAGCGGAATATTTTATCTTTAAAGAATTAAAAACTACATCATAGATTTGGTCATCTCCAATGAATGACCCAGGTATTCTTAATTCGATTCGAATAATTCATCTTAAAGATGTCCCTAATATTCCCGCTCATATCTATCTATTTTGAAAGGAAATTTCCGATATTTTCGGGAGCCTAAGGCGTGTGGGGTATCATTTTCCTCTAAATCTTGGACGTTGAATCGATTGGATATTCACTGTTATGCTCAATGCTTTTCTTCTAAAAAATAATGAACCATCGTGGAAGAATTTGCAGCATTTTGTAAACCTTGGAACATGAAATTCATATTTTCAAGCAAATCGGAGAGTGATTGACAAAAACGGGCTCTCTTAATTCCCTCTCCCATGTTATGGCAACGGGGTAGCAACTTTCCTGAGCAACTTTTTCGGTTTTGAGTGAATGATTCTTTCTGGAAATCAAATTAGACTGTGAATTTGTGTATACAGGCCGTTTATGGAATACGTACCGTCGCTTACAAGTATGATTGACGGCCTTGTCTAAAGGTAACGCTGAAGTCAAAGTCGGGGAGTAGTTAGAGTAATGAAATACGCCTTGATTGGTCGGATAAAGAGCAGGAAGGACGAAGCATTTCCTTCACTTGAGTTTCTTGTCGAGTTTCATCCCTCCTAAGGCCTCCAATCCCTGCCAGGTTTTCACCCTTAATAGAGATTGATGGGGCATCTCGAGGGTTTGACTTCGTCTTCGTTCATTATGGATATTAGGCGTTTAGAAATCTTGAGGGCGAACTCTTTGCCCTTCAATTCAACTGATTTAAACGGGTTTAGTGTCGTTTAACTCCACCAACACGTCAAACTTCCAAATCTAAATTCTAAGTCGTCATAAAGGAGACCGAGACGCCTGTTTCACCCCTAATTACCAACGTCCATGGGAAGCCTTTGAATTTGACCCCTGCAGATTAAGTTTTACTCTTTTGGCTTCCGCCACAAGCAATTTTATCGGATTGGCCTCACCGCATCTCAGATAATGTTTACCCTCAATTCACGGTTTGATGACGATATTTCACTGGTCGTAGATTTTAATTTTATTCTTCTTTCACTTGGCTTCCGAAGTATTTTTTGGTTCTTTATGCACACAGAAAAACTCGAACAGCAATTCAGAGAAGATTATTAGCATCAAACCCCAAAAAGAACACCGTTAGATCTGAACAACGGCTCAATCAGATGCTTTCTAAGTAATCAAAAGCATACAATCACCAGACACACATTTTTTTGGATACCAATAAAGGTGTAGATTACTCGTACTTTATACGTTTGGCAACGAAATGCATTAAAATTTCGTTATCTGGAGATTCAAAATCGGTTGTGCCTCTTTAAAACAAAGAATGAGCGTTTTGAAAATTGGTTTTTCTGATTTTATGTGTATCACTTTCAACGAAATTTTGGACTGAAACGACAGACCAGGGCCAACTGCCAATCGTACACGGTTTCTTCTGATCTGAAATACTATTAAAGAGATCTACCAAGAAATGAAAATTCCTTGTTTAGCAATATTCATTCTTTTTTTAAAGAAAATCATCAAATTATTTGACGTTCCCAACTCCAGGCTGCTGAAGAACAGTTGAATAATACCAAAATTTTGGCTGGTAAACGTTACAGAAGACTTTTTGAAAGGGATCATAACCCCGCCCGAACATGGGAGTGAATGGAGAGTACAAAGAAGGAGGATTACTCTATCTGGGGACATTTGATCCGCAATGTTCGATGATCATATTGATCAGTGATCTGTGATGTTTGTGAAGTACGACACCGGCGGAAAACCGTAATCATAAAGTTTAATTTTATCAAAATTTGTATCTATCTACCTATTTCGTGAGTGATTTTTTGCGAGAGGAGTATCATTTTCGACTATATTTTGGACGCTGAATCGATTAGAATGAGTCAGGGACTCTCCACGCCCACTGTTTTCCCCATTTTCCTCATGCTCTCGAGGAATAATCAAAGAATTTTGCAGCGTTTTGTTTTCAAATGATGTTGTCCACAACTATAAAAGGGGAAAAAAGGTCACAGATACATCAGAAATAGTGGAAATTCTGGGTTTCTCTAAAAAGCCACCCGCTGAACGGTGACGTCACCACGCGTGAAAGAGGGAATACGTCTACATCCGAGACAAAAAACGCGATGAACTACAACTGCAGTCCTTTCCTTCTGGGTGGTGTGGTCTAGCAGAGAACATACAGTTTCCTCCCCTTGGTATTGTTGTTGTTGGAAACAAACCTTTGTAAACAAGAAGCAACAAAGATAGGTCACTTCAGATAAAATACTGACCTATGCGCGGCCGTGAGTGTTTTGCAACCAATGATAGAGATAATCCAGAAATCGAGATACCTCACTGGGTTTGTCTAAACAGAGGCGGAAAAGGAAACGCTGAACGCTGACGTCACAAAATTTTCTTCATTTTTTTCCAAATGAACTATTTTAATTTTAAGCAAATGCCATGTAGGTTTATACTTTCCTGAGCACCACTTTTCACATGCAATTTTTTGTTGTATCTCTGCCTGACAACCCCTCATTCGAGCTCAACAGCGCCTGCATTCAACTCAAAGGTTCTTGTAGTTAACCAGATGAAATGAGAAAGCTCGACTCCATGCTCTACGTCGCATAGATATTCTTACATCCCCCTCGACTACTGCACAGTATTCCCAACACGACTCCTCCTGTTTCCCCCTTGTAGGACAACATTATTACGAACACTCTCAATACGGTATCTTTCCCCCTTTCTCGCTCTCGACGAACATCAACAACATTTCTCTTGTTTATGATAATGTTTTTCCCACCCCCTTCGTTCCATTTGGTTGCACATGACGGTACAAGGGAAGAAGATGATACGAGATGATATTTTATTGGCTCAATGAAAACGTCGCGAAACGCTTCCACGTCTCCTCCCCTTCTTATATCCGCCTTCCCTGTTTTAAAAGCTAACTTACAAATTTAATTTCCAGGTAAGTGCATTGGCTTGAGAAGGGAAAGAGACTAAGTTATTCCTTGTGTGCACTTCCATCTTCGGTGGTTATCTTTACCTATTGTCAAAAAAGGAGGTTAGTTTATCGTAGGCAGCCATTTTCAGTATCTTCCTGGCTGATCAGAGAGTGGACACATAATGGAACAACGCCCTCCATCACCGTTTAAAAGATGCACAGAAGTGTACTTGTGTCTGCCAACTATACTCTCGCATGATCTAAGTCTTATCTATCTCCAATTATTTAGTTTTTATAGCGTCCAGCATGATCTAGTTAGAGTCAAACCAGTTCAAGGCTTGTTCAACACCCTGTTCGCCACTTTGTAGACGCCTTCCCACTTTGAACAATACAGTGTCGTCTGCAAACAGGTAGACTTTACATTCATCCAAGATCCTGTAGATCTGGTTCAGATAGACAAGGATGAGGGTGGGCCCTAAATTGCTGTCCTGATTGGCACCGAAATGCGCAGCTTCAGCACATCTAACCCCACCTATTTCGACGATCTGCCTTATATGACTCGGGTAGATTCTAAACCATGCCAGGCTTCCTTGGTATGCTCCAATTTCTTCCAATATTTCAATTCTGAAATCTTTTTCGATGGAATCAAACACCAAACACTTGGAAATGTATCCAAAAATGGACTATTCCCTTCTTCCATTCATCTCGTAATAGATGTAAATTACATGTCCCGGGTCATGTCGTATAACGCGTCCTGCGATCCTCTTCCCTTGCGAATTTTATTGCCCTTCAAATAAGTGTACAGACAGCTTAATTCGTGGAAACCACAGAATTTCAACTTCCTTCTGAAACCCTCATTCAATCCACCCGAGCTGACACGACGCAGCTAAACATTGAACTCGTGAACCAAGCTGGTTTGTTTACCTGTGTTTCACATTCTGATTTAAGGGACTAATTAGAGCCATTCTCCCCCCACCACAACCATCAGACCTTCCCACACACTTTTCCTAGTACACCCGTAAGCGGCTCTATGCCTGCACTTCACAGTCTACTAGGAACGCTACCCAGAGCGCGTAGATGACAGACCGAAGCTTTCCCTGTAGACGCCAGAGGGTTGCTCTTCCAGGACGCCACGTTATCCAAAAGGGGGTAACACTGCAGCAAGGCTACCTCCCCCCCTTCACCAGAAGACCCGCTGGGTGGTGCCATCAGAGTCAGTCAGGCTCGTCCTGGCAACTCACTTTCTTAAGAAAACCTGCAAACCTTGTGCATCTGAAGGGATTCCTGATCGTCGCGTCCGCCAGCTACTGAGTATACTATCGAAGTTCATCCTGGCAACTCACTTTCTCAAGAAAACCTGCACGTTTGTCGTGCCTTGTGCATCTGAAGAGATTACTGGTCGTCGCGTCCGCCAGCTACTGAGTATGCCATCTAGGTTCGCCCTGGCTCACTTCTCAAGAAATCCTGCAAACTTGTCCTTGTCCTGCCTTGCCCATTCAAAGGGAGTCCTGGTCATGGCGTCCACCAGTTTCGTTTGGTGGTCATTATTGTTTTATGTCTTGTGTTAAAATTCCTACTTATTAAGTTGGTTTTTGGATTTAGGATTTTGTTCTTTTACTCTAGTTAATAATCAAAACAATCTGAAACCTCCCCTAGAACACTTCATCTAGCGATCAAACCTCACACCCCCCCAATACTATTGTTCTGACCACCTACCCGTTATTAAATCGCATTACTGTAAGTTAAGTTACTGTAAATGTCGAAATCAACTTTTGTTTTATTAAAATGATACCTGGAAAGTCCTACCAAAGACGGTTACACACCAATGAGGTGAGAAAAGACGCTGATATCACCTCACTATACAAACACGTCTATAAGCAAGAGAAAACCTGATCAAGACCTTTGCCCACAGGTGCCAACTTGTCTTTCCTCCGATAAATATTCCAAGAGTCTTGTTCGTAAACAAATCTAAATGCGCGTACGGCGGCATCCTTTCCTGACATACTCACACAATCCCGTTTTCCTTCCATCTATATATCCTAGCATCTTTCCCGACGCGTTGGCTTCTCTCCATTCCTCCGAATGAATTATTTATAACGCTTTTGGGGTGCGGATTGGAACGTTGTGGAGGCAAAACTCCATCTCCCTTATGCGTTGCTTAGGAATATATGGGATTCGTTTATTCTTTTGGTTGGTAAAATGAAAATACATTTATAACCGCTGCAGAACCGTTTTTATATTACTGACTAACTAACTTCTAATAAACTATCCTTCTTATGTGTCTTCTTTAGTCCTAAGACACAAGTCAAACACATAATTTCATGTAGGCCGTACTTTCGGAGTAAATAACAACAATAAATTATTATTAACATTAGTGAAAATTGCTGATCCTGTTTCATTTGAGAGGCTTACAAATGAAGAGTCTCATAATAGGTTACCTTATTATTCGCCGTGATACTGTGTTTAAACCATCATTATAGTGTCACAGTAAGTACAAATATTTATATATATCCAATTGAAACATAACTGCACAAACAAAGACGTTTTTCAAATCAAGTATCTATCGAAAAAAATTAAGTAGCTTATCTTACCTTCTTCATTTGTTCTTGTGTCCATGTGTCCCACTGAAACAAAATTTAACATTAAGTTAAAACGCGTTTTTTTTTTAATCTCTGGATTTCTGGATTTCACAATAGAAAATTAGAACGTTGAAGAAATTAAATTAAGATCCTACTATAACATTCATTTCCCGACCGGTATACATTGTGGTGTTCCACAAGGGAGCGTACTCGGCCCACTCTTATACGTTTATTTGCAAGTGACGTCCCAAAAGCGAGAACACCATACGAACATTTGCAGATGATGCTGCTATCTTGCTGTTGGCAAATCGACATACGAGACATTACCAAAATTTACAAGATTTATTATGTGTCTTCAAGACTAGACAAAAAAAAAAGGTGGTATGAACACCACAAGGATAGTAGAAACGGTATGTAGTTATAATATAGCTACAAAGCTTCATTATTTGCGGCATTATTATTACTGATTCTTTGGCTCTGTCTACATCTGCTAGGTTATTCCTCAAATCAAAATAACACAGTCTGTCTGCCGTACGCCGTCCACCGTCCATGCTGATTTTGGTGATAGACAGTTTTCTAAAAATCCGAAATTTTAGCCAGGGACCCATTTCCGGCTTTTGTTGGTCCTTGAAACTTTTCAGTCCGATCGTACCAAATTTGGTGGGGAATAGGGGTCAAAATGTGTATATCTAAAAATGATTTTCAATGTTTTCGGCGATCTCGGCCTGTGAGGTATTATTTTCGACTAAATTTTGGACCCTGAATCCAATTAGAAGCGTCTCAGAACGATTGGCGCCCATCGGAAGAGGCTATGGGACAAAATAGGTACCTAACTACCTATTTTATAGGTGGGTTTTCGAGATTTCTGGTACCTAGGCGTGTGGGGTATAATTTTCCACTAAATTTTGGACCCTGAATTGATTGGAATGAGTTTGGGGCACTCCCCACCCAATGTTTCCCCCATTTTCTCCATGCTCCTGGTCCGAGGAATGACCAACCCCAGTTAAGGGACTTTTCACAATTTTTTTTGGAGGATGATAGCAATAAATGACAATGTTCCGGGTTATCGTGCCAAAACTACTAATGTGAAATGAACCATTTCTGTCAACATCCAATTTTAAATGGAAAATATCCAATATGACCTGAAAATGCTATAATTCAAAAAGAACCCTAAACGGCCGTTATAAACTGATTAAGCTTTTTTTCACCTAACATATTTTCCGCTTCATTTCGACTCCTGAAATTGTAGCTGGAATGGCGATTGTGAGGCTTAAATGGTTACATTGGTTATTTTGAATATTTTTTGAACATCTTATTTACCCAAATATTCGTCGTACAATACGCCCGAGCCTTTCTGGGGTGGTTTTGAAAATATTATTTCAACACTACAGCGCCAATATGTGAAACTGAGAGAGGCGTAGACGCACATTTAATATGAATCGTCGAAAAATAAATTCACGCTAACATTTTTACAATCCTAACGAAAAGCCGTTTTTATTCCAGCGACAGAAGGTTCTTTGTGGAATTGAAAGTCAATGCATTTTTGATGTAGTGTCAAATCAATGTTGGCCGATCGTAACACAAATAGGACGTCGAGATGTGTTTCGAAAATGGGAAATACTCTCGTAAATAACTTATTAACATCAAACCACCGCGTTCGCAAATTCCTTCCTTCTTTCTTTGACGGTCTATCATTTCGCCCCCAATTTACGTTTGCGATTTAGTGGACGCAGTGGAAAATCGAAGTGTTAATCGAGTTTGTTGCGGTTCGGTACTTTTCCCAGGGATTTCAACCTGATTCAAGGCCCACTTTTGTTCTCCCTCGACCCTTTCGACCATAATCCCGGGACGGTATATGGTCAAACTCGACCGCACACCCGGGACCTACATATTTCATCATAATCGGCGCTGTAGGGAGGCTCGAACATTATGGCTCGTTCAAGGCTTCAACCTGATATTAGGATTACGCCTCGGCCAAATGTCTCGTAATTTATTCAACGAATTGCCTATCGAATCAGAACTGTCTGTTCAAACTCTCCTTGATTTCTTCAAAATGTTACATTACTACAAATAACAGTGGGCTGCTCTGTTCCAAGTAGAAAAAAATGGTTTGCACCCCATCCACCCCTATAAATCGCCAGCAAATTGACTTTTAGGCCAAACTGAGCGCGCTAACCCACCACTGATCAATTGCAGTCAAACTATCAAGCAAAAGAACATAAAACTTCACGATTAAGGTTTTAAGATCTGTTTGCAAACTTTTTTTTGAAATTTGTATTGCTTCCAAACTTATAAGCAATCTGTTTGGCCCCAGGCCTCCCTATAGCGGAGGCCGCAGTGCAGGAAGGTTGGTAGGATGGTGGATGGTAGATACCTGCCTGGCGACCATCCAGCTATTTATAACGTAAGTAACGGTACGATGGTAGCCGCAGTGGCCTCCCACTACCATCCAACCCCTTGAAACCATCCTAGGTACCCGCCTAGCGTCTATCCACCCATATCAGTCGTGTTTGTTATTCCATCCAGGCTGCATGGAGGAAATGGGTAATATATACCCAATTTGACCGATAACCTCTTCCAGTGGGTGCCAATAGTTCTGGGACCCATTTAATTGGATTCAGCGTCCAAAATTTAGTGGAAAATGATACCCCACATGCCTAGGTAGCAGAACTCCCGAAAACACATATTCAAAATGGGTAATAATTACCCAATTTGACCCATAACTCTTTGCAGTTTGCATTCAGTCAATTTCAGAAGTAAGTCAAACGCCTCAACTGACATCCTTAAATACGAATAGAATTTGTCCGGGTGTTGTCTTAATTTTTTGTACACTCTCACGAATTCCCCGTCCTGTTGCCGCCTCAAATTGTAAGCATGCACCCACGGTTTTTTTTATCACAGTAGTTGCCCCAATATTTCCCAAAGTTGATCTCAGCAAAATTCCCGAAGATGAACTTAGCAACATTTTTTTCCCAACTTTTGAGAGAGACATGACTTCTACACGGCAGTCAGTTGGATACTGGCTTCATTTTACTGCGTCCAAGATGCATCTACCCTCCACCATCCACCTTTACCATCCAACATCCTTGCGACCATCTACCATCCTGCAGTGCGGCCTCAGCCTATAAGATTGAAAGATGCCAAGGAACAGCCAGTTCAAATTACCCGCCGTTTGGGTCGACCAGGGTAGGACCTTTTTGCTCGCGCTAGATGACCCGACATCAGTGCTCGCTCGTGTTCATATCGCTTGCTCATAAAGTTCTGTATCCGTTTACATCTGTTCGATCAGTCATTAAAAGTTCAATTAACTGTTACAAGTTCTTCAGTCCAAACCTACGGTCTCACACAATAATTCATTGATTCGAATAATGAATTAATTTTGTGTTGATAACTAATAAACTTTACTCAGTCTCCTTTGGCTTTGCTGTTTATGGAAGTATCAGTTCAACGTACAGAGGAATGTTAATCCTAGAATCATTGACTATAAAGAAGAAAAAACGCTGCAAATTCTTTCACGGTGGTTGGTTATTCCATAGAGCAATATCACGGGGGAAATGATCGTGAAGTGTCCCAGACTCATTTAAATTGATTTAGCGTCCGATATTTAGTCAAAAATGATACCGTACATCCAAAAATCTCGAATATCCACTTTCAAAATACGTAGATAGGCACCAATTTTGACCCATATCCCCATATCCACCTCCGCAGGACGCCAATCGGTCCGTGATCCGTTTCAGCGAATTAAAGATTCCCTGTAAAAATAATTTAATAATTTGCACCTTTTTTTTCCAGACACAGAAACGCCAGAAACCTTTTTTGGGGCAAATCAAGGACTTTCAGCATGAAAATATTGATTATTCAAGGAATAGCCAACCAAAAACATATTTTTACCCATACCCTTCTCATGTTCGGGCTGACCGGACCGGAAAGATACGATTCTTTGACCATCTAGAGCCAGAAAGAGGTCCCTGATCTAAACATTTATGATTTTTAGACAACTAAAAACTCCGCTTTTTCGCTCACCTTGAACATGATTATATACGGTTGATTATTAGCCAAAAAGTGGTAACTTGATAGGAAAAGCCCCTGAAATGAAATTATTAGTCGAAAATTCACATTAACGATAGGATAAGAGACATTTTCTGTAAGTAAATCACTTTTCAATTTACTGTCATAAAAACTGACATGAAAAGTATTAACCAATTAATCCTCATTTAAAGCCCATGAAAATTCATGTTCCAATTGCTGATGCCCTCATTAGCTGATGGTCCATAAAAAGATAGCGTTATTAGCCTTCTAATTCTCCTTAACACGATTTTTTTCTCCTTTATTTACACCATAACAACGCTGCAAATTCTTACACACGGGTTGGTTATTCATCGGACCAGGCGCATGAGACTCATTTCTTCAACATGGGGGAAATGGGGAAAACAGTGGGTGCGGCGGGCCCCAGACCCATTCCAATCGATTCAGGAGCCAAATTTAATGGAAAATGATACCCCACACGCCCAGGTACCAGATATCTCGAAAACACATATTCGAAATGGGTAATATATACCCAATTTGACCCATAACTTCTTCCAGTGGGTGCCAATCGTTCTGGGACCCATTTCATTGGATTCAGCGTCCAAAATTTAGTAGAAAATGATACCCAACTCGCCTAGATCGCGGCGCTTTGACCTCTACCCCGCCCAAATTTGGTCCGATCGGGCTGAAAAGTTTTGAGGACCGTCCTAGGCCGGGAACAGACCCCTGACCCAAATTTCAGATTTTTAGAAAATTTTCTACTACCAAAAACGGCGTGGACGGCGGACGGACATTGACCTTTTTGATTGGTTATTCCTTGAATAATCAACCTGTTTTTTTTTTTAAATCTAGACACCATGAAACGTCCAGAAAAAAAAAATTTTTGAGCCGAATCGGAAAGGTTGACCATTTGTATGAAAACATAGGTTGATTATTCAAGGAATAACCAACCAAAATCTTGCTTTTTATGAGGTTCTCTCGATTTGCGGTACAAAATATGACTTTGTCTGGCGAAAAATGAACATATTTTGGACATTCTGGTCACGAATAATCTTGACGACAAAATTACCTACTTTCCAAATTTAGATGATATTGTGGTGGAGAAAAAGGACCTATTTGTGAGGTATGAGACTACTTTTGAGTTCAATATGAACGAAAAGAGGTCAGTAGGACGTGGATAGGTTTGTTCAACATCTATATAATATAAGAAAACAATTTAATACTCTCTAATAATCCATTCATAAATATCAAGGGGCGACGTTCGTTTCCTGTTAAAGGAAATGGGAAGCATTAATAGAGCGGCTTTCTCAATTACCCTAATTATATTATCTTAATAATTAGTAAAAGTCATCAACTCGGAGGTGGGCCGAGCTCACCTTCCCGGTGTAGGGGTAATGGAAATGTGAAGGCGGCTACGAGCTGATGGTAATCGCACGAATCTCCCCAGGGATTGGCCACCAGTTGCCGGAGCCCGTTTTCACGCCAACTGAAAACCCTCAATTGAAATATCCATTTAAAAACCCGTAGGCATTTGAATGCAGTTTCAAACCCAACCGACTGCAGGGAGAATGATTTAAAAGTGACGAGCTCTGATTATTTTGCGAGTTGTTTTTGATACCGCGATCGTTTAACAAGTCTAGAAAGTAACTACGGTTTGTAATTGTGAGGAATTAGGAACAGTTGTGTACTTTTCTTATTGGTCTCAATCAACCGCAATCACAATTTTAGTGTTTTTGACTCATTTCTGTCACGTACACTCGATTAATCCACAACAAGGGTTCTATTTTGTTGCTGCCTATCGAAAATACACGGACCAGGAGCATTCCAATCGATTCAGAGTCAAAAATTTAGTCGAAAATGATACCCCACACGCCTAGATAACAGAAATCTCGAAAAGCCACATTCGAAATGGGTAGATAGATACCCATTTTGACCCATAACTTCTTCCGGTGGGTGCCAATCGTTCTGGAACCCCTCTCATTGGATTCAGAGTCCAAAATTTAGTGGAAAATGGTACCCTACACGCCTAGGTAACAGAAATCTCGAAAACCCACATTCGAAATGGGTAGATAGATACCCATTTTGACCCATAACTTCTTCCGGTGGGTTCCAATCGTTCTGGAACCCCTCTCATTGGATCCAGCGTCCAAAATGTTGTCGAAAATAATACCCCACACGCCCAAATCGCCAAAAATATCGAAAATCCATTTTTCAAAATACATTTTGACCCCTGTTTCCCTCAAATTTGGTCCGATTGGGCTGAAAAATTGGAAAGTCGGAAAACGGGCACCTGACCAAAATTTCCGAAATTAGAAAATTTTCTGCTACCACAAACTCCCAGAAAGAATTTGACTTTCTGCATGAAAACATAGGTTGATTACTCAAGGAATAATCAATCAAAACCCTGCAAATAATTCAACAATGCTTTTGCTTTTAGGTGGATTTTACTGGTGTAAGAAAAAGTATCTGTAGTGTTTTTAAAGTAAGTACCAATTTTTTTTTTTTTTTTTAATTATAAACACGGTTTTTTATTACCGACCGGTACTTAACTGCTGGTGTGCGGCTACGGGACCCAACTGAGTCAATTCAGCGTCCAAAATCTACAGGAAAATGATACCCAACACGTCTTGATCCTCAAAACGTTCAAAATCTCTTTCAGATGATACGGGTTCAATCACAATCACCCGTATCCTACCTCCGTTGACCATTTCTTGGTCAATTCGGCGTCCAAAATTAAGAGGAAACGCTGCAAATTCCTTTACAGGGGTTGGTTATTCCTTGGACCAGGCGCATGGAGACTCATTTAAATCGATTCAGCGTCCGTAACCTCTTTCAGTGGGCGCCAATCGTTCCGGGACCCATTTCATTGGATTCGGCGTCCAAAATTTAGTGGAAATTGATACCCCACACGCCATGATCGCCAAAAATCCATTTTTCCTGAAGACCAAAATTGCTCCCAAAATCGGCGTGGACGGTGGACGGACATTTGCTAATTTTGATTTAGACACCTTGAAACGTCCAGAAAACAAATTTGGGCCGAATTTGAGAGATTGACTTTTTGCAGGAAAACTTAGGTTGATTATTCAAAGAATAACCAAACAAAAAGAAACTACACCCCTCTGTAGCCAAAAAACTCAAAAACACATTTTAAAAAACATTATATACACGTTAGTAAGCCACCTGTTTTGTATGATTGAGCTGAACATTTTCAAAGACAAACCAAAGCTACAAATTATACTGAACGCTATCAAAATTTTAGATATTTAGTCAAGTGTCAAAACTCGAAATTGGCGGACATCTTCAAACTCGAAAAAGCAACCACAGGCATGAAAAATATAGGATTTTCTTTGGGATACTAACGAAAACAAAATATGAGCTCACATACAACATGAAAAAAATGTATTTGACGAACATTTAATGAACTATTTGATTCGCTAATGGTTAAAACCAAATCTTTTTCTCAATATTTTTAACTGATATATAATATTTTTCTCATTGAATTACCATCGATTAGGAACAAGGTGAAATTTATTCGAATAATTACCCTATTATTCAACTTGATAACCGTTTAATTTGATTTGGAAATACTCTAAATGTATTTTATGGAATAGTACTCTTCTTAATTTGTATCATTAGTTGGCTCAACAATAATGTTTATCCAAAATGAAATGATAATTGTGGTAAAACTTATTAATTGCTTCAGGTTTCAGGTTGTTTTAAAGACCCGTTTGAAGTAGTCAAAGGTATATTATTCGTGTGAATTAAAATTAGAAGAAAAATACGGAGATTGAAATGCTCTAATGAGCTATTCCTAGACAAAAGTAGAACTATTATTGATTTTTTAGGAGTTTTCCCTTGAAGCCAGGGATGGTATGATTGATGTATGATGGTGGTGAATACATTATGATTGAGAGGAAATGAGACGTGCTGGTGGGGCATTTCCGCTGTAAGCAGCAATCGCTGCAAGAAGCAAACTAGGTAAACATTGATTCGGGCAAAGCGTGTTATCTGATTGATAAGTGGGAAGTTGGTTGATGTTAAGAGTGGACCTTGACCTAGGTAGGTAATACTTGTTTGGTGAGAATGTGTGTTTGTGGTGGTCTTTTTGGGTAAGTAGGAGGTGACTGCAATCATAAATGGTACGTACTGTTGGGTTGGTCATGCAGCGTCGCATCGGGTCTGGTGGACTCCGGTACGTGGGCGAATACCTCCCGGGAAAACACGGTCCAGGAGCCGATATGGGCAGAGGGGATTTCCCTTGGATCATCTTATCGGTACTGTACATCATCAAGTCCATGGTGGCCGAAGGAGTCCAACAAAAAAAAAATTAAAAAAAGGGGAACTGAAAAACCCCGAATAAAACACCGAACTTCAACGCAACTCCGACAATGGTTGAACCAAGTAAGTATTGAAAAAAAGCGACCCGATCACGGCGGTCTGCTCTTGAACTGCTTCAGGCTCTCTATCTACTCTTCTGTTTTCGAAAACCCCGTTGTGAAACTTAACCCCCTTCACAACCGCGGGCTCGTAGGGCTCTCGTAGGGGTTGGGTGGCGGTAGGGCGCATGCGCAGTCGCCATCTTCGCTTCAACCCCCTACCGAGCTCGGCGTTTATAATTGGTTCCCCACCCTTTCATAGCTACCCCTATTTCACCACCCCCTTCGCTACCCCCGGCACCTCGCCACCGAACTGAAGTTCCTCCTCACCGCCCCTCAACTCGCTCGCTATTCCCCTCATTGCCTCTCGCTCTCACACGAGGTTGAATGAGCCGAATTAACCTTCACAATCGTCTTCATGTCATCAGTGAGTGATTTCTCGATTCGTCTTGTGTCGAGAGAGGAGCGAATGTGGATTGACGTTGTCATTGCTGTGCAACCTCTAATTATTATATACCGAAATTATCACTTAATGGGTTCCCCATTTGATCCCCCGTACTGAAGCTGAGTTGTTTGTACCTCAGATGAAAACGACGAATTGCCTACATTTCCTAATTCCCCGAAAATACCAATACCATTTTTGTAAATCATCCTTTTTAGCGCATTCACTGGGCCCTGGCCTCTAAAATTGACTCTAGAAGTCATTCGTAACGCAATGCCAAAACGGCAGAGGGTGCTTCAAATCCCCCTTTCCTTTTTAAAAACAAGGAAATCCTTTGAGGCCACGTGTGATCCCTCGTGGTTGGATATTGAGGACGGCCTCCTCCCAATTACGTGAGAGTCCAACCCACTAACCCCTCCCCCACTAGATCATGGTAATATCAATCACACGTCTCCAGATTGGACCTGGGTCCAGTCTCAATTATTTCCCCGGTTAGGCTCTTTCTTCCTCGATTTTCCTTCTGAAGAGTGACTCTACATATTCTGCAGCTCTCTGCCATGCTCCTTTGCTTGACATTCGTTGCGCAACCCCTTCCAGATATGATTTCTGCCCATAGCTGTTGCCGTGGTAAACATTCAGCTGAAGAAGGTGTGTCACTGCGAATACCCTGAGCTCTCTTCAATATACATCCTGTTTAGGTACCGATTTCAAAGACCGAGTCGTGTGAGGTATTGCGAATTGCCTGAGGTATACCAACCAGCCAACCTGTCGGTTTTGGTAGTAGCTCTTCTGTCCCTCGACCTCTCGATTCGTCCCAAATAAACAGAAATAAGCCAGTCGTTCAATGTCCTTCCTTGTTCTCGTCTTCCTTGGATCTACTCTGCTTATCATAAACCATTTTCTTTCTGCAGCCAGTACACGGAAAGCTGGCTATATCCTCCTGGACTATCCTCAGCACTCCTCACATTTGTACCACCGTTAGTCGCCTTCGGCAGTAGGCGGCAGATAATGTTTCTGCAGCAGCTCTTGACGCTGGTCATTAGCCAGCTGAGTGCTGCCTTATCTGCGGCTGCTCCAGGTACCTGGCGGCCTGCCTGGCCTTAAAGTCTGGATTAAGCTGTCTGTTGCTTGACATCCCTTAAAGTCTGGATTAAGACCATCCTTCCGTGCATGATTGATAGCCTATGTTTAATCCGGGAGTCGCATATTTTTCATGCATGCCCCTCCTTAATGCAGATGACAGAAGTACCTACTTTCTTGTCCTGGATCACATTGAGAACTTGTGTCTAAACCAGTTTTTCAAAGTTCGAAGTTGGAAAAAAGGTAAACCAAACGGAGCTAAAACCATACATTTGAAGATCGATGGAAAACCCCCAAAATTGATTATGAACATCATCTGTATTATTTTAACTTTTGGTCGGTTATCCCTTGAATAATCAACCTACGTTTTCATGCAAAAAGTCAATATTTCTGATTCAGTACAAAAAAATTCTTCCAATGTGTCCAGATCAAAAAAGCCAAATGTCCGTCCGCTGTACGCCGTCCACGCCGACGGTAGTAGTAGAAAATTTTCTAAAAAGTTGAAATTTGGGTCCCGGCCGTTAGCCCGATCGAACCAAATTTGGGCGGGGTAGGGGTTAAAATGTGTATTTTGAAAAATGAATTTTCGAGGTTTTTGGCGATCTAGGCGTGTGGGGTATCATTTTCCACTAAATTTTGGATGCTGAATCGATTGGAATTGGTCCGGGACCCGCCACACCCACTGTTTTCCCATTTTCCCCATGTTGAAGATATGAGTCTCCATGCTCCTGGTCCGAGGAATAACCAACCCCTGTAAAAGAATTTGCAGCGTTTTTCAAACATCACCATTTAACTTTGTATATTAGCCTTTACCATTCCTTGAAAATTAAAGAAATGGTTTTGTGGACGTCATTACCATTGTGTTGTTAAAAATGCTAAAGGAAACTGATAGACCTGTACAGGGCATCTGTCTGGAGAAACCAATGTGAACTGTAATTCCACAACGCCCTATAACGGTTGTCTCTGTAACCTTTATGAATCCTTACAATTTTATGTTCGCTCTGATTGAGGATAACATCCTGAAAAGAGCAACAAGTCTCATTTAATGCAGGTGCAATATAAAGGGCTTCTCCCCACTTGAAGGGAAAACCCTCTCATTAAGCGGGTATGTGAAACGAGGAAATTTATAAGATGAACTGGGGGGGAACTCAACGATTGACCTCGAAAATTAAACTGCAGTTAGAGTTAAATGAAACGATTTGCAGTTTTACTCGTCCCCGGAGGGCTTCGTTAAGTCATATTTTCAAATCGGAGTTCGACAAAAGGGCCACCTGTGGCCTTGTTCATTCGATAAATCTGACGGTGGCGCGAATTTTGCGGTTCTGAGGTTTTCATTCTGTTCGATTTAACCGATGAGTATGGAATAACCGGATTTTGTTCGAATCGAAAGTCGTAGTTCAATAAATAAAAGCGTTATAATTGAGTTCGCTTATGTGATTGACTTGATTTGGACGCAAGAATACCTTCCACATGCAGCAGATGTCGTCACATGACAGGTATACATAATTCTTACTTCTTACATTCATCGCAGTACATACTCATTCGACATACTTACATTAACATGGGTCAATATCAACTGTTCAACAATATTGTTGGGCGGTAGCGAAGAACAAGTGCATTAATAAGAGTCCTTATCATTTATTATGTGGTAGTGTTCACATTTCTCCGCCATTTTATAGGCATTTACAGCACAAATTTTGGACGGTTTCAACCCTTCGCACATTAACAAGTAAAACAAAAGATCATTGAGAAGGGATAAGAGTTTTCAAAATATCACCAGTTCGTCCTTTCACAATTCAATGTTTTGGCCGCACAAGAATGCCTCTTATCAGATAACAGCGTTTAAACCTGTCACAAGTCGTGAGAAAATGGTTTTTGGTTGGTTATTCCTTGAATAATCAACTTATGTTTTCACGCAAAAGGTCACAATCTCTCTGATTCGGCCCAATATTGTTTTCTGGACATTTCAAGGTGTCTACATCAAAATTAGCAAATGTCCGTCGCCGTCCACGCCAATTTTGGTTGAAAATTTGAAATGTACGTATTTTCAAGATTTTCGGTGATCTAGGTACGTGTGGTGTTGTTTTCGACTAAATTTTGGTCACTGAATCCAATGAGACGGGTCCCAAAAGGATTGGAGCCCACTGGTAGAGGTTATGGCACATAATGGATATCTTTCTACCTATATTGAATGAGATTATTGAATGACTGAATTGAAATACTTTGAAGGAACCAATGACTAATCGCAATAGAGCTACAAATGAAAAAAAAAAAAAAATATATATATATATAAAATAACCACCAAATTATCAGTGTTTCTTCACTGAATTTTATACACATGAAACAAACCACTTCTTATTTACCTATTGATCTATGAATATGGATAATACTAGATTTGATAATTGAACAATACTTCATTACTTGAATGCATTATATTCTTGGTTCTCAACAAGCTCACAACCACAGCCAGGAAGACGCCAAGCGTCAGAAGAGAGAGAACAAGATGGCCTCGCAGTGTTGACAACTGTGCAGGTGAACTTCATTATTTTTATATGACATTATAAATTAGTATTGCTTGTTGTTTATGTGAGAGTAATATTTCTTCTATATTTTCTTGAGGTTTTTCTTCTATCAAGACAGGTAGATCATATCTCAACGAAGTAAGGATTTGACTGGTTCAGCAGTTGATCCTCCTCCCGCTAGGTAGGTAGTTGGTGCAGGGAGCAATTGAGCTGTCCCGAGTGGTCAAATATTTAACGATAACAATTACGGCAGTAACCTTTCACAAATCAAATTTGAAAATAGGAATACATGATACATTATGGTTTATATTCCAGGTTTCGGAATTACGATTTACGGCATCAAAAAGACACAACAACCCAACTGGGGTGAACAACATGAAAAATCTTTGCCAATGAACTGAAGGACTTCATTTATAACCGTGGGCTCCGTCTTATTGGTCAGTTCAACCACCAGTAGGATCTTCTGAGATGACGAGCGCGATATTTACCTGTACCTTAGCGGTGGAAGAAAATTTATACCGCCCATAATTCGGTTTTAACCTGCATTTTCCTTCGCGGCGAAGCAGTAAAAACAAGGGGTGACACGTTACAGCTAGGAACGAAGTTAGTGCCTTCCTGGGTCACCCGCTTGTAGGTGTAATGGGGGGGGGGGGGAGGGGGGGCTCTCACGACGAAGGGACTTACAACGGGGTTTCCCTCTTTTTTACAGGGGGTTGTTTTTCTTTTGAGTTACTGCTCGCCAAGGAGAGTTGCTTGCGGTAAAGGGGTTTTATTTCTACGGGACCTCAGTCTTGGTTGTTTTTATGCCAGTACGTGTGTATTTGACGGAGAATTTATCACTGTCCGTTAGGAAATAAAGTCAATTGCTGGAATTGTTAGTGAAGTGGGAAATGAAATGTCTTTTTTAACACGAGTTATAAACGTGTAAATAACTAGTAGTTTTTGACGCCTTCTCCAACATCACCGAATCAATTGTGCTTGAAAACGCCATTGAAGAAAAATGGGTCATAAATTTCAGCATTAATACCTTAACCGTGAAAATGATCGATTTACTACTAATTTAAGATACTTTTAGTTGATTAGGGTAGATAGATACCCTCTATTGTGATAAAACGTAGCATCGAATTGGTAGGAAACAATCGATTCAACGAGAAAAATGTATCGGTAAGCAATACTCTACATGTCAGAGGTTTCTAAAAACCGGAATACATCGTGCCTATTCTAGTGGTATTAATCTGTGTATTACAAGTAGGGTAAAGATTACCATGTAACTGAATATTCAGAATATGTACATGAATGTTTATTTATTCAGAGCGGAATATGTAGCAAAACGCAGCAAATTCATTCACGGGGGTTGGTTTTTTCTATGAGCGTGAAGACTCATTCCAATCGACTCAGCGTCCAAAATTTAGTGGAAAATGATACCCCACAC
The DNA here is from genome assembly GCA_019603395.1 of Cyrtorhinus lividipennis. Taxonomy (NCBI): domain Eukaryota; kingdom Metazoa; phylum Arthropoda; class Insecta; order Hemiptera; family Miridae; genus Cyrtorhinus; species Cyrtorhinus lividipennis. Next base: position 24,567,136 of record CM034002.1, on the reverse strand, counting down.
GCCTAGGTCACCAAAAATCTCAAACATTCATTTTTCAAAAAACACATTTCACGGTTTATGTCTGTAAAACTAACACGATGTTTTCCTTATCGAATCTTCGACTCCAGAAATAGCTGCTAGATTCATTCAAGCACGAAATAATATCCTTTATTTCATCAAAGTTTCTTCTGTTGTATTCAGATGCTCCCCAGCCAAGTGCTCAATCTCGTCACGTGATTAATGGGAAACCCACGAACGTATTTCACAGCACGAGATTTAGCAGATGGGACGGTAAAACTGGAATTTTCACTTGAAAACGAAAACATCATTTTTCACCACCAGGTTCACCCTAACAACCAAAATTCAAAAATATGTGGTCAAACATGGTGATAATGATCCAAATATATGTGGCCGTCAACAGGAAAACTAACCTTAGCTGCTTTGCTTATCCTGATAGATGAGAAGTTTCTGAACACGTCGTTTTAGGAATATCGATATCTCAAGTAGGAAAAAGAACATTTTTCGAACTCTGAATTGTAAAAAAATGTTTTTGAGAAAAGCGCAATCAACGTTTTAGACACTCTTCGCACGAAAACAAAGAATGTGAAGAAGGTGGCCTAAGATAAGCGCGTTACGGCGCCGTTACTTTCTGCGATTTATCGATGATTTCTAGTACTTAGTCGGTTCGTAAAATGGCGTACAGATCCAAAAACTATGTTACTGTTCCTACAAGAATCGACAACAACCCAAAAAGTCGATTTTTTTAAACTCGAATTCGATTTTTCGTTCTCCTAAAGAAATTCAGGTGAAAGGTACGTTTTCCTGTTGACGGTCACATATTTAAAAACACCTTAATATTTAATAATAATTTAACTACATAATGGCTTCTATTGATTCAGAATCATTCAAAACATACAGTGCTTGGGACTAAAAGGGGATAATAGCTTCCTAAGAATATGTGTGAATAGGTTATCTTATTATGAGTATGGTTACTAAAAATTGTAAAAGTACTAATTATTATTTAAGCCTACCATTTATAGCATTAATGTTGTAAGTTGTTTAAAAACTAATTTAATACATATAATCGAATTTATTATTATCTATATGGCACTGGCAAGTCCCTTGTTCTAGTGGTGGTGGCCTCCATTACTCTAGTTCTTTTGTCTCTAGTCGTCTGCTTTGCCAGTATTACTTCATTGATGTACCTGGTGGAGAATCTTATTGAAAACACCAACATTCAGAAACCTGTCCTTTATATGAACAAAACTAGATGTTACATAATATCGAACTCTTTCTCTTTATCTTAAGCAAGAAGAATCTTCTTCTCTGATAAGATAAGACGCGAAGGTCGTCTCAGTCCTTTAGTGGCCGACGGTGGCGGATGACTTCAGGAGGACTCCTCAAACTAATGCCACTTAGTGGCGTGGTTGATCTAGACCGAGGCTAACTATAAACAACAGAACCTTGCAAATATTGATGAGTCTGATCAGATTGCAATTGTCAAAATTGTTTTTTATAAAAAACAAAAAGTTCGTTTGAGCCGCATGTCGTAATAAAACAGTAACGATTATTGGCTCCAGTATGGTTCTGCTGACACACTAGCGCTGCGCTAATGGAATGTCCGTGATATTTACAACAACACAGAAGGAGGTTCTCTCGGGACCTAATTAGAACAAGTTATCGACTTTTCAAAAGCTCTTTTCCCCCGTCACCACCTCTCTCACTCCCCAAAAGCTTCGTGAAAAGAGGGAGAGGAGAATGAATGAGAAACAGACAGACAGATGTTGGTCGACAAACACTAGAAGCACACACAGGGAGGCCTCGGAATTCCATTGTTGCGCAGACAAGTGGTGCAACGTTGAGGGTAAAAGGGAAGAGAAGAGCTTTTTACTCCCGAGCGGGACATCAAACCTGATTAATATTCACAAACCTGAAACTCCCCAGCTAACAAGAGTCAAGTACTGGTAACAAAAGGATATGAACTGAAGCCCCCGCTGTTACGCAATCCAGCTCATAACAGTAAAACATATGCTTCGCTATGTACAGAGAAAATCTTTTTGCTTCTATTATTCCGCGGTGGGGCCCTCTCTACATTTTCTTCAGGGAAGTCAATAGGGAATCACTCGAGCGATGTAGGTGGATCACGCGGGTGACTTCGTCTCGTCAAGGACGTCACAGAGACAGATGACCTGCGCGGACACTCAATTCGAAAGTTCCCGAAAGGAAAAAAACCCAACGTACGCGTGGCTATCGTTCAAAAATTGGTGCATTGTCGTTGACGGCGAAAACCCGTCACGGAGGGGTGACCGAGTGTTTTTTCAAAAACGTCAATCTGATGCGCGTTCCGCGACTTGGCTCTGAGGGTGCCAAAAGATTTTGTTTATCAGCCGTCAACAACTTGTCATTCAATTTTTTGTTTCTAAATTGTTACGTTGCCGGTCATGCTCCGCCAAATCCGCTCAAAATAAACAGCCCGTCGGGGCTCAAGGTCCAGTTGATTCTTCTTTGAAAACTATCTATCGGCACTACAACACCCAGTCCTGCCATAAGTTGCCAGAACATTCCACGAACCCTGGAGCTCATACTGAGACAGAAAGCAGCTAAGACCTGCCCAGTTCTTGTTTATTATTCATATCGGTGATTTGGAATACCGCCATGTCATTGCCCTTCATATGTTCGGTGAATCAAATCCCAGAATTGCCCAACCCTTAAATCGTTGGGTATCAATTGAATGTCTGTACTTGATCATTTCAAATCCAGTCAATCCAGAACCTACCGCGATCAGCTCGTTCTTGCTCTGTAAGGACGAACAATGTCGTGAAAGCGGTCCAAAACAGAATTAGGATGAATCTATTATGCAAGCAAAAACTCATGGCTAAGGAGATTTTGTCCTGGCTCACCAAACATGACCTCTACATGGGTGCCTATTGAAGAATGGCTGAGAAAAGACTCACAGTGGATAATAGAAGATATGCTGAACTGAATGCCAAAGCACTGCTGAGCAAGCAGGCTAATGGCGGTCATTGCAACATTCTGTTTACAGCGTTTATGCCTGTAGCTCTCTAGAGACTCAAGAAATTATTGGGAGGATTGAACGATGCCACCATCCTGCCTCAGCGATGGTAGGGAGTCTGCTTCAATGGTACCACAGAGCTCAATTGTGAACAAGGAGTGAAAACTCAGGCCAGAAACTACCTGGAAGACATCCTTGAACAAGTACTGATGCCCCTAAGTGATACATTGTTTGAGGGTAAATATTGGATTTTCAAGCAGGACTGCTCCAGCCCAACTCGAACGACTCAGCAATGGCTGGAGCTGAACTTTCCTGAGCTTATCACCGCATCAACTTTGCCCTCAGGAAGCCTGGATCTGCGGACATGGACTACGGCAGGCTCCCGAACGAGAGAGAGGACAATCAGCTGAAGAGCCAGCATTCCTCCACCCCTCCATCAATTGGAGGACCCTGGTCAATTGCAAGCCGACTCTAAGAGGGGTAAGCCCCTGAACACAGTATTTGGATACTTACTGCCGGTACTCAGTTGGCCTCACGACGTCAAGTTCTCGCCAAAATGTGTGCTTTGAAAAATGGATCTTCGAAATTTACAGCGATCTAGCCGTGTGGGGCATCATTTTCCATTACATTTTGGATTTGAATTCAATGGAGACGGGTTGCGACGATTGGCGCCCACCGAAAGAGCTTTGAAATAGGTACCTGCCTACTCATTTCAAAAGTGGATTTACGAGATTTCTGGTAGGCGTGTGGGGTATCATTTTCCACTAAATGTTGGACGCTAAATCGATTGGAATCAGTGTGGGACACTCAACACTCACGGTTTTCCCCATTCTCTCCATGATCCTGGTCCAAGGAATAACCAACCCCTATGAAAGCATTTGCTGCGTTATTCTTTTCTCAAGGGTTGTATACTCCACCAAACTCACTAATAACTAACTACCTAACCCGTTATGACGGGATTATCGTGCGAACGCGTATAGATCGGTGTTTCGAATTCACATCAGAACCCTCAAGCCATATTGAGACAGATTACTAGAGCGGATCATAATAGCACGGTTTAAGCGGTGTTTGACAATCGGTGGAGCGTGGAGCCGGACACCCGGTTTCGGAAAATACTGGTGATTGCTCCATGTAACGACATGTCTATCGGCACATCTGTCGACTCCGACGGTGACATACTGCGGCACATACTGTGCGCTACTCGTAAGTGTTGGGTCTTACTGGAAAAAGTGGTGATTCCGCGGTCCGTTTGCGGTTCACCCCGGAAGTCGACCTGAACTTGTGCGGCCTCGGTCGAGTCCACGACCCCATCGGGGTTTACACGAACGAAACGTTTCATTATACTGTGTGAATGGGGAGACAATTTGACTACACTTCCGGAATGAGGATGCGACATGTGTCATCCACCGTTACTGTCATCGTCTACTTGGCATTTAGAGTATGAACGCGTCTCGTTTCACGGTGTTTTAATGCCCAGAAACAAAGAACGACAACGGTCAGGACTGGAGGGTGACTCGAGAACAGAGTCAATCTTTATTTTAGATTTTTGCGATTCAGAGCGTCCAGAGATCGACATGCCAAATGCCTAGATCGTCTACTATCATCTGCTTCCGCGGTCATTCGTGGAACGAATTTCCCAAAATACCAGCATTCCAACGGTATATTCCATGGGTCCATTCATGGCTCCTCGAAACTTTTCAACTCGATCGGACCAAATTTGGTTGGGGTAGGGGTCGAAATGTGAATTTCGAAAAATGGATTTTTGAGATTTTTTGCAATCTAGGTGTGTGGGGTATCATTTTCCACTAAATTCTGGACGCTGAATCCAATAAAAATGGTCCCAGAACGATTGGCGCCCACTGGGAGAGGTTATGGGTCAAAATGGTTATCTATTACCCATTTTGAATATGTATTTTCGGGATTTCTGGTACCTAGACGTGTGGGGTATGATTTTCCACTAACTTTTGGACGCTGAATCCAATGAGACGGGTCTCGCAGCGATTGGTGCCCTCTGGATGAGGCTATGGGTCAAAATGGGTGCCTATTCACCCATTTTGAATGTTCGTTTTCCAGATTTCTGGTACCTAGGCGTGTGGGGTATCATTTTCCACTAAATTTTGGACCCTGAATCGATTGGAATGGGTCCGGGACCCACCACACCCACTGTTCCCCTCATTTTCCCCATGTTGATGAAATGAATCTCCATGCGTCTGGTTCGACGTATTACCAACCCGTGTGTAAGAATTTGCAGCGTTTTTCAAATAATTATAGGGTGAAAATGACACACAAGTAGAGAAAATGAGAACATTTTACCAAAATCATGAAGGAAGTATAGAATATGAATGTTCAGTGCAGGCTATTGAACTAGTTTTCATGCTTAACGGAATTGTGACCCTCATCTGAGGCTCCGTAAATGTATTTGCACATTCCTAATTCTGCCGTAGTTTTTTTTTTCTCTTGTTATGGTAGAGGTTACAGTCTTGTGGATGAAAACACGAATAAGTCCCAAACGAGCAAAATCATACCCTACACGCCCAGATCGCCAAAAATCTTGAAAATCCATTTATCGGAATACACATTTTGACCCCTACCCCGCCCAAATTTAGTCCAATCGGGCTGAAAAGTTTCAAGGACCAGAATTAGGAACAGACTCCTGACCGGAATTTCAGATTTTGGAAAATGTTTATCCAAGGAATAACCAACCAAAAGAAATATATAATACATGCACACAATATAATTTTTAATATATTAATAAGCAAAACAGAACACGAAAATACAGGGGTTGCTTATTCGTCGGGACCATCAGCATGGAGGCTCATTCCAATTGATCCAAAATTTAGTGGAAAATAATACCCCTCACGCCTATATTGCCAAAAATCTCACAGATAATGGTTATAAATAATAAGAAGATTCATTTTTCGAAAAATACATTTTGACCCCCTCTCTGGATCAACTTGAGCTGGGAACCGGTCTCTGACCAGTTTCAGATTTTTTGAATCTTGTTTTGATCTAAACATCTTGAAGGGCAAATTTGGGTTGATTTTTTAAGGAATAACCGACCAAAATATTCCTACCATCAGTTTTGTGGCTTTACGGATACATTGAGAATTCATCCCTCTTCATAAACGATGAATTCAATTTGAGAAAGCATACTACGTATTAACCGCTTAGCATAGTATGAAATATCCGTGATCCGTGTGATACAGTGCTGATCAAATTTCAAGAGGGGTTGGGGGTGAACCCTTCTCCAATTTGACACAGCGTTACTTAGATTCTCTATTCAAAATTCAGATGCCTACGCCAAATGCAAAATGCATAATTTGAACTCTGTTAACCACGCACACTCTCCACTCAATTACGTTACGAATCGTCGGGCATTCCTCTTCGTCGACCAATTGGAAACCTGGTCGAATTCAACTGGTGGGAGAAGTGAAGCTGATTGAAATCGAGTCCATCTTGCTATTGACGGAAAGCAAATAGTCGGGGAGCCCGGGGAAAGGACGTCCCAACAGGTTCACCGCTCAACCCAATAGTTTGGCGCCAATTATTATACAACAGCTTTCCCAGGGTCCTCGTTCCGAAACCCTGTTCGCGAGGTAGGGGTGAATTATTTGCCGAAGGTCGGCTAAAGGGGAGGGAGGGAAGGCAAATTTGATTGCGGAATTGGATCCGGGAACCTACTGGTTATTTCACAACTGGCAAACAAGTTGGATGAAATGTGTACTCAAGAAAAGAGAAATCACGGAGACAGTCGAATTCATAATTATCATTCATCTGCTGTTGAGTGGAAATTACCAACGTAGTCCTATTTTACTCATGTTGGAACCTTATTCTCCAATATACGTTTTTGCTGTATCACTGATAATAATTATATTCCCCGTTATACCCAACATCGATAAGTTGTATCCCCCCCCTCTTAAAATCGTCCAAATGGTAGTAAACAGAAACAAGAAGGAAAACTATGAACTTTGCTTCAAAAGGTCCTCCTCCATTCGAGTATAAGTTTAAAAAACCACGATTTTGTTAAAATTCGCCGGAACATGATTTTCTTTGTTGATTTCTATTATAGTATTCTTGGGTATCTACCGTTTTGAAAGCATATCGAAATTAGAATAAAAATAAAATGAAATGTTAATCTGAATAAAAATGCTATCGGTCTTAATCTTCCGGTATAAAGAGAGATATTATATCAGATTGAAAAAATCACAGGGGTTGGTTTTTCCTCGGAGCATGGAGACTCATTCCAATCGATTCAGCGTCCAAAATTTAGTCGAAAATGATACCCCACACGCCTAGATCGCCGAAAATTCATTTTACGAAATACACACCTAGACCCCTACCCTCAAATTTTCGGGCTGAAAACTATTTCAAGACCCAACTAGACCCGGAAACGGGTCCCTGACCCAAATTTTGGATTTTTAGAGATTTTTTAACTACTGTTTCCGGTTCTAGTTGGTCCTCAAAACTTTTCATCCAGATCGGACCAAATTTGGGTGGGGTAGGGGTCAAAATGTGTCTTTTGTAAAATGGATTTTTGAGATTTTTCGCAATGTAGGTGTGTGGGGTATCATTTTCCACTAAATTCTGGACACTGAATCCAATGAAAAGGGTCCCAGAACAATTGGCACCCACTGGAAGAAGTTATTGGTCAAAATGGGTACCTATCTACCCATTTCGAATGTGTGTTTTCGAGATTTCTTGTACCTAGGGCGTGTGGGGTATCATTTTCCACTAAATTTTGGACCCTGAATTGATTGGAATGGGTCTGGGGCCCACCACACCCACTGTTTCCCCCAATTTCCCCATGTTGAAGAAATGAGTGCGCCTGGTCCGAGGTTTAAATTTTCCAATTAATGGTTAATTTATTCTTTTAATTTTTTTATGGCTGATAAATGGATAAAAATCGGAAAAATCCATTTTCAGAGCCCAGTCAATTGGCGCAATTTGTGATTTCAGATCGTCAAAATCGATTTTGGTCGTTTGATTTGACTTCTTCAATTCCAACACCGATACCTTTGAATGAGGATTAAAAAAGAACATCTGTCACCTAGCACGCGCCTTCTGGAGTCGCTTTATAGGAAATAGAAACGTCCTAAGGTGTAATAGCCCGGTTACTTGCTGTACCCTACGTTTATCTAAGCCGCAACTAGACCTATGTGCACTGGACGCCGTTGTTCTGTTAAAAGCTAATAACGAAAGACGAGTTTTTTCGTTTCTCTCGTACTTATAGTTTAATAGTGTTTCATAACATTGATTATCCGCGTCTCCTTTTTCAAACGACCCCGTAATAATATTATTTACTTCCTTAAAATTGAGTTTCTCTTCATTTTTATCGAATCGAGCAAGTTGAGCTACTGTTGGGTTGGTATGCTTTCCGAATACCAATCATTAACCTCCAAGACATACTGAAATAAGACCAATTTTGACTATGTTTATCTCCAACAGCTACTTCCTTTTTGTGACTACCGCCGGGCACCAAAACGCATTTCGTTTTGAATGAATTTCATCAAAAGACGAGTTATTATGCGTTCCAGCCTCAAAATCAACGAGGAAATTATATTGTCACAGCATAAGAGAAATAATGTGCGGCAGGTATAGGGTCACGGAACATACACATACACTAATGAGATTTTATGTGCAAAGCACGCTCTAGAAAAGATGATTTTTTTTACTCGAAATGAACAAATTTCGGTTATTATCACATGAATCAGCATTAAAAATCAATGAAAATTCTTATGCCACTCTCATGAGTTCACCATATTTGATTATTAGACAATTTTGGGGTTGCGTAACTTTGTGTGCTCGCTGAACCGCAACCAAAAAAATCTGGAATTTCTTACACACGGGTTGGTTATTCCTCGAATGGGGGAAACAGTGGGTGTGGCGGATCCCGGACCCATTCCAATCGATTCAGGGTCCAAAATTTAGTGGAATATGATACCCCACACGCCTAGGCACCAGAAATCCTGACACATACAAAATGGGTGGATACATACCCATTTTGACCCATAACTTCTTCCGGTGGGTGTCAATCGTTCTGGCACACACATCATTGAATTCAGCGTCCAAAATTTAGTGGAAAATGATACCCCACACGCCTAGGTAGCAGAAATCCCGAAAACACATAATCAAATTGGGTAAAATATACCCAATTTGACCCATAACTTCTTCCAGTGGGTGCCAATCGTTCTAGGACCCATTTAATTGGATTTAGCGTCCAAAATTTAGTGGAAAACTTACCTCCACGACTAGGTAGCAGAAATCCCGAAAACACATATTCAAATGTGGTCCCTATTTTCATATAATTTTGAGTAGAATCCAAATCTTCAATGAAGAAACGCTGCAAATTCTTTCACAGGAGTAGGTTATTCCTTGGACCAGCAGCATTGAGAATCATTTAGCTCCCTACATTTAGTGGAAAATTATACTCCACGCGCCTAGGTACCGGAAATCTCAAAAACCCACATTCAAAATAGGTAATAGATAGCCATTTTGACCCCTTTCCTCTCAAATTTAGTCCGATTGGGCTGAAAAGTTTTGAAGAAGATGAATAACCAACCAAAATGGGGTTCCCATTTTGTAACTTGTAAACAATTGCGCAGTTGCGCTCCCATTTGGACGATTTTAGAAGGGGGAGGGGGAACTCATGGGATGACCTGTATAATATACAGGTCATACCAATATTATTGGTTTCAGCGCACTCCCGTGGATTGCCGGTGCGTTACTTGGCCAAGATTGGCACATAGAAGTTATTATTTTGTTTTCGCTCCTAGAAAGCACTGGATTCTCGGTTTTCGTCCTGAAATGATCTACATAACACGACCTCGAGATAACATACCAATGATTTGGAAACAATCTTTCTTTTTTTGTATCTGCCAAATACAATAGGGGCAGAAAATATCAACACAAAATTGGTAAAAATGTAACTATGTAGGTACTGGAAGTGTTCTCATTTCTGAATGAACGGCTCTCGGTAGACTAATTCCTACATATTTTTGTTCAAATCTTACCACAAGTTCAATGCTAACTCGAGTTTCAGTTACGTTGGTTGATAACTCTTCTTTTGATAACTCGGTGAACACCATCAACTCCTCCTGTCTCCTCGGCCAAAACCACATGCTCAGCTTCAATGCAAATTCTCTCTTAGGTAATCCAGAGCGCGGTGGCATGGAGCCATGTACGCTCGGTGGGACTGTGCGCAACATAATGGAGAACATAATTGGGAATAGGAGGCACCCTAAGGTTATTACAAGGTTGACGAACAGGTAGATATAAGAAGCATCGTTGTAAGAGACGTTTGTCTTATTACCATTCCAGGCCAGAAGTCTCGGGGGCGCACATATCGGTGAACTCCTCCATGCTGCGGGTGGTATGACCCAGAAACCTGCTGAGCTCAGCTTGAGGGGGATGTCGCATTCCGCTCTGAGGTGCCAAACCGTGTCAGGTGAGCCTTAAGACCTAACAGGGTTGAGCCTTGGAGAAGGTGCTTGTGAGCTGGTCAAGGGTGATGCGGCTACATTATCCCTCAGCATAGCGGATTTGAATCAGTGTTATCTTGATGAACAGAGGGTGGTCTTGGTTGAGGTAGGAAGCACAATGTCTTAGGAGTTGGGAAAAGTTGTACGTAGAGCAACCAGCCAACTGCGCATTCACCTCCCTTAATTTCTTCCCCAGATTTTGGTTGGTGGTCAACCTCTTCGATTCGGCTCAAAAATTCTTTCTGGACGTTTCATGGTGTCTAGATCAAGAAAGGCCAATGTCCGACCGCCGTACGCCGTCCATTGTCCGCGCCGTTTTCGGTAGTAGAAAATTTTCTAAAAATCTGAAATTCAGATCAGGGACCCGTTTCCGGCTCTAGTTTGTCCTCAAAACTTTTCAGCCCGACCAGACCAAATTTGGGCGGGGTAGGGGTAAAAATGAGTCTAGGCATGTGGGGTATAATTTTCCACTAAATCTTGGACGCTGAATCCAATGAAACCGGTCCCAGAACGATTGGCACCCACTGGAGGAAGTAATGGGTCAAATTGGGTATTTATTACCCATTTTGTATGTGTCAGGATTTCTGGTGCCTAGGCGTGTGGGGTATAGTTTTTCACTAAAGTTTGGACGTTGAATCCAATAAAATGGGTCCCAGAACAATTGGCACCCACTGAAAGAAGTTATGGGTCAAATTCGGTATATATTACCCATTTTGTATATGTGTTTTCGGGATTTCTGCTACCTAGGCGTGTGGGGTATCATTTTCCCCTAAATTTTGGACGCTGAATTCAATGATGTGTGTCCTAGAACGATTGGCACCCACCGGATGAAGTTATGGGTCAAAATGGGTATGTATCCACCCATTTTTTATGAGTCAGGATTTCTGGTGCCTAGGCGTGTGGGGTATCATATTCCACTAAATTTTAGACCCTGAATCGATTGGAATGGGTCTGGGACCCACCACACCCACTGTTTCCCCCATTCGAGGAATAACCAACCCGTGTGTAAGAATTTGCAGATTTTTTAATAAAGGTACTCTTCAACTCCTTCAAGTTCTCTCAAGATTCAAATTTTCTGTTGAAAAAATTTGTTAGTTTTACAAATTTAGGTAAATATTAGCACTCATAATACACGAAGGCACATGTTTTGCCAGACTTACAGGTAACGATCACTCCATCTGTGCTCGGTATGGTATGAGCCTCAAGTTTGGTTGCGCAGTGGTGGAAGAACTTTTGAAAATCAGTTCAATTCTCTGTCGACGGTTATGATACACCCAATGGTCTGATGTCACCACCGTCATCACTTTGGTTTTTGTTCGCGTTTTTAGGCTGATTCGACACAAATTGAGGGACTCGTATTGTTGTAGGAAGCAGTTGGCGCATTTTGGTAGTATATTGGTGCCTAGTTTCCTAATTTTGTTACAACTACGAAATCCCGTAGGAAACTGTCAACTTCCATTTGAAATTCATTCGCAGGCGAGACATCCTTCCAGTTGTCCTGTGACGCAAACTAGGTTCGAGTCTCATGTATCGGTGATGAAGTATTCCCGAGCCTCTTCTCGAGGAAATAGTTGCCTCTGCTCGATGAAGTATTAAAGGAGACTGCTACTCGATTTGGGAAGTTGAGTTCTCTTTCCCCCTCAGCCTCTACTATCTTGTCCTCTCCGCTTCTCGCGCAGGTAATTTGAGGCAACTAACCGATAATTGTCCAACCACTCGCATTGTATCCGTGACGTAGGGATGGTGCATATCAAACATGAGGTCCCCTAACTCTACCACTAACCTCCAGTATGGAGCAACCCTTGTCCAAGCGCCCCTTCTCCGTTCGAACCTAATTGAATTAGAGTTGACTCTGAATATTCCAAAACTGTGGGGGGTCCGCTTTCCGATCTAATCCCCTACAGGTGAAAAGGGTCATTGAGTTCATCTAAACCTGCCCGCACACTTCATGCATAGTTTGCCACGCCAACTATGCTCTACAACTCATCGATGAAATGCACAATTCAACGACCAACTTGTAACCAGCTCATGTTGAATGTACGCTGTACTTCATGGAACTCCGCCACCCTCCATTTCATGCTGCGTGCTGTGCGATTGCCCTTTCTACAACCGTTATCTAAATTAATTACAGTGCAAACATAATCGACGACTACGCACTATAAATTGCGCACTATAAACCAAAATCAATTTATTTACGGGCGAACGCTCTGTTAAGCGCTTTAAATTATACAAAATTTAAATAGTACCGATGACAGACAAACGAACTCACGGAAAATAATCTCTTAAATACACTCGTTGGTGTTTACGAATTAAGTCCAATTATTTCAGATCTATAATAATTAATAGCGTTTACCAACAGTTTAACCGGAGATGACTGCCGGAGCCACCATTGTTTTGCTGATCAAACTGCGTTCGCGGCGTTTTCAATACATTTCACGCTACTAAACTGGTTATTTTGAACTAAAGCGTTCCGCCTGTTTTAAAAATTTGTCTCGCCTCACTTTAAGCCAGATTAGCTTTCTTTCCCCAACCATTACTTGGCAAGAATTCATCCAATCTTGAGGCCTTTACCCGCAAAGCTAACTCCCTCGCCGCCGCAGACTTTTTTATTGCTCGAGTGGGAAGCCTATCCAGGGGAAAGTCTGTTCCTACCCTTCTTTTCTCTACAGTTTTACGACGGAGGCGACCGTATTGTTTTCTTTTTCTGTTAACTTCCCCAGGAAAACAGCACAAGTTGGAGGGGTGTTGCAGCAGTAACAATACGCTCACCGGTGGGATTAGGTTTGTGGGCACTTAATTTTATTGTTGTCGTGCGAGAAGAAACCTTCTCCCTTCAATTTAGGCGAATAGTAAAGTCGAAATTGCTGGGTAATTGTTAAACTCCCACATCTCTTTCACTACTTCTTTTTACTTTCCATTCTCTGGTCTTATTTTCTCCTTTAAACGCTGTTCTTCATCACAAGGGGGTTCATGAAAATTTGGAGAACAATTTTATCCCACAGCTCACTCAAAATTGTAGAACAAAATAGCTGCATCGGTGTATTTGTCCACGAAGACTGATCTTCACAACTATAAAGGAATTTAAAGTCCTGAAGCTATAAGATTTAAAGTCCTGAAGCTATAAGATTTAACGGATAAAACAGCGCCAAATTATCAATGTTTCTTCACTGAATTTCATACACACGAACCGAACCACTTCTTTACCTATTGATCTATGAATATGGATAATACTGGATTTGATAATTGAACTACACTTCCTCACTTGAACACATTAGGCCGGGTACACACGTTGAGAATTCCGGAGAGGATTCCCCGTTGAGGCCAACCTCTCCGGCCGACGGACCGTGTAGACGGGTCGAGGCTTTCAGTTGAGGCGGACTGTATAGGTCGCCAGGCCTTTCCAATTTTTGGAAAGGCCACCTGAGGCCGGGGTTCCGGTTCCCGGAACTGAACCCCTTCCCTCACGTGTGGATGAGGTAATCGGTTGGCCTCAACGTCGTAGGTATCGCTCGAGTATCGTCACACAGTGGTCTTAGCTCCTCATTTATTTTTTTATTTTTGTTTTTTGTCCTGGCCGCCTCTGAGGTTTTCCCCTACAGGTTTTCCTCAGAGGAATCCCTCTCCAAAATCCTCTCCGGAATCCTCAACGTGTGTACCCAGCCTAACATTCCTGGTTCTTAACAGGCTCACAACCACAACAGGAAGACGCCAAGCGTCAGAGAAGAGAGAGAACAAGATGGCCTCGCAGTGTTGACAACTGCGAGGTGAACTTC
>CM034002.1:24474948-24552793 GCA_019603395.1 Cyrtorhinus lividipennis | reverse complement strand
ATACTATCTAAAAAAAAAATAGAGGAACATTTGATTACATGTAAAAAATGATTTAGGAATATTGTACATACGTCGTTAGCATTGATGAACATGTTCCAGGGCATAAGGGTGCCCATTCCATGTAGAAGAAGGATCATATAGACGATTCTCCACCTGCGAAATTCATATTCATCAACTTTTATTGTCTCAAGTTCCATAATTATACATCGAACAACACAAACCATTCTGGATAAAATACAATTTTCTTTTCTTATACAGGGTGTCCCAGGATGTTGCCCCCCCCCCCCCCTTCCATGTAAAATCGTCCTTATGGGAGTAAACAAAATCATGCGCAACTGAGTCGAATCAAGAAACGGATAGAATCACATGAATCAGCGTTACAAAACAGGGAAATTCATTCGGACGTTATAGCAGAGGGGGAGGGAACTCGTGGGACACCCTGTATATATTTTTGTTACGATATATAAAAAAAAAAAAAAAAACTCCCAAAATTTTGCTTACAATACTCAATGTAATTTTAAAATGTTCTCCTGAATACCGGCAATTACACTTATTTCTCAATAGGTACCTGTCCACGGGAGGATTTGTCTCGAGCTGCGCTTGTTCCATGGTGACGCCTTTGAAATTCAGCTCGTCATTGGTAAGGGGCGTCTCTTCCCAGGCGGGGGTCAGTCTTACAGGTTCTGGAGTTAGAAACGTAGATTTCTCACCTGAAATAGAAACAAAAATACAAAATTAAATATTTTATGAATTTGGCAGGACAGGTTTAATAATAATTGAACTGAGTGTCTACAGTACTCTCGCTACTCCCTAACTGAAATCGTCATGTCAACCTCAGCTCTCAGAAAGTGATTTTCCGATTTTCTCAGTTTGGAGTGCCTGAATTCCCGAATTCGGACAACGGACCGCCATTTCAGACGTATGCGTATGCTGAATTTCTGGCCACACCATACTGGCCAAATGATAATGGCGGATTACAGCGGTTTTTCAGAACAATCAAAAAGATCATTCAGGCAGCAACTGAACTTCAGAAAAAGAACTGGCAGTAAGAGCTGGAATATATGTATCTGTTGAGAGCAATACCTCCAGTTTTCACCAATGTCAGTACTGCATGTCTGCTCTTTCAATATACATTCACCATTAGATTCCTTCATTTCATGGACCAGTCTTCACCACTCGACTTTCTTGCCAAAGCAGACAGGAAGGCTATGTCGCGAAATACTTCAAAATGAAGAAGTGAGAAAATATCTATATAGTTTTTGTGAATTGAGTTTCAAAAAACACATTTTAACCCATGCCCTCCCCAAATTTGATCCGATTGGGCTGAAAAGTTTCAAGGACCGAACATCTCGAGATACGTTTCTTCAAAGCGTTGAAAGCGTCAGAAAATACCACACACCAACTTTACGCTACAAATACACTGAAATAACTTCATCACGGAAAATCCTGTTACATGAACAGTGGAACTGCAACGAAACAAGGAAAATACGACAGAAACCTATGATCCATTGCCAAAGTGATTTCCCGAGGGATAAAAGAATCCCTCAACCGGGAAGGTACCGAACTCGGGTTTATCTAGAATTTACGTCCACCTTGACTATTAGGTTACGTCCCAAAGACCGTAAAAGAGAGTGGACGACAAATAATTAATTAATGCAAACGGACAACGGACGTGAAACCTGAAACGACGTTTAAATTTTCGCGGAAATGTTTACACTGGAACGTTAACTGACGAAGACGATTTTATATTGAGCATTACTTTATTTCACTAGGGTTCGTTTTCAAAGTGAAACTTCAAGAAGAAGAGTTTTGGTGTAGCCTCAAGAAAAGAAGAAGATAGACGGACAACTGAAATTATTCAAGTACAGAATGAACAAAAAAGAGTAGATTCAGATTGAAAGACGGGATGAGCCCAACAAAACCTCTTTCTGCCTCCATTTGCAGCAATCGGTCCCTTCTAAATCGATTCAGCAACTAACGTTGAGAGGAAAATGTAACCCTGTACGCCTAGGTCCCACAAAATCTCACAAAAATATCATCAAAATGCCCGTTTCCACCCACACCCGATCTCGGTTGACGGCGATTGGGATGACAATGAATTTGACAAAACTCGAACCCTAGCTGAGCATATTTATGTTTTGTAAATCACTTAAAAGGGTTTTTTTGCTCTGGACGGCGAAGGACGGACGTTTTGGATTTGGAAACCACACACTTTGAATCGAAATTTACAGTTTGAAACGTAAAAGGTGAAAGTTCGGGATGAAAAAACTGTTTGATACGAATTACAATGAGTATAATACAACAAAAGAGAGTAGTCATTAGAGTTATGTGCGCACTCCTAAATAGGTGATGGACGACATCTCCAGCTCCTCCAAGCCACAAAACATCTAAAATACAAAGACTTCAAAGATTCATGCCAATAATGAATTCAAATTTAAAAGTGGTAACGTGGAGTAGGGCCATTTTAGTTCATTATTTTCTATGAAATATTATTTCTATAATCGTATCTGCCAAAAATAATTTTTTCTACAAAACTGTTTGAGATTCCGAATTTGAAATGTCCGTCCGGACCATGCTATGAAAAATCTGAAATGTTGCACTTTTGGTATGTTTCTGGTCATATATTGCGACAAAATTATGTTAGCCGAATCGCCCGAAACTTGTGCAAGGTATGAGGAAAATGTGTATTTTGAATATGTGTTTATGGGGTCATAGACGTGTGCGGCATGGATCCAAGAACCATCACCTTAAAGATAATCTCACCCACACAAGCAACAGAGCTACCTAAAACAAGCATAACATTCAGCACTTATAACGCATTAAGAAATGGGATTTTTCAAGGAAGCAGCGATAGAAATTTCCTCGTAAAAACGACCCACATTTCGTGTTATGATGAAGAAAAGATAATTTTTATATACAACATCGAACGGTGAAACTTTACCCGAACAATGCGAAATAGGAAGTCCCGATGGCGTTTCCCACAGAGAAGAAGAAAATACTCTGAGGCGGTGCAGTATGATGCGCTCAACGTTAAATGAGTTACCTACCTAGTTCCTCCAAGCTTACGTCGGAGAAAGAAGTAAAAACGAGATGAAACTCAATATGGGATTTTCTAGCAAGTTTGAGAGCGTGTTGGAGAAACTCAAATTGGATTTCTATTAAATCCAGCGGAGGGAAAGAAAATGGAACGGCTTCCCTAGTGAGGATCCCAGAAAAGCGAAATCGAAGGAGGGAATTCGATACCGCGAACTATTGACAGTGAAGGATCATCGCCCTAGATAAGTGGCAGAAATATGACGAAGGATTATATACTACATACCAACTAGAGCCCAAAAGAGGTCCCTGACCGAAATGATAGAGTTTTATAAAACTGTATACCAAAGAACAAATGCGTGGGTCAGGGATTGAATGGTAGTTAATATGCTTGAAAAGGCAAATTTTTTTTAAATTCAGGATTTTGACTGCCCTAAGAAGTGACATAACACAGAGACAAACCTCAGGGGAGAAAAAAATGGCACTGTGGGGTCAGATGATGCTAAAAGAAGGCAAATCATTACAAATGCTAGGTTCAGATTTCAGTAGAAAATATAATTAAAACTGATAAAGTGCACTATTAAGATGCGACAATGAATATTTTTTAGTTTTGACAATAAGTTATACTGGTATTTGAATTCGTCTTTACAACGAAAGATCGCAATCAGATCGCCATCAAATCCGATTGAAAATATTTTGAATACTCTACACGGTGAATTGCTCGCGCAAATGTAACACGACAACCTAGTCATCGTTGTAACCTCTTCGCCTTTTTTCAAGGACGTGAGGCTATTCCAAAAATGTATGATCACGAGAATATCAACTTATTATGCTAATGCCAGGAAGCAATGTTTACAATCAAGTATAGCTGCTCGGAGAACCTACACGGTATAGGTATATAAGTATAAAATTAAAATTAAAATGCTTATTTTTGTAACCCACAAAATATTGTCTTCTGTGAGGGAAACGTCGAGATTCTGGCAACATCAAAATTATGGGTCTCCGTTTCTCAAAAGCCCGATTTCAAACAAAACTTTAGAAGGTAATACTTCTTCAAAAACCCAGTGTTTGAGCAACAACAAAAAATTTGAAATATGCCAATAAAAACCGTTTAAGCGGGAGGTTCACGCATTTCGAAAGCAAGCCCCCTTACTATAATCAAAAGGTACCTCCAGATGAAGAGGGAAAAGGCTATGTAGGAGGGACGAGAATTTTTCTAAAAGTACCTCGTTTTCAACACAAGATTAAAATCTACAGGATAAAAGAAGGGCGGTCTCCAGGTTGGAATGCACCGAAAAAAACGGAAACAAATTAGAGCGGCACAAGAGGAGGTACTGGAAGGGTAGAATGCCCAACCCCTTACCACCAGGCCTCTCTGCGCCATTATTGCTCAACTTGAAAACAATTTCCTTCACTTCCATCGTAAACTTTCGTTAAACCGACGTTTCACCTTTTCAAAATTTCTTTGGTTGTTCGGTATCTGCAAGTACACAAATACACGATATACAAAATGTCAACCAGACTTATTTGTGATCAATAGCCAAAATGTCAACGACCCTCCAATGATTTCACACTACACTGAACGCGTAATAATATAAGACAATTTATATATTTTTCTTAAAAACTCGAGAAGTGAATTTGAGTGGGCTTAAAAGAATCTTAAGCTTCACAAAAATGATATAAAGACCGATCATAGGAAAAGTGCTTGAAACAAGGCAGAATTATACAACATGCCAACATTGAACACAATTATTCCTAAATAATGATATAGTAAAGTATGCTGTTATCAACCTACACTCAAGAACGCAAAATGAAGATATTTTTAGAACGACAATCGATGCGTAAGGGTTGAATACGGGGTTCAGGCGGCCATCCGAAATGAAATTCAATGAAAGTTATTACCTTTCTAACTCGACTTTTAGCTTCCAACTTCAATCATGTACGCCGAAAATGTCAAAAACGTTGAAGAACTGTTATATGCATTTTTTTCAATGTGTATTTTGTTTTAAAACCAATGTATTTTTTGGTAAGAGCACAAAAGACACGTCAAAACGTGAATCTGCCTACTCCGGAGCACAACAGCCATCAAATAAATTAAATCAGGGTTTAAGCCCAGTCAGTAGAAAGAAACTAGGCGCTGTCAGAAATTTTAATCAACTGAGTGTGAGAGGGAGCATTTTTCATAAATACAACGAACACTACAATTTTTTCCGCGAATGTCTCAGGAGTAGACAATTAGAATAGAAGACTGAAAATTTCCAGCTAAATTTCACTGGGGAATGGCGTATCACACGTTTGAAGTTGAAAAATCCTTTTTCATTGATACCCTGCAACCGTGTATATTTGTGTGGGATATTATTTTCCACTAAATTTTGGACGCTGAATCGGCTGGAAGTCCAGGACACTCCAAATCACCGTTTTCCCCATAATTTTTCTCCAAGGAATAATCAATCTTTGTGGAAGACTTTGCAGCAATTTTGTTCTAGGCATCATGAAACGTATACTGTCAAATTTTGGAGCTAATCGAGAGGTGGACCAATGAATAACCAATCAAAAAATAAACACATCACAAATTCACGTACAGTTGCCAGAGCCCTTGCGGGATGCAGTGGGCAGAATAAACTTTTTTTTCAATTTGAGGTCAAAATTGATTTCATGATTCAAGTTTGAAACGAGTTCCCCACGCAAACGGCAACCCACCTACGTACTCTCGCCAACGGGAAAACACGGCATGAGCTATCACTCAACACGCAGACATTGGATTCATTCTCAACCTTATTCGAAGGGAAATCTCACTAACTCAGTAGTATTCACACACGGCCAACTCCGGCGGATTTCAATAGCGAACGTAATCAAATTGAACGATGAAAGCCATCTCTTACAGGAACCAGAAAGGGCGAAGAGAGGCAGTTCACCCAAACAGAAAAGGGACGGAAATTGTATTTTGACGTAAGCACGTTATACAGTGTCAAAATAATACTGTTGTTCGCAGAAATACTTCTCTGTTGAGGGGAGTGTACGAGGAAAATCATAAATTGGCTATAATTGAACAAATCGAGTCTACAGACGAGAAAACCGAAGAAAATTTTCTGAAAATTCAAGGGCCTGTCGGACTGAAATTGACATTCCCTCGGTTTCAATCTCCCAAATTGATCGTTTTAGCGGCTCATGACAATTTACGGGCACGAATTTCTTTGAAATCAATACCCGGTTTCGACAACTGTGGCAAAAACTTGAAATTTTAACAAAAAATTGCGTGTTTTGGGGGGGAGGGGGATTTTTAGACTGAAATATTACATAATCTCTGTGAGAAAAAGCAGTGGATGTCTTAGACGTACGAGCTCATTATGTGACGAGGTGTGTGAATTTTAGATTCAAGATTTAGATACGCAAAATCTTGAAGAAATTAATCACCAAAAAACCGATTCAGAATTGTTCATCCATGTTTTTATTTGGGGCGTATTTAACTAATAATACCTTTTTTTTCATTTTGTGCAATCTAAAAGCTGGTCAGGATACAATTATGAAGATCATAAATGCATCCTTTCCATAAGTAAGACGCTCAAAATATACGTTCAAGAAGATTTAAAATATACAAGAAGGATTTTATTCGGGCAATCCAAACGCGACAAATCCATGAATTTCGGTACTTTTCCACAAGTCCTTTTGAATTTCTGATTGGTTTTGGAAAAAAAGTTTCTAAAATCCAGTTTTGTATACAGAAAAAAATGAATCAAAATATGAAAAAAAAAATCATCATATTGGCGTTTTATGCCTAGGATGATCCATGTAAAATCAACCAAATTCTGAATTTAATAGCTTCATAGCATCCATTAAGGCCTGGAAGTAATATTAAAGATCATGAACGTTATTCCAGCCAGAGAATTTTCAATTTTCAGTCCGAAATTCACCAGTGGCGTAGTTTCAGGGAAATTTAGTGATGAAACATCGTTAGGATGTGAAAGGAGGAAATAGGAGGATGAAGGAGGAAATAGTTCTCCTAAAAGCACCATTTACAGTTTGCGACGTTCAGGGTGTTAGATCCTTCAGAGCTGAATCAGCCACAAAACACAAAAGCGAAAGATAATTCCTTAAAAAGTCTTCTTAAGATCTTCGTTATCTCAGCTCGAGATAATCCACGAAATAGAGAGCAGTGTGACCATATTTACACAAATTCACCAAACAGAATCAAATGAGATTTAAATTATTCAATGCTTAGAGACGATTTCCCATCTGACATTTTCCAAGAGATTTGGAATCGTCTCGATGTAAGAACATTGAAAGGGAGACATCACGAAAATACACGGTTCACAATATCACAACAAACGAATCGTTGAAACGCGCATTGTTTTCAGCAGCGATTATAACGCTTGAATCACCAATCGGAAAGACTCGACTACAGCTCACTGGGAATGGAAGATGGAACCCATCATGTGAGGCTCCACCGAGTACAATGTGTCTTCAAGTTGACTCAGACCGTGATGGGGGCTCCAATTGATGGAAAATTATACTAGACGAACATGAAACGTCTGGAGGCATTAACAAACCGCCCATACTTAGCCAGAGACCCTAGATTTTCGTCTTCAATACGATTGGGTGCATCTTCAGCTGTTGCCCCAATTAACGACACGCTAGAAAGATATTTCATTAGAGGAATTTAAAAAGTTGAATTAACAGTTAATCGTTGCAGTCGTAAGTTGAGATATTATTCATCTTTCTGAGCTCATGTATTCGTTAACAACACGAATTGAGCTTAACACGGATACTTCGATCGTTAATCAAGGCTGCAAGCAATTCGGTGAAGTGTTTGTTTAGTTTATCATCCCCGGTTAATACCCTAACCGGAGCGGAGGGGTAAGAGTAATTGCAACGCGAAATTTATCTCCTGTCAAACATGTGGTGAGTATTATTTGCACCCGAGAATCAACAGGGATTAGGAGCCTACTCCCCAAATCGTAAACTTAGTTGAACGGCCTTGAAATACTGGTAAATACAGCAATTGGCGTTGGAATAAATTGCCCACTCTTAGCAGAAAGATTCTGATTTTATGCCGTGAATCATCAGATTGCCACCTGCTCAATAAGGCATAGATGGAAGGAAATGTACGAGACAAGCAGCTTTCAAGAAACGTGAGATTTCTGAGGCGAATGTAAGGTGTAGAAGCAATGATGGGCATAGAAATATTTGTGAATATGATTACGAATACAAGTGATAGGTCAATATAAAACTAAAATAACATTTTAAAATTGACTAACATTTAAACTTATTTCCATTTTTTTAAGGAATTCGTGGGTACTTATTTTGAAGTCTTAGATTTCAAAGTATTTTTTTCAACGCTCTTACAATTTTCCAATTTTGTTACACGATTTATAAAAATCAAGGCAATTCTAGGAAAAACAAACAAAAATTGACGTCTTTCTTCACACAAATGTTATCAAAATTTGTATTTTTATCACACATTCATTCGTGAAATGAGTAAGTCGTTTCTTAACAAATTTTCGAAATCCTAATACATAAATGCAAGTAACTCCAAGGTATTGGGGAGTGAGGTGTACTCGAGGGTAAGTAGAGTACACTTTTGAGCAATAATTGCGGTAATAGGAATGATTGGGGTGAAGTGGACGTTCGACAGTGTCATATTGAATGCAATCTTGACTATTCAACTGTTGAACCAAGAGTGTTATACAATCGAATCAAACAAGAATTTTACCGCCGAGATAAGGAAACAAGAACATTCCCTTAGGAATGTGAGTATTGCCCATTTCCGGGCATCCCAGGAACCCTTTAGCTGTCGAGCATGAAAAGCTGGTTTCCCACGATTCTATTTGTTTATGTATTTCTGATTCAATTTGTATATTTGATCTTTCTACCCTATCATTTGTTCGAGGTTTTCAGCTATTTAAATTCAAATCTGGTTCCCAAAGAATCCGTTTTATCGTTGTTAGGGTTAATTATTCCTTGGATGATCAACCTATGTTCTGCATGATGCAACCTGTAATCATGGCAGAGGTCAACCTCTGACGCCCCAAAATTTGACAATATACGTTTCACGAGGTCTAGATCACAATCGGTGCACGGTTATGGGAAAAGCATTGAATGTGGAGTGTCATGGATTTATTCCAATCCAATATATTTAGAGGCCAAAATTTAGTGAAAAATGGTACCCTACACGCAAAAAGTACCCAACAATTTTGACATTTTCATGTCTTGACCCTGGCACATAAACTCGAAAAGCGTTACTTTTTTAGCGTTACGAATTTAGCGTTACGAAATCACATCACGAAATTGTAGACAATCGAAATAGATGAATGTCGATACAATGCAATCAGTTATCTTTTCATTATATCGATTAGCATTCGTCATCTGCCAGCACCCGCTACGCCAGTGCATCAGCTTGCGTACAAGTCCGCAACTCAGTAGGACATTTTCATGTTTTAAACAAACTCGCAACTCGCTTCGCTCGTTGCTCGCGTCCCGTATCTTGCATTCAGTCGACATGGAAATGTCGGCGTCGGATCGAATGTAGTTCGTAAAAAAAACCGAATACCGATAGCTGCGCTACATCGATCCGACGCCGACATTTCCATAAACCACTTTTTGAAATAGGTAGGTACCATTTTGACCCATACCCACCTCCAGTGTGCACTAATTAGACCACAATTTTAAAAAAGTCCCCGAAAATCAAGTTGCATAAATACATATTCACGACTTAACCATCCCCCAATTGGTTCGGGCTAAAATGTTTCGCAGGACAATAGAGCCAGAAGGAGGTCTTTGACCTAATTTTAAGTTGAGAAAAAAAAAAAAAAATCGCTACCAAAATAGGCGTAGGACGGGATGGCGTACGGCGTAATGGTTTCCGTTTTGAGAATAATTTTTTCAATTAGAACACCCAAAATCCATGGATGAAATAATTTATGAGTACCGATTATACTGAATTCTTAGAATATGCGGCAGCTGGAGAATGGCTACTTCACTTGAAATATCGAGACGATTTAAGGGTATTTTAACTGAAGGGGTAGGTCGAGTCGCAGTCGCCAAGTTCGAAGAGAATCATCAAAGGGCGGGTAGTTTCAAAGCTTAGTCAGGCCGAAGTATTCCATCTCGGCTGCAAAGGCTGGACGAAGGAACTGGTGATAGAGTTTCGATGGTGGAAGGGGACAACCGGAACTTCATCAGCCCAGTGACCGCTCTCAACGTCCGCTTTCCGTCAGATTGGCTTCCAAGTTGATTTGTATGCCGGGCAACGACAGATGTTTCTCTCACTCAATCCCGTCTCCAGACCTCACCTCAGCCCTATCTGTCTCGACTATCCGCCGTTAGCCGACCATTACTTCGAAACAAGTTGTCCTAGCCTCGCCATTGTCTCCGAGATACTTCCTATATTAAACGCCTCATCCCCCGAGGAGAAAAAGCCAACGTTCACTCGGTCAATAAAACGCCAAACGGGTGAGATCTGCATTCATCTGTATTCTAGTGGAGCTCCCAGCCAGAATGGAAGTCTGAAGGAGCATTCTTCTCCCGAAAGGAGATCCTTTTTCATCTCGATATAGCACCCAGGTGGTCGGCAGATAGGAATACATACCAACTAAACACTCAAGAAACACGAATATCTATGAAAAATGGATATACCGGCGAAAACTGATATAATTTATTCAATTTCAGCAAATATTTGCAATTTGCTGATAAAATTTATTCTCCTCTGATAGGCCGACAAATACGAGTAAATACTGGGATAGGTACGAACAAATCACGTGGCGATTTCAACGAATGTGCATAATAATCAACAATATCTGTAGCGAATGATTTGGTCGTTATAGCATTGCTCTGACATGTGTACATGAGAGTCGATCAATCAATGATTCACTCGTGTAACTAAATTGGAGGAGCTCGCACGCCTGCTCCGGTGATCAAAAAGGCTCTTTGAGCTATCATCAGGCTCCGAATCCCTTTCACACCATACTCCTTTCTTGAGTAAAGGGAGTGGGAAGGATCAAGGGCTACTATGGAATACTAGCCACCTGTGCGTAACACAATGGATCAGTTACCAAAAATCAAACGGAATTCCACGGTATCGCGGGTTTCGAGCTTTTGGAGGGCATAGGTAAGAGGGGTATCATATTTCACTAAATTTTGGACGCTGAATTGAATAAGAAGGGTCTCAGACCGAATGCCCACAAGAAGAGCCAAAAAAGTTGTTCAAAAAATTGATACTTTTTGGGGGGAAGGAGTAACTTTCTTTTAACAAACACCTAGATTGATAAACCACTGTAGAACTTCTCATCTTATTTTTATCCAAGCCACACAATACGTGGCTTTATACACACGTCGAGAGATGACAAACAGATTATAGGTGAAGGAGAAAGAAGTTTTAGGTTCCACCATCGCACTGAATCAGGCCCTCAAAGAAGAAATAATTCCAATGGATTCAGCAACCAACCTTTATTATTCTAACAGGTTGTACATTTTCCCAGCAGGGAAAGATGAACTGGCGACTGTACAAATGCGAAGTTAGCAAGAACTTTAGAAAGTTATTTTCGAGTAGTTCACCGAGAGAATTTCAAACACTCGAAGAATCGCATCTTGTTTTAGACACCATAAAGTTTAGGGGCTGACAGGTTATGGGAGCTTCACATCTATTTAAGGTGCCAACACGGAGCATTCGATTCTTGTCAGGTCGTTCTATTTTGGGGGCTCATCACGTTTGAAATGTGATAGTAATATGTACCTGTGATGTTTGATTATGGTAATCAATCAACGGAGTGGGCAGACGTCAACGCCCGGCAGTGCAAACATTCGAGTAGTGGCTCCAATCTTTTAATTAAGTTTTAGACATTTTTTCAGACGCCTCGCCTCGCAGGCTTCATAGAACTCGAGTAGATTATTCGATAGCTTAACAGTGTAAAGTCTGCAGAACCTTATCTCCATTTACACTCGCAAAATCAAGTAGAGGCGTAGATATAGGTTTTTTGTTTTTCACGATGAATAATCGATGGACCTTCATGCATTGTCCCGGCAGGATGTGTAAGAGGAAGTTCGAGTTTGGACGAAACTCACGTCGGCAAAACATCAGTCAACACCTAACCGGCTTCAATTCTTTAGTTAAATAATGCGCACTCGCGCTAATCCGACATTACCATAAGCGGTCAAGGCAGTAAAAAGCATGCGAATTTAATAAGCGCGGGTTTCAGCAATGCGGCATCGTTTTAGGTAGTCATTTTCGATTCTCTCAGGGGAAACGTGTGAATTTCCGTGTACATAAATAATAACTAATTCGTCGGTCTCCACGAGCAGTTAATCCTCCAGAGGCGTCTTCAGCTGGTTATCGCTGCTAAAATTACTAAGTTGAACTTCGAACTTTGAAATTTCAAGCCCCTAAAAGCGGGGAAAGAATAGAGAGCTAAGAGAATTAGTAGAGAGTGACTCAACTTTCCCGTCAATCTGAATGATTTTCATTACTCGACAATAAACATTTCCGACATTTACTGGTAGTTACTACGAATAGTTCATTCAATCGCTGATTTCGTCCTCCTTTGCAACTCTTGAAATGTGCAGCAACTTCTCTTCGTTGACACTACAGAGAGGAAGAGTTTTGTGCATGAGCTTCAGGGCTTAATGATGAAATGAATGAGAGTTGGAAATTATCAAAGAGTAGGCAGTAATATTATTTTAACTCTTACCCGCGGCTCTTTGTAGAGCGAACAGCTCCCTTCCATGTAGACCAAATTGTGAATTTTGTCGCTATTTTCGAAGATTTTATCAAAGTATTGAAAGTATTTATCGCTACCAACCTTGTTTAAATCGAAGAGCGAGTGATATGAGAATTTCTGTGGAGCTACATCTGCCCTACCATCTACCCACATCGGGTTCGGCAAGATTTATTATACCAACGCGAGCTACTCGGCCACTTGAGGAAATTCGATGAACGCACGAAGCTGACAAGCCTAGATCTAATTTGCTTCAACGAAGTTAATCTGATACGCCAATGAAGCCGAGGTTGACACGACAATTCGTTAAACTAGATCTATGGAGTAGAGCTGGTTCTGGTGGAGGACTGAGATAGATTTAGACACACAAAAAACTCAAATTTGCATCAAAATTAATTGAGAATCATGAATAATAACGATTTGTTTCGTGTTTTCAAAAATGTAGTTTAAACTTTGTTTTAACATCGTGGGTACTAGGAAAAGCGTAATACCAATATAATCTTTATTACAACCTGTTGACTTGATAGTCAAATAAAAAAAGCTGCAAATTCATACACAGGGGTTGGTTATTCCTCGGACCAGGCGCGTGGAGACTCATTTCTTCATCATGGGGAAAATGGGGAAAAAAGTGGGTGCGGCGGGTCCCAGACCCATTCCAATCGATTCAGGGTCCATGATTTAGTGGAAAATGATACCCTACACGCCCAGGTACCAGAAATCACATAAACACATATTTAAAATGGGTAACATATACCCAATTTGACCCATAACTTCTTCCAGTGGGTGCCAATCGTCCTGAGACCCACTTCATTGGATTCAGCTTCCAAGATTTAGCGGAAAATGGTACCCCACACGCCTAGGTTCCAGAAATCTCAAAAACACATATTCAAAATGGGTAATATATACCCAATTTGACCCATAACTTCTTCCAGTGGGTGCCAATCGTCCTGAGACCCACTTCATTGGATTCAGCTTCCAAAATATAGTGGAAAATGATACCCTACTCGCCTAAATCGCCCAAAATCTCGAAAATCCATTTTTCAAAAAACCCCTACCCCCTCCAAATTTGGTCCGATCGGGCTGAAAAGTTTCGAGGACCCATCTCGGCTGGGAACAGACCCCTGACCCAAATTTCAGATTTTTAGAAAATTTTCTACTACCAAAAACGGCGTGGACAATGGACGGCGGACGGCGGACGGCGTACGGCGGACGGCGGACGGACATTGATCTTTTTTGATCAGGACATCATGAAACGTCCAGAAAAAAAATTTGAGCCAAATCGGAGAGGTTGACCATTATCATGAAAACATAGGTTGATTATTCAAGGAATAACCAACCAAAACAAATAAAATAATTGAATCGCCTCAGAACGCGATGATATTATTGGTAACTGCCGAGGACCTAGTTTCCAGAACCGACAGCTCAACATTTTCTCGACCTGACCGAAAATGCCAAGTAATCAGCTTTAGAGTCTCTTCGAATATGGGGTAAGATTGCACTTGTATGGATGAATTTCACAAGCATTTTTCTTTTTTACAAAAAACATTTACAACAAAATGTGAATTTGTGCAAAATTACAACGATTTTCGACATTTAATTTATTTGAAAAACTATTATTTTGTATGAGTTTCAGAATAATACTACACCCACCTCCCACCGAGATGCCATTGAAAAGTATCCTCAAGCATTCACCTTGAATTCATCTTTTCATTAGGCCATTCTTCATTTCCATTATCCTATTGGTCAAAGAGTCGCTCAAACAACTTTTACACGTTCATTCGTAATGAAGCCAGTAGTTTGGCTGGGATTTATAGAAAAGCCTCGATTCAGGATTCAATCGTGTCACCATGCTTTAATTCATGACTTTGGATTAGAATTTTAATTAAAATTTATTTTCTGTCCGAGATAGTTGTCCCGGAATCGAGGAGCAATCAGAATAAGTAGCATGTCTGAGGAAGAACAATGTAGTGAACAAGAACTCTCTACAGACTAGTTACTTTCTACTAATCAATCGCCACAAACAATTAAAATCACCCCTCGAGTCAAAGTGAGAGGAGGTTAAGCTCGCATTGTACTTGCATGAATTGGAAGAGAAAGCTCGATGTGAATATTGGATGTCCCTTGCCGCTGTCGAGAGGTACCTACTGATTAATGCAGATTCGGGCGAGTGGACATTATAGAACCAACATTTGATGAACCAGCTATACTAGTTAGTCATCTACCAGCGGACAGTGAATAGATGTGAATTCCATACCAATGAAAGAAGGCGATTGAAAAGCGCGGTCATCAAATGAACGATAACGAATTGATGAGGGATCATTACAGCGAAGAATGCTACGGCAACCGTGCTAAGTATGCTAAGAGATGACGAATAGGATTTCTAATGCTAATGCGTTATGTGACCGCACGGTTTTCTCCTTTCATCCCGTCAAGACGCCTGTTTTAATTTTGCTGACATCAGTATGTTTTATACATTTTGTGTATTCAGCTCCACCGAAACTCCCATGATATTGAAGCGCTGCTATAACAAGACAATAGGTGTCGGTGTTGCCGATAAATGAAATGAGCGCAAAAAAACGACAAATATCGCACCCTTGACATTGATGTGGGTCGACGGATCTTTGATAAAACCTCACATTATCGCCCCTTTCCGTCAAGAGATTCTGTGTAAGGAATTTATAATTTGTATGATAACTCGAATAACGCGTTGTAATATTTATAAGGCTTAGGCAATCATCGTTATTATATTTTTAAATAAATAGAAAGAATACTTTGTATGTACGTAGGCGACTTCATTTATTCACGAAAAACAAGCAAACGTTACGAAAATTGCGGTAAACGTGCTTTTGGTTGGTTATTTCTTAAAAAATCAACCTATATTTCTCCGAAATTTGATAGTAAATGTTTCAAGATTCAAATTCAGGGAAGGTATGGGTGAAATGTCCTTTGTGAAACTCGATTTTCAGGACTTTCCGGGAATTAGGCACGTGGAGTATCATTTTCCACTAAATGTTGGACGCTGAATCCAATGAGATGGGTTCCAGCTCGATTAGTGCCCAATTGAGATAGGTATGGGTCAAAATGGGTACCTTCCTACCCAATTCGAAAGTGGGTTTTTCAGATTTTTGGGTACCTAGGCGTGTGGGGTATCATTTTTCAGTATATTCCCCGTAATCTTGCTCCAAGGAAATATAAACCTTTGTGGAAGAATTTGCCGCGTTTTTGAATGAGGCAGGCCTCAGTGAGTGGTTGTCATGTAGTCCTATACCAATCTGATCGTTATATTTACTACAGCTTCGATACATCGGCCAAAAGCAAACGGAAAGTAGAGATTTTCACGATTTATACACTGAAAATGATACATCTCAACAAACGACGATGAGTTTGCTTCTCTCAAAGCAAGCATTTGTCAGCCTTGGCCTGTTTCGTCTGAAGTAAGGCAATTAAATTAACGAGGTACAATTTTCTCTTCAAATCTCTGATAGAATACAATATTTCCGATAAAGCGGCTTAAGGAAAAATATCTTTTTGGCGGAACTGTACCTTAAAAACGTTCTACCAACCGAACTCAACTAGGCAGCACAAAAACTACAAAATCTACTGTTTGAAAACGTTTGTGGCAGCTCACCTAGAAATATTGTCCGTTTTCGAAATTGAAGGGAAAACTTTCGACTTTTTCCAGATTCAACTCAAGTTGCATGGTTTTTTGACGGTTGCATCTAGATACTCTCTTCAACGCCGACCCAATTTTGATAACTCAACTTAACCGAAATTAGCATGCCTGCCATCAGTATTGTATTGCCTGATGTAAAGAAATTAAAAACTATGATTTGTGATCACGTTGCAGTGAATTTAAAATTAGATTGATCAGAAACTCAAACGCAAATTTACACAATTCTGCATCCTCAGACAATCGCTTTTGTTTCCAATGTGGGAATTCACAGAAACAATTAGGCTCAGTGTACTCAAATTTCAATCGAGACCAAAACATGAGATTTGTTCCAAGATTATGAAGATAGTAGAACAATTGAAGGTGTTGACATGTAATGACAGATTCTCCCGTAAAGAAAACCTTCAAATTAGGGCAAGATGGGTATTTGTAGCGCTTTGTCATTGTAGAAATCGGTTATAATAATATAATACTTCTGGCGTGCCCTTTTGTGGTAGAAAATGAAGGAGTACCTCGTCAAGATTGCACCAACATGTTGGCCTAAAAAATCTGCAAATTTTTACACACGGGTTGGTTATTCCTCGAATGGGGGTAACAGTGGGTGTGGCGGGTCCCAGACCCATTCAAATCGATTCAGGGTCCAAAATTTAGTGGAATATGATACCCCACACGCCTAGGCACCAGAAATCCTGACACATACAAAATGGGTGGATACATACCCATTTTGACCCATAACTTCTTCCGGTGGGTGCCAATCGTTCTGGGACACACATCATTGAATTCAGCGTCCAAAATTTAGTAGAAAATGATACCCCACACGCCTAGGTAGCAGAAATCCCGAAAACACATAATCAAATTAGGTAATAAATACCCAATTTGACCCATAACTTCTTCCAGTGGGTGCCAATTGTTCTGGGACCCATTTTATTGGATTCAGCATCCAAAATTTAGAGGAAAATGACACCCTACTCGCCTAGGTAGCAGAAATCCCGAAAACACATATTCAAAATGGGTAATAAATACTCAATTTGACCCATTACTTCTTCAAGTGGGTGCCAATTGTTCTGGGACCCATTTTATTGGATTCAGCGTCCAAAATTTAGTGGAAAATGACACCCCACTCGCCTAAATCGCCCAAAATCTCGAAAATCCATTTTTCAAAAAACACATTTTGACCCCTACCCCCTCCAAATTTGGTCCGATCGGGCTGAAAAGTTTCGAGGACCCATCTCGGCTGGGAACAGACCCCTGACCCAAATTTCAGATTTTTAGAAAATTTTCTACTACCAAAAACGGCGTGGACAATGGACGGCGGACGGACATTGACCTTTTTTGATCAGGACATCATGAAACGTCCAGAAAAAAATTTTGAGCCGAATCGGAGAGGTTGACCATTATCATGAAAACATAGGTTGATTATTCAAGGAATAACCAACCAAAAGAGATGATATTAAAAGAGTAAGTGCTCACCTATTTTTCCATTGGCTGTCGGGTTGATAATGTTGGCTTTGCTCGTCTCGCCCAAGAGCATCTGCTCCTCGGGGACTCCTTGGCCCCGGCGATTCATCCCGTTTAACGTCATTGAATCTGTAATAAAAAAAAAATCAACGTTTGTGATATCATGAATTATACCGGTTGACAGTTTATAAGTCCTGCAACTTAAGAACTAAAGGAACGTTAAAGTTTTGCAAAATGGGGTGAAACAATGGAGAAAAGTTGGTAGAAGCAATTGTTGATTTTCACATTTAGAGGCGGAAGGGAACCATTATTGGAGTAACGAGGTGGAAAAATGTTTGAGAGAACGCAGGAAAACGGTAGCGAAGAAGAAATCATGCGAAAATCGGAAGGAAGCAAAAAGAAACGCGGCGGGAACTTTTTTTTCTCCTTACCACACCTATTCAATAATAAATTGACTCGAAGCACTGAAAGGAAGGTCTTGACGTTTTGCTGAGGTCAGGTCATGAAAGACCCGAGCGTTCCCCACTCAACTACAGATATAGCAGCAAATTATCGGTAAAATGTGGCTTCCCCAACTATTCCCCAAATGAGCGTCCTTTTCTTTTCAGCAATCATCCATTATGATATTCTCATTCACGACGCCACGTTGAGACCGTTCAGAACTGTTTTCTTCCGAGTTTTATCACAAAACTAATCCCCACGACTTATACAGGATTTAAGAGTGGTTTCAATATCCACGATCGATCAGGGAAGTTGATAAATCTGTAAAATCAGACGCGCCTGAGTATCCTCAGGCACATGTGTTAGGTAAGCCTTTAGCGATACGTGAGATTCAAATTACTTTCGCGTCGTGCATCTATATCCAATTAGTGACTACAGGGGGAGATCTTGTGCCAGAAATTTCGAAAAGCAAATCATCACATTGCAAGGCTCGCACTCGGGAAGTCTTCGTTTCTATCTTTCCATAACTACTATAGGCAACTACAGACTTTCGTACGACTTTTGCCTTATAATTTCAACTCGTTGAATTCCAACGTCAATTGCACTAAAAAGTCATCGTAGTTAGGTAGAAGATGTGCCTACAAATTACTGTCAATTTTTTGGATAAAACGGTGGAATGTCAAGTATTTCTTTGAGCACTTAGTTCTCATGCTGGGAGGCTCACATGTTCACCCATAACCCGAGAATACTATTGAGAAATTTTTCGAAATTGTCAAATCATTAGGATTGAAATGCGTGACTGAAGAAATACGGACATGACAGTAAGCTCACTGATCGCGAAATATGTCGGTATATGTCAGTATTATATCAGTTTCGAGGAATCGCTGTTAGGATTAGGCATAATTACTAGGCACTTCGATAATACAGACCAAAACAGGAGAGGGTTGGTTCGAGGTTCAAAAACTACCCCTAGTTCATTTAATGGCCAATTAACGCTCTTTGATCAGCTCGCATCTTCTACTGACGTAACCCAAACCGGTTCGTCTAGGTTTGTGGTGGCCAAGTCATTTATGACCAACGCCGGGAAATCCATGCTGGCGCAGCAAAAAAAGAACGCTCACGTGGGTCACCCCTCGTTGCGGCCTCAAGCGGTAACGAGTGGAAAAATGAAGAAACCTCCGTAAGGAGAAAGGGTCTTGAACGCTAAATGAAGGCGTTGTTGGACAAGACAAATCACATATAACGAAATTTTAAGAAAATGAACGCCTACCTCTTCTTCAACTTATTTCTGGCGCGGCTTGCGTTTACGATCTTGTTTTTGTTCAGTGTTTTCGTGGTTTTTACACCGCTAACGAATCGACATTTCGGATAAAAACCAATTATATACCCTTAACTTGGCTGAACTTCTCGAGCCCCAGCACTGTATAATTTCCACTTCTGCACGAGACTAAACTATTTGGCCCGCACTGCCCACGCCAGACCGAAACGAAAAGATCAATCGGCGACCGTGAGCATGAACCGACTAAAACAATCAAGGCAAGAACCACAAGGGATAATAACAAGAAAGTGATAAGCGGTTGAGAGAGAATCGGTTTCTCGAAAACAGTCAATCGTTGTGAGTTTAACCAGTGGTAGCGCTAGCGTCGCTAACAGAAATTATTTCAACTTGGCGTTTTACCCACGGTAACAACCGCAACCATACGCGTACTTCTAGCAGGTGATTAACTGCATGAAATTGAGACCAAAACCGCCTCGGTATAAAAAATAATTACCTTTTTTCAGAGAGAACACTCGAAGAATAAAATTCATACATTTCTAACAGCTCATGTATATAAATATTGATCAACTTTGATACTCTGATACGACCGCAGGTATAGTGGTTATGAACAATCAAATACGAAAATCAAGTTTATAATTTCCCCAACTTCATTTAGATAAGTATGTACAAAATTGACCACTATTTTAAATGAATGTTACCCGACATTTTCCTACCTTCGCTACACATACGAACAAATATCATTTTTTGGGTACGTTTCGTTAATTCGTCACATTTCTAAAATTAAGTATTTTCTTGATGGTGTTTCAAAAGTTATACGTTGTTGATCATACTTATTGGAAACACGTATCTTTATAATCGTGTCATTAAAAAGTAGGAAGTTATCCCCTTTTCACTTTAAGTGTTCATTGTTTGTCCGTCGAAAAATCATCCATTTTAAACCCAGTCGCGCCCTATTTATTTTCCATGGGTATTTAGAAATGATATTAATTTTATACTCCCGAAGCCCCCTGTCAACAGGGGTTTCATTCTTTAACTAGATGATGAATGCTTAATGCATTTAGGTGGGTTGCGTTGCGGAACGATTGCCGTCCACAGCAAAAAATTATTATTACCAGTCGTGGAGACCTCAGAGCTATCCCGCGTGATCGAGATGCACCTGGATCAACAAATCATTGTGAAATTTGAAGCAGCGTTTTTTGTATGTGTGAGAACTAGATTAATGCATGATCGTCTTCTTGGAGAAAGTTCATTTACATTCTCCTGAATACACAAAAAAATAATCATTATTACTATGCATTATTTTACTCACATACTACAAGTCCTATTGTAGCAAAATAGGAAAATTTGAGTAAAATTCGAAGAAAGTACAACGAATTCAGGGAAAATGCTCAAGTAAACGTAAGCTTGAGTGAAATTCCTCCAAAACATGCCATTTGGCTTCATCCGTACCAATATATTTCAACAGATTTATGAATTTTTGTCGAATAAAAAACATAATGTGATTTCCGAAAAAAGAATTTTCGAGATTTTCGGCAATCAAGGCGTGAGGTTATTGTTTTCGACTATATTGTGGACGCTGAATCCAATGTGACGGGTCCCGGGAGCAGGGTTGTATAGGCCTTAGCGAATGGCCTACTATTTTCCAAACAACTGGTACTGTAGGTACACTACAGTGGTATCCCACGAGGGGCCACAAATAAGCGATTCTTCCTCGGCCTACTACTACACCATGGGTGGTAAATAAACGATCAAAAGTGATTAATCAATATTTAATAGATTCAACGATAAAATAAAGCATACAAAACAAAAACAGTAACACCAAGAAAAACTAGAAACTTGGCGAATGTTGTTCAAGGTCATTCATAGACTTTTTCCAATCGACTAGAAGAGATAAAACAGATACAAAGTTCCACGTTGGGAAATTCATGGTCAATTTCAACCACGCGAGATTGGGAATCACTTGAAAACAAGAAAAAAGATTGTTGCATAAAGCGTAATTCATCTTGTGATCATGAAAATAGATGTTCAACTCGGATAATAAGGAATTAAGTAAGTACTACACTAAGTACCTGATCAATAAAAAATTTTAATATTTTCTGGGGCGATATTATTCTAACAAAAATATATTCTGTGTGTAAAAATTTATTTTATCTAAGTAAAATTTTCAAAATGCGGAATTGGAATATCATCCGCTTGATTTGTGGTATCCATACCTGGCCAATTCCAATATCCTTATAAAATTAAGTCTCAATTCCTGCCACAATTTTTGGCCACCGAATGTATTTGTTGCCCCGAATTATCTCTATTTGTAAACGTAAAATAAGTACAACGATAAGTGATGCACCGATTAAAATATGTGAATAAGTCATGGGTAAATTCTCGAAAGTACTCGTAGGCACGACTTAATTTTACGCCCGGGCTTTTTTGGGAATCGGTATTAAACGGTACAATTCGAGATTTTTCTTAAAAGAGTGTTTTGCCGCATAGGATGTTCAGGTACCGACTTAGAGGACCATATTCAGCAGCATTTCTGACAATAAAAATAGGAATGTAGAAGCACAAGATATTATTCAGTGCTATGCTCATTCCCCATAACCTCAGAAATGGGGATAAATAAAAGTAGTTGGTTCCTATGACGACAAATAAGTTCCTCATACAAGCATCTTTTTGGCACACTTCCGCTAATTTTGGAGATACAATTAACTGGTTACAAACACCGAATTCCATAATGGATAATTGATTTAACTCAACCAAAACAACAAAGGTACGCTCCTTACCGGCACAATATCCAATGACCTACAGCTAGAGTTACTGTAGACACACACCTTTTTGATTTGAAACAGTATCAACGTTGGATGTAAAAGCGAATAGTTGAAGTTACAATAAATTAATAATACGACATGGAGGATTCAAGGATGTCACAATTGTGAGAAACCCGCTGAAGCCGAGCTACACTGATGCAGCATTTACGTGTCTGGAAAAAATGAAAAACTTTGATAAACGCAATTTGATCAGTAGGTAAATATCGGGAGGTGATAATAAGTCCAAATATTGATGTCGATGTCTGGAATACTCCGTCGCTTGTCATAACTATCATGAAACATGTCATTAGAATAAATTAAAATAAAATAACCAATGCTAATTTGTTATTGTAT
Organism: Cyrtorhinus lividipennis; assembly: GCA_019603395.1. Lineage (NCBI taxonomy): Eukaryota > Metazoa > Arthropoda > Insecta > Hemiptera > Miridae > Cyrtorhinus > Cyrtorhinus lividipennis. The sequence goes on along the minus strand of CM034002.1, from coordinate 24,530,050 downwards.
TAATGTTTTCGTGACTTACATAGATGTGCTTGAGCATTTAACCTTTGTAGACTCAATTTTACTTTGAAATCAACCAGTAAAAACATTGCGAATTCTTTCACAGAGGTTGGTTATTCTTCGGACCAGGAGCATGGGGAAAATAGGGATAACAGTGGGTGTGGAGAAGTCTTGGATCCATTCCAATCGATTTACAGGCAAATGATACCCCTCAAGCTTAGGTATCAGAAATCTCGAAAACCCACTTTTGGAGTAGGTAGATACCTACATACTTTAATCCAGTGGGCATCAATCGTTCTGGGACCCACATAATTGGATTTAGCATCCAAAATCTAGTCGAAAATCTCGGAAAATAGTAAATGACACGCCTAGATCCGAGGACAAACATTGCCGGAAACCAAAATTGCAGAAAAGTTCAATCAAAAAGTAGTAAGTGATTCCCGCATAATCAGGACAGACCCGGATTAACAAAAAATGAATATAGTTAGGATTAATTTCTCACTTCACTCAAACTCTGTGAGTCAAACACAACCCTCGCACCTATTCAAAACCGCAAAAAAAAAAAAAAAAAAAAAACGCTGCAAATTTTTTCACAGGGGTTGGTTATTCCTTGAAACTGGAGCATGGATCGATACAGTATCCAAAATTTAGTGGAAAATGATGCCCCACACGCCTAGGTACCAGAAATCTCGAAAACCCACTCTTTAAATGTGTAGATAGATACCTATTCAGACCCATAACCTCTTACAGTGAGCGCCAATCGCTCTGGGACACTCATTGGAATCAGCGTCTAAAATCTAGTCGAAAATAAAACCCCACTCGCTTCAATCGCCAAAAATCTCAAAAAACCATTTGAAGTACACATTTCGACCCCTCTTCTCCTCCCATATTTGGTCCCATCGTGCTGAAGAGTTTCGAGGACCAACTAGAGCCGAAAACGGAATTTCAGATTTTTAGACAAATTTCTACTACCCAAAACGGCGTATGTGGCGGACGGACACATACTTATTTTGATCTAGACACTTTGAAACGCTCAGAAAAACATTTTTGGGCCGAATCGGAGAGATGACATTTTTCATTAAAACATAGGTTGATTATTCAAGGAATAACCAACCAAAACACGAATTAATTACTTAATTAATTTCTAACTTCACTCAAACTCTAAGAACCAAACCCACAACCTTCGCACCTTTTCAACTTTGGCCAATATTAATTGGCCATGAGACGAGCACTTTGAACATCAATAGTTTGTGCGTACGAGTTTCGGCCAACGGGACCCTAGTAATGTCACAATTCGGAAAGATAATTAATTAGGTAATAATTTAAAATGTAATTTAAAAACACAGGGTTATTATTCAGGAAATAACATACTAAAGCCCCAACCATTTTTTTAAGGCTAGATTATCATTTCATTTCATCTTACTAGAGCCTTACCTGAAGCGCAGTATGCAGAAAACAACGAATACATTCATTAATGATTCCCAGAGATATCCCTGTAGATGTTTTCCGCCACCTCTCGTAATGTGTTCAACTCATCAGTGGGAGTCGAATTCTTTCCTTTAGTGCAAAATATCACAAGTTCGGTATCTTCAGAATCTCTGACAAAAAAAGAATGGAACAAAAATGACAATATCTTAATGCAAATGGGAAACGACGAGATGAACATATACACACAGGCTAATCTGAACTTTTTCTCAAAATAGACAACATTGTTTTTTTTTTTTTTTTTTTTTTTTTTTTTTTCAATACAAATGAAGAATTTCCGGATTAGTCTGAGCAACTGAAATGTCCTTCGAATTTAAAAGACCGATTCCATCTTCCAGGACTTAGATACACAAATTATCCGACATCAATGTTCTAATAATTTAATTTTTGATCGAAAAAACTCACTTTCCAATGGGCGAAGTCGACAAAATATCAGACAGGGATTTAGTAAACGGTCGGTTGCGTTTGTCGAAAAACTGCACGATGCCGTTCATGTCGAGTTTGGACTCAATGAAACAAGAACGGAACTCGTACGCATGGCCCAGAGAGTTGTTCAGAGAGGCCAGAATGGGTTTCACAATTTCCTTTTTCTCCTTTGCGGTAAAACCATGTAAATAAAAGCGATGAACATGCGTTTAAGCAACTTGACCGAGAAAGGAATATTTTAAATTATGTAATTAGGCAAGGGAGGCTTAATGGATGTAAGGAGCTCATAATTTGGCTCGCTGGGTGTCCAAAAATTCAAAATTCAGCTAGAGCTTAGCCAATTCGTGTATCTAATCAATTTTGAACGCCGGAGTTAGTATACCGGATCGATTCGCTTCTTCAACAATTGGGTGTACAGATCTCTCTTCAACATTCTCTCAAGCAACTGCCGAGATTTACGCAATTCAGGTGACGTCGAATTCAACAGTTCGTAAAATATGCAGTCGGTGGCCTTCAAGAATGCGCTTGTATTCTCGTGACACTCAGTTAGCTTGCAGCTTTTATTTGCCTGGAAAAGCCAAAACAACACAAGTGGAAAATCAAACTTATTTTAGGCTTATTAATAAAAGTTACGGTCACACGGTTGTATTCGCCACCCGATGGCCTACAAAAGGTAGAGTGAGGATCAGCCAATAGGAGAGGAGCAAGCCAAACCAAATGCCCATCCCGTACCATCTCCGGATGTTCAACCAAATAATTCCATGATTGAGTATTTTTGCTGCTCTTATGAAACCTTCCAGTTTTCTCGCTATTTCTTTACGTTGTCTTTCCCTAACAACACATAGTCAAAGCGCGCCACGTTAAAAGCGCAAAAACATGAATCGTTTCAATGATAGACTTTGTATTATCGTATTGTATGTGAGGAAGACGACGGCGGATCCCGAAATTATCTCCAAAGATTGAATTTGAGTCTAAAATCGATATTTGAGAAAGTTAACTGACGAGAAATGCGGTTTTAGTGAAGAGATATAGTGACAAACGTCCTTTGTTAACTTCGTAAAGTGACTAAATCGAACGAATAGGCGCACTAAAACGAAAAGTAAAATAAAATTGAATAGATGTTGCTAGAGCGCATTTTCAACAGATTTCCCTGCTAATAATTATAGTATTTTAGTATAAGTAGAGTATCAGTGGTAAAAATTAGAACGGGTAGTGCAAGTTTAACCAGAATTACTCTATGATCAAGTAGAAAATGTTTTCAAAAGAAAGTTCCTAAACAGATGGCTCTAAGTGGCCCTGCATTATACTTCCCTACATTTGCGTGTTTGCGGGATGTTGCGCAGCGAATGCAGACGTGTGATGATCAACAGGAAAGAAAGTCAATATACTCACTGATCTTCACTGCCATCCTCCCTAAGGTACGTCTCTACCCAGGAGATGCGAAAATGGTCGTTGGCTTCCCGGAGAGCATCCATTAGCCTAGAAAATAGTTGCTTTTGAATCTGAATTGTACTGCCAATCGCCAACAAATTATTCATGAAAAACATCGCCATATTTTGCGAACCTTTACCTTGGAACCTTGGAAAGTGAGTACCTCAGCTCAACGAGCTCAAAGATTACTCAAGTTGTAGTAAATATGATGCTTTTTCAATGAACTAATGGACGGGATTTCCCAAGATGTCGTGAAAAAACTGAGTGTAACGCGAATATTCGGTAATAACCAAAGTTCCCTAGCTTGTGGGTGTACCATATTAGGGAGAATCATAAACTATAACAGTACGTTTTATTTTCATAGTAGGTAATTACGTCTGAAATAGAAAATGATGTGCCATATCAGTAACATTCCCGCTACTGTTGAAAATTTCTTCATCCCCAGAAAATCCCCGGAGTTAATAACCTACGAGATGCAGCCTTACCTCCTTACTTGCTACCAGGAGTAATGAGTTCTACCCCTGCCCTCAGCCTCAACTTGAGGGAACACGGTAGGGGATTAGGGCAAGCGGTTGAGTGTTCGGTAGTTGAGTCATAACTGCATCCAGAAGAGAGTAAAATATTTTAAAAACCTACACAAAATCCAATCCTGGCCTTTTAAACTATTTTTGAAACCCAAATTTCCGGTTAAAAGCATGTTTTTATTGTACTAAAAATACGTTTCCCCCTGTAAATCTAACAAAAATTGTAATACTCCATTAGGAAACCGATACTTTGGAGTATTTTGAAGGCGTTCAGGTCGAATAACAGGCGCCTAAAAGCGCTCAAAAAGTGGATACTACTAAGACTAAAAAATTTCCTCCTTCAAGCTTTGCCTTAAATTGCCTTTTCTCTTTATATTTAATTTTTTTTAATGATAAAAATAAAAAAAAGGTACAGATAGAAATTTGAAAAACTCAAGAGCTATTTTTCAAACTAGATATTGGATGTTACTCAGTATAATAATAATCATGGACTACTTACATCAGCTCCTCCACCTTGCAAGTTTGGTGTTGATAGCAAATGCGGTGGAGTTTTGATCTGTAAAGAAATACGTCGCGAAGAGATTCGGAAATTTTGTCCCGGAATCCGATGTATTTTCGACCATCCTTCTCCACAACGCCGATATTGTAGATAATCCTGAGAATATCCAGGTCGAATTTCATTCCAAATTGTTTAGTGTCTCTCATGATATACTCGAATTTGTCGACGTCCAATCCGTTTCGACCGTTGGCAATAATCTGTGAACAAAATTCAGACGGTTAAGGTAACTAGGGGTCATAATTTCCAAAAATGAAAACTGCTGCTCAGCCTACACTCTTATTTAGGCAGAGGAGAACGTTTTAGTGTGCCAGGTAGCGTGGGGGCTACTGCGATTCGTAAAACGTCCGACGAGTCCATGCACTATATTACGTTCATGCGCAGTATCATCAAGTAGAAAACATTCTGCGTTTCCCGTATAACATGCCCTAAGTCGATACACAGCAGGACACTAGTAGGCATTTTCCACTTGATACTTGATACAAAAAAAAAAAAAAGGAGGGAAAAACCTGACTGAAAGTGGAGCACAACGCCACCGAACGCACCTTTCTCCATCTGTCCACGAGGATCTGTTCATGGCTTGGTTTGAAAACGATAGAATTTCCCCACAAAACCCTACTTTTTGTCAATTCTAAACATTTTCTTGTCTTTTAATCACATTTTCAGATTTCTACACGCCCAAAGGCACATTTATAATAAAAATCGAAATTCCAAGGACAGTGATCACAGTACCAACATTGAAAAATTGAATAATAACATTTTCTGAACATAAATACTTGTACGTTAATTGACTGCATCTCCAAAATACTGTTAAAAAGCTTTTTTTCCATTATTGAGGTTTGAACTGAAACGTTCTACAACTAATGGCGGAATTCATTTTCCTCACTCAAGTCAAAGTAGGAAAATAAGTAAAGTTGCACACTCATCGCAATGATGAGTGGACGCTCACTCAAGTGATTACTCCACATGCAATTCATAAACGAACATTGGCTTTGAGTCGAGTTCCGCCCACCACTTGGGAGCCCCTAACCTCGAGTTACCCAGGAAGGTACCTCAAATGTTCACTCAGCCTCATTTGCACAGCATTAACTTGCTCCGCAATGTTAAAAGACGCGTTTTCCGTAAACGCGCAGTGCAAGGTGAATTATATATACATGGATAAGTCTAATTTGTTCGACTTTTGGTTGGTTATTCCTTGAATAATCAACCTATGTTTTCATGCAAATGGTCAACCTCTCCGATTCGGCTCAAAATTTTTTTCTGGACGTTTCATGATGTCCTGATCAAAAAAGGTCAATGTCCGTCCGCCGTCCATTGTCCACGCCGTTTTTGGTAGTAGAAAATTTTCTAAAAATCTGAAATTTGGGTCAGGGGTCTGTTCCCTTCCGAGACGGTCCCTCGAAACTATTCAGCCCGATCGGACCAAATTTAGGGGGGGGGGGTCAAAATGTGTTTTTTGAAAAATGGATTTTCGAGATTTTGGGCGATCTAGGCGAGTAGGGTGTCATTTTCCACTAAATTTTGGATGCTGAATCCAATGAAACGGGTCTCAGAACGATTGGAACCCACTGGAGGATGTAATGGGTCAAATTGGGTATTTATTACCCATTTTGAATATGTGTTTTCGGGATTTCTGCTACCAAGGCGTGTGGGGTATAGTTTTCCACTAAATTTTGGACGCTGAATCCAATGATGTGTGTCCCAGAACGATTGGCACCCACCGGAAGAAGTTATGGGTCAAAATGGGTATGTATCCACCCATTTTGTATGTGTCAGGATTTCTGGTGCCCAGGCGTGTGGGGTATCATATTCCACTAAATTTTGGACCCTGAATGAATTGGAATGGGTCTGGGACCCGCCACACCCACTGTTTCCCCCATTCGAGGAATAACCAACCCGTGTGTAAGAATTGTCAGATTTTTTCGATGACGACAATGAATACGACGAACTGATGGGAGCTGATGAGGATCATCGAATAGTAGGTGATCCTTAGGAGTCCGTTCTAGACTATGAACGTGCAGATGTATTAAAGTTGTTTAAACGTGGGTCTTCTTCAGTCAGATTTCGTCTCTATTTCTCTTTTCTTTCAAGGACAATATTGAGAAACATCCAGAATTCCGACACACGGGTCCCTGATCCACTCTACCTCGTACAGATATACGTCTTTTTCGTCATGGGGCGGTTTTCCTTTGATGAGCTGGCAAATTAACTCTTCGTGTTTCTCAACCAGGCCATATTTTCTGAAAATCTCCCTCAACCCGTTGTCGGCGACGAGTTTTTTGAAGAGGAGTACACTCATGTCTTCGTGCTGTAACAAGGGAAAGGCAGTTGAAAATACAGAACCGAAACAACACTTGTTACCACTTGTTACTTGTTAATATACATTTTTCGTCGACGTTCAAGAGAGAAGGAAGGACTCAAGAATTAGACCCACCTTCCATTTGATTCCAAAACCCGAGAGAAAACGCTCCCATAAGTGTGAGAAAGGGCCGTGTCCAAGATCATGGCAAAGGCCGGCCAGCAGGACGCACAGTTTTCTATCATCAGGCACACTCGCTCCGCTGTGCATTATGAACTCCTTGGCCCAATGGCATACACTGAGAATTAAGATAACGGGTATGTTCAAGGTATATAGAGAAATAGTTGTCCAGTTTGCTTTTAGAATAAATAATAGGATGCGGTCATAAAATAAACTTATCTCGAGGAACACATGTAATCCAATCATAAGTCAAACACCCTCAAAACCCAAACGATGATCTTGCTGTATGCACTTTGAATCAATATGTATTATTACCCGTGAGAAAGCTTGCATTGCTATTCAAAACCATCTTTTACAGTGATGAAACGCCACCAATATATCCATAATGGCCCGTTGTTCTTACATAGATCATTCATATTATGCGTATTCAAGATAATCAGTATACAGTTTTAAGGTACGGGCAGGTGACGTTATAGAGCGCCGATTAGTCAGGGATCTATGGAACGCAGCCAGTTTTGGTTATTCCTTGAATAATCAACCTGTTTTCATGCAGAAAGTCAATCTCTCCAATTCTGCCTACATTTTTTTTTCTGGGCGTTTCAAAGTGTCTAGATCAAAATTGGAAAAAATGTCCGTCCATCGCCCCCACCAATTTTGCTAGTAGAAAATTTTTCTAAAAATCTGAAAATTTTCTGAAAAATTTTCGAGACTTTTGGTGATTCTAGGTGTGTGGGTGGGGTATCATTTTCCAATAAATTTTTGACGTTGAATCGATTCGAATGAGTCTCCAAGCTGCTGGTCCGAGGAATAACCAACCCTTACTAAACAATTTGCAGTGTTTTTAATATTGCAAAAATCGCTTAATCTTGTTTTAAAAAAAAACGTAAATTTCAAGGTTTTTAATATGTACCTGAATTAGAGATAATCTTTCACAAATCGCCGATGAAATGTTTTGAAGATTTCATTTTTATATTTTGTTTGCATATTTTTCAATTTTCGTTTTATTTTATTTCTCAACTTGTTGTACTTGTGGACTTTGGGTTCTACGGCGTGTCTGATATTACGCAATTCGTTGTTTATCTTTTGGAAATATCCATATTTTGTCTTTACCCTCACTAGGGGGTACTCATTATGTCATACATATAATTTATTTTTCGTCGCCGCCCCTGTTTGGGATATGATTTGACGTGCCATGACGCAGCTCCGGCCATAGAATATATTTATCGCCTAATGAAAAATTCCTCCGCAGGTCACGCTTTCCAGACGATAAATTTTGAGAACAACGCCGTTTTCACACATCTTACACTAGGAAGACATTGCAAAATTGATAATGACGAGAGTATAAGTATTTACGTGTTGAACCAATTCCAACAAGTCGTGAAATTCATTGTAAATCGTTGCTATTTGGTCTAAGAAAGCGCATTCATACATAACAGTTTGAGTAAGAAGTTCTGGTATAAATAGAGGGTTCGGATGTTGCCAACCTCTGTTTTGAAACTCACCCAATGCTATGCTCGAATCTGGTGTGCGTGGCTGAGGGATACACCAAGTGGCACACTCCACACTGTTTCAAGGCTCTCAGCCGTTGAAATTCCAACGTGTCAATAACTGCCATGCAAATGGATGGCAGGCAGATGGTGCTGTGGACAGCATCATTGATAATACTTTTGGGAGTATCCATGGGGAAAATACAGGATTCTGTGTCCGAACCGATGTCGTCTGATTCTGTAAAAAAGCAAAGGCAATTGATCAGAAAATGTATAGATACCTAGCAACGATTAAATTAAAAAATGAATGAAATAACGTTAAAATTATGAAGTGCAGTTTCATCAGCATGGCTCACCAATATCCTATAGGGGTACTGATGATCAAAAACTTGAGTAGATCTCTTTAATAGATCGGTCCAGTGCAGCTCAATTGCAACATGAAATATCACGACGCATTTCTATTTCCGGAAGAATGGATAAACAGGACACAATCGATCCATATACTAGTATTCTTTGGGTTTTACCCTTCCTGCACCAGTTCTCCACGTTTCGCACATGGAGCGGAGAGCAGGTATGCACTCGTATTTATAAATTATGAATGCGAATGCGAATAAGGATACAAAAACAAAGCAAAAATCCAATTTTCATACAAATAATATCAAAGTCTACATTCATCAGCAAATTTTAGGAAAATACATGTCCAACTCTATTTTGGGGCCCTGTAACCCTGTCGTATTATTTGGCCATTCCTCTCACAATTTATTTCACAAAGGATATGAATCAGTCAATATAGATAAAATACACGATTTTCCTCTTTATAAAGAGGAAACGATAGATTCTATAAACATTTTTTTGTTACAGAGCATCCAGAATCAGAGGGATTCATAATACGAATGAGAATAATAGTTCAATCACCAAAATGTGTGGATTTTCCAGCAATAATGTGATTGGTTTTGACAACAGACTTGGAAAGCAGTCCAAAAACGAGTGAATGTACCTACCCTGTCCAAAGTGGTCGGCCGCTGTGGAAATTCCAACGAAGTTAGAGAATTGAAGCTCTACCCAATTCTCGGCACTTCCTCAGTCTACCCATCTACGGACTAAGCGACATATTATAATAGAAGGAACCATCGGGTCATCTGCATGACGTTTTCATGACAACCCAGCTGCTCTTACAGCGTCTAGGCACGTTCCATCCATCTTGAAACAGTGATTGATTCCCTGCTCGTGTTCAAGCGTTATACCAGATATAAAGCTGTTTATAACTTATCTGAACCTTTGTCGGATATTCCTCACCATCCAGGTCCAGGTCAAAGCATGTTGTAAGTAGTAGTTAAAACCAATATCGCGACAAATACACATATAACAAAAGATGCACCGAGAAAGACACCAACTGAACTGCAAACCAATCGACCAACCGCGTCTAATATGCAATCATGAAAAATGATTCGTTTGAATAGTTTATCTAACTGACAACTGAGTTGAGAACCCTATTTACACTGAACTAACAATGTTTTACACATTATTATATTTATGTAAGAGGAGAAAGATGATTGGTTTGTGAAAGGCATGTGGGAATTCATATGATCAAAAGCGACAACCAATAGAACTTCAGTTCAGTACTTGAACGCTGCACATCATCCAATATGGTTTATTATGTCTTAGAGCAAGAGTTTGGGGAAAATAGTGGGTGTGGAGTGTCTCAGACTCATTTCAAAGTTGGTAGGTACCCATTATGACCCAAACCCATTTCCTATGGGCGCCTAACGGTCTGGGACCCACCTCGATGGATTCTATCAGATTTTAGATTGAAATTGGGGTCGCTTGCTTCACTTCCCTTGTCATCATTCACTCACTACCCAGTGTTAATCCCATTACCGAGGTATTCAACTGATAATCTGAGAGTCCGAACTACCTAGACCTAGAGCGACTACCTTATCGAGAAGTCTTCCTTTTGAAGAGAAAATCATCCGATACTACCCAATCAAGGAGGAGCACGGTACACACCGGGAAATTTGGGGAAAGAAGGGTGTACTTACATGTACACCGCAACAAATACCGAAGGTATTCATACCGAGAGCCAGGAAAACAACACACAAAAAAAAAAAACGACGTCCCCTATTTCGAACATCCCGCCCACCAATTTGGGCAGGCCAAATTCAGAACTACTGGTTGGGTAAAGGAAGGAGTGGAAAGGTGTGGAAGCGGCACTAAGTTGGCAACATGGCGGGTGAACGACGAGCCTCCTCTGCAGACGGTCACCACCCGGACGACTGCGTCCCGTCCTGGATGAATGGCCTGAACTCTGGCTAGTTTCCATTGAAGGGGTGGAGAGCTCTCTTTCAGGAGGACCAGGTCGTCAATTTCCAGGTTCTTCTTCATCTGGATCCACTTTGGTCTTTTCTGAAGAGAGGCCAGGTACTCTAAGCTCCAGCGTTCCCAGAACTGTTCACTCATCCTGGTCACAAGCTGCCATCTGTTAAGTAGGTTCTCCTTGGTGTCCAGGAGGGATGGTTCAGGAGCAATGACAAGTGGACCGCCCACCAAGAAGTGTCCTGGGGAAAGGTAGTTGTTCTCAGCTGGATCACTTGACAGTGGGCATAGGGGTCTTGAATTCAAGATTGCCTCTATTCTGGCAAGCCATGTGGAGAGTTCTTCATAAGTGAGAGTGACCTCTGATCCAATGAGTCTCAGATGGCGTTTCACCGACTTCACTCCAGCTTCCCATATGTGGAGTATGGGGAGGGTTAAAGTGCCAGTTATCTTGGTATCCACAGCGTACTCCAGGAGATCTCCTTTGATCGTTGGTGATGAAAGCCACTGATAGAGTTCCTTGAACTAGGCCTCATTCCGCAGGACAAAAACCCAAAAAATGACCGTCGGTTCAATTGGTTTTCACAGGTGAAGGACATGGCTGACAAATGCACAGGGAAAAAGCTGCAAGTAGAGACCGAAGCTTCTGCTGTACTCGCCTCAATCCCGGCTGTGCTTGACACCGCCAGGCTTCATCTGCTTGATCTCGACCTAGCCAGCCTACCTGGATCTGCTTTCAGCGAGGCCTACACTCCTATCTCTACACCACTCGGCCCGGGCCACAAGAATACTTATGCCTGCAGGCCCCTTTCAGCCTGAAAAGGCTCCTCGCGCAAATAAGGATGATGGGGCACTACAGCGCAGCATTAAAAATTGGGAAAAGTCGCTTCAAATTGTCTCCAAAGGAAACATGCCCAGACTGCACCCTCCGCCAAGACCAGACCCTCTTCCACGTCCTCTTCAGTTGCCTGCTATATAAATCGCAAAGAGAAGCGGTTTGCCCATATCTCCACCCCGAATATGCCATTCCAATCATCCGCACACCAAATGAACTCGACTTGAAGAGACTTTTTAATTTCGTGAATGCTGTCCTAAACACCAGAAACTTATGCCTTTTCGACTAGCAAGTAACTTGTTCCTTTTTCTCTAGTCATGTATGATTATCTGTTTTATTATTATTTTTCCAATTAATGAAGAGTACAATTATCTTCCAATATCATTATTCCTTAAGTATTCTCAGTTCTTATGTAAAAAATAAGCCTCACAATGAAATTGTAAATAATTTAGATAAGTATGTACTTAAGATGCAATATTCGCTGTCAACTCAGACTTATGCCATTTTGACAAATAAAGGTCTTTTGAATTGAACTGAATTGAAATTGCCAAAATAAATCCAGTGATTGTTATTTTGGGTCACTCATGGGGAATAAAATATTCTGAAGTGGTACACATTTTTTCGTACGCGAGTCGTTAATAAATTTTACGAGTTATTTCGCGATTAAAATACACTGTGTACACGCGTCCTTTGAATTGTCCCATGCTCTGTAACCCACACGAGTCCAATGTTTCATTTGGAATTTATTGCCACACATGAGTCTAAGTCGTAATGCGCAATCAACCAGAGAACGAGATAAGTCCAGGGGTGGGTGTGGGTTCAACAGGGTACATCTACCCACCTATTGGTATTTAGTTCTGGACAATCCACACTCGCTCTTGACGTTGACAATTTTGGGGCGACAAAGGTTGACTATTCAAAGAATAATAAACCAAAACGGAACTCCTTCATTATTCAGGTTTGGGTTCTAATCGAGAGAAATTGTTGCGACGAATCCAAAGATATCGTTCTTGTTATCAGGGAAATTCAACGAACCAGTTGTTTACAAAACCTTTGCTGGTTACGCCTCTGATGAGGTAGTGTTACTAACATTGTCTGAGTCGAGTTTTGAGGGTTTAAGACTTGGATTAAGGGGGTTCCTTATTTGGCTAAATAAGGGTCTAAAGGGCTATTTTTTGGTCGACTCGAGCTGAGGGATTTCCCCATTCGGCTGTCGCTTGTTCTGGTAGTTTACATTCGTGTAACTCCGAACGTGCGCTTTAAGCGTTGGGAGGCAATAATTAACACCTGGCACCTCATACAGTTCCCAGTCTTACCCGTCGAAGCAGACATTTTTTGAAAATCCTCAGGGAGGGTGGACTGAATTGGCATGCCTCTGTCCAATCATAAGACCACAATTATCACCGATGATTCAGGCTTTCTATCATTATAACTTGTCACCCCAGCCAAAAATAGCTAGTGCCACAATGAATATTCCAACAGGCGTAATTCCAACGCCACCTATAATTGTAAATGTTATTTCAGTCAGTAGCTAAATAATCTAAGTGTTCTTCAACTTACCATCATCTGTAGGAGGACCACCACTAGGCGATGACTGCATTTTGTCACCTATTAAAACAGACTGCAGATTAATTAAAATTATACATGAATGTCTGATAAAAAAATTTACACCGCATTGTTTCATCAACGGTTGAGCTATATAAAATATTACTTGGTAGTTGAATTGATGAGTCAATTGGAATGGTCATGAAAGAGCGCGATTGTGGCATGGGAATGAATGGAGTCAAACGGAAAGTGAGTAACGACGAATTGTTTAGATGTTTGATCAATAGCGAATCTCCTCAACCAGCTGCTGTCAAACGGTAAACACACAACGTAGGAAATTGATAGGCAAGGTCACAGGTCAATGATTCCCAGACGTCCGGGCTGACAGTCATGTGATCTTACTCATCTCTTCTAACAGTTAGTATTCTTTCATAAATAAAAAAAGCTTCTCACCATTGGAAACATGAGATTAAACTGTGGAGAGCTGTATAGAATACCAACCACCCCCTAAGAGAAAAAAATCAAACAATCAGAACAAAATCAAATTGTACACAAATCAAAATACTCGTAAAAATCCTGGTAATTTATTATAGTTTATGGGAATTGACTTGTAGAATTTAAAACTTAATTTGTTCGAAATGAGGATAAAAATATGCCTCTACCAGAGATGGAAGAAAAAGAAGGGTAAACAAAAATAAATCACGTTGAAAATATTTTTCATGTTTTGATTCATAAAGCCAGCGAGAAATACCGTGCCCCAATAAAACTCTTGCCCAAAAAAGATGTATTTCCCATTTTGGTTCATAATCTGACGAATAATAACCCTAAATACACTCCTGCTCAAAATTAACGCACTTTTATAATTTTCCTCAATTATTCTTTTCTTTCCATTTCTTTCTCGATTGTCATTTTCATTTCACTCATCAGGTTTTCACCTGTTCACACACGTTATATGTCAACAAAGGAGGGATAGGATAGCCTAAACTCCGTTTTGGTTGGTTATTCCTTGAATAATCAACCTATAATCGGCTCAACTTTTTTTTCTGGATGTTTCAAGGTGTCTAGATCAAAAACCCTGCAAATTATTACACACGGGTTGGTTATTCCTCGAATGGGGGAAACAGTGGATGTGGCGGGTCCCGGACCCATTCCAATCGATTCAGGGTCCAAAATTTAGTGGAAAATGATATCCCACACGCCATTCGATCTAGGCTCGATCAAACCGTGGCGCAAGTGGCTAGCGCGTTCGGCAGTAATGAAAAAGTTTTGGGTTCGAGCCTTGGTGGGAGCGAATATTTTTGTATTCTGATTTAGTTTTTTTTTACCCATAAATTGACCAATTACCTCCTCCAGTGGGTGCCAATCGTTCTGGGACCAATTTCAATGGATTCAGCGTCCAAAATTTATTGGAAAATGATACCCTACTCGCCTAGATCGCCCAAAATCTCGAAAAATCCATTTTCCAAAAAACACATTTTGACCCCTACCCCGCCCAAATTTGGTCCGATCGGGCTGAAAAGTTTCGAGGACCCGTCTCGGCCGGGAACAGACCCCTGACTCAAATTTCAGATTTTTAGAAAATTTTCTGCTACTAAAAACGGCGTGGACAATGGACGGCGGACGGACATTGACCTTTTTTGATCAGGACATCATGAAACGTCCAGAAAAAAAAATTTGAGCCGAATCGGAGAGGTTGACCATTATCACGAAAACATAGGTTGATTATTCAAGGAATAACCAACCAAAAGTCGAACAAATTAGACTTATCCATGTATATATAATTTGGTAGTAGAACATTTTTTAAAAACGCTGCAAATTCTTACACAGGGGTTGGTTATTCCTTGGACCAGGCGCATGGACTCATTTCTTCAACATGGGGGAAATGGGGAAAAAAGTGGGTGCGGCGGGTCTCAGACCCATTCCAATCGATTCAGGATCCAAAATTTAGTGGAAAATGATACCCCACACGCCCAGGTTCCGGAAATCTCAAAAACACATATTCAAAATGGGTAATATATACCCAATTTGACCCATAACTTCTTCCAGTGGGCGCCGATCGTTCTGGGACCCATTTCATTTGATTCAGCGTCCAAAATTTAGTGGAAAATGATACCCTACTCGCCTGGATCGCCCAAAATCTCGAAAATCCATTTCTCAAAAACACATTTTGACCCCTACCCCGCCCAAATTTGGTCCGATTGGGTTGAAAAGCTTGGATGACCGTCCTAGTCCGGGCACAGACCCCTGACCCAAATTTCAGATTTTTAGAAAATTTTCTACTACCAAAAACGGCGTGGACGGCGGACGGCGTACGGCATTAAACACTAAGTCCCAACAGCTCCACAGCCACCCCCACCCTAAAGCTCATTACATGCCAATGATGGAAGACCGCAAGCACAAGAAGAGGCGCGTTAGTACGGAGGCCTAGCAGAGCAAAAGATTGAACTAAAAGACCCCTTGGAAAACCCGGCACCTCCACGAGATCCACCCTGGGCTGCCACAGGCAGGCGGACGCCGGAAGAGGGTGGGGTGCCTGATATACGGGGAAGCCATGGAGCCATAGAGCGGGGCTCCCAGATGATCTAGCGCAAAGAAAAGAAAAAGGGAAAACACGACTGGGATAGACTGTAATGGCCCACATGGCCTCAGGAACAGTCTAGCGCAGGTATATCAGGACGGCGTACGGCGGACGGACATTGACCTTTTTTGATCTAGACATCGTGAAACGTCCAGAAAAAACATTTGAGCCGAATCGGAGAGGTTGACCATTTGCATGAAAACATAGGTTGATTATTCAAGGAATAACCAACCAAAATCTGAAATTTGGTTCAGGGGTCTGTTCCCGGCCTAGGATGGTCCTCCAAACTTTTCAGCCCAATCGGACCAAATTTAGACGGAATAGGGGTCAAAATGTGTTTTTTGAAAAATGGATTTTCGAGATTTTGGGCGATCTAGGCGAGTGGGGTATCATTTTCCTCTAATCATGGACACTGAATGAATTGGAATGGGTCTGGGACCCGCCGCACCCACTTTTTTCCCCATCCCCCCATGTTGAAGAAATGAGGCTCCATGCGCCTGGTCCGAGGAATAACCAACTTATGTTTTGTTTCATAACGTCTAGATCACAACCTCCACCTTGCCTCTGCCTTCTCACGCCCTGGTCTCCACCACGCCTCCGCCTTCTCTCGCCCTGGTCTCCTCCGCCTTTTCTCGCCCTGGTCTCCACCTCGCCTCCGCCTTCTATCGTCCTGGTCTCCTCCACCTCACCTCCGCCTTCTCTCGTCCCGGTCTCCACCTCGCTTCCGCCTTCCCACGCCCTGGTCTCTACGTCGCTTCCACCTTCCCATGCCCTGGTATCTACCTCGCTTCCACCTTCCCATGCCCTGGTCTCTACCTCGCCTCCGCCTTATCTCATCCTGGTCACCTCCACCTCACCTCCGCCTTCTCTCGTCCAGGTATCCTCCACATCACCTCCGCTTTCTCTCCCTCCTAGTCTCCACCTTGCCTCCGCCTACTCTCGTCCTGGTCTCTACCTCGCATCCGCCTACTCTCGTCCTGGTTTCTACCTCACCTCCGCCTTCTCTCGTCCAGGTCTCCACCTTGCCTCCGCCTACTCTCGTCCTGGTCTCCTCCACCTCACCTCCGCCTTCTCTAGCCCTGGTCTCCACCACGCCTCCGCCTTCCCTCACCTCCACCACTTTTTGAAAAATGGATTTTCGAGATTTTGGACGATCTAGGCGAGTAGGGTATCATTTTCCACTAAATTTTGGACGCTGAATCCAATGAAGTGGGTCCCAGAACGATTGGCACCCATTGGAAAAAGTTATGGGTCAAATTTGGTATATATTACCCATTTTGAATATGTGTTTTTGAGATTTCTGCCACCCAGGCGTGTAGGGTATGATTTTCCACTAACTTTTGGACGCTGAAACCAATGAGACGGGTCCCGGAACCATTGGCGCCCTCTGGATGAGGTTGTGGGTCAAAATGGGTGCCTATCTACCCATTTCGAATGTGTGTTTTCGAGATTGCTGTAACCTAGGCGTGTGGGTTACCATTTTCCACTAAATTGTGGACCCTCAATCGTTCGGAATGGGTCGGGGGCCCGCCACACCCACAGTTTCCATTTTCTCCATGTTGAAGAAATGAGTCTCCATGCGTCTGGTCCGAGGAATAACCAACCCGTGTGTAAGAATTTGCAGCGTTTTACATTAGTCTTCAGAACAGGAATAGGGTCAAAGGTGAAGTTGTTAGCTATCCATGTATGTATTATTATACATTGGTATTTAAGCACTTGTCGGGACTGAATCGTTCTCTTTCGTTAAAATATGCCACTCAGTTGTTTCTTGATGTTCAGAATAAGAAGTTTCATAATGAACAGAGGTGATTTGGCACTGGGAAATTTGATCAGAGCGAGAGCGTTGGTTGAGGAAGGACATTCACAGAGAGAAGTTGCCAGGCGATTGGGGTGCTCACTCTGAGAGTCAAACCTGACCAGTAGAAGACCAGCTACTCACCTGACAGCATGGAAGAGCCCGGCTAAATTTTGCACATGACCATGCTGTGGGCTTGCTGTTGCAAGACCGGCATTGAATGCTGAAAGTTATGTAACAGGCATCCTCGAAGAACTCGTGCCGTATGTCCCCATTTATCGGCCCTGATTTTATCATAAAGCACGATAATGCTAGACCACACACAGCTAGAGCCGTTACTGGTTATCAAAAGGAGGTTGGCAACACCACCATGGACTGACCACCGAGCCCAAACATGAACCCGATAGAACATGTTTGGGACAGCTGAAAAGGAGAATAAGAGACCGAGATCCACCGCCAGAAAATCTTCATCAGCTGGAAATTCCAGCGAATATTCCTCGAGATAATATTCAAAGCTTGATCAGAGGTATGGGAAGAAGACTCCAAGCCCTCATTCGAACTAGATGCGATAATTTTGAAGAGTGTATGTCGAAGGACCGCAGTCCAAACATTGAAAATTTAAACAAATATTTTGTGAAAATATTCCTACGTTAACTGCATTTCCAAAACAGTGCTGGAAGATATCTTTTTTAAGTTGAAGTTGAAAATTCCATAAATTTCCTAATGGTATGAGTCAACTTTGAAATTCGTTATATCGTTTTACTGGAAAAATTCAACTTCCAACGGTTTTACATACAAACTTCAGTGTAAAGGGGCATACTTAGTCAAGGAATTTGAAATTGTCTCCCTAGGATTGGGCGAAAGCCTGTTGTTTTTTCCGCATTTGAGTTTCTCCAAGGAATCAGTAAATCGTAATGTTGATCGAAACAAAAGATCTATGATTGAATTGGCTAGTTTTCTGAAGATTTGACGACATCCAAGAGCATGGTATTGGAGAAATGCAGCTTACATCAGAGCATTTTCAGCCGATCGTGTTTTGGGCTAAGTGATTATCTTGTCAGCAACACGATTGTCAACGAAATTATGCACACTAAGCGATAAGAGCTTCTGGGGAAAGCAAAAGGAATTGATTTCTAATAGAAAATCATTTTTCCTTCAAAATGTGACCTGCTGTTATCGTTTCTAAGGTAGATGATAAGAAACCCCCACATACAAAACCTTTACACTTACGATTCATAGTGAGAAACTGCGATTCGTAGAAACCTCTTGACACATAAACGCGGTTATTTTAAAGGAGGTTGATGATATTAAAAACGAATTACTGATAAAGTCGAAAGAAAAACATACTAATATGGGTTCAGGCAGTGTCAACAAACAGGAAGCAATGAATTTGTAATATACCGTTCTCTTATCAGCAATGGAGATGTGCCGAAAAGAACAGAACAGGTATATTGGAACAGGTATCTGTCTGGAACAGTTCGTTCCGGAACAGTCTGGTGGAATATCCTGCTCCAACTGTTCCGAACGATACCCCGTGTTCGCTGCCTCTGCACATATTCTCTCGCACTCGTTTGGAATTGGAACAGCAACACAGACAACTAGACGAGTGCGGCGAAACTAGTATAAGTGAATAGGCACTCTACTACTAGAATTCTCGCACTCGCACTAGCTAGGAACAGCAACACAGACGAGCACGTCGTGGCACTTAATTTTTGGTTAAAAAATTACAAATTCTGCCCAAGTGTATTTCAGCGTTATTTGGAAGATGCAGTATTGGAGAGAAAGAAAGATCCTCTACAATGGTGGAACAAAAAGAGATTTGTGTATCAAACGCTTTCAAAACTGGCATCAAAACATTTCAATGTGGTTGCAACATCAGTTCCGTGTGAACGTATTTATTCAAAAACTGGAAGCATAATATTAGTGACAGACGATCACGACTGAAACCCAGTAAAGTTAAAAAAATTGTGTTCCTAAATGCTAACCATATGATGATTTAATAACTGTCACTACGGTCAGATAATAATAATAACAATAATAATAATAATAATAATAAATTATTATGATTATTATGATAATTTGTTATGATTTATGAACAAGACCTAATTAAGTTTGAATAATTTGACCTAAAAAATTTGACATAATTAAAACAATTTCTAATTTATTTGATTGTTTTAATTTAACTTACCCAAAATAACTTTTAGATATATCATTTTTAGTATGAGTATTTAGTGTACTTTTAGCATCGGCCTGAATTACCTTGCTGTTTTTAAGTGTACCGCAACAGAGAACCGGAAAGAGATGTTTTCGAGTATTTTTATACGAATTACTTGCTGTTATTAAGTGTTCCGTAACAGAGAACAGGATAGAGATGCAACAGCATCGTCGGAGTCGTCAGGCTCGCAGAACAGTCATCATGAGACCCCGTGGAACAGACCGTTCCTAACTGTTCCGCCGGAGCAGGTATATGAGACTAGTCCCATGTGGAACTGCTCCACAAGATAGGCTAGTAGCTAGTACGGCACATCTCTAATCAGCAACCGTTAATTATTGACAGTCGTGTTTTGTTGGTAACATGTACAAGTTGGCTGAAACTATGAACAAACATGACATACATAGAGATGAGAGGCCGTACAAGCATGGGTCTGAAAAAATGCACTCTGGCGGTTGTTTTGTGAGCCTCGTGGTGCTCAAACACTTCCGCCTCGTTTTCATCTTCATTTTTGTTGTCCGCCCTCAATATATTGTTATTACCTAAAGCATAGCACTTATTTGTAAAAAAATGTGTAGTTTCGCAAAAGAGGTCCTTTATGAACAACGAAGAAGTTGTCAGAAAAAAGGAAGGCCAAGCCATTGGCCTAGCTATAGAAACAACAATACCAACTGTTCATTACTCGTTAGCTATTTTTCTTTTATTCATGTTTTCGTTTTGATTTGTTCGCTGTTAGGATTTTTTATCAACTTTTTTTTAGAGTAGGTATCCAGGTAGTGTAGATCTAAGCTTCTTCCCAACTGTTCTGTACCCTGTTTCTGCTTTGAATTTCATCAAATCTCTGGTTTGTGAGAGGTATTATCCCGATATTTAACATTGATTTACGATAAACGTTCTGACTAGTGAATTTATCATTCTTCCTAGGTAGGACGTATATTGTATTATTGCTGGTCATTCTATTTCTTCCTTCACTTTGATTATTGACTCAATATCTTGGTTTCTTGTATGATGAAGAACAAGAGGATTGTCAATTTTGAGAAAAAGAGGTAAAATTTGTAGGAGAATGTATGTTTCCCCACTAAACTTGCAATCGTCGCCGGCTCATTCCTGAGTTTGTTTTCCCGTTCCTTCCTTTTCTGCTCGACCAGAAAGTACGAGCGCGAGAGAGAGGCAAACTTCTCCATAATCCCGCAAGATGTCGTCATGTGGAGTCTTCCGTCGTGGTGCACCGAGGCTGTGACACTGTTCATCGGCCCGCTCCCGCCATTTTTCGAAAAATAACAGCCCGCGAGGAGCAACACAAACTGCTACAGCCGTGATGAAGGCTCGAATCGAAAGAAAAAGTGTCTTCACCTGTGTTGAAGTTTAATGATCTCACTTTGAATACGATAGATAGATTACTTTACGAATGCATGAACAAGATTTATTTTAATTGATTGACAATGAATAAAAAAGATCGAGTATTCGACGAGGCTTTTTTGCCTCGATCCTTTATCTTCTTCGGCCTTTAAAATTAAACATTATACTTTTGGGTAACGTGAGGTCAAGTTTAGCAGGTTGTTGCTTCGTAACTTCAAGTTACACTAGCTAATCACTGCTTTCTCGTTCAAGGAGCTTCGGGTGTCGGAATTTTCGCACATCGTTCATCTCAGTGTAAATGGAATTCAAAGGAGCTCTGCCGTTGTTTTGGAATAAAACTTGATGATTTACGCTGTAGTTGTCAGTATCATATGAGTAGATCATCAGCGATGTGTTAAATTCGATAGAATCACGACCATGATGGCGAGGTATGGAAAATATGGTAGTACTCGACGTTTTCCTTACTAACTGGAAACGCTTGTCGCAGGCAAAGTGAGAGAAAAGCCGCAATAGTGCGCATTTCGTCAGTGTGAACACCAAGGAGAAAGCCTCGATGCAGATGGTGGCCGTCAGAATCAATGATAGTGCAACCTCCATCGTCCGGAACATTTTTGGAGGACTTTCCAATTTGAAAATCCATTGTATTGCCATGAGTGCGTCAACAATGACCAGGAAAGGTACGACGATTGAGAGCCAGCGTTCGTTGAACGCCGCCACGTACATATCGTTCAAGTAGGCATACTCGTCCCTTGTCATGTATTTAACCGTGTTGATTAGTCGATTCTTAGTGCCAAGTTGAATTGAGATGACGAACAAAGTGATTCCACTCGCTGTCGTAATGATTGTTTTTGAAACCCAGAGATAACTCGAAAAATATGATTTGACACCTAATTTACAAATGAAATACGCGTTGAGTAAGCACATGCAAGGGACTAGGATCGCTGAGATGTTGCGAGAGGGATGCGTGATACGTACTGTCCGTCATTCTGCTGTTTCAAGATCGTTTTCCTGAAAATTTTATATTAAACAAGATTTGCACTAAAAATAACTGACTGTAATAGTAATAATGAAAATAAACGCTGAAAATAATTCCACACTGGTTTACCACTCTAGGTAGATCTCGGTCGGGTGGGAAAGCGGATTTTGAGGTCTCCAGAGTAGATACCAAATTAAATCAGATTAGATTTAATAAAGTCAACCAATAAAATTTTTAATTTTTTGGTCAGAACGGGAGTCGGACATTTTAGATTCCGAATTCGCACACAATAATGAAGCACAAATCACTACACGCTACGCCAATAGAACCTAATTGTGATGTTGCAGATCTGAAAAATGGTTGGGTGTCAATCTGTTTAGGAGGATCAATGAATTCAGCAAGCTCAATACAAATTCAAAATTCATCTGGCGGTTCTTACAACAATGTGCGTACCAGGAGGACGACTGAAGAAACGCCTGAAGGATGAAACTCGATGAGTAAATCCACAGTGGACAACCCACGCAGCCCTGGGCAGTAGTAGTTTTTCGTCAATATCAACGCTCTCACGGGTGCTCGTTGATTTAGTTTCAAAATGTTGTGTAGTAGGTGCCTTAGGCGAGGCATCCACGAGAGAGAGATGCCTAGCCCGTCCCAGGGGTACGGTTCTCGGGAATCACCTAAAATCGCATTGAAACGATTTTAATGAATACTGAACAAGCATTTTGCTAGATGCTGACTTCTATGAATTCTGCAACTGATTAATGAGTCGTTTCAATAAAATTATTTATATTTTTTTAATCAAACCAACCAACTTGTGTGGGATCTCATTTTAATAAGAAAAGAGTATCTTTTTTTGGTGAAGGCCTCTTGGAAAAACCTCATCCACGAAGTAAAGGGATTAACAACTCTCAGTGTAAATAGTCGAAGTTGTATAATAACCTACGCACGTTTTAACCAACAACTGCACCTATACATACAGCACTGAATAAATTCCATAGCCGTTATTACTTTTGATACACACCGTATTCAAATCTGTCTGGATCGGTGGCAGTGTGATTCAACCGAATATTTCCGACCCAAGTAGAATTCGTATCCATCAAGCTGTCTCGCAAATAGGAGTACGATCGCTTCCACAAATAATTTTGAAGAGGAAGGGTAGCCTGACCATCTGGGAAGTTGAGTAAAGTTCGTTGTCAAATCCAAAGACCAAGGATTCCTTTAAAATTTTTATTTATTTATTATTTAGTATATTTTACTTGAGTCTATTTCGGCGAGTTTCAGCAAAAGTACGTTAGTCGATCCCAGCGGTATCGAAAATCGGTCTCTTCCCCAAAAAACTAGAGTTAACAAGAGATCATTCTCTGAAAAACACTGCAAATTATCCTAAAAAGTTGATTATTCTAGGTGGATTTCTCGTGGGAAAACGCATCTTCTGACCAATAGGCAGGTGCTTTGGCGATCAGCCTGGGCACATCTTAATCGATTCAGCGCCCAAAGTACAGTGGGGTATGATACTAGTCACATCTGGAGCCTCTAAAACACATTTTCAAAATTGGTACCTATTTTACCCATACCCTGCCACTGTTTCGGGTGATTGGGCTGAAAACGAGTACGAACAATTAGACTACGAACATATTCAAAATTTCGAAGTTGTTTCAACCTGTGCGAGCAGCAAGGTTGTAATAATATCATGCACGTCTCAAGAAAGCGTAATAATACTTTATCGTGCAACGTTTCCAAAGGATTCAAGTGTCAACTTCCTGGGAGGTGTTCAATTGAAAGCTAATATCGTTCGTGGAACGCGAGTCCTTGGTGAAATATATTGGCTAAATGGGGCGACCTAGGTACTGCTTGCTGGAGTCACTTCTACCTAAACGTCAGAGGAATGGATGCAAAACAGGAGAGAATTTCAATTATTTTTTAGCCATGGTTTCTGTCAGGGGGCCCCTGCAAAACCGTCAAAGAGAGAATTTCGTGGCGATGGATTGCAGGGCAAATATGTTTCAATCCCGCGAGTGGTCATGCTTGCACACTATTCATTAAATAGTGTATATTATACATCCATCAAGTGATCTTCCCGAGACTACTCCCCCGTTAGGGCCGATAAATGAACTCAGAGGCTCACGTAGGTATACATATAGACTTTCTTCAAGCTTCGTAAAGCTAAAGTCTTTCTTCTTTTTGGAAGGACTGAAGAAAAACGCATAACAACGAGCTCGACTTACATCCTTCCTTAGAAATAAGCTTCTTGTTTCGCCATTTCGAATCATAGTAAAGGACGTTAGACTTAATAAATTCTTCGACTCTGAAACCC
This sequence comes from Cyrtorhinus lividipennis, assembly GCA_019603395.1. Classification (NCBI taxonomy): domain Eukaryota; kingdom Metazoa; phylum Arthropoda; class Insecta; order Hemiptera; family Miridae; genus Cyrtorhinus; species Cyrtorhinus lividipennis. The sequence continues at coordinate 24,505,738 of CM034002.1, read as the reverse complement.
AAAATAAAATAGCCTGTTTTAGATTCAAGGTGCATTCGGTCGGTGATTTCATCATGAGAAGAAGCTGCTCATCTTCCCTACGTTATGATGGAAATTATATTCATCTGTATACTTATTGCTGCTATGAAAAATGGCTCCGTATGAGAGTTCCATGAAATAGAAACTCCTAAACGGAACGGTGGACTTAAATTAAAGAAAAAAAAATCTAAATGATCATAAATGCGCATTACACTCCACTTTTGGCGATATTCAAAACCTACATGCAAGACGCATACGTACATAATTACCGCAAGGACGTCCAAAAGGACATGGCAATTGAAGGGTTAATCAGAAGGTGGCTCTAAGCGGCAAATGCACATTTATAAAGCATAACAAAACATCTAGCTGCAAACTCGTGCGTTTTTGCTTTACATCTGCCTGAAAAGCTAAGGGGAAAATAGGGGAAGCAATTTTTTCTGGGGATTGAAATTCTGGGCAACTAGCCTCACTCAAAGGACATACGAGACGTAGTACACAGAATACATATCGTTACCGGCGAGGACTACGGATTTTTCCCAGTTCATTGTTGGTTTGTTGAAATAATGCACCATTCGGCTCTGCCAACGAACTAAGTAGAGTTCTGCGGAAGAGGAACCGGCTTCTGAAGTTGATTGTGGCTAATGGTAAGATAAGGCAGATAGCGTGTGCCAGAATACAAATGTAAAGTAATCCCAACGGGATGCCTCTGCTCCATTGTTGAAGTCGACGTTTTATCTGGAATGACGTAATAGGAGTGATTTGTTTTAGTAGAATCATTCTTCACCATGTAAGTAATAGGAATCTATGCTTTATGGTGAGAGGGAGGAATGGCCTACGTTCAGCTCATTAGTCAAAAGCGGCTTGTAAACTTTTTGGGTTACCGTTTCCAAGTAACCCTTCCAATCTGTCGTCTCGTTGAATATTTGATTCCCAATGGACTCCTCACTCCAAAGTTTCGTGTCGTGGTTATTCATCTGTATAAAAATTTAAGTCTTCATTAACCGTGTTTGTCATTCACACTAACTATGAGTTATTGCATGTTAACGCACCGCAAACAAACAGTAGGCCAACAAAGACTTTAAAAATATAAAAAACGGTTCCAGTAGAATAACATCAAGAATTATAGAAATGAAGTTAAGAAGTGCAGAAACTTGATAGTTGTCCCCCAGATTTGTAGCAAATCCAATGTAGCACGACAACGCGAGGAGGTTCAATAGTAAAAATACTGCCATACACCTATGAAAATGGAAATAAGAGGTTTAATGGAAGAGGTTTTCCTTTTATCTCCATCAGGGAGAAAAATGGAATTAGTTGGCTACTAAAATAACTATTAACTAAGCACCTCGCTCCTAATGCTCTCCGTTGACTATGAAACCTTATAGTATCGACGTTCACACCCACAGGCCTGAAAATGCTTGGTCCAATCAACAAATACGGGACATCTTCGAGCCCTGAGAAATTCCAAGAAGATATTAAATATTTTAGCTTACAATAGATAATGATGTCTATTACCTATATCAGATTGCATTTAAAACACTTCAAGTGACAAATAAAACTAGTACCTTGACGTTTTTTCTCCACCATCCGGAATTGCTGGAAGTACTGTTTGGCGTTCGAGGCAGATGACGCCGCCCTTGACTGTAATCTGGCACGCGACGGCGTAGTTGATTTTGATCTACGATTAGACTTCAATTTTGACCTCGACTTTCTTGCACCGATTTTCGAGCGCATTTTCCGTGACGTCAATACGCTCCTGAAAATATGTTGACATTAAATAAAGTATGTGATGGGCTGCTTCAAAAACCATTTGTTAGAGGTACTATTTGACCAATAATATAATTTTCCCCATAAACTCGTTTATTTGGCGCCTTGAAACGGTAATCGTTCTCAATGTCTGTTCATAGTACGAGCCTTGATAGTGGACATGAAAATGAAACGTAGGCCATACAGTATCTGTACCTACTTACATATTCCACCTCCTTGTGCCTAATGCATTTCACTCTGATCGTCACAGCACACCTCAGGAGGCCAGAGGGTCAAAGTATGCTTTCTCAAGTTGATTTTGACCCATACCATCAGTATACTACGAGAAATAGCCCACAAGGTTCCAATATAATTCTATATCAAAGAACTTTTTTCATAAAAACGTTATTGCCCCACAAATTCAAATTATTTAAGATATTTGAAAAATACATTTCTTTCTTCAGAATTTGTGGAAATCCAACTAGCTTTTTGTTATTTCATACCAAGGCAGGTGTGCAAGCGTTGAAGAACAAACAAAAAATTCAAGCGTGATACCACTTTATCAATTTATTGTTTAGCAACTACGGCTTTTTTCTAAAAGCACTCATGTACAACTTGTTTCGAAGTTGTTCTCACCTATATATTATTTGAAGAGGATATGAGAAAACGTGGGAAGAGACGGCTACAATGAGCGAGATCACAATGAATTGCGAAGACACTTCGACATTCAATTCATCTCCTGAAAACATGAATAACTGTTGGGAGTCCAATTTAACTGATACATTAAAAGCAAGTGTGACCCAGTTACCACCCTTTTAAATTTAGTTATCCTCTTTAGTTGTGTATAGTCTTATTATCCTAAGGGTTATTTTCGTATCCACAGGGTAATTAATCGAGTAGCCATCATTCTTACGCTCATAATTGGACCACAGAACGACGATACCCGTCAGAAGGAAAATTGAGAGAATTTTTACGATAGTCAGAACACATTTTTCCTCAAGCGTTGCCATATTTCTTCTTTGTCTAAAAGTTGAAAAAAAAGAAAATTCAATTCATTCTATATTATTCATTACTGTACACGAGTCGCTTTTGGGTCAATGCAGCAATCAACGGAGTTTCCACTTACAACAAAAATATGCTAAAAGGCAGATGAGAGTTGCGGAGTTCTCTAAAAAATAGGAGGCAAAAGAGGTGTCTAGTTGCGAAATCTCCTTTTCTAGAATTTCGTGAGATAATTCTCTAACGGGAAGTGTCACACAACGAGATTCTTCAAATGATGAATAAATTTTGAACCACCGATCAACGCCTACGAAGTACCAGCGAGTTGTCCTCATGTCGTGAATTATGAAGTGCGAGCAGTACCTGAGAAGCCAAAAAGAAATAACAAAATCAAAATTTATTAAAACTACATTTACACTTTGGAACCCACACATGAGTAGTCAATTGGGGGTAGCATGGATAAAAATTGACAGATTTTAGCCTTGGTTTCTACATCGTGTAAAACATACGTTACTGTTTACACGTTTGTCGTATGAAGTGATCCCATGAGCGTCATGATAATCGCGTACTTAGTTGGAAGAATTTTGGTGACTAATGATAAAACCGTTATGAACGATTTCAATCTATTGAACCTACTCCTCAAGTATGGCTGAGAAGCCTTACCGAACCACACTTTGTTCTGGGGCACATCCGAATTCTTCAGTCAAAAAGAACAATAGACTTTTATTTTTAGAGTATAAATAAGATTTTAGAGTAAACAGACACAAACCAGTCAGAAACTCGATGAAAATTATGCCATATGGAAACGTTGGTTATTGTCCCAAGCGGCTTATCTGTCGTAGTTATGAACCAGTCATCTTCTCCCCATTTCAGGTAATCTGTACCTGAATTGTTGATTGCGTACACCTGTAAAAAACGGATTAGGAATTTAAACTACCAATAAGAATAGTTATCACTAAAGTGGCCGTTACATTCGAACCGCTCATGAGGATGGAACATACTCTGCTATTTGCTCGAGTTCCGTGTATTTGAACCCCCACTGACGAATTCGTACCAGAGAAGAGACGATGGCCAGTGAAGACCCCAATTACTAGAACATGAGTTCCTCTCGGATAGCTATCATCCTTAACAGTGATGTTGCGCTGGAAAAAGGAAAAAATGGTGTATTCTGACGCTGGGACAAAATTTTATTGAAGGTAATTGAGTTCAAATTGTGTTTTAATGATCAATTCTCAGTTGTCATCAATGCCTCTATAGCATTACTGCTTGAATCAATTTAAGGGGAATCTTCAGCCTAACTTACTGGGGAAAGAAATTCTACGGCATGGACGAATTTCGGTAACATAGCAATTAATATTGAATGAGGAGTAGAAAGAGTAAATGGAGAATTTGTACCTGTTTGTCTCGAAGCCGATCTGCTAACAACGCGAACGGAATGACAATAATTATTAATAGGATTAGAGAGATTGCGATGCACAGTCCGTAGATTCTGCCATGAGCTTGTAACTGTTCGAACCCAAAAGTTTCCTCCATCAATGGAATCATTCTGACTGGGAGCATGTTCGCAACGATGTATCCAAAATCGGAACACTCGCATACCACTCCTTCGGACGAAAACGATGCACCCTAAAAACCCAACGATTAAATTTGCTCCTCAATACGCTAAAATAACGGTTGCAACGTAACCTACGCTCACTGACAACAAACCACTTATGCTTTTCGAGAATTCAATCCCGAAGCGACGAACGAGCGAATAAAATAATGACAGAGTAAGGGATGAAAATTAGTTGTTTTTTGGACAGCAAAAATGAAAGTGCTAGGTACTCCCTTCACAGAGTGTCAACGAAACGATTTCAAAACTAAGCTTAAGCAAATTGGAATAAATTGACTAAACATACTGTACAAAATGATTCTCTTTGGACATCAAGGCTGCGTCCACGACAAACGCCGATCTCATCGTAAGATTGAACATGATAAATTCCAGGCAAAACCTACAAATTATAGCAGGGTGGATATCGCTTTTGAGTTGGCGACGAAATCAACACTTTTTAAATTTGACTGCGTTGTTCTTTCCTCACTCACCTTATCTTCAATGGCCATCGTTACATAAAATGAATCTTCTATATAAGTATTGCCTTCTGAAGGGATGACGTCGATGTAGGATTCCATCATATTTTCCATTCCTTCAACTTTAGCTTTTTTCTTAATCACAGTCGATAACATTTTCGCTTCTTCAAAACCAATCGGGTTATTGTATGAAACTCGCCCCTGAAAGTGGCCGTACACACGCTTTAAATCGACGTTCTGAAATTAATGACCTAGGAAGAAGTACGTTCCAAAAAGGTAAACTTTAAGGTTGAAATCCAGCGTTTTGCGAATTACGGGTAATTTGGATTGTGAATGACCAACTTCAAATACCTAGCGAATACAAAAATAATATTAAAAACTAGGATTTTCTCGAATTAATATGTGCGGGGATTGTGATGATCTCACCTTGAAGGATATATCAGATTGGTGGTAAAGACTGAATCTCCAATGTGAAAGGCGTGTGGGAAGTAGAATCTCATGATTAGCCCTGCCTGCCGAGGGTAACCCCGATTCGCAGGTAATTGAGTAATCGTCTTCGTACTCCATTTGATGACGTCATTTAATCTTTTCAGTTCGTTATTTATCATGAACTAGGAGAGAAATTTATTAAAGAATTGTCTCTCATTTAATAAAACAAATCCGATCGTGTTTGAGTTGGTCAGAAGACCCACAGAAGAGTCTTACAATAGTAAATGGCCAGAATCATGCCTTCTTACAGGTAATGTAAGTGTGTAACTGGTGCCTTGAGGTAAATCACGAACTATTTTCCCGTCGTCTGACCGGAGTTCTATCAATATCGCTGGAAATTTTATCCGGTTGTCAACATCACGTAGTACCATTGTCCAGTATCCAATTTTCCAGTCTTCGCGCCGATAACAATCTGAAATAATTTCGAAAGTAATCCGTTATTTGAGTTACTCAGTAGTACGATAGTTAGTACGATGTTAGTTGTGAATGTCGGTCAAAAACTTTAAGTCTTGCCGATTGTGAGGAGACGCCAAACTTGATTCGTCTACGTAGAAACACTTAATTGAATGATTCACGAAACCAAGCGAAAAATGATCTATTTACCACTAATGAGAACAGACTTCCATAGAATTCTTCGACATTTCTAGGAAATACGAGATTGACGCCAGACAACCACTTTTCGTTGGCTCTAGATAGACTCGGCTGGAAGAAATGACTGACGAACCCTTTTCGGGGATAGTAAGAACTGTCATGTTCTGATCGGTTTAGATGATTCAAGAGCGCTTCGTATGAGCTTTTCTACAAAATAAAATATCAGAGACATATTCCCCCTAAAAGCGCTATTCATGTTTTTCTAGTATTCAATTAAAATGGTAAATCAATAGATTACGGAGGTTCAGTTAACAATTCAATGGCTAGGAAATTATTTAAATGCATTCCAAGTCATAAACATTATTTGTGAATTTATCATGGAACTTATCAAAGAACAAAATGAGATAATAAAGATGTTTCAATCTATATATGCAGAAAAAAACTTCGGCGGCCGGAATACCTCAATAAATTTTTCGCGGATGATCAAACTTTTGGAAAAAAAAGCCAAAATAGCAATTTTTCTGGTTAGGTCTGAAAAAATCTTATTTGAAGGAGATATGTGTTTTCAATAATAAAAATGACGATGACAAATTCAAGAAAATGATAACGCATAAAAATATAAAAATGAAACGAAGGGTCAACTCATGAATGTCTACCACTTACGGCATAATACGTGAGAATCCAACAATCCTCCACGCAGCTGAGGCCTACTCCGTGGTGAGCCTTGGCAACGTGTATTCCGACCATTTCCACCACTATCTGAATTAGTTCAACCATGACGCTTGGAAATAGGTAGAAGAGCTTCAAGAAGAAGGGACAAAATAATTTATGAGCTCAATAGCGCTTATCGAAAGGTTAGGGTGTTAGAGGTGACAATATACGTGGATGTGGTACTCCACGGTGTCTGAATAAAATGGTAATCTCGACTATGCGACATTAATTATCGACTTTACCCTTCTGTGCGCAGAAAAAATAGTTGGGTTGAGGTTGCAATTATTCAGTGTGAATTATGGAAAGCAATGATCCTTACCCAGTAACGCAATTCACCGATCACAAACGTATCTTTGAACTCCTCTGGCGTAAAGCTCACACTAGAATTGAACTTATGACGAAAAGCAATTTCGGCAGCTTCAATCATCATTCTGGAGTAAAAAGAGGACTTACTAGTCAATATTTGCCAAATGACTTCAATCGAATTTTCATAGCTCCAACTCACTTTCCTAGAAATCCAAGCGGCGTATTGAGCTCACGTTCTCCCATTATACTCGAGTACCTACATCTCATTGTTACAACGTTTTTGAGCATGATCATTAACTCGTATCTCCATTGTAACCAACGGAATACTCTGTCTACGCTCTTGAGAGGTTCGTCGTGTTCCGCCGTACTAACGGAAAGCGCAATCCTGAGGAACGTCACTGCGTTGAAAAAATCCATTTCATGGACAAGCCGAGTCTGCAAGGTGAAACGCATTAAATTAAGTCGCTAAAACAAAACAAATGTTGAATTTAAGTACAAGGTGTAGTGCGCACAAAGCGGGTGGGCTCACGTTTCCCAGGATTGATGAAATAATGAAATAGAAATTTCTTTTATACCTACCTCATAAAGCATGTCCAGTATCTCCATTCTATCTTTCCATGAAATTTCTTCGTGCCAATTTCCGCTTGAATCTAAATGGTTCATGAAATACTGAATTGCACCATCGACGAGAGCAACCCGGTTGCCAATGTTGGACAGTTCCCTTAAGTCTTTCATTGTTAATTGTTTTCTACGATGAGTAAACTGAGGGAAATTCGTAGATGATATAAACTTCAGTAACTTATGTAATTCACCTCTACTAGACCAATGTTGACGAATGAACTCCAAATTGCACTCAAAATTTTTAAGCTCGTCCCTCAGAGTCTCGTTTAGACTCACCTCGACAAAATGAGATTACCGCACACAGTAATGCCGTGTTTCTCCGTCAAACACATTTGAATCTCTTCTGATTCTGGAGTAAAAATCAGTTGTTCTGCGTAGTTTGTGTCAACGGTGACTTTGAATGCTGGCCACAAAAAACAAAAAAAATTCTTTAATGAGTTAACTGAAAAAACTGTTTTTTTCTTCAACGATCAATGTAGATATTTTATTGAAATAAAGTACCCATACATTTTAGTAGTTAGGTAGGAAATGTTGTAGAACACTCAAGTAAAATATGTCACCTTTCAGCACGGGGTATATGCTGTAGACTCGATATCTGATGGGTGGGTAGGAAAATGTTAGATTGTTCGTTGTAATGATATATTTGTCAGTTCCTTCCACTTTGGACAAATTGTACAATGTGAATTCACCTCCCCAAATTTTGTGGGAAACTTTTGATTTCAACGTGACGAAGCTGCGAGACTCTGCAACAAGAGTAATGAAATAGCGAATTTTGTTCCTAGTAAATGACGAACCCTCATTCAATACCCCCGGGCCATGAAGGGTAGCGTTGGGCGATCAGAATCGTATTTATTGTTGATGATCTCATAACTCACTGTGCACAGTAAAACTCGCTTCGCACGATTCGTCGTCGTGTGATAAACTCTGATTTTCGCACTCCAAGAACCTTCGCCCTTTTACAAGAACAGCTCGCTGTCGCATCAGAATTTCCTGAAATCTTGACGGCTCCATCACGATTGCCGATCAATACCTTCCCAGTATAAACCTGCCATTCGACTGGATTTCCGACATAAGGCCTGGTTCTGGCGTATACTAAGACGACTTCTTGCGGCGAGATTGGAAAGCAATTGTGCAAACAACTACAGAAAAAACATAGGTTGATTATTCAAGGAATAACCAACCAAAAACGACGGGAGTTAGTTGTTCCTCGGACCAGGAGCATGGAGACTCATTCCAATCGATTCAGCGTCCAAAATTTAGTTGAAAATGATACTCCACACGCCTGGGTACCAGAAATCCCTGAAACCCACTCTTGAAATGGGTAGATAGATACCCATTTAGACCCATAACCTCTTCCAGTGACCGCCAATCGCTCTGGGACACTCTCATTGGATTCAGTGTCCAAAATCTAGTCGAAAATAAAACCCCACTCGCCTCGATCGCCAAAAATCTCAAAAATCCATTTTTTGAAGTACACATTTTGACCCCTCTTCTCCCCCCATATTTGGTCCCATCGCGCTTTCCAAACTAGAATGCTTCTATTTAGTTTATGACCAGAATGTATGCATTTACCCAACATCCAGGACCAATTCTGTATTCACGAAACGCACAACCACAGACAGTGTTATTCTGGGCATGGTTTTCTCTTCGAAGTTTTCAGCCTCAATCGTGAAATTGTAAGTAGTGTCACAAGGCGTCCCGACTTTTATTAAATGTGGACCTGTTCAAAAATTTTTATGTTTACTCAACCAAGGCGCAGTCATCATCACGCTTACAGTTCATTCCTACCCTTCTAGGCCTAGCTAGGTTATTTTTCAATATGTATTTATCTTAATAACTAACGCATATCTTCTAAATGAAACCATTGAAGGCAAGATACCAATGGTAAAATCTTCTAGTCATGACCGATGGGTACACTCCGTTGGAAACATTGTAAATTATAAAATATCACCAAACTGAAAATTTCAAAAAATTAAAATAATGTTAATTTTTAAAACGTTAATAAGTAGAGATTTGAATAACTCACTCACCTTCCATTCCTCGCATTTTACATTCTTCATCGTTAGTGTGGTTGCACCGAACGAAAAAGTTGAACTCAGAATTGACGTCGTAGTCTTGGTTTCCTTCAGGTAATTCAACTTCCAGAATCAAGGGCTGATAGCATGATGCAACTCGGTTCATGCCATTTTTTATTTGAAATTCGGGAAGCGTAGACACGACTCTTATCCAACACTGAAACATCACTTCAATATTCAATCCAAATCCAAATCGGATGAAAGTAGATAAATAGATTATTTTCGGGATATTATTTGTTGTACTTACATACGCTTTTTGAGAGAAGAATGATTTTCCGCCCATGACTGGCGGGTTTCCTCTGAAAATACCGTTGTAAGTTATCATGTGCAGGCCAGTATTCAAATATCTCTTGGGAAACTCCACGAAACGACTTCCCCCACCGAACCAATGTGGCACATCATTTTTCCTTTTGTGAACTGAAATTCGTGAAAAAGTAAGGTGAATTCACCATACGGTTAACCAGAAATTGAGTTTATTCTGCGTTTTTTGTTAGGAAATCATCTGTGCTTCAACGAAATATAATACATTGACATACAAATTTCATTTCGAAGGATTTATTATATAATCAAGAGCGAACCTCCTTTTCGGTCCGCATCTCGCTGTAGTCCCCACATGACTCTTATCAGAATGCCCCCTGAGCACATTTGTGTGTCATGAATTGACGAAATGGTAATTGTGCTCCCTCGAGCATGCAGGTTGGGGAACATTACATTTCGTGAGCTGGAAATAGAGGGTCAACTTAGCAGCTCGTCACTGAACGTTCATGGATGAGTTTTGAGCACAAATTGTAGTTCGTGCTTACTACTCCGTCACATAACTACGAATAATTAACAAAAAGTGAGGTTTAACTTCTAGCTCTAAACCCAACATTAACACCATTCCTTTAAGTCCATAAAGGAGTACCTCATCGTACGGTTTCTGGCAGATCGTAAACGTGCATTCATTTGGGCTATTTGTTTCGTCGAATATATTCTAAATGTGTGGCATAACTCATATGGTAGAACTAGGTATATAATAAAGTAACTTCTTACTGAAAAAAAGGAAAAAACTAACCAGCCGTCGAATTTGTAGTCGATATGGCAACCAAAAGGGAACTTGCTCCCGTGAAAATAATTGAAAAATGTGTACGTCTGGGAAAATGACGTTACGTTCACGGGACCATAAATTTCCTCTTTTATATCCACGTACCCCAGTCTGCCTACATCACCGTAATTATCACCGGAGTTCACAATTCTATTCCGTCCAAAAACGTCATTCATATAACCATATAAACTGATGTCAATGAGGAATGTTGAAACTCCTGAAAAGTGAAAGTTAGGAAACGAATTACCTTAATTATTTGATTGATTTAGATCTACTAATGGTGGGATTCTTGCATTATTCTTGTTACGTCAGTCGTTTGAAGAAAAACAAATATAAAAGTTAGCCTGTATGGAGGGTAATTGAAAAATAATTAAAAGTCCATACTGCCTTCAGGAAGAAGGTGGCAAATTCGTCCGTCGTACAATTCAGGATTTCGTTGAGCATCCTCCAAACAATTTTTTTTCATGTCCACAAGCATAAATCTCTTCGCTAGTGGATAGTAAGCCCTTCCATCACTTATTTTCAAAGAAATCAGCCGTTCCCGATGATGGCTGATTCCCGGTTTAATAAAATACATTATGTTCCGATTGTGAAGGTCCGGCTGAATCTGATAGTACACGTACACCCTATTTGAAATGTTGAATGCTGTAATGAAAAGTTCAAGGTAAGATGAAAGAGGATAAAAAAACTTAAGTCATGACAACAAGGAGGAATGGTATTGACAGAGTTTATGGATGCCAAGTAGTGGTTGACCACTTATTAGAAAGATGGTGTTGGGATTCACTTCCCGTCAAAGTTTAAACTTCGTAATAGATAAATTTAATACGCAGAAACGTGTATATGTAACATTTATTGAAACTTATATTAAAACGTAGTAAAATGATTCCGCTTACTATTCAGTTCTGGGGCGTATACCTCGCATCGATGGCCATGAAAATCGGTTGGGCACTCGCAGAAATATGACCCGAAAGTGGATACGCATTTTCCTCTTGAGCAAGGATTCGACGCGCAGTGATTAACTATTTCAGAACAATTGTGATAAAATCCTTTGCTGATCACGTCACAAAGAGCGCAGTTGGGGTCAGCAAAACCATAATCGAAGTTTAAACACACACCGCCGAAACCGCAATGGCAATGGGATGTGAAGTGATGGGAAGCTGGTAAAATGGTACAAATCCAAAGAGCAACAATCCCAACTTTTGATGTTGACGTCATGGCTGTATTTGCAGAAATTGCTTTCTTCTGAACTTTGACAGTCCTTCCTCAAAACAACTTTAAGAAGACAGTGAAGAGAGTAGAACGCCTAGGGGGAAAAAAATTGCCTGAATATTGCAGTTATCACGGATGCGTTTCCTTTGTGATGGCATGCCGCATTGTTCATAGATAAGTTTTCAACGTTGAGGCCTATCAACCGAGAAGGGGTTGTTATATTGTAACAGCAAATTTGGGTTTCGGAATAAATAATTAAATGATCAAAACACCGTTCAGATCCCTCATCGTCGGAAGGATAGACTAGTGCCCCGAAACCCACTCATTAGGTATCTATAATGAGAGAAAACTCACTTCGCTTCAAATCATTTCGAGCTTGAAAAAAAAAAATGAGCACAATCTGTAAGTCACCAGAACCAGAATGCAAAAATCATCTGGTTTGGGTACCTATAGCAACCGGAAGTGCGACCTATACCTGTAATTTATCATTTTTGTAGTGACTGCGTTTATATGATGACATTTAAAGCCAAGTACCTCAAACTATCCGTATGATACCAACCGCCATAATCAGAATTGGAACCGTTTCAATGATGTGGTGTTGGTATCTTCAAACCATTATCGCGTGTAAAAGTTAAGGTTTCTTGGATGAAATTTGGCACTGAAGGGGATAGGAGTTTGGGGTGTTTAAAAAACACCAGTTTTGAATTGTGTTTCAAACTCAGACTGTTAACGAGAAACAAAATAATTAAAAAAATAAATAAATAAAATACCCCTGTTGCTGGTTTTAGTGAGCTTACAGAAACATTTTATTGAGATAAAATTATTTAGCCGCGATCTAAACAAAATTAACAAAAATGAGTTTACTCTTCAGCCGTGTTGTCATGGTCGAAATGGTCAGAAGGAGTTGTTTGAAGATCTTTGACCAAGTCCGCGACATCAAAACAGGCTGATGGAGACCATTTAGTTTCCACAGTTCTGTAAAACAGTGCAATGTATCTCTCCCTGTGTGAGGTCAATGCTCCGGATAAAAAACAACACAAGCACCGTGATCCTGCGGGATGCCTCACCTGTCTTTTGGACCACCGGGAAAGAAAGGGGAAATTTTGATTACATGACAGGAAAGTCGGTTCGAGACGGTCAGCGAAGAAAATCCCATCTTCCTCACGCTTTTTGAAGGGTTTCCCAAAAGGGAAATCACCTTCGGAAGGAGCTAGAGGAGGAAAGAGATGCGGAGGGAACCCATCATTCAGCCATTGGAAAACGAAAGGACACGTCGGGGCAATGACCACGAGTAACAAGGCAAACAATAACAATACTAACTACTTCATACAATACCCAACTCTCAATATATTATATACGTATGTACTTACATATTATAACATGAATGTTATATACTTACATGAATGTTTACATTATGTATTTAAGACTAATATGTAGAGAACGTGGCATAGTAAAATAATATTGACAATTTTAATGTAAAAAAATGAATAACTATTCTCCGGAAACCCTATATTCATTAGAACAGTATCCGGTTTTCTATACATGTGTCAAGTCTACTTTTGGTTGGTTATTCCTTGAATAATCAACCAATGTTTTCATGATAATGGTCAACCTCTCCGATTCGGCTCAAAATTATTTTCTGGACGTTTCATGATATTCTGATCAAAAAAGGTCAATGTCCGTCCGCCGTACGCCGTACGCCGTCCGCCGTCCGCCGTCCATTGTCCACGCCGTTTTTGGTACCCTAGTAGAAAATTTTCTAAAAATCTGAAATTTGGGTCAGGGGTCTGTTCCCAGCCGAGATGGGTCCTCGAAACTTTTCAGCCCGATCGGACCAAATTTGGAGGGGGTAGGGGTTTTTTGAAAAATGGATTTTCGAGATTTTGGGTGATTTAGGCGAGTGGGGTGTCATTTTCCACTAAATTTTGGACGTTGAATCCAATAAAATGGGTCCCAGAACAATTGGCACCCACTGGAAGAAGTTATGGGTCAAATTGGGTATTTATTACCCAATTTGATTATGTGTTTTCGGGATTTCTGCTACCTAGGCGTGTGGGGTATCATTTTCCACTAAATTTTGGACCCTGAATCGATTGGAATGGGTCTGGGACCCGCCACACCCACTGTTCCCCCATTCGAGGAATAACCAACCCGTGTGTAAGAATTTGCAGATTTTTTTTATTGAGATCCCACCAAAGTGAAAACAATAATTATTTTTCTTCGTCGGATGATGCACGAACGAATAATCCGCGTTTAGATACGATCAGTGTTGTAATTGCTCTTGTGCTTTCACTCTCGCACAAAAGCAGACAATAGACATCTTCATGGCACGCAGCGAGTAAATCGGGGACTACAACCTTGTACGGTTCAAGTGAGACAAAGAACTCTTTTCAATCTGAGAGGAGTTACAGTTTTTCCAGAGTATTTTTCCCGTCGAAAATGACTGTAATTAAAGGCGAAGGACCACCCAATAAGCCACGAAGCTCGTCATTTTTCTATGGTCAGAAAGCGAAACGAGTGTATGATAAAAACATAGTTTTGGACATTGTCAAAAAAGAAAAAAGATTCAACTGAAATAAGGACGTTTTCAAGAAAAAAATCATTTTTGAAACTACTGCTGACACGTAATGAGAATGGTGCTACACAATAAACATTAAAAGTATCCTATTTTCTAGATAAAACCTGCTTCCGTTCAAGTGAACGACCAAAATTTATCATAATTAGGTATTCAAAGATCTCATTTCTAGGGCACATTGAAACATAATGAAATGTGTCACTGACCAAGATTTCCGATTGGTTGAAAATTTCCTTCTATTAAAACGATGGGCATTTCGTCCTTATTTTTATGTTAACCCTTTGAGAACAAATTTTTTTGTATTAGGCCAGAATATTTAAGTGTGGCACATCCTACTGCTTCAAAGATGACGTGTTCCGAAATAGGTCCGCATTATGAACTTATTGGGACACTCTGACGGACACGGCACAAAAACTAACATCTAAACATTTGAAATTATGGGGCAAATCGGAAAGGTTGTCTTTCTGCATGAAAACCGCGAAATTCCGAAGTATATCAGCACTGTAGCTCACAAAAGTTCATGTTAATCTAGGTATCTTTAAACAGAAAAGCAATTTTTTGGGGAGAATGGAGTCGTACAGGATTTTTGAGATTCTTCAAACGGATTTAGATTCTGTCACCCACTAATTTCTCATGCACATAAGAAATGGTGGACAGTCGCTGGTGGAAATAGGCCACGTCTGTTATACGAGAACTAATTCTGGAAGTCCCTGTTTAAAAAAAAAAAGAAACGAAAAAAAATTGTTTTGAATATTATAGTTCCTGTTTGTTTCCCGAATCTGTACGAAAGAGATGAGGGCTGAAATCTAGTCGTCCTAAATGCTAGACTGTTGGTAAAAAGGATTAATATTTATTCGTCCAAAACCGTTGCTTAACCCCAATCAATTGATGGAGGCTACGTCTTAGGTGATGAAATCCTTAGTAGGCACGATCCAATTTCCGAACCAGCGAAACCGGTTGAAATCTATTCTGATCTAGTCTGAAGTACGGAATGTCCTAGGAGCGAAATGTGGTCTACGGTTGTGCGCATCATGGAAATAAGGCCTAAAATTAAATTTAAAAAAATTTAATTATCTTGAGCCATTTAGGAGTCTCATATACATGTTTCATCGAATCCTGTCTCATTGAAGTAACAAATAATAAATCATCATTATTAGTTCATGAATAATGTATCCTCAGACCAGAGGCTGATTGATCCAAAATTTGACATTTTGAGTTTCAAGATGTCTCATCTTATCAAAAAACCAAAATGTCTGTCCACCGTCCACGCCGTTCTTAGTAGTAAAGAATTTGTCTGAAAGACGTGCTTTTCGCGTTATTGGGTCCTCTGAACTTTTCAGCCCTATAGACCCGAATTCGGGGAAAATATGTGTTAAAATAGTTTTTTTAACTCAATTTTTGGGGGCTCAGGCGTATGGGGAATTATTTTCCTCTAACTTTGGGACGTTGAATCGATTCGTATGAGTCATGGACACTCATGTAAGCCTCTCTCAAATTAAAATCTGTTATGAATTTACTATGATTTAATTCGGGTTTCTTCGGAGAATTTGGAGGCGACCTAGCGAGAGGATACGGGATGTAAGTCCAAGATTTACGACTGAGCAACTAGGGATACCAAGGATGAACATAAAATACATTGATACCAACTGAATTATAATTGAAAACAAGGACTCGTTGCAAAGGAAAATATGCCTCAACCTGGGCTAGAATTGATACAAGACAAAGTAATTCGACAAAGTAAATTAGACAACATGTGGAGCATAAAATACAATTAATACAAGATACATGAAATTATGATATACATCAAATACAATTTAATGAGCAAGTGCAACAATACCGGCTGACAAAAACGGCGTCGACGTCGAAGGAAAAACAGGAGGGGGCTCGCTGTCCCGCAGGTACACAGCAAGGCTTATTAACTTGAGTCCTTTATCTCATGGGAAACACAATATTACAGCTTCGGTCGACTTCAGCACGGTAGAAGAGTTCACATCAGAGCGAGCACAGGACAAAGCCAGGATGGACTGAGTGAGAAATCTCTTGCACGACAGGGTTACAAAAATATATACTCCAACATGTTGGGCGCCTCGGCCCCGAGGGGCGCCTCGACGACAACCGCCTGGTTGGACGCCTTCGAACGAGTGAGCGCTGGGCCTCTCTAAATGCGACGTCCAGGCAGGAGCTGCGCGCGCATCTTGGCGCATGCTCTCTCCCTTCTGGCCTTCTGGAGGCAGCAAGCCTGGGGGCTTACAGTCAATACTCACTGGTTTTGCCATACTCTTGCTTTATGGAGTAATAATAAACATTGAGGAAGAATTTGCAGTGTTTTGCAGTCATTGTTCATCACCAGTCGGGTCAATCTAAAAATGGTTACATCGCCGTAAAAACGTGGCGACTCAAAAACGTATCGAAAAACCCTTTATAACATTGTTACCGCCGTAATTGGCTTTCTTGCTACAATTTTAGGGTCGGATCGGTTTTCCGTGAGTCTCATTCCGAACGGGACTGACCAGTTTCATTGACTGGCAAAATTCCTTCCTTCGTTGACTCAGCGGATATTTGATATCCTGGATACGCAAAGAGAGCCTTATTTGAACCACCGGTTGTACAAACTGAATTCAATCCGAGTCAGACTAGGTCGTATTTTGATTAGCCCCGGGGCATGGCGTGGTGATCGAGTTCAAATCCCCTGAGTGAGGTGAGGGGAATTCCCTTCTCTCACAATTGTTCCACTCAGCGACAGATGGGTTGGATCGACGCTCTATGTAACCAGGATCAACGGATAGAAGAGAAGTGTAAAATTAATTAGCTAGTGACCTATAATTTCTTCAGTAGTGCTGGAATAGCTTCCTGGGCAACTTAATTCTCCCCTATATGAATCATCTGCTTATTTTGGAATTTCATATGAACAACTCACTTTCCTTTTCTTCTTGCTTTAATAATTTAGCTTGTTTTATTGGTAAAAACGAACAGTTTCCGACAAACGACAAAATTTTTTTGTCCACCAATCCCCCTATTCGAGGTCATAAATACGAATAGTTAAATTCATTATCCAATTTATTCATTCTACTCGTTGTTCCGCCGAATATTTTTTTGGATTGCTTCAATTCACAGAAGACATTACTTTTACATGGGACATAAAAAACCCTGTCAGTTCTCCGTTTGTAAGGAACGTTCGTGATGATCCTGCCAACATTTTAAATATTTATTCGTTCAGTTTTTGCAGGAAAAGTAGAACGTAGGAGTTATTCTTCATTGTCGTTTCTCTCAAGACATAGTAATGTGGAATACGGGGAAGTCCTTCGACGAATTAATTTGGATCGAATTTGGACTGCTGTTGCAAATTGGCTTTTGTTATTGCTTCGCATATTCTAGACGTTGGTTAATTTTTTCTGTAGTGCAATACACTGTTTTCTATTCATTTTGCTTAGCCGTCCTTACGGTTTTGATCTACACTTGCTACTTAATCAGTGATAAAGCCGGTATGCTCTCCCAATGCTTACATTTCTGCATAGCTTCCATGGTAGGCCTGACCGCTTCCTTAGTGTTGACCATGGGGAGAAGCAAAATCGAACGGTTCCATAGTTTTTTCTGCGATCCTCGCATCTGTGAGTATGCATATTTCAAGTACTTCGAAGAATTACACCGTATCACCATCGAGAAGAAAAAGAGATTGATTCTAAAATGGGTTGTCATATACGGTGTAGCTGCAACGGTAAGTTTGGTATGTGGGTCTTTTGCAATATTTAAGTTACCAATAAGCGCTGTAAGCTCATCTTTGATAAAGTGAACGGAATCACGAAAATTTTGTGGACATTTGATGAAAGGAATGGATCTTTTATTGGACTCCAATTATCCGACGGAGCCCATTGAGCATGATCCGGCTACCTCCACGAGGCTACTAACTAAAATCTAATCTTCTATGGTTGGTCATTACTGCTATTCTTATGTCGTTTCACAGATAGTAAATAGGGAGTCAAGGGTGGCAAGTTATTTTATTAGCTGTTTACCTACCCTTGATGTGCCAACCCGGAGGTACTAGGGCCAGGGACGATTTCTTCTGGAATTTAATATCCAAAGCGTGAAGAAATAAGAATTCAATATTATTGCTTATTACCGAAAACAGAAGAGGTTTTCCGAACACATTAGAAAAGAGGGAAGTTAGCTCCAACATCATTGTTGAATGGGGTAACTCGATTTCCGTTCAATCGGACCATTTCTCAGCAGGTTATAATAATATCTTGGCAAATTATAAGAACCATATTTGCCCGACGATAGGTCAATCAGGTGCCAGAAAATCCCAGTCCTATCAGTGATTGCCTTGCTTTTATACCACAGAAAATGTTAGGGACGGAAACTCACTCAGTCAAATTTAGCATTAAATGATCAAAAGAGCATAGAAGCAATCAGGAGAATGGGCTACTCCTGTGACGTCATGTGCGCTCACCTCCCTTCATTCCATTTCTATCAAGAAGAACGATCATAAATATAGGTCGAACCAAGTACCGAAGAAAATGTTATTTCACTTCTGAATAATTGAATTAGGGATCAAAATGTGTTTTTTGGAAAATGGGTTTACGGGATTTTTGGCGATTTAGGCATGTAAGGTATCATTTCAGTCTAAATTTTGGACGCTGAATCCAATGAGACGGGAACAATCGGCGCCCACTGGATGAGGTTATGTGTCAAAACAGGCATCTATCTACCTATTTCGAATGCGTATTTACGAGATATCAGGCACCTAGGCGTGTGGGGGTATCATATTCCACTAAATGTTGGACCCTGAATCGGTCGGAATGGGTCAGGAACACGCCAAACCAACTGTTTTCCCCATGTTCGACATTTTTGACGTTCGCTCCAACCATGGAGCAACCATTCCATGTTGCTGAAACCATGCTCCTAGTCCGAGGATTTTCTTAGAATACTTGGGTTGATATTCTTACTCTAATGACCCGAAAAATATCCTGTCACACACGAGCGGTATCTACTTGAAAAATAAATTGTTATGGAATAATCGCAGCATTTCCCGAAAAATTTTCGATACACATGTAGTTCTTGCAGTTTTCAACTTTCAGGAATCTGAAGATCTTAATATCGTCGGCCGTTGAATTGATCACGTGAAAAACGCCTATTTTCAGGTTGGTATTGGTCAGCCTATAATCGACAAAGCATTCGGGACTACGATAAAAAATACAAGGATAAATGGCGCCTTTGTCAATCTACCTGTCGTCATGTGGTTTCCGTACAACGTAGACGAATCCTCCGTTGCTTGGATGGCAGCCTTTATGATTCAAGCAGCATTCATGCTCATACTGGCAGCGATGGTTATTGCAGGAACGGTCATGTGTTTCACCGCTTGTGATAGGATACTGGACCAGTACCGACTTCTGATTTTTTCAGTTCGTTACCTCGACGATAGAGCTTTAAGGCGTTTTCAGACCAAGTTCCCTTCAAAAGATGTCGACGGAATGCAAACGGAGTTCGATCAATGTTATTATGAGTGCATTAAGCAGAATGTGATACATCATCATGACATTGCAAAGTAAATTACGAGAAGTGAATAGCTTTTACTCTTATAATTTCTGACGTAAAATATTGTTAATCGAAGCACTGTACACCTAACAGATTTTGACACCACGCACATGTCACGCGCATGCAGACATCCTCTCGGGATGATACCGGACCATATAGCACTATACCCCCTCCAGCCAGTAGGGTATTGTAACTTTTTGAACATCATAATTTTGCACCAGACTTTTATGCAATTTTACATCCTCTGCAAGCGATGTCTTATCGGATTTAAATGAGATCTCTTCTGGTGCGGCAGTACGGCGCATCTCTAACAGCACCATCCCCTCGAAAGATCACCTCTTTGAGATATCACCACGGATGAGCATGATCTCAGACAGCACAGAACACCAATTGTTCCTCATCCATTCTAAAAATTAAAACGCCAGAATTGGTAAATTTTCAGGCTTTTTCACGAACTTATGGACCTTGCGAGTATTCCCATAGCAGTACCATTTTTTGGAGGAGCTATCCTATTAGGCATGGCGATGATCACCATAACGTCGGTAATTATCCCAACGTTTATTTCACGATTAAAAACAGCTGTGTACGACTTTAAATTTGTAGTAAATTTCTGATGAATTAAGCTCAAATAAAGACAAGGAAATGAGTAGAGAGGTTCAGAGAGGACAGGCCTCAGAAACCCCAGCAAGAGGAAAGACCCAGCTGGACCGCTTATCTTGATATGAAATAGAGACATACCCAATCGAGTGATTTTAAACCCTTTCTTGGAGCCCACGAAGCGTAGCGATTAACTCATGTTCTAGTAAAATTTCTACTCGCGTCCACCCATACATACACGACTCTTCCCACAATCATTCACAGTGATTTATTTAAGATCAGTCAAGTCTTCCTTATCATTTCATGTGTTCTACTCCCAAACTTGAACATGGAGTGTCTGCTCCTCACAGGTGAAAATTATGGCTCAGATTTAAGCTGGTTATCCACCTTTTTTAAGTGGACCCCGCGAAGACCGAAATTCTCGACTTTTGAATAATGTTGTGGTATTCCGCTACGCACTTTACTTATATTAAACTAGTGCATCACAAATCCCATGCGATCATTTCAAAACCTTACTGATACTGCTTACAGGATGACGACCCTCGAATGGGTCCCAAATTTTTGGCTTTTACCATGGCTTTGGCTGAAGCGTACAATATGTACATGCTGTGCGAGTGCGGTCAACAATTCAAGAATATGGTAAACGAATGGTATTGCTTACAATAATTAGCCTCTTTTGCGGCTTCTTGAGCCTCAAAAAAAGATTAACAATGTTTAACAGGAGACACAAAAATAATATTCTTTTCTAGTCCGAACTGCTCTATGATGCCCTTTTCTTCACAAGATGGCGCTTAAGACCCAGATCCAGTACAAAGGCTATTATGATCATGAGATATGCTTGCATAAAACCAGTCCAAATGAAAGCTGCTAAAATGCTGGTATTGGACATGAAATTATTTGCAGACGTAAGTATACCTCAAACAAAATTATTCTAACCTAGGGAAATTGTGAAATAATGCTACGTTGAGGTTTTTGCAGTCACAATCTATCGCTTAAATATGACCATTTTTAGGTTGATTCACTTTTTGATTGACATTGTTGCAGTTGATTAACTCAGCATACTCAATCTTTAACCTGCAAGCTGCCAGTAGGGGCTGAAAACATAAGAACGGCGTGGTATCACTGCGTCTTCTGTTATTCTTGTAGTTGTTGTATCACTTCCCTGTAGCTTGAACAATCATTATGTCAGACAATTTTTAAAAAGTGTCTAGCCGTGAATTACCTTTTTTGGAAGCCTAATCGTCCTTGGGATTTACAATGATACATAATGAGTTGTGCGTACAACTTTAATAACCCAACCTTATGAAGGATCGGGTAGGCGACATGATGAATCTGGTCACAAATAAGTCGCCAGTATTAATGGAGTGGAGCAAAGTGTCTCTTATAACCAACGTGTCTTCTCAGCTCGTATTCTATATAAAACACCATTTCGCTATAAAAGCCCTTCGGAAAAACCCAGAGAAAACAAGGGAACGCTTTTAGATTTCGGTGAGCAGCTTTCGAAATTTAAATCTCCGCGAGGTTCCTGTTCTTGAGCGAAGAAGAACGAAGAAAGTTAAAGGTTTCGTCTCGTTCCACTTTCTACAGCCCCACGCAGAAGGTCACATCTGATCGTCCTTGCGATGATAAGATCCCCTCATTGTAGCGCATTACCGACTGGTAATGTAGGGAGGAAAGGGTTTCATCCAGGCTTACCATAAAAAGAAGAAGGGACGTTATTCGAGCCATTTCCTTGAAATCCCTTCTCAGAAGCTTTAGCGCTTTCCACATAATGTTGAACTGGAGCGGAAGTTCCTTCAGGAGTTGATTGATTAAAGTTACCGAAGCGTTTGCGTGGGTCTTATTTTATCATTCTTACTGTAATATATGCCAAATTTAAAATATTTAAAAAATTAAATAAAAACTCAAAATCCAAAATGCCAGTTGGAAAAAGTCTTTAAAATGCTTCATCCTAAGCGTGCAAGCTCATTTTCATTCCAATCATCGCGAAGTCGGTAATTTGAGAATGGGTTTTCGAATTTTTTAGGAAAATAAGCGAGAGGGGTATTTTTTAGTAAATTTTGTGCTCTTAATTGACGCTCCACTGAGTTGGATATTTTGAAAATTTGTAGCTACATTACTTTTTAAAAAAAATCTGCAAATTCTTACACACGGGTTGGTTATTCCTCGGACCAGGCGCATGGAGACTCATTTCTTCAACATGGGGGAAATGGGGAAACAGTGGGTGCGGCGGGTCCCAGACCTATTCCAATCGATTCAGGATCCAGAATTTAGTAGAAAATGATACCCCACACGCCCAGGTACCGGAAATCTCGAAAACACATATTCAAAATGGGTAATATATACCCAATTTGACCCATAACTTCTTCCAGAGGGTGCCAAACGTTCCGGGACCCATTTCATTGGATTCAGTGTCCGAAATTTAGTGGAAAATGATACCCCACTCGCCTAGATCGCCCAAAATCTCGAAAATCCATTTTTCAAAAACACATTTTGACCCCTACCCCCGCTCAAATTTGGTCCGATCGGGCTGAAAAGCTTGGAGGACCGTCCTAGGCCGGGAATAGACCCCTGACCCAAATTTCAGATTTTTAGAAAAATTTTCTACTACCAAAAACGGCGTGGACGGCGGACGGCGTACGGCGGACGGACATTGACCTTTTTTGATCAGGACATCATGAAACGTCCAGAAAAAAATTTTGAGCCGAATCGGAGAGGTTGACCATTATCATGAAAACATAGGTTGATTATTCAAGGAATAACCAACCAAAAGTCCACTTTTCGTTTCCTTTAGATGTTCACCAAAAAGAAATGCATGCAAGTCGCATAGTTGTCGGATAATTTGAGGCGTTTATCAATACTGGAAGCTGAAGGGATGATTCAGATTTATATTATTTGTCGAAACAAGAAAATGCTTCCAGTGCTGTTCGTAGAAGTCTGTAGTGTAGCTACCCTTGAATTAAGTTGACTATTGTTAAGAAAAGGAGACGCATGGGCACACTCATGGGTGCTACTGAGATCCGCAACTAAGTGAGACATTTTCGTGGTTACTACGCCAGAAAGAAACTTCAAGCCACTCATATCGCAACAACTAACTGCATTTCATACGTATGGAAGGGGAAAATTAGCAACCTTAGATAAACGAAACTTGAAAACTAAACGACGCACTACGCGAAGTTCACTACCAATGTGACCAAACTCTGTGACAACGGAATATTACTGTTTGTTCGTTCATACACCCTCGGGAGATGTGGCTTCAGGGGAGGTTAACGTCGAATTGAGTACTTATTCATCATTTTCCAATAAAATTGGTGTGAGAAATTGAACTGAGCGCAATGTTTGTTAGGAACGTAAGACAATTACGTAAGAGTGTTCAACCTGTCTTTGTAAAAGGGAATCACAGTTTGTGGAAGGATAATGATCCAACGCGCAGTCTAATTTTAGTCTCATTGGGAATTCAGGACTCTCACTTGAAAGGTGGAGCCGGAGATGGACCGCCGGATCTTGTCTGGAACCAGATGCCGGCTTGGAACCCTGCTCTCCCTCGGCTTCCGGGAGTCCGGGCCTGGGTGGTTACCACGGATCACGGGGTGGACGAAACCGTCCTTGCTACACCTGACCCCCTGACACATTTCTCTTAAGCTGGTACGGGGGGCCCCTCCCTCGACCATGGGGGCCCCTCCCCTAGTCACTCCAGGCCCGGCATCTGGGGGCCCCTGACTGCTTTCAGTCTTAGCCGAGTGCTTGCTTAGCAAAGTCGTTTTTGATTGCTTTGGTGACAGTTGGTGACTATTTTCCGCGCGGTTTCGTCGCTACCCACGACAAGAAAATTCTCAAAAAAACTGTGACCGCTGCATGAGGACTTACCAAACAGGTATTGATCATATTCATATCTACCTATATGTAACACATGAGAAATGTGTATGGCTGACCTTCCGTATCGATGGGTATTCTTGAGGGTGATTTTCTAACAGGTCGAGCACCACCTTTATAATACTTCAAGTGTAATAATATAAAAACGCTTCAAATTCTTTCACAGGGGTTGGTTTTTTTCTGACCAGGAGAATGGAGACTCATTCCGATCGATTTAGAGTCCATAATTTTTAGTGAAAAATGATACCCCCACACGGCTAGGTACCAGAAATCTCGAAAACCCTCTTTCGAAATAGGTAGATAGATACGTATTTTGACTCGAAACCTCTTCCGGTAGGTAGGCACCAACAGTCCCGAAAAATACATGACCTATATGTACCGATGTGCGGTATTCGATTAGGGATCAACGTGAATCTACGCAACGGCCAACATTCAGTGAATGATTATAGCTCACACTGAACCTAATCTTTTACCCATGTCCTCCCTTCGTTCAAGGCGATTGGGCTGAAATTACGGCATATATAACTAGGACTCAAGTGGAGACTACACAACGTAAAAATTGATAATTTCTTGGAGCTTCTAAAAGGCCATTTTATTTACCTAAAGACCGTCCCTAAACTCCCTATAAAAAGTTACTGATTTCAGGCTGCACATTCCAGATTTTGGGATCGACGCGCTGAAAATTTGGGAATACCCTTTATTCGAAACAAACACATAAGTGTGTTATTCCAATAGGAATACTAAACCGAAAACTTCTACTTCAAGTAGAGTAAGATGGTTATGAGCCTCGAAATGGAAATTTGGAGCTCCACAAATCCTCAAAGATTACTTCCATCAGGCGCTCAGAGCCAGTCGGGACATGCTGGTGTAACCCGCCGTTTCACCTAACGGGCTAGGGATCCAGAAATAGACCTAGGCGAATAATTAGTGGGAGACTAAAGACTTTCACTTACCGTCCGGAATGTCGGAGATGGTCGGTCATAGACTCCAAGTACACCTGAATTTACTAAGCTCTGAGGAATGGGGTTTCGTGAGTGAAAGACAAGAGTTCAATATTGGTTTATAATGACGCAATTGTCAGAAATATGAAATATGGAATGTCTCGGCCGAGAAGGATACTGACTATGACTTAATCTAATTAGTGAGTAGGTAGAAGTGAAGGGCTGAAGGCCAATGAATTTACGAGGTAGCTGAAGGCTCAGGAGTGTTTGATTTGGAATAACGGAAAAATACAAGTGATTCACTAATGTCCTCCCCTAATTCCCTTTGCTTTTCCTACGACAGACACAATACTAAATACTACGGTTACAAGTTACAATTCTCTGATCAGCTTTCTGGTGACTACACGTCAGGGCTAGGGCCAGATTTAAAGAGTCGACTTTCGCGTTGCTAGGGTACGAGACAGAGTGATTTCGCCACTTACGTGCACCAACTCCTTCGGATGGAGACAACAGGGTGATGTGCTCTTCGCTGCTCGGCTTCGGTCAGGGGAACGCCGTCCAGGTCGGAGGAGGCGAGGCTCTTTCCGACGGAGGTCCGACGACTGGCGGTGCGTGGAAAACCTGGACTATTGGCCGTCGGATCGGGCGCGAACGGATCAACACTCGGGTCCGACGGGGGATTTTCAGTTCGTATAAGGGTCCACTGTTACGGGATAGGAATTGGCTGATCTCCCAATTCCCGAGTTCTCACCCTGAAGGAACCACGATACACTCGTTCCTTCAGGTCACTTTCACAACACCGGGTCACAAGGGGTTGACTTGTTACGCGTCGGTGTTCCGCTTCGATGGTTCCGGTTCACTTCGCTTCGATGTCCCGGTTCACTTCACTTCGTTGTCCCGGTTCACTTCACTCCGTTCCGCGCACGGGGATTCCAAACTTCCCCATTCTCTTGAGTTCGGATACGACTGGCCTGATGTTACGTCTCATCTCAGTCCCGCTCAGTCAAGTCGCCTTCCCCTTTCTACTCCTTCCCTGGGTGTCATTGCGCCGCCCATCGCCTACCCAATCCATGAGGACACGCCTTCCGCCCAGCTGGAGTTAGGCGTTTGGAAGGGGAGAGGGGTTCCGTTCCGTCCCCCGCCGTCCGAAGTTTCTTGACGGGGCGCTTGAAATCTGCCGCCCCGTTACACTGGTTATGCATTCCAATTCATTTTTCCAATGAGATTGTTTGGTCTGCCATCGTTCTTCGTGCAAAACATTGTGAAGAGCGGACATCAAGCCAATTCTGCCTTGCCTGCTGGTGCCTCACTTTCTGAGCTAAGCAACTCCCGCAAAAAAGTGAGGAACTCTGATGAAGAAGGGAAATACTAAGCTGAACATCCGTGCAGGCTATCCTAAAGAAAAAATTCAATAATGAATCGGAACGCAAAAAGAGTCACACGTCGTCCTTGAGGTTGCGTTACAGATAGAACAAACACATGCTCATAGTGCGCTGAATAGTTATTGTTGAAGTTTGAAGATTGTTGAAGAGTATACGCCACAACTTTCTGACTTTTGTGATGTTTTTCTTTGAATTTGAAGTTGAAAGGAATTTCTTGGTTCGGCCATTATAATCGTGATTTAATCCATCGATATAATCGCTGGAAAAGTCTACAATGAAAATAATTGCAGGAATAGACCTTTCTCTAATTTCACGGTCAGAACAACTTCCCCAAGCAAATTTTCTCTTCCCTTCTATTATCAGATGAGATGTTTCAGAGCATAGACTCGCCAGTTCATTCTCGCAAGGATATTCTCAGCGTCCGCCTCATTTCAAATCCAATAAGTCAACGAAATAGGGCAGAGTAGAATTGTACTACCAGGGCTACTGGACACAGTCCACCGCAAAATCAATTACCAACGTCTCAACGCGTACTGAGCTTGTCAGCGGTTTAACAGCGTTGGTAGAACGACCACGGGTAAGGAAACCAACTCCAATTTGCACTTCACATAATTGTGACGCTCTGATTCAGTCGGGATGAACGTACACATTCAATTAGAGGCATACGTCTAAGGATACAAATGAAAGGATTGCCCGTTAGAACGGGAAATAACATTAGCGTATACTCTCTGCATGTACCATCCCCTGTACACCCCCTGATAAATCAAGGATTCTTCGTCACACAATGACGCTAAAAGATGGCGGAAATTACGTAAAGCCGGCATGAAAATGGCAAAATACATGTGTTTGACTGTTTATTATCACGTGTCAACAGAAAGTATAAAATTTATAATCTCAATTACTCAATTTAGGTATCAGATTTTCCCCAAATACGGAAAACGATTCGACTTATTTCATGATTCATCAATAGTTAATTATTGTAAGTTGATCTTGCTCGTATGGTTAAGTTTATAATATAAGGACTCAGCTATTGAATCGCGTCTAAAATGCAGGAAAAAATGGTACCCCACGTGTGTAAGTCACCAAAATCTCAAAACACCTTTTCCAAAATAAAAATGTTCACCACACCTCTGTTTGCAGTAACAGCGAACAAATTTCATTTTTGGACAATTTTTTTAAAAAAGCTTTTATCGGGCCGGACGTACTCAAAAAGGTAAACGTTTGGCGGAAAAATATGTTTTTTTTTTTTTTTTTTTTGACGAGAAGACGTCACAGGTTTTTGTAAGCCTCTCTCGAATTAAAATCTGTTATGAATTTACTATGATTTAATTCGGGTTTCTTCGGAGAATTTGGAAGGGACCTAGCGAGAGGATACGGGATGTAAGTCCAAGACTTACGACTGAGCAACTAGGGATACCAAGGATGAGCATAAAATACATTGATACAAAATGAATTATAATTGAAAACAAGGACTCGTTGCAAGAGGAGAATATGCCTCAACCTGGGCTAGAATTGATACAAGACAAAGTAATTTGACAAAGTAAAACAGACAACATGTGGAGCGTAAAATACAATTAATACAAGATACATGAAATTATGATATACATGAAATACAATTTAATGAGCAAGTGCAACAATACCGGCTGACAAAAACGGCATCGTGAAGGAAAAACAGGAGGGGGCACGCTGTCCCGCAGGTACACAGCGAGGCTTATTAACTTGAGTCCTTTATCATCTCATGGGGAACACAATATTACAGCTTCAGTCGACTTCAGCACGGTAGAAGAGTTCACTTCAGAGCGAGCACAGGACAAAGCCAGGATGGACTGAGTGAGATTCACTTGCAGGACAGGGTTACAAAAATATATGACTTCAACATGTTGGGCGCCTTGGCCCCAGGGGCGCTTCGACGACGACCACCTGGTTGGACGCCTTTGCAATGAGTGAGCGCTGGGCCTCTCTCCAAAATGCGACGTCTGGGCAGGAGCTGCGCGCACATCCTGGCGCATGCTCCCTCCCTTCTGGCCTTCTGGAGGCAGCAAGCCTGGGGGCTTACATTATTATCAAAAAGTATTATCAGAAAAATATGCATAAAAATTGAAATGTTTTCTGAAATAGAAGTAGGTTGGTACCACAATTTTTCAATTTTCCCATTCTATTCTACCTTGTGATCCTTACAATCCGTTTTTCAAGATACTGCCGATTATTCGACTTGACGAAAAATGTACACAGTAGAGTCTGCCTGAAGAATTTTCTATTTTTAATTTTTTTTTTTTGAATTGCCAGATTGGTTTTGGTTTTAGTTTTGGTCCCACTGACTCATGAGGCGTGTCTACTACTTTCTCCCTTCACACTTGACGCAAGACACTAGTCAGGAGATTGGAATCCTCCTCGAAAAACCCCTGGACCATTAAGAAAACCTCAGATGGGGAACTTGACATAACTATGTGTAACGGCTCTAACGGCGTGCTATTGCGTGAAGGCGTGAATATGCATGAAGTTATCTGAAAAAATACCGACCGAGGTCAATACATTAACAATCCACAATGTGGAACCTAATTACTATATTGGGTATTGTTGTTTCGTGGGTATGATATTAAAAAAAAAAAAATTCCAAGGATTCCGAAAAGAACCGTGTAATATTCATGACCAGAAACATCGATCGATACCGGAACCACTTATAGTCCAGTTAAACAGTAGTAGTAGTAGATTTGAAAATTACTTGCGTTTTGTCTGCTTACGCCACTGAAAACAGGCGGAAGGTGCGAGACTAAACATGTAGCCTGGAACATAATATTCCTTTTGAATTCCTGCATTTGAAAAGGAATCCTGTTGATGTTTAAAGGAAGGATATAACATATCGCGATATAAGGATGTAACATATATTATATGTTATATCGAAATTGTCGGCAATATCGAAAGTGCTGATTTAACCTCTGTTATCAGATAAATAAGCAACATAATAAACCAAAAAGTCTTCCATTTCTTCCATTTTTTCTTGGGAACATTTTAGGGGGCTTATATCTTGGTCTCACGTTAGTACTGTGCTCAACTTCTGGCACCTGATCGAGAGATCAAAGGCATATGCATTTTAATGACACGATTGCGAATGCAATAAGATGATCATGCCTCCATTTAGGAGGGAAAATCAATTAAAACTTCCAGGGCTTTAGTGCCCTTCATGTCAGTTTATGCTCCGTCGATGCTGCAAAGCGACCCTTTGACAACAAGAAAACATATAAGTGCTAAGCCCTGAAACTCTTGGATACGTTTGCGGAAAATCCAAGTAAGGACATCAAAGATATAATAAATTATGATGTCGGCTCAAAAAGAAGAGGTAGGCTCTCAGCGAGTATTTCTTGCAGGCACCGAATGCTCCGCACACAAAGCTGAGAAGCAATAAAAATACAAAGGAACTGGGATCTAGGATGATCAAAATAGCGAACTCGAATGAATTGGAACTAGAGAATCCTGGTTTGAAAGCTTCTCATTTCAGTCGCTATTCTCAGCAATCTCATAGAAAGGAGACGTTTTCATAAAGAAATCTTTCATAGAAGTGGAATATACCTCATTCCATCAAGCCGAATGAAGGGGCTGTAAATCACGAAGCGAACAGAAAAGATTTATTCATCTCTGGAATTTTCATTTGAAAATTGAAACGGCTATTAATCAGGGACTCCATGGAAATTACTCACTTTGAACATTTTTGAATAATTGTTGAAGTTCTTTAGCACTTCATTGTTGAAAAAGGAGAATGAATGCCTTCCTTCGTGTGTCCGATACAGATCAATACCGTACTATGTCTCTTTATTCGGTCACCATTTTTTATTCTCACCATTGAAAAGTAAAGTGAGTTACGACACTAAAGGAGGCTACGTGTTTGAAATGTGTATTATGAAGATGGAGATCAGTGATTTTTAGCCCGATCATTATGATATCTTAGGAACGTATCTTTTTACGTAATTTCTAATGTGAGA
>CM034002.1:24327662-24474848 GCA_019603395.1 Cyrtorhinus lividipennis | reverse complement strand
CAAATTTCCGGTTAAAAGCATGTTTTTATTGTACTAAAAATACGTTTCCCCCTGTAAATCGAACAAAAATTGTAATACTCCATTAGGAATTCGATACTTTGGAGTATTTTGAAGGCGTTCAGGTCGAATAACAGGCGCCTATAAAGCGCTCAAAAAGTGGCGATTCCTCACTAAGGACTAAAAATTCCTCCTCCTTCAAGCTTTGCCCTTTTTTTAAATGCCTTTTCTCTTTATATTTAATTGTTTTCTAATGATAAAAATATAAAAAAAAGGTACAGACAGATTAGAATTTGAAAACTCGAAGAGCACTATTTTTCAAACTAGATATTGGATGTTACCTCAGTCATAATATAATCATTGGTACTACTTACCTCCGCCTCCTCCACCTTGCAAGTTTCGGTGTTGGTAGCAAATGCGGTGGAGTTTGATCTGTAAAGAAATACGTCGCGAAGAGATTCGGAAATTTGTCCCGGAATCCGATGGTATTGTCGACCATCCTTCTCCACAACGCCGATATTGTAGATAATCCTGAGAATATCCAGGTCGAATTTCATTCCAAAATTGTTTAGTGTCTCTCATGACATACTCGAATTTGTCGACGTCTAATCCGTTTCGACCGTTGGGCAATAATCTGTGAACAAAATTCAGACGGTTAAGGTAACTAGGGGTCATAATTTCCAAAAATGAAAACTGCTGCTCAGCCTGCACTCTTATTTAGGCGGAGGAGAACGTTTTAGTGTGCCAGGTAGCGTGGGGGCTACTGCGATTCGTAAAACGTCCGACGAGTCCATGCACTATATTACGTTCATAGCGCAGTATCATCAAGTAGAAAAACATTCTGCGTTTCCCGTTAACATGCCCTAAGTCGATACACAGCAGGACACTAGTAGGCATTTTCCACTTGATACTTGATACAAAAAAGAAAGGGGGAAAAACCTGACTGAAAGTGGAGTACAAACGCCACCGAACGCACCCTTTCTCCATCTGTCCACGAGGATCTGTTCATGGCCTTGGTTTGAAACCGATAGAATTTCCCCACAAAACCTACTTTTTGTCATTCTGAAACATTTTCTTGTCTTTTAATCACATTATCAGATTTCTAACACGCCCAAGAGCACATTTATAATAAAAATCGAATTCCAAGGACAGTGATCACAGTACCAACATTGAAAACGCTGCAAATTCTTACACAGGGGGTTGGTTTATTCCTTGGACCAGCAGCATGGAGACTCATTTCTTCAACATGGGGGAAATGGGGATAACGGTGGGTGCGGGGCGGGTCCCAAACCCATTCCAATCGATTCAGGATCCAAAATTTAGTGGAAAATGATACCCCCACACGCCCAGGTTCCAGAAATCGTCGAAACACTATTTAAAAATGAGTAATATATTACCCATTTGACCCATTATTTCTTCCAGTGGGTGCCAATCGTCCTGAGACCCACTTCATTGGATTCAGCTTCCAGATTTACGGGAAAAATGGTACCCCCACACGCCTAGGTTCCAGAATCTCAAAAACACATATTCAAATGGGTAATATATACCCAATTTGACCCATAACTTCTTCCAGTGGGCGCCGATCGTTCTGGGACCTATTTCATTTGATTCAGCGTCCAAAATTTAGTGGAAAATGATACCCCACTCGCCTAGATCGCCCAAAATCTCGAAAATCCATTTTTCAAAAAACACATTTTGACCCCTACCCCGCCCAAATTTGGTCCGATTGGGCTGAAAAGTTTCGAGGACCCGTCTCGGCTGGGAACAGACACCTGACCCAAATTTCAGATTTTTAGAAAATTTTCTACTACCAAAAATGGCGCGGACAATGGACGGCGTACGGCGTACGGCGGACGGACATCGACCTTTTTTGATCGAACATCATGAAACGTCCAGAAAAAAATTTTGAGCCGAATCGGAGAGGTTGACCATTTGCATGAAAACATAGGTTGATTATTCAAGGAATAACCAACCAAAAGGTCAATGGTCGTGGAGAACTCACGGAGTTAATAGTGCGTTTTCGATTTACGGTGAGCTTGGAGGACCGTCCTAGGCCGGGAACAGACCCCTGACCCAAATTTCAGATTTTTAGAAAATTGTCTACTACCAAAAACGGCGTGGACGGCGGACGGTGGACGGCGGACGGACATTGACCTTTTTTGATCTAGACACCATGAAACGTCCAGAAAAAAATTTTGAGCCGAATCGGAGAGGTTGACCATTTGCATGAAAACATAGGTTGATCATTCAAGGAATAACCAACCAGAAATTGAATAATAACATTTTCTGAACATAGATACTTGTACGTTAATTGACTGCATCTCCAAAATACTGTTAAAAAGCTTTTTTTCCATGATTGAGGTTTGAACTGAAACGTTCTACAACTAATGGCGGAATTCATTTTCCTCACTCAAGTCAAAGTAGGAAAATAAGTAAAGTTGCACACTCATCGCAATGATGAGTGGACGCTCACTCAAGTGATTACTCCACATGCAATTCATAAACAAACATTGGCTTTGAGTCGAGTTCTGCCCACCACTTGGGAGCCCCTCGAGTTACCCTGGAAGGTCCCTCAAATGTTCACTCAGCCTCATTTGCACAGCATTAACTTGCTCCGCAATGTGAAAAGACGCGTTTTCCGTATACGCGCAGTGCAAGGTGAATTATATATACATGGATAAGTCTAATTTGTTCGACTTTTGGTTGGTTATTCCTTGAATAATCAACCTATGTTTTCATGATAATGGTCAACCTCTCCGATTCGGCTCAAAATTTTTTTCTGGACGTTTCATGATGTCCTGATCAAAAAAGGTCGATGTTCGTACGCCGTACGCCGTCCATGTTCCGCGCCGTTTTTGGTAGTAGACAATCTTCTAAAAATCTGAAATTTGGGTCAGGGGTCTGTTCCCTTCCGAGACGGTTCCTCGAAACTTTTCAGCCCGATCGGACCAAATTTGGGCGGAGTAGGGGTCAAAATGTGTTTTTTGAAAAATGGATTTTCGAGACTTTGGGCGATCTAGGCGAGTAGGGTGTCATTTTCCACTAAATTTTGGACGCTGAATCCAATGAAACGGGTCCCAGAACGATTGGAACCCACTGGAGGATGTAATGGGTCAAATAGGGTATTTATTACCCATTTTGAATATGTGTTTTCGGGATTTCTGCTACCAAGGCGTGTGGGGTATAGTTTTCCACTAAATTTTGGACGCTGAATCCAATTAAATGGGACCCAGAACGATCGGCACCCACTGGAAGAAGTTATGGGTCAAATTGGGTATTTATTACCCATTTTGTGTATGTTTTCGGGATTTCTGCTACCTAGGCTTGTGGGGTATGGTTTTCCACTAAATTTTGGACACTGAATCCAATTAAATGGGTCCCAGAACGATCGGCACCCACCGGAAGAAGTTATGGGTCAAAATGGGTATGTATCCACCCATTTTGTATGTGTCAGGATTTCTGGTGCCCAGGCGTGTGGGGTATCATATTCCACTAATTTTTGGACCCTGAATGAATTGGAATGGGTCTGGGACCCGCCACACCCACTGTTTCCCCCATTAGAGGAATAACCAACCCGTGTGTAAGAATTGTCAGATTTTTTCGATGACGACGGTGAATACGACGAACTGATGGGAGCTGATGAGGATCATCGAATAGTAGGTGATCCTTAGGAGACTATGAACGTGCAGATGTATTAATGTTGTTTGAACGTGGGTCTTCTTCAGTCAGATTTCACCTCTATTTCTCTTTTCTTTCAAGGACAATATTGAGAAACATCCAGAATTCCGACACACGGGTCCCTGATCCACTCTACCTCGTACAGATATACGTCTTTTTCGTCATGGGGCGGTTTTCCTTTGATGAGCTGGCAAATTAACTCTTCGTGTTTCTCAACCAGGCCATATTTTCTGAAAATCTCCCTCAACCCGTTGTCGGCGACGAGTTTTTTGAAGAGGAGTACACTCATGTCTTCGTGCTGTAACAAGGGAAAGGCAGTTGAAAATACAGAACCGAAACAACACTTGTTACTTGTTAATATACATTTTTCGTCGACGTTCAAGAGAGAAGGAAGGACTCAAGAATTAGACCCACCTTCCATTTGATTCCAAAACCCGAGAGAAAACGCTCCCATAAGTGTGAGAAAGGGCCGTGTCCAAGATCATGGCAAAGGCCGGCCAGCAGGACGCACAGTTTTCTATCATCAGGCACACTCGCTCCGCTGTGCATTATGAACTCCTTGGCCCAATGGCATACACTGAGAATTTAGATAACGGGTATGTTCAAGGTATATAGAGAAATAGTTGTCCAGTTTGCTTTTAGAATAAATAATAGGATGCGGTCATAAAATAAACTTATCTCGAGGAACACATGTAATCCAATCATAAGTCAAACACCCTCAAAACCCAAACGATGATCTTGCTGTATGCACTTTGAATCAATATGTATTATTACCCGTGAGAAAGCTTGCATTGCTATTCAAAACCATCTTTTACAGTGATGAAACGCCACCAATATATCCATAATGACCCGTTGTTCTTACATAGATCATTCATATTATGCGTATTCAAGATTATCAGTATACAGTTTTAAGGTACGGGCAGGTGACGTTATAGAGCGCCGATTAGTCAGGGATCTATGGAACGCAGCCAGTTTTGTTTATTCCTTGAATAATCAACCTGTTTTCATGCAGAAAGTCAATCTCTCCAATTCTGCCTACATTTTTTTTCTGGGCGTTTCGAAGTGTCTACATCAAAATTGGAAAAAATGTCCGTCCATCGTCCCCACCAATTTTGCTACCAGAAAATTTTTCTAAAAATCTGAACATTTTCTGAAAAATTTTCGAGATTTTTGGTGATCCTAGGTGTGCGGGTGGGGTATCATTTTCCAATAAATTTTTGACGTTGAATCGATTCGAATGAGTCTCCATGCTGCTGGTCCGAGGAATAACCAACCCTTACTAAACAATTTGCAGTGTTTTTAATATTGCAAAAATCGCTTAATCTTGTTTTAAAAAAAAAACGTAAATTTCAAGGTTTTTAATATGTACCTGAATTAGAGATAATCTTTCACAAATCGCTGATGAAATGTTTTGAAGATTTCATTTTTATATTTTGTTTGCATATTTTTCAATTTTTGTTTTATTTTATTTCTCAACTTGTTGTACTTGTGGATTTTGGGTTCTACGGCGTGTCTGATATTACGCAATTCGTTGTTTATTTTTTGGAAATATCCATATTTTGTCTTTACCCTCACTAGGGGGTACTCATTTTGTCATACATATATATAATTTTTTTTTCGTCGCCGCCCCTGTTTGGGATATGATTTAACGTGCCATGACGCAGCTCCGGCCATAGAATATATTTGTCGTCGGTCGCTATCTTCTGGCAGTCCTAATGAAAAATTCCTCCGCAGGTCACGCTTTCCAGACGATAAATTTTGAGAACAACGCCGTTTTCACACATCTTACACTAGGAAGACATTGCAAAATTTGATAATGACGAGAGTATAAGTATTTAATAAGTGTTGAACCAATTCCAACAAGTCGTGAAATTCATTGTAAATCGTTGCTATTTGGTCTAAGAAAGCTCATTCATACATAACAGTTTGAGGAAGAAGTTCTGGTATAAATAGAGGGTTCAGAGGGTTCGGATGTTGCCAACCTCTGTTTTGAAACACTCACCCAATGCTATGCTCGAATCTGGTGTGCGTGGCTGAGGGATACACCAAGTGGCACACTCCACACTGTTTCAAGGCTCTCAACCGTTGAAATTCCAACGTGTCAATAACTGCCATGCAAATGGATGGCAGGCAGATGGTGCTGTGGACAGCATCATTGATAATACTTTTGGGAGTATCCATGGGGAAAATACAGGATTCTGTGTCCGAACCGATGTCGTCTGATTCTGTAAAAAAGCAAAGGCAATTGATCAGAAAATGTCTAGATACCTAGCAACGATTAAATTAAAAAATGAATGAAATAACGTTAACGCTATGAAGAAGTGCAGTTTCATCAGCATGGCTCACCAATATCCTATAGGGGTACTGATGATCAAAAACTTGAGTAGATCTCTTTAATAGATCGGTCCAAGGCCAAACCGTAAGTGCAGCTCAATAGCAACATGAATTATCATGACGCATTTCTATTTCCGGAAGAATGGATAAACAGGACACTATCAATCCATATACTAGTATTCTTTGGGTTTTACTCTTCCAGCACCAGTTCTCCCAGTTTCGCACATGGAGCGGAGAGCAGGTATGCACTCGTATTTATAAATTATGAATGCGAATGCGAATAAGGATACAAAAACAAAGCAAAAATCCAATTTTCATACAAATAATATCAAAGTCTACATTCATCAGCAAATTTTAGGAAAATACATGTCCAACTCTATTTTGGGGCCCTGTAACCCTGTCGTATTATTTGGCCATTCCTCTCACAATTTATTTCACAAAGGATATGAATCAGTCAATATAGATAAAATACACGATTTTCCTCTATATAAAGAGGAAACGATAGATTCTATAAACATTTTTTTGTTACAGAGCATCCAGAATCAGAGGGATTCATAATATGAATGAGAATAATAGTTCAATCACCAAAATGTGTGGATTTTCCAGAAATAATGTGATTGGTTTTGACAACAGACTTGGAAAGCAGTCCAAAAACGAGTGAATGTACCTACCCTGTCCAAAGTGGTGGGCCGCTGTGGAAATTCCAACGAAGTTAGAGAATTGAAGCTCTACCCAATTCTCGGCACTTCCTCAGTCTACCCATCTACGGACTAAGCGACATATTATAATAGAGGGAACCATCGGGTCATCTGAATGACGTTTTCATGACAACCCAGCTGCTCTTACAGCGTCTAGGCACGTTCCATCCATCTTGAAACAGTGATTGATTCCCTGCTCGTGTTCAAGCCTTATACCACATAATTATATAAAGCTGTTTATAACTTATCTGAACCTTTGTCGGATATTCCTCACCATCCAGGTCCAGGTCAAAGCATGTTGTAAGTAGTAGTTAAAACCAATATCGCGACAAATACACATATAACAAAAGATGCACCGAGAAAGACACCAACTGAACTGCAAACCAATCGACCAACCGCGTCTTATATGCAATCATGAAAAATGATTCGTTTGAATAGTTTATCTAACTGACAACTGAGTTGAGAACCCTATTTACACTGAACTAACAATGTTTTACACATTATTATATTTATTTAAGAGGAGAAAGACGATTGGTTTGTGAAAGGCATGTGGGAATTCATATGATCAAAAGCGACAACCAATAGAACTTCAGTTCAGTACTTGAACGCTGCACATCATCCAATATGGTTTATTATGTCTTAGAGCAAGAGTTTGGGGAAAATAGTGGGTGTGGAGTGTCTCAGACTCATTTCAAAGTTGATAGGTACCCATTATGACCCAAACCCATTTCCTATGGGCGCCTAACGGTCTGGGACCCACCTCAATGGATTCTATCAGATTTTAGATTGAAATTGGGGTCGCTTGCTTCACTTCCCTGGTCATCATTCACACTACTACCCAGTGTTAATCCCATTACCGAGGTATTCAACTGATAATCTGAGAGTCCGAACTACCTAGAGCGACTACCTTATCGAGAAGTCTTCCTTTTGAAGAGAAAATCATCCGATACTACCCAATCAAGGAGGAGCACGGTACATACCGGGAAATTTGGGGAAAGAAGGGTGTACTTACAACAAATACCGAAGGTATTCATACCGAGATTTTACTATGGCGTCGTGGGCGTCTAGTGCATGATGGGCTTACCTCCTAATTAGATTCTAACTGGAGACCCAAAACTCACAAAGAATTACAGAGCCAAAATAAATCACCCGGAACAGTGCCTACTAGGCCACATTCCGCAGGACAAAAACCAAAAAAATGACCGTCGGTTCAATTGGTTTTCACAGGTGAAGGACTTGGCTGACAAAAGCACAGGGAAAAAGCTGCAAGTAGAGTCCGAAGCTTCTGCTGTACTCGCCTCAATCCCGGC
The DNA here is from genome assembly GCA_019603395.1 of Cyrtorhinus lividipennis. Classification (NCBI taxonomy): domain Eukaryota; kingdom Metazoa; phylum Arthropoda; class Insecta; order Hemiptera; family Miridae; genus Cyrtorhinus; species Cyrtorhinus lividipennis. Next base: position 24,466,831 of record CM034002.1, on the reverse strand, counting down.
TGTGCTTGACACCGCCAGGCTTCATCTGCTTGATCTCGACCTAGCCAGCCTATCTGGATCTGCTTTCAGCGAGGCCTACACTCCTACCTCTACACCACTCGGCCCGGGCCACAAGAATACTTATGCCTGCAGGCCCCTTTCAGCCAGAAAAGGCTCCTCGCGCAAATAAGGATGATGGGGCACTACAGCGCAGCATTAAAAATTGGGAAAACTCGTCGCTTCAAATTGTCTCCAAAGGAAACATGCCCAGACTGCACCCTCCGCCAAGACCAGACCCTCTTCCACGTCCTCTTCAGTTGCCTGCTATATAAATCGCAAAGAGAAGCGGTTTGCCCATATCTCCTCCACCCCGAATATGCCATTCCAATCATCCGCACACCAAATGAACTCGACTTGAAGAGACTTTTTAATTTCGTGAATGCTGTCCTAAACACCAGAAACTTATGCCTTTTCGACTAGCAAGTAACTTGTTCCTTTATCTCTAGTCATGTATGATTATCTGTTTTATTATTATTTTTCCAATTTATGAAGAGTACAATTATCTTCCAATATCATTCCTTAAGTATTCTCAGTTCTTATGTAAAAAATAAGCCTCACAATGAAATTGTAAATAATTTAGATATGTACTTAAGATGCAATATTCGCTGTCAACTCAGACTTATGCCATTTTGACAAATAAAGGTCTTTTGAATTGAACTGAATTGAAATTGCCAAAATAAATCCAGTGATCGTTATTTTGGGTCATTCATGGGGAATAAAATATTCTGAAGTGGCACACATTTTTTCGTACGCGAGTCGTTAATAAATTTTACGAGTTATTTCGCGATTAAAATACACTGTGTACACGCGTCCTTTGAATTGTCCCATGCTCTGTAACCCACACGAGTCCAATGTTTCATTTGGAATTTATTGCCACACATGAGTCGAAGTCGTAATGCGCAATCAACCAGAGAACGAGATAAGTCCAGGGGTGGGTGTGGGTTCAACAGGGTACATCTACCCACCTATTGGTATTTAGTTCTGGACAATCCACACTCGCTCTTGACGTTGACAATTTTGGGGCGACAAAGGTTGACTATTCAAAGAATAATAAACCAAAACGGAACTCCTTCATTATTCAGGTTTGGGTTCTAATCGAGAGAAATTGTTGCGACGAATCCAAAGATATCGTTCTTGTTATCAGGGAAATTCAACGAACCAGTTGTTTACAAAACCTTTGCTGGTTACGCCTCTGATGAGGTAGTGTTACTAACATTGTCTGAGTCGAGTTTTGAGGGTTTATGACTTGGATTAAGGGGATTCCTTATTTGGCTAAATAGTGTCTAGAGGGTCTAAAGGGCTATTTTTTGGTCGACTCGAGCTGAGGGATATCCCCATTCGGCTGTCGCTTGTTCTGGTAGTTTACATTCGTGTAACTCCGAACGTGCGCTTTAAGCGTTGGGAGGCAATAATTAACACCTGGCACCTCATACAGTTCCCAGTCTTACCCGTCGAAGCAGACATTTTTTGAAAATCCTCAGGGAGGGTGGACTGAATTGGCATGCCTCTGTCCAATCATAAGACCACAATTATCACCGATGATTCAGGCTTTCTATCATTATAACTTGTGACCCCAGCCAAAAATAGCTAGTGCCACAATGAATATTCCAACAGGCGTAATTCCAACGCCACCTATAATTGTAAATGTTATTTCAGTCAGTAGCTAAATAATCTAAGTGTTCTTCAACTTACCATCATCTGTAGGAGGACCACCACTAGGCGATGACTGCATTTTGTCACCTATTAAAACAGACTGGAGATTAATTAAAATTATACATGAATGTCTGATAAAAAAATTTACACCGCATTGTTTCATCAACGGTTGAGCTATGTAAAATATTACTTGGTAGTTGAATTGATGAGTCAATTGGAATGGTCATGAAAGAGCGCGATTGTGGCATGGGAATGAATGGAGTCAAACGGAAAGTGAGTAACGACGAATTGTTTAGATGTTTGATCAATAGCGAATCTCCTCAACCAGCTGCTGTCAAACGGTAAACACACAACGTAGGAAATTGATAGGCAAGGTCACAGGTCAATGATTCCCAGACGTCCGGGCTGACAGTCATGTGATCTTACTCATCTCTTCTAACAGTTAGTATTCTTTCATAAATAAAAAAAAGCTTCTCACCGTTGGAAACATGTGATTAAACTGTGGAGAGCTGTATAGAATACCAACTACCCCCTAAGAGAAAAAAATCAAACAATCAGAACAAAATCAAATTGTACACAAATCAAAATACTCGTAAAAATCCTGGTAATTTATTATAGTTTATGGGAATTGACTTGTAGAATTTAAAACTTAATTTGTTCGAAATGAGGATAAAAATATGCCTCTACCAGAGATGGAAGAAAAAGAAGGGTAGTCCTAAGGGTAAACAAAAATAAATCACGTTGAAAATATTTTTCATGTTTTGATTCATAAAGCCAGCGAGAAATACCGTGCCCCGATAAAACTCTTGCCCAAAAAAGATGTATTTCCCATTTTGGTTCATAATTTGACGAATAATAACCCTAAATACACTCCTGCTCAAAATTAACGCACTTTTATAATTTTCCTCAATTATTCTTTTCTTTCCATTTCTTTCTCGATTGTCATATTCATTTCACTCATCAGGTTTTCACCTGTTCACACACGTTATATGTCAACAAAGGAGGGATAGGATAGCCTAAACACCGTTTTGGTTGGTTATTCCTTGAATAATCAACCTATGTTTTCATGATAATGGTCAACCTCTCCGATCCGGCTCAAAATTTTTTTCTGGACGTTTCAAGGTGTCTAGATCAAAAAAGGTCAATGTCCGTCCGCCGTTTTTGGTAGTAGAAAATAGAGTGGGGTATCATTTTCCACGAAATTTTGGACGCTGAATCCGGTCCCAGAACGATCGGCACCCACTGGAAGAAGTTATGGGTCAAATTGGGTATTATACAACCCATTTTGAATACGTATTTTTGAGATTTCTGGAACCTACTCGTGTGGGGTATCATTTTCCACTAATCATGGACACTGAATCGATTGTAATGGGTCTGGGACCCGCCGCACCCACCGTTTTCCCCATTTCCCCTATGTTTTTAAATTAGTTTCCATGCGCCTGGTCTGACGAATAACCAACCCCTGTGTAAGAATTTGCAGCGTTTTGGTTGGTTATTCCTTGTTCGGCTCAAATTTTTTTTCTGGACGTTTCATGATGTCTAGATCAAAAAAGGTCAATGTCCGTCCGCCGTACGCCGTCCACGCCGTTTTTGGTAGTAGAAAATTTTCTAAAAATCTGAAATTTGGGTCAGGGGTCTGTTCCCGGCCTAGGACGGTCCTCCAAGCTTTTCAGCCCGATCGGACCAAATTTGGGCGGGGTAGGGGTCAAAATGTGTTTTTTGAAAAATGGATTTTCGAGATTTTGGGTGATTTAGGCGAGTGGGGTATCATTTTCCACTAAATTTTGGAAGCTGAATCCAATGAAGTGGGTCTCAGGACGATTGGCACCCACTGGAAGAAGTTATGGGTCAAATTGGGTCTGTATTACCCATTTTGAATATGTGTTTTTGAGATTTCTGGAACCTAGGCGTGTGGGGTATCATTTTCCGCTAAATCTTGGAAGCTGAATCCAATGAAGTGGGTCTCAGGACGATTGGCACCCACTGGAAGAAGTTATGGGTCAAATTGGGTATATATTACCCATTTTAAATATGTGTTGATGAGATTTCTGGTACCTGGGCGTGTGGGGTATCATTTTCCACTAATCATGGACACTGAATCGATTGGAATGGGTCTGGGACCCGCCATACCCACCGTTTGTATACGCTTCATAAGTCTAGATCACAACCTCCACCTCGCCCTGGTCTCCACCTCGCTTCCGCCTTCCCACGCCCTGGTCTCTACCTCGCTTCTGCCTTCCCACGCCCTGGTCTCTACCTCGCCTCCGCCTTCTCTCATCCTGGTCACCTCCACCTCACCTCCGCCTTCTCTCGTCCTGGTATCCTCCACCACACCTTCGCCTTCTCTCGTCCTGGTCACCTCCACCTCACCTCCGCCTACTCTCGTCCTGGTCTCTACCTCGCCTCCGCCTACTCTCGTCCTGGACTCTACCTCGCCTCCGCCTACTCTCATCCTGGACTCTACCTCACCTCCGCCTTCTCTCGTCCTGGTCTCCACCTTGCCTCCGCCTTCTCTCGTCCTGATCACCTCCACCTCACCTCCGCCTTCTCTCGTCCTGGTCACCTCCACCTCACCTCCGCCTTCTCTCGTCCTGGTATCCTCCACCACACCTTCGCCTTCTCTCGTCCTGGTCTCCGCCTACTCTCGTCCTGGTCACCTCCACCTCACCTCCGCCTTCTCTCGTCCTGGTATCCTCCACCTTGCCTCCGCCGACTCTCGTCCTGGTCTCCTCTACCTCGCTTCCGCCTACTCTCGTCCTGGTCTCTACCTCGCCTCCGCCTACTCTCGTCCTGGACTCTACCTCACCTCCGCCTTCTCTCGTCCTGGTCTCCACCACGCCGCCGCCTTCCCTCACCTCCACCGTTTTTTTGAAAAATGGATTTTCGAGATTTTGGGCGATTTAGGCGAGTAGGGTAACATTTTCCACTAAATCTTGGACGCTGAATCCAATGAGACGGGTCCCGGAACCATTGGCGCCCTCTGGATGAGGTTGTGGGTCAAAATGGGTGCCTATCTACCCATTTCGAATGTGTGTTTTCGAGATTGCTGTAACCTAGGCGTGTGGGTTACCATTTTCCATTAAATTGTGGACCCTCAATCGATTGGAATGGGTCGGGGACTCGCCACACCCACAGTTTCCATTTTCCCCATGTTGAAGAAATGAGTCTCCATGCGTTTGGTCCAAGTTGCTGTTGCAAGACCGGCATTGAATGCTGAAAGTTATGTAACAGGCATCCTCGAAGAACTCGTGCCGTATGTCCCCGTTTATCGGCCCTGATTTTATCATAAAGCACGATAATGCTAGACCACACACAGCTAGAGCCGTTACTGGTTATCAAAAGGAGGTTGGCAACACCACCATGGACTGACCACCGAGCCCAAACATGAACCCGATAGAACATGTTTGGGACAGCTGAAAAGGAGAATAAGAGACCGAGATCCACCGCCAGAAAATCTTCATCAGCTGGAAATTCCAGCGAATATTCCTCGAGATAATATTCAAAGCTTGATCAGAGGTATGGGAAGAAGACTCCAAGCCCTCCTCATTCGAACTAGATGCGATAATTTTGAAGAGTGTATGTCGAAGGACCGCAGTCCAAACATTGAAAATTTAAACAAATATTTTGTGAAAATATTCCTACGTTAACTGCATTTCCAAAACAGTGCTGGAAGATATCTTTTTTAAGTTGAAGTTGAAAATTCCATAAATTTCCTAATGGTATGAGTCAACTTTGAAATTCGTTATCGTTTTACTGGAAAAATTCAACTTCCAACGGTTTTATATACAAACTTCAGTGTAAAGGGGCATACTTAGTCAAGGAATTTGAAATTGTCTCCCTAGGATTGGGCGAAAGCCTGTTGTTTTTTCCGCATTTGAGTTTCTCCAAGGAATCAGTAAATCGTAATGTTGATCGAAACAAAAGATCTATGATTGAATTGGCTAGTTTTCTGAAGATTTGGCGACATCCAAGAGCATGGTATTGGAGAAATGCAGCTTACATCAGAGCATTTTCAGCCGATCGTGTTTTGGGCTAAGTGATTATGTTGTCAGCAACACGATTGTCAACGAAATTATGCACACTAAGCGATAAGAGCTTCTGGGGGAAGCAAAAGGAATTGATTTCTAATAGAAAATCATTTTTCTTCAAAATGTGACCTGCTGTTATCGTTTCTAAAGTAGATGATAAGAAACCCCCACATACAAAACCTTTACACTTACGATTCATAGTGAGAAACTGCGATTCGTAGAAACCTCTTGACACATAAACGCGGTTATTTAAAAGGAGGTTGATGATATTAGAAACGAATTACTGATAAAGTCGAAAGAAAAACATACTAATATGGGTTCAGGCAGTGTCAACAAACAGGAAGCAATGAATTTGTAATATACCGTTCTCTTATCAGCAATGGAGATGTGCCGAAAAGAACAGAACAGGTATATTGGAACAGGTATCTGTCTGGAACAGTTTCGTTCCGGAACAGTCTGGTGGAATATCCTGCTCCAACTGTTCCGAACGATACCCCGTGTTCGCTGCCTCTGCACATATTCTCTCGCACTCGTTTGGAATTGGAACAGCAACACAGACAACTAGACGAGTGCGGCGAAACTAGTATAAGTGAATAGGCACTCTACTACTAGAATTCTCGCACTCGCACTAGTTAGGAACAGCAACACAGACGAGTACGTCGTGGCCCTTAATATTTGGTTAAAAAATTACAAATTCTGCCCAAGTGTATTCCAGCGTTATTTGGAAGATGCAGTATTGGAGAGAAAGAAAGATCCTCTACAATGGTGGAACAAAAAGAGATTTGTGTATCCAACGCTTTCAAAACTGGCATCAAAACATTTCAATGTGGTTGCAACATCAGTTCCGTGTGAACGTATTTATTCAAAAACTGGAAGCATAATTAGTGACAGACGATCACGACTGAAACCCAGTAAAGTTAAAAAAAATTGTGTTCCTAAATGCTAACCATAAGATGATTTAATAACTGTCACTACGGTCAGATAATAATAATAATAATAATAATAATTTATTATTATTATTATTTTGTTATGATTTATGAACAAGACCTAATTAAGTTTGAATAATTTGACCTAAAAAATTTGACATAATTAAAACAATTTCTAATTTATTTGATTGTTTTAATTCAACTTACCCAAAATAACTTATAGATAATTATATCATTTTTAGTATGAGTATTTAGTATACTTTTAGCATCGGCGTGAATTACCTTGCTGTTTTTAAGTGTACCGCAACAGAGAACCGGAAAGAGATGTTTTCGAGTATTTTTATACGAATTACTTGCTGTTATTAAGTGTTCCGTAACAGAGAACAGGATAGAGATGCAACAGCATCGTCGGAGTCGTCAGGCTCGCAGAACAGTCATCATGAGACCCCGTGGAACAGACCGTTCCTAACTGTTCCGCCGGAGCAGGTATATGAGACTAGTCCCATGTGGAACTGCTCCACAAGATAGGCTAGTAGCTAGTACGGCACATCTCTAATCAGCAACCGTTAATTATTTGACAGTCGTGTTTTGTTGGTAACATGTACAAGTTGGCTGAAACTATGAACAAACATGACATACATAGAGATGAGAGGCCGTACAAGCATGGGTCTGAAAAAATGCACTCTGGCGGTTGTTTTGTGAGCCTCGTGGTGCTCAACACTTCCCGCCTCGTTTTCATCTTCATTTTTGTTGTCCGCCCTCAATATATTGTTATTACCTAAACCATAGCACTTATTTGTAAAAAAAATGTGTAGTTTCGCAAAAGAGGTCCTTTATGAACAACGAAGAAGTTGTCAGAAAAAAGGAAGCCCGGCCATTGGCCGAGCTATAGAAACAACAATACCAACTGTTCATTACTCGTTAGCTATTTTTCTTTTATTCATGTTTTCGTTTTGATTTGTTTGCTGTTAGGATTTATCAACTTTTTTTTAGAGTAGGTATGCAGGTAGTGTAGATCTAAGCATCTTCCCAACTGTTCTGTTCCCTGTTTCTGCTATGAATTTCATCAAATCTCTGGTTTGTGAGAGGTATTATCCCGATATTTAACATTGATTTACGATAAACGTTCTGACTAGTGAATTTATCATTCTTCCTAGGTAGGACGTATATTGTATTATTGCTGGTTATTCTATTTCTTCCTTCACTTTGATTATTGACTTAATATCTTGGTTTCTTGTATGATGAAGAACAAGAGGATTGTCAATTTTGAGAAAAAGAGGTAAAATTTGTAGGAGAATGTATGTTTCCCACTAAAACTTGGCAATCGGCCGGCTCATTCCTGAGTTTTGTTTTCCCGTTTCTGCTCGACCAGAAAGTACAAGCGCGAGAGAAAGGCAAACTTCTCCACAATCCCGCAAGATGTCGTCATGTGGAGTCTTCCGTCGTGGTGCACCGGAGGCTGTGACACTGTTCATCGGCCCGCTCCCGCCATTTTTCGAAAAATAACAGCCCGCGAGGAGCAACACAAACAGCTACAGCCGTGATGAAGGCTCGAATCGAAAAACGATGAATCGAACGAAAAAGTGTCTTCACCTGTGTTGAAGTTTAATGATCTCACTTTGAATACGATAGATAGATTACTTTACGAATGCATGAACAAGATTTATTTTAATTGATTGACAATGAATAAAAAAGATCGAGTATTCGACGAGGCTTTTTTGCCTCGATCCTTTATCTTCTTCGGCCTTTAAAATTAAACATTATACTTTTGGGTAACGTGAGGTCAAGTTTAGCAGGTTGTTGCTTCGTAACTTCAAGTTATCACTGCTTTCTCGTTCAAGGAGCTTCGGGTGTCGGAATTTTCGCACATCGTTCATCTCAGTGTAAATGGAATTCAAAGGAGCTCTGCCGTTGTTTTGGAATAAAACTTGATGATTTACGCTGTAGTTGTCAGTATCATATGAGTAGATCATCAGCGATGTGTTAAATTTCGATAGAATCACGACCATGATGGCGAGGTATGGAAAAATATGGTAGTACTCGACGTTTTCCTTACTAACTGGAAACGCTTGTCGCAGGCAAAGTGAGAGAAAAGCCGCAATAGTGCGCATTTCGTCAGTGTGAACTACCAAGGAGAAAGCCTCGATGCAGATGGTGGCCGTCAGAATCAATGATAGTGCAACCTCCATCGTCCGGAACATTTTTGGAGGACTTTCCAATTTGAAAATCCATTGTATTGCCATGAGTGCGTCAACAATGACCAGGAAAGGTACGACGATTGAGAGCCAGCGTTCGTTGAACGCCGCCACGTACATATCGTTCAAGTAGGCATACTCGTCCCTTGTCATGTATTTAACCGTGTTGATTAGTCGATTCTTGATGCCAAGTTGAATTGAGATGACGAACAAAGTGATTCCACTCGCTGTCGTAATGATTGTTTTTGAAACCCAGAGACAACTCGAAAAATATGATTTGACACCTAATTTACAAATGAAATACGCGTTGAGTAAGCACATGCAAGGGACTAGGATCGCTGAGATGTTGCGAGAGAGGATGCGTGATACGTACTGTCCGTCATTCTGTGTTTCAAGATCGTTTTCCTGAAAATTTATATTAAACAAGATTTGCACTAAAAATACTGACTGTAATAGTAATAATTGAAAATAAACGCTGAAAATAATTCCACACTGGTTTACCACTCTAGGTAGATCTCGGTCGGGTGGGAAAGCGGATTTTGAGGTCTCCAGAGTAGATACCAAATTAAATCAGATTAGATTTAATAAAGTCAACCAATAAATTTTTTAATTTTTTGGTCAGAACGGGAGTCGGACATTTTAGATTCCGAATTCACACACAATAATGAAGCACAAATCACTACACGCTACGCCAATAGAACCTAATTGTGATGTTGCAGATCTGAAAAATGGTTGGGTGTCAATCTGTTTAGGAGGATCAATGAATTCAGCAAGCTCAATACAAATTCAAAATTCATCTGGCGGTTCTTACAACATTGTGCGTACCAGGAGGACGACTGAAGAAACGCCTGAAGGATGAAACTCGATGAGTAAATCCACAGTGGACAACCCCCGCAGCCCTGGGCAGTAGTAGTTTTTCGTCAATATCAACGCTCTCACGGGTGCTCGTTGATTTAGTTTCAAAATGTTGTGTAGCAGGTGCCTTAGGCGAGGCATCCACGAGAGAGAGATGCCTAGCCCGTCCCAGGGGTACGGTTCTCGGGAATCACCTAAAATCGCATTGGAACGATTTTAATGAATACTGAACAAGCATTTTGCTAGATGCTGATTTTTATGAATTCTGCAACTGACTACTGAGTCGTTTCAATAAAATTATTTATATTTTTTTAACCAAACCAACCAACTTGTGTGGGATCTCATTTTAATAAGAAAAGAGTATCTTTTTTTGGTGAAGGCCTCTTGGAAAAACCTCATCCACGAAGTAAAGGGATTAACAACTCTCAGTGTAAATAGTCGAAGTTGTATAATAACCTACGCACGTTTTAACCAACAACTGCACCTATACATACAGCACTGAATGAATTCCATAGCCGTTATTACTTTTGATACACACCGTATTCAAATCTGTCTGGATCGGTGGCAGTGTGATTCAACCGAATATTTCCGACCCAAGTAGAATTCGTATCCATCAAGCTGTCTCGCAAATAGGAGTACGATCGCTTCCACAAATAATTTTGAAGAGGAAGGGTAGCCTGACCATCTGGGAAGTTGAGTAAAGTTCGTTGTCAAATCCAAAGACCAAGGATTCCTTTAAAATTTTTATTTATTTATTATTTAGTATATTTTACTTGAGTCTATTTCGGCGAGTTTCAGCAAAAGTACGTTAGTCGATCCCAGCGGTATCGAAAATCGGTCTCTTCCCCAAAAAACTAGAGTTAACAAGTTGAGATCATTCTCTGAAAAACACTGCAAATTATCCTAAAAAAGTTGATTATTCTAGGTGGATCTTTCTCGTGGGAAAACGCATCTTCTGACCAATAGGCAGGTGCTTTGGCGATCAGCCCTGGGCACATCTTAATCGATTCAGCGCCCAAAGTACAGTGGGGTATGATACTAGTCACATCTGGAGCCTCTAAAACACATTTTCAAAATAGGTACCTATTTTACCAATACCCTGCCACTGTTTCGGGTGATTGGGCTGAAAACGAGTACGAACAATTAGACTACGAACATATTCAAAATTTCGAAGTTGTTTCAACCTGTGCGAGCAGCAAGGTTGTAATAATATCATGCAAGAAAGCGTAATAATACTTTATCGTGCAACGTTTCCAAAGGATTCAAGTGTCAACTTCCTGGGAGGTGTTCAATTGAAAGCTAATATCGTTCGTGGAAAGCGAGCCTTGGTGAAATATAGAGGCTAAATGGGGCGACCTAAACGTCAGAGGAATGGATGCAAAACAGGAGAGAATTTCAATTATTTTTTAGCCATGGTTTCTGTCAGGGGGCCCCTGCAAAACCGTCAAAGAGAGAATTTCGTGGCGATGGATTGCAGGGCAAATATGTTTCAATCCCGCGAGTGGTCATGCTTGCACACTATTCATTAAATAGTGTATATTATACATCCATCAAGTGATCTTCCCGAGACTACTCCCCCGTTAGGGCCTGATAAATGAACTCAGAGGCTCACGTAGGTATACATATAGACTTTTTTCAAGCTTCGTAAAGCTAAAGTCTTTCTTCTTTTTGGAAGGACTAGAGAAAAACGCATAACAACGAGCTCGACTTACATCCGTCCTTAGAAATAAGCTTCTTGTTTCGCCATTTCGAATCATAGTAAAGGACGTTAGACTTAATAAATTCTTCGACTCTGAAACCCAAAATAAAATAGCCTGTTTTAGATTCAAGGTGCATTCGGTCGGTGATTTCATCATGAAAAGAAGCTGCTCATCTTCCCTACGTTATGATGGAAATTATATTCATCTGTATACTTATTGCTGCTATGAAAAATGGCTCCGTATGAGAGTTCCATGAAATAATAACTCCTAAACAAAACGGTGGACTTAAATTAAAAAAAAAAAAAAAAAAAAAAAAAAAATCTAAATGATCATAAATGCGCATTACACTCCACTCTTGGCGATATTCAAAACCTACATGCAAGACGCATACGTACATAATTACCGCAAGGACGTCCAAAAGGACATGGCAATTAAAGGTATAATCAGAAGGTGGCTCTAAGCGGCAAATGCACATTTATAAAGCATAACAAAACATCTGGCTGCAAACTCGTGCGTTTTTGCTTTACAACTGCCTGAAAAGCTAAGGGGAAAATAGGGGAAGAAATTTTTTCTGGGGATTGAAATTCTGGGCAACTAGCCTCACTCAAAGGACATACGAGACGTAGTACACAGAATACATATCGTTACCGGCGAGGACTACGGATTTTTCCCAGTTCATTGTTGGTTTGTTGAAATAATGCACCATTCGGCTCTGCCAACGAACTAAGTAGCGTTCTGCGGAAGAGGAACCGGCTTCTGAAGTTGATTGTGGCTAATGGTAAGATAAGGCAGATAGCGTGTGCCAGAATACAAATGTAAAGTAATCCCAACGGGATGCCTCTGCTCCATTGTTGAAGTCGACGTTTTATCTGGAATGACGTAATAGGAGTGATTTGTTTTAGTAGAATCATTCTTCACCATGTAAGTATATAGGAATCTATGCTTTATGGTGAGAGGGAGGAATGGCCTACGTTCAGCTCATTAGTCAAAAGCGGCTTGTAAACTTTTTGGGTTACCGTTTCCAAGTAACCCTTCCAATCTGTCGTCTCGTTGAATATTTGATTCCCAATGGACTCCTCACTCCAAAGTTTCGTGTCGTGGTTATTCATCTGTATAAAAATTTAAGTCTTCATTAACCGTGTTTGTCATTTACACTATCTATGAGTTATTGCATGTTAACGCACCGCAAACAAACAGTAGGCCAACAAAGACTTTAAGAATATAAAAAACGGTTCCAGTAGAATAACATCAAGAATTATAGAAATGAAGTTAAGAAGTGCAGAAACTTGATAGTTGTCCCCCAGATTTGTAGCAAATCCAATGTAGCACGACAACGCGAGGAGGTTCAATAGTAAAAATACTGCCATACACCTATGAAAATGGAAATAAGAGGTTTAATGGAAGAGTTTTCCTTTTATCTCCATCAGGGAGAAAAAATGGAATTAGTTGGCTACTAAAATAACTATTAACTAAGCACCTCGCTCCTAATGCTCTCCGTTGACTATGAAACCTTATAGTATCGACGTTCACACCCACAGGCCTGAAAATGCTTGGTCCAATCAATAAATACGGGACATCTTCGAGCCCTGAGAAATTCCAAGAAGATATTAAATATTTTAGCTTACAATAGATAATGATGTCTATTATCTATATCAGATTGCATTTAAAACACTTCAAGTGACAAATAAAACTAGTACCTTGACGTTTTTTCTCCAACATCCGGAATTGCTGGAAGTACTGTTTGGCGTTCGAGGCTGATGACGCCGCCCTTGACTGCAATCTGGCACGCGACGGCGTAGTTGATTTTGATCTACGATTAGACTTCAATTTTGACCTCGACTTTCTTGCACCGATTTTCGAGCGCATTTTCCGTGACGTCAATACGCTCCTGAAAATATGTTGACATCAAATAAAGTATGTGATGGGCTGCTTCAAAAACCATTTGTTAGAGGTACTATTTGACCAATAATATAATTTTCCCCATAAACACGTTTATTTGGCGCCTTCAAACGGTAATCGTTCTCAATGTCTGTTCATAGTACGAGCCTTGATAGTGGACATGAAAATGAAACGTAGGCCATACAGTATCTGTACCTACTTACATATTCCACCTCCTTGTGCCTAATGCATTTCACTCTGATCGTCACAGCACACCTCAGGAGGCGAGAGGGTCAAAGTATGCTTTCTCAAGTTGATTTTGACCCATACCATCAGTATACTACGAGAAATAGCCCACAATGGTTCCAATATAATTTTATATCAAAGAACTTTTTTCATAAAAACGTTATTGCCCCACAAATTCAAATTATTTAAGATATTTGAAAAATACATTTCTTTCTTCAGAATTTGTGGAAATCCAACTAGCTTTTTGTTATTTCATACCAAGGCAGGTGTGCAAGCGTTGAAGAACAAACAAAAAATTCAAGCGTGATACCACTTTATCAATTTATTGTTTAGCAACTACGGCTTTTTTCTAAAAGCACTCATGTACAACTTGTTTCGAAGTTGTTCTCACCTATATATTATTTGAAGAGGATATGAGAAAACGTGGGAAGAGACGGCTACAATGAGCGAGATCACAATGAATTGCGAAGACACTTCGACATTCAATTCATCTCCTGAAAACATGAATAACTGTTGGGAGTCCAATTTAACTGATACATTAAAAGCAAGTGTGACCCAGTTACCACCCTTTTAAATTTAGTTATCCTCTTTAGTTGTGTATAGTCTTATTATCCTAAGGGTTATTTTCGTATCCACAGGGTAATTAATCGAGTAGCCATCATTCTTACGCTCATAATTGGACCACAGAACGACGATACCCGTCAGAAGGAAAATTGAGAGAATTTTTACGATAGTCAGAACACATTTTTCCTCAAGCGTTGCCATATTTCTTCTTTGTCTAAAAGTTGAAAAAAAAGAAAATTCAATTCATTCTATATTATTCATTACTGTACACGAGTCGCTTTTGGGTCAATGCAGCAATCAACGGAGTTTCCACTTACAACAAAAATATGCTAAAAGGCAGATGAGAGTTGCGGAGTTCTCTAAAAAAATAGGAGGCAAAAGAGGTGTCTAGTTGCGAAATCTCCTTTTCTAGAATTTCGTGAGATAATTCTCTAACGGGAAGTGTCACACAACGAGATTCTTCAAATGATGAATAAATTTTGAACCACCGATCAACGCCTACGAAGTACCAGCGAGTTGTTCTCATGTCGTGAATTATGAAGTGCGAGCAGTACCTGAGAAGCCAAAAAGAAATAACAAAATCAAAATTTATTAAAACTACATTTACACTTTGGAACCCACACATGAGTAGTCAATTGGGGGTAGCATGGATAAAAATTGACAGATTTTAGCCTTGGTTTCTACATCGTGTAAAACATACGTTACTGTTTACACGTTTGTCGTACGAAGTGATCCCATGAGCGTCACGATAATCGCGTATTTAGTTGGAAGAATTTCGGTGACTAATGATAAAACCGTCATGAACGATTTCAATCTATTGAACCTACTCCTCAAGTATGGCTGAGAAGCCTTACCAAACCTCACTTTGTTCTTTGGCACATCCGAATTCTTCAGTCAAAAAGAAGAATATACTTTTTTTATTTTTAGAGTATAAATAAGATTTTAGAGTAAACAGACACAAACCAGTCAGAAACTCGATGAAAATTATGCCATATGGAAACGTTGGTTATTGTCCCAAGCGGCTTATCTGTAGTAGTTATGAACCAGTCATCTTCTCCCCATTTCAGGTAATCTGTACCTGAATTGTTGATTGCGTACACCTGTAAAAAAATCTGCAAATTCTTACACACGGGTTGGTTATTCCTCGAATGGGGGAAACAGTGGGTGTGGCGGGTCTCAGACCCATTCCAATCGATTCAGGGTCCAAAATTTAGTGGAATATGATACCCCACACGCCTAGGCACCAGAAATCCTGACACATACAAAATGGGTGGATACATACCCATTTTGACCCATAACTTCTTCCGGTGGTTGCCAATCGTTCTGGGACACACATCATTGAATTCAGCGTCCAAAATTTAGTGGAAAACTATACCCCACACGCCTAGGTAGCAGAAATCCCGAAAACACATATTATTCAAAATGGGTAACAAATACCCAATTTGACCCATTACTTCTCTTCAACTTTCTTGGTGAGAAAATGGGAATTATAACTCGCGGATCACAATTTGAACAATATATTTTTGTACTCACTTTCTTACAACTCTAGAAGAAGGAGTGACTTGAGACTTAAATGAACAGAGCTGCAAACCCTCATGACCACTAACAGTCTAAGGAGAGCAATATGTAGTTCGTATGTTACATGGAATGTATAAGATATTCCATCAACTTTCTCCAGTGGGTGCCAATCGTTCTGGGACCCGTTTCATTGAATTCAGCGTCCAAAATTTAGTGGAAAATGACACCCTACTCGCCTAGATCGCCCAAAACCTTGAAAATCCATTTTTCAAAAAACACATTTTGACCCCTACCCCCCCCAAATTTGGTCCGATCGGGCTGAAAAGTTTCGAGGACCCATCTCGACTGGGAACAGACCCCTGACCCAAATTTCAGATTTTTAGAAAATTTTTTACTACCAAAAACGGCGCGGAACATGGACGGCGTACGGCGTACGGCGGACGGACATCGACCTTTTTTGATCAGGACACCATGAAACGTCCAGAAAAAAATTTTGAGCCAAATCGGAGAGGTTGACCATTATCATGAAAACATAGGTTGATTATTCGAGGAATAACCAACCAAAACGGATTAGGAATTTAAACTACCAATAAGAATAGTTATCACTAAAGTGGCCGTTACATTCGAACCGCTCATAAGGTTGGAACATACTCTGCTATTTGCTCGAGTTCCGTGTATTTGAACCCCCACTGACGAATTCGTACCAGAGAAGAGACGATGGCCAGTGAAGACCCCAATTACTAGAACATGAGTTCCTCTCGGATAGCTATCATCCTTAACAATGATGTTGCGCTGGAAAAAGGAAAAAATGGTGTAGCCTATCCTGACGCTGGGACAAAATTTCATTGAGGGTAATTGAGTTCAAATTGTGTTTTAATGATCAATTCTCGGTTGTCATCAATGCCTCTATAGCATTACTGCTTGAACCAATTTAAGGGGAATCTTCAGCCTAACTTACTGGGAAAAGAAATTCTACGGCATGGAAGAATTTCGGTAACATAGCAATTAATATTGAATGAGGAGTAGAAAGAGTAAATGGAGAATTTGTACCTGTTTGTTTCGAAGCCGATCTGCTAACAACGCGAACGGAATGACAATAATTATTAATAGGATTAGAGAGATTGCGATGCACAGTCCGTAGATTCTGCCATGAGCTTGTAACTGTTCGAACCCAAAAGTTTCCTCCATCAATGGAATCATTCTGACTGGGAGCATGTTCGCAACGATGTATCCGAAATCGGAACACTCGCATACCACTCCTTCGGACGAAAACGATGCACCCTAAAAACCCAACGATTAAATTTGCTCCTCAATACGCTAAAATAACGGTTGCAACGTAACTTACGCTCACTGACAACAAACCACTTATGCATTCTTTCGAGAATTCAATCCCGAAGCGACGAACGAGCGAATAAAATAATGACAGAGTAAGGGATGAAAATTAGTTGTTTTTTGGACAGCAAAAATGAAAGTGCTAGGTACTCCCTTCACAGAGTGTCAACGAAACGATTTCAAAACTAAGCTTAAGCAAATTGGAATAAATTGACTAAACATACTGTACAAAATGATTCTCTTTGGACATCAAGGCTGCGTCCACGACAAACGCCGATCTCATCGTAAGATTGAACGTGATAAATTCCAGGCAAAACCTACAAATTATAGCAGGGTGGATATCGCTTTTGAGTTGGCGACGAAATCAACACTTTTAAATTTGACTGCGTTGTTCTTTCCTCACTCACCCACTCACCTTATCTTCAATGGCCATCGTTACATAAAATGAATCTTCTATATAAGTATTGCCTTCTGAAGGGGTGACGTCGATGTAGGATTCCATCATATTTTCCATTCCTTCAACTTTAGCTTTTTTCGTAATCACAGTCGAAAACATTTTCGCTTCTTCAAAACCAATCGGGTTATTGTATGAAACTCGCCCCTGAAAGTGGCCGTACACACGCTTTAAATCGACGTTCTGAAATTAATGACCTAGGAAGAAGTACGTTCCAAAAAGGTAAACTTTAAGGTTGAAATCCAGCGTTTTGCGAATTACGGGTAATTTGGATTGTGAATGACCAACTTCAAATACCTAGCGAATACAAAAATAATATTAAAAACTAGGATTTTCTCGAATTAATATGTGCGGGGATTGTGATGATCTCACCTTGAAGGATATATCAGATTGGTGGTAAAGACTGAATCTCCAATGTGAAAGGCGTGTGGGAAGTAGAATCTTCATGATTAGCCCTGCCTGCCGAGGGTAACCCCGATTCGCAGGTAATTGAGTAATCGTCTTCGTACTCCATTTGATGACGTCATTTAATCTTTTCAGTTCGTTATTTATCATGAACTAGGAAGAGAAATTTATAAAGAATTGTCTCTCATTTAATAAAACAAATCCGATCGTGTTTGAGTTGGTCAGAAGACCCACAGAAGAGTCTTACAATAGTAAATGGCCAGAATCATGCCTTCTTACAGGTAATGTAAGTGTGTAACTGGTGCCTTGAGGTAAATCACGAACTATTTTCCCGTCGTCTGACCGGAGTTCTATCAATATCGCTGGAAATTTTATCCGGTTGTCAACATCACGTAGTACCATTGTCCAGTATCCAATTTTCCAGTCTTCGCCGATAACAATCTGAAATAATTTCGAAGTAATCAGTTATTTTGAGTTACTCAGTAGTACGATAGTTAGAACGATGTTAGTTGTGAATGTCGGTCAAAAACTTTAAGTCTTGCCGATTGTGAGGAGTCCCCAAACTTGATTCGTCTACGTAGAAACACTTAATTGAATGATTCACGAAACCAAGCGAAAAATGATCTATTTACCACTAATGAGAACAGACTTCCATAGAATTCTTCGACATTTCTAGGAAATACGAGATTGACGCCAGACAACCACTTTTCGTTGGCTCTAGATAGACTCGGCTGGAAGAAATGACTGACGAACCCTTTTCGGGGATAGTAAGAACTGTCATGTTCTGATCGGTTTAGATGATTCAAGAGCGCTTCGTATGAACTTTTCTACAAAATAAAATATCAAGAGACATATTCCCCCTGAAAAGCGCTATTCATGTTTTTCTGGTATTCAATTAAAATGGTAAATCAATAGATTACGGAGGTTCAGTTAACAATTCAATGGCTAGGAAATTTATTTTAAATGCATTCCCAAGTCATAAACATTATTTGTGAATTTATCATGGAACTTATCAAACAACAAAATGAGATAATAAAGATGTTTCAATCTAATATATGCAGAAAAAAACTTCGGCGGCCGGAATACCTCAATAAATTTTTCGCGGATGATCCAACTTTTGGAAAAAAGCCAAAATAGCAATGTTTTCTGGTTAGTCTGAAAAATCTTATTTGAAGGATATGTGTTTCAATAATAAAAATGACGATGACAAATTCAAGAAAATGATAACACATAAAAATATAAAAAATCTGCAAAATCTTACACACTGGTTGGTTATTCCTCGAATGGGGGAAACAGTGGGTGTGGCGGGTTCCAGACCCATTCCAATCGATTCAGGGTCCAAAATTTAGTGGAATATGATACCCCACACGCCTAGGCACCCGAAATCCTGACACATACAAAATGGGTGGATACATACCCATTTTGACCCATAACTTCTTCCGGTGGGTGCCAATCGTTCTGGGACACACATCATTGAATTCAGCGTCCAAAATTTAGTGGAAAATGACACACCCTACTCGCCTAGGTAGCAGAAATCCCGAAAACACATATTCAAAATGGGTAATAAATACCCAATTTGACCCATAACTTCTTTCGGTGGGTGCCAATTGTTCTGGGACCCATTTTTTTGGGATCAGCTTCCAAAATTTAGTGGAAAATGACACACCCTACTCGCCTAGGTAGCAGAAATCCCGAAAACACATATTCAAAATGGGTAATAAATACCCAATTTGACCCATAACTTCTTTCGGTGGGTGCCAATTGTTCTGGGACCCATTTTTTTGGGATCAGCTTCCAAAATTTAGTGGAAAATGACACCCCACTCGCCTAAGTCACCCAAAATCTCGAGAATCCATTTTTCAAAAAACCCCTACCCCCTCCAAATTTGGTCCGATCGGGCTGAAAAGTTTCGAGGACCCATCTCGGCTGGGAACAGACCCCTGACCCAAATTTCAGATTTTTAGAAAATTGTCTACTACCAAAAACGGCGTGGACAATGGACGGCGGACGGCGTACGGCGGACGGACATTGACCTTTTTTTATCAGGACATCGTGAAACGTCCAGAAAAAAATTTTGAGCCGAATCGGAGAGGTTGACCATTATTATGAAAACAGGTTGATTATTCAAGGAATAACCAACCAAAATGAAACGAAGGGTCAACTCATGAATGTCTACCACTTACGGCATAATACGTGAGAATCCAACAATCCTCCACGCAGCTGAGGCCTACTCCGTGGTGAGCCTTGGCAACGTGTATTCCGACCATTTCCACCACTATCTGAATTAGTTCAACCATGACGCTTGGAAATAGGTAGAAGAGCTTCAAGAAGAAGGGACAAAATAATTTATGAGCTCAATAGCGCTTATCGAAAGGTTAGGGTGTTAGAGGTGACAATATACGTGGATGTGGTACTCCACGGTGTCTGAATAAAATGGTAATCTCGACTATGCGGCATTAATTTTCGACTTTACCCTTCTGTGCGCAGAAAAAATAGTTGGGTTGAGGTTGCAATTATTCAGTGTGAATTATGGGAAGCAATGATCCTTACCCAGTAACGCAATTCACCGATCACAAACGTATCTTTGAACTCCTCTGGCGTAAAGCTCACACTAGAATTGAACTTATGACGAAAAGCAATTTCGGCAGCTTCAATCATCATTCTGGAGTAAAAAGAGGACTTACTAGTCAATATTTGCCAAATGACTTCAATCGAATTTTCATAGCTCCAACTCACTTTCCTAGAAATCCAAGCGGCGTATTGAGCTCACGTTCTCCCATTATACTCGAGTACCTACATCTCATTGTTACAACGTTTTTGAGCATGATCATTAACTCGTATCTCCATTGTAACCAACGGAATACTCTGTCTACGCTCCTGAGAGGTTCGTCGTGTTCCGCCGTACTAACGGAAAGCGCAATCCTGAGGAACGTCACTGCGTTGAAAAAATCCATTTCATGGACAAGCCGAGTCTGCAAGGTGAAACGCATTAAATTAAGTCGCTAAAACAAAACAAATGTTGAATTTAAGTACAAGGTGTAGTGCGCACAAAGCGGGTGGGCTCACGTTTCCCAGGATTGATGAAATAATGAAATAGAAATTTCTTTTATACCTACCTCATAAAGCATGTCCAGTATCTCCATTCTATCTTTCCATGAAATTTCTTCGTGCCAATTTCCGCTTGAATCTAAATGGTTCATGAAATACTGAATTGCACCATCGACGAGAGCAACCCGGTTGCCAATGTTGGACAGTTCCCTTAAGTCTTTCATTGTTAATTGTTTTCTACGATGAGTAAACTGAGGGAAATTCGTAGATGATATAAACTTCAGTAACTTATGTAATTCACCTCTACTAGACCAATGTTGACGAATGAACTCCAAATTGCACTCAAAATTTTTAAGCTCGTCCCTCAGAGTCTCGTTTAGACTCACCTCGACAAAATGAGATTTACCGCACACAGTAATGCCGTGTTTCTCCGTCAAACACATTTGAATCTCTTCTGATTCTGGAGTAAAAATCAGTTGTTCTGCGTAGTTTGTGTCAACGGTGACTTTGAATGCTGGCCACAAAAAACAAAAAAAAATTCTCTAATGAGTTAACTGAAAAAACTGTTTTTTCTACGATCAATGTAGATATTTTATTGAAATAAAGTACTCATACATTTTAGTAGTTAGTAGAAATGTCTCATCTAACGTAGAACACTCAAGTAAAATGTGTCACCTTTCAGCACGGGGTATATGCTGTAGACTCGATATCTGATGGGTGGGTAGGAAAATGTTAGATTGTTCGTTGTGATGATATATTTGTCAGTTCCTTCCACTTTGGACAAATTGTACAATGTGAATTCACCTCCCCAAATTTTGTGGGAAACTTTTGATTTCAACGTGACGAAGCTGCGAGACTCTGCAACAAGAGTAATGAAATAGCGAATTTTGTTCCTAGTAAATGACGAACCCTCATTCAATACCCCCGGGCCATGAAGGGTAGCGTTGGGCGATCAGAATCGTATTTATTGTTGATGATCTCATAACTCACTGTGCACAGTAAAACTCGCTTCGCACGATTCGTCGTCGTGTGATAAACTCTGATTTTCGCACTCCAAGAACCTTCGCCCTTTTACAAGAACAGCTCGCGTCGCATCAGAATTTCCTGAAATCTTGACGGCTCCATCACGATTGCCGATCAATACCTTCCCAGTATAAACCTGCCATTCGACTGGATTTCCGACGTAAGGCCTGGTTCTGGCGTATACTAAGACGACTTCTTGCGGCGAGATTGGAAAGCAATTGTGCAAACAACTACAAAAAAAAAAACGACGGGAGTTAGTTGTTCCTCGGACCAGGAGCATGGAGACTCATTCCAATCGATTCAGCGTCCAAAATTTAGTTGAAAATGATACTCCACACGCCTGGGTACCAGAAATCCCTGAAACCCACTCTTGAAATGGGTAGATAGATACCCATTTAGACCCATAACCTCTTCCAGTGACCGCCAATCGCTCTGGGACGCTCTCATTGGATTCAGCGTCCAAAATCTAGTCGAAAATAAAACCCCACTCGCCTCGATTGCCAAAAATCTCAAAAATCCATTTTTTGAAGTACACATTTTAACCCCTCTTCTCCCCCCATATTTGGTCCCATCGCGCTTTCCAAACTAGAATGCTTCTATTTAGTTTATGACCAGAATGTATGCATTTACCCAACATCCAGGACCAATTCTGTATTCACGAAACGCACAACCACAGACAGTGTTATTCTGGGCATGGTTTTCTCTTCGAAGTTTTCAGCCTCAATCGTGAAATTGTAAGTAGTGTCACAAGGCGTCCCGACTTTTATTAAATGTGGACCTGTTCAAAAATTTTTATGTTTACTCAACCAAGGCGCAGTCATCATCACGCTTACAGTTCATTCCTACCCTTCTAGGCCTAGCTAGGTTATTTTTCAATATGTATTTATCTTAATACTAACGCATATCTTCTAAATGAAGCCATTGAAGGCAAGATACCAATGGTAAAATCTTCTAGTCATGACCGATGGGTACACTCCGTTGGAAAAATTGTAAATTATAAAATATCACCAAACTGAAAATTTCAAAAAATTAAAATAATGTTAATTTTTAAAACGTTAATAAGTAGAGATTTGAATAACTCACTCACCTTCCATTCCTCGCATTTTACATTCTTCATCGTTAGTGTGGTTGCACCGAACGAAAAAGTTGAACTCAGAATTGACGTCGTAGTCTTGGTTTCCTTCAGGTAATTCAACTTCCAGAATCAAGGGCTGATAGCATGATGCAACTCGGTTCATGCCATTTTTTATTTGAAATTCGGGAAGCGTAGACACGACTCTTATCCAACACTGAAACATCACTTCAAAGGTCAAGTAATATTCAATCCGAATCCAAATCGGATGAAAGTAGATAAATAGATTATTTTCGGGATATTATTTGTTATACTTACATACGCTTTTTGAGAGAAGAATGATTTTCCGCCCATGACTGGCGGGTTTCCTCTGAAAATACCGTTGTATGTTATCATGTGCAGGCCAGTATTCAAATATCTCTTGGGAAACTCCACGAAACGACTTCCCCCACCGAACCAATGTGGCACATCATTTTTCCTTTTGTGAACTGAAATTCGTGAAAAAGTAAGGTGAATTGACCATACGGTTAACCAGAAATTGAGTTTATTCTGCGTTTTTTGTTAGGAAATCATCTGTGCTTCAACGAAATACAATACATTCACATACAAATTTCATTTCGAAAGATTTATTATATAATCAAGAGCGAACCTCCCTTTCGGTCCGCATCTCGCTGTAGTCCCCACATGACTCTTATTAGAATGCCCCCTGAGCACATTTGTGTGTCATGAATTGACGAAATGGTAATTGTGCTCCCTCGAGCATGCAGGTTGGGGAACATTACATTTCGTGAGCTGGAAATAGAGGGTCAACTTAGCAGCTCGTCACTGAACGTTCATGGATGAGTTTTGAGCACAATTTGTGCTCACAATTTTGTGCACTACGAATAATTAACAAAAAGTGAGGTTCAACTTCTAGCTCTAAACCCAACATTAACACCATTTCTTCAAGTCCATAAAGGAGTACCTCATCGTACGGTTTCTGGCAGATCGTAAACGTGCATTCATTTGGGCTATTTGTTTCGTCGAATATATTCTAAATGTGTGGCATAACTCATATGGTAGAACTAGGTATATAATAAAGTAACTTCTTACTGAAAAAAAGGAAAAAACTAACCAGCCGTCGAATTTGTAGTCGATATGGCAACCAAAAGGGAACTTGCTCCCGTGAAAATAATTGAAAAATGTGTACGTCTGGGAAAATGACGTTACGTTCACGGGACCATAAATTTCCTCTTTTATATCCACGTACCCCAGTCTGCCTACATCACCGTAATTATCACCGGAGTTCACAATTCTATTCCGTCCAAAAACGTCATTCATATAACCATACAAACTGATGTCAATGAGGAATGTTGAAACTCCTGAAAAGTGAAAGTTAGGAAACGAATTACCTTAATTATTTGATTGATTTAGATCTACTAATGGTAGGATTCTTGCATTATTCTTGTTACGTCAGTCGTTTGAAGAAAAACAAATATAAAAGTTAGCCTGTATGGAGGGTAATTGAAAAATAATTAAAAGTCCATACTGCCTTCAGGAAGAAGGTGGCAAATTCGTCCGTCGTACAATTCAGGATTTCGTTGAGCATCCTCCAAACAATTTTTTTTCATGTCCACAAGCATAAATCTCTTCGCTAGTGGATAGTAAGCCCTTCCATCACTTATTTTCAAAGAAATCAGCCGTTCCCGATGATGGCTGATTCCCGGTTTAATAAAATACATTATGTTCCGATTGTGAAGGTCCGGCTGAATCTGATAGTACACGTACACCCTATTTGAAATGTTGAATGCTGTAATGAAAAGTTCAAGGTAAGATGAAAGAGGATAAAAAAACTCAAGTCATGTCAACAAGGAGGAATGGTATTGACAGAGTTTATGGATGCCAAGTAGTGGTTGACCACTTATTAGAAAGATGGTGTTGGGATTCACTTCCCGTCAAAGTTTAAACTTCGTAATAGATAAATTTAATACGCAGAAACGTGTATATGTAACATTTATTGAAACTTATATTAAAACGTAGTAAAATGATTCCGCTTACTATTCAATTCTGGGGCGTATACCTCGCATCGATGGCCATGAAAATCGGTTGGGCACTCGCAGAAATATGACCCGAAAGTGGATACGCATTTTCCTTTTGAGCAAGGATTGGACGCGCAGTGATTAACTATTTCAGAACAATTGTGATAAAATCCTTTGCTGATCACGTCACAAAGAGCGCAGTTGGGGTCAGCAAAACCATAATCGAAGTTTAAACACACACCGCCGAAACCGCAATGGCAATGGGATGTGAACTGATGGGAAGCTGGTAAAATGGTACAAATCCAAAGAGCAAGAATCCCAACTTTTGATGTTGACGTCATGGCTGTATTTGCAGAAATTGCTTTCTTCTGAACTTTGACAGTCCTTCCTCAAAACAACTTTAAGAAGACAGTGAAGAGAGTAGAACGCCTAGGGGGGAAAAAATTGTAAAATTGTGTGTAGGGGGTTGTTATATTGTAACAGCAAATTTGGGTTTCGGAATAAATAATTAAATGATCAAAACACCGTTCAGATCCCTCATCGTCGGAAGGATAGACTAGTGCCCCGAAACCCACTCATTAGGTATCTATAATGAGAGAAAACTCACTTCGCTTCAAATCACTTCGAGCTTGAAAAAAAAAAAAAATGAGCACAATCTGTAGGTCACCAGAACCAGAATGCAAAAATCATCTGGTTTGGGTACCTATAGCAACCGGAAGTGCGGCCTATACCTGTAATTTATCATTTTTGTAGTGACTGCGTTTATATGATGACATTAAAGCCAAGTACCTCAAACTATCCGTATGATACCAACCGCCATAATCAGAATTGGAACCGTTTCAATGATGTGGTGTTGGTATCTTCAAACCATTATCGCGTGTAAAAGTTAAGGTTTCTTGGATGAAATTTGGCACTGAAGGGGATAGGAGTTTGGGGTGTTTAAAAAACACCAGTTTTGAATTGTGTTTCAAACTTAGACTGTTATCGAGAAACAAAATAATTAAAAAATAAAATAAATAAATTACCCCTGTTGCTGGTTTTAGTGAGCTTACAGCAACATTTTATTGAGATAAAATTATTTAGCCGCGATCTAAACAAAATTAACAAAAATGAGTTAACTCTTCAGTCGTGTTGTCATGGTCGAAATGGTCAGAACGAGTTGTTTGAAGATCTTTGACCAAGTCCGCGACATCAAAACAGGCTGATGGAGACCATTTAGTTTCCACAGTTCTGTAAAACAGTGCAATGTATCTCTCCCTGTGTGAGGTCAATGCTCCGGATAAAAAACAACACAAGCACCGTGATCCTGCGGGATGCCTCACCTGTCTTTTGGACCACCGGGAAAGAAAGGGGAAATTTTGATTACATGACAGGAAAGTCGGTTCGAGACGGTCAGCGAAGAAAATCCCATCTTCCTCACGCTTTTTGAAGGGTTTCCCAAAAGGGAAATCACCTTCGGAAGGAGCTAGAGGAGGAAAGAGATGCGGAGGGAACCCATCATTCAGCCATTGGAAAACGAAAGGACACGTCGGGGCAATGACCACGAGTAACAAGGCAAACAATAACAATACTAACTACTTCATACAATACCCAACTCTCAATATATTATATACGTACCTATGTACTTACATATAACATGAATGTTATATACTTACATGAATGTTTACATTATGTATTTAAGACTAATATGTAGAGAACGTGGCATAGTAAAATAATATTGACAATTTTAATGTAAAAAAATGAATAACTATTCTCCGGAAACCCTATATTCATTAGAACAGTATCCGGTTTTCTATACATGTGTCAAGTCTACTTTTGGTTGGTTATTCCTTGAATAATCAACCTATGTTTTCATGATAATGGTCAACCTCTCCGATTCGGCTCAAAATTTTTTTCTGGACGTTTCATGATATCCTGATCAAAAAAGGTCAATGTCCGTCCGCCGTCCGCCGTCCGCTGTCCACGCCGTTTTTGGTAGTAGAAAATTTTCTAAAAATCTGAAATTTGGGTCAGGGGTCTGTTCCCAGCCGAGATGGGTCCTCGAAACTTTTCAGCCCGATCGGACCAAATTTGGAGGGGGTAGGGGTTTTTTGAAAAATGGATTTTCGAGATTTTGGGTGATTTAGGCGAGTGGGGTGTCATTTTCCACTAAATTTTGGACGCTGAATCCAATAAAATGGGTCCCAGAACAATTGGCACCCACTGGAAGAAGTTATGGGTCAAATTGGGTATTTATTACCCAATTTGATTATGTGTTTTCTGGATTTCTGCTACCTAGGCGTGTGGGGTATCATTTTCCACTAAATTTTGGACCCTGAATCGATTGGAATGGGTCTGGGACCCGCCACACCCACTGTTTCCCCCATTCGAGGAATAACCAACCCGTGTGTAAGAATTTTCAGATTTTTTTGATTGAGATCCCACCAAAGTGAAAACAATAATTATTTTTCTTCGTCGGATGATGCACGAACGAATAATCCGCGTTTAGATACGATCAGTTGACTCTGTTGTAATTGCTCTTGTGCTTTCACTCTCGCACAAAAGCAGACAATAGACATCTTCATGGCACGCAGCGAGTAAATCGGGGACTACAACCTTGTACGGTTCAAGTGAGACAATGAACTCTTTTCAATCTGAGAGGAGTTACAGTTTTTCCAGAGTATTTTTCCCGTCGAAAATGACTGTAATTAAAGGCGAAGGACCACCCAATAAGCCACAAAGCTCGTCATTTTTCTATGGTCAGAAAGCGAAACGAGTGTATGATAAAAACATAGTTTTGGACATTGTCAAAAAAGAAAAAAGATTCAACTGAAATAAGTACGTTTTCAAGAAGAAAATCATTTTTGAAACTACTGCTGACACGTAATGAGAATGGTGCTACACAATAAACATTAAAAGTATCCTATTTTCTAGATAAAACAGATTATGCTTATAACCTGTTTCCGTTCAAGTGAACGACCAAAATTTATCATAATTAGGTATTCAAAGATCTCATTTCTAGGGCACATTGAAACATAATGAAATGTGTCACTGACTAAGATTTCCGATTGATTGAAAATTTCCTTCTATTAAAACGATGGGCATTACGTCCTTATTTTTATGTTAACCCTTTGAGAACAATTTTTTTTTGTATTAGGCCAGAAAATTTAAGTGTGGCACATCCTACTGCTTCAAAGATGACGTGTTCCGAAATAGATCCGCATTATGAACTTATTGGGACACTTTGACGGACACGGCACAAAAACTAACATCTAAACACTTGAAATTATGGGGCAAATCGGAAAGGTTGTCTTTGTGCATGAAAACTGCGAAATTCCGAAGTATATCAGCACTGTAGCTCACAAAAGTTCATGTTAATCTAGGTATCTTGAAACAAAAAAGCACTTTTTTGGGGAGAATGGAGTCGTACAGGATTTTTGAGATTCTTCAAACGGATTTAGATTCTGTCACCCACTAATTTCTCATGCACATAAGAAATGGTGGACAGTCGCTGGTGGAAATAGGCCACGTCTGTTATACGAGAACTAATTCTAGAAGTCCCTGTTAAAACAAAAAAAAAAAAAAAAAAAAAAACGAAAAAAAAAATTGTTTTGAATATTATAGTTCCTGTTTGTTTCCCGAATCTGTACGAAAGAGATGAGGGCTGAAATCTAGTCGTCCTAAATGCTAGACTGTTGGTAAAAAGGATTAATATTTATTCGTCCAAAACCGTTGTTTAACCGGTTGAAATCTATTCTGATCTAGTCTGAAGTACGGAATGTCCTAGGAACGAAATGTGGTCTACGGTTGTGCGCATCATGGAAATAAGGCCTAAAATTAAATTAAAAAAAATTTAATTATCTTGAGCCATTTAGGAGTCTCATATACATGTTTCATCGAATCCTGTCTCATTGAAGTAACAAATAATAAATCATCATTATTAGTTCATGAATAATGTATCCTCAGACCAGAGGCTGATTGATCCAAAATTTGACATTTTGAGTTTCAAGTTCATCTTATCAAAAAACCAAAATGTCTGTCCACCGTCCACGCCGTTCTTAGTAGTAAAGAATTTGTCTGAAAGGCGTGCTTTTCGCGTTATTGGGTCCTCTGAACTTTTCAGCCCTATAGACCCGAATTCGGGGAAAATATGTGTTAAAATAGTTTTTTTAACTCAATTTTTGGGGGCTCAGGCGTATGGGGAATTATTTTCCTCTAACTTTGGGACGTTGAATCGATTCGTATGAGTCATGGACACTCAATACTCACTGATTTTGCCATACTCTTGCTTTATGGAGTAATAATAAACATTGAGGAAGAATTTACAGTGTTTTGCAGTCATTGTTCATCACGAGTCGGGTCAATCTGAAAATGGTTACATCGCCGTAAAAAATGGCGAGTCAAAAACGTATCGAAAAACCCTTTATAACATTGTTACCGCCGTAATTGGCTTTCTTGCTACGATTTTAAGGTCGAATCGGTTTTCCGTGAGTCTCATTCCGAACGGGACTGACCAGTTTCATTGACTGGCAAAATTCCTTCCTTCGTTGACTCAGCGGATATTTGATATCCTGGATACGCAAAGAGAGCCTTATTTGAACCACCGGTTGTACAAACTGAATTCAATCCGAGTCAGACTAGGTCGTATTTTGATTAGCCCCGGGGCATGGCGTGGTGATCGAGTTCAAATCCCCTGAGTGAGGTGAGGGGAATTCCCTTCTCTCACAATTGTTCCACTCAGCGACAGATGGGTTGGATCGACGCTCTATGTAACCAGGATCAACGGATAGAAGAGAAGTGTAAAATTAATTAGCTAGTGACCTAAAATTTCTTCAGTAGTGCTGGAATAGCTTCCTGGGCAACTTAATTCTCCCCTATATGAATCATCTGCTTATTTTGGAATTTCTTATGAACAACTCACTTTCCTTTTCTTCTTGCTTTAATAATTTAGCTTGTTTTATTGGTAAAAACGAACAGTTTCCGACAAACGACAAAAATTTTTTGTCCACCAATCCACCTATTCGAGGTCATAAATACTAATAGTTAAATTCATTATCCAATTATTCATTCTACTCGTTGTTCCGCCGAATATTTTTTTGGATTGCTTCAATTCACAGAAGACATTACTTTTACATGGGACATAAAAAATCCTGTCAGTTCTCCGTTTGTAAGGAACGTTCGTGATGATCCTGCCAACATTTTAAATATTTATTCGTTCAGTTTTTGCAGGAAAAGTAGAACGTAGGAGTTATTCTTCATTGTCGTTTCTCTCAAGACATAGTAATGTGGAATACGGGGAAGTCCTTCGACGAATTAATTTGGATCGAATTTGGACTGCTGTTGCAAATTGGCTTTTGTTATTGCTTCGCATATTCTAGACGTTGGTTAATTTTTTCTGTAGTGCAGTACACTGTTTTCTATTCATTTCTGCTTAGCCGTCCTTACGGTTTTGATCTACACTTGCTACTTAATCAGTGATAAAGCCGGTATGCTCTCCCAATGCTTACATTTCTGCATAGCTTCCATGGTAGGCCTGACCGCTTCCTTAGTGTTGACCATGGGGAGAAGCAAAATCGAACGGTTCCATAGTTTTTTCTGCGATCCTCGCATCTGTGAGTATGCATATTTCAAGTACTTCGAAGAATTACACCGTATCACCATCGAGAAGAAAAAGAGATTGATTCTAAAATGGGTTGTCATATACGGTGTAGCTGCAACGGTAAGTTTGGTATGTGGGTCTTTTGCAATATTTAAGTTACCAATAAGCGCTGTAAGCTCATCTTTGATAAAGTGAACGGAATCACGAAAATTTTGTGGACATTTGATGAAAGGAATGGATCTTTTATTGGACTCCAATTATCCGACGGAGCCCATTGAGCATGATCCGGCTACCTCCACGAGGCTACTAACTAAAATCTAATCTTCTATGGTTGGTCATTACTGCTATTCTTATGTCGTTTCACAGATAGTAAATAGGGATGTCAAGGGTGGCAAGTTATTTTATTAGCTGTTTACCTACCCTTGATGTGCCAACCCGGAGGTACTAGGGCCAGGGACGATTTCTTCTGGAATTTAATATCCAAAGCGTGAAGAAATAAGAATTCAATATTATTGCTTATTACCGAAAACAGAAGAGGTTTTCCGAACACATTAGAAAAGAGGGAAGTTAGCTCCAACATCATTGTTGAATGGGGTAACTCGATTTCCGTTCAATCGGACCATTTTTCAGTAGATTATAATAATATCTTGGCAAATTATAAGAACCATATTTGCCCGACGATAGGTCAATCAGGTGCCAGAAAATCCCAGTCCTATCAGTGATTGCCTTGCTTTTATACCACAGAAAATGTTAGGGACGGAAACTCACTCAGTCAAATTTAGCATTAAATGATCAAAAGAGCATAGAAGCAATCAGGAGAATGGGCTACTCCTGTGACGTCATGTGCGCTCACCTCCCTTCATTCCATTTCTATCAAGAAGAACGATCATAAATATAGGTCGAACCAAGTACCGAAGAAAATGTTATTTCACTTCTGAATAATTGAATTAGGGATCAAAATGTGTTTTTTGGAAAATGGGTTTACGGGATTTTTGGCTGATTTAGGCATGTAAGGTATCATTTCAGTCTAAATTTTGGACGCTGAATCCAATGAGACGGGAACAATTGGCGCCCACTGGATGAGGTTATGTGTCAAAACAGGCATCTATCTACCTATTTCGAATGCGTATTTACGAGATATCAGGCACCTAGGCGTGTGGGGTATCATTTTCCACTAAATGTTGGACCCTGAATCGGTCGGAATGGGTCAGGAACACGCCAAACCAACTGTTTTCCCCATGTTCGACATTTTTGACGTTCGCTCCAACCATGGAGCAACCATTCCATGTTGCTGAAACCATGCTCCTAGTCCGAGGATTTTCTTAGAATACTTGGGTTGATATTCTTACTCTAATGACCCGAAAAATATCCTGTCACACACGAGCGGTATCTACTTGAAAAATAAATTGTTATGGAATAATCGCAGCATTTCCCGAAAAATTTTCGATACACATGTAGTTCTGCAGTTTTCAACTTTCAGGAATCTGAAGATCTTAATATCGTCGGCCGTTGAATTGATCACGTGAAAACGCCTATTTTCAGGTTGGTATTGGTCAGCCTATAATCGACAAAGCATTCGGGACTACGATAAAAAATACAAGGATAAATGGCGCCTTTGTCAATCTACCTGTCGTCATGTGGTTTCCGTACAACGTAGACGAATCCTCCGTTGCTTGGATGGCAGCCTTTATGATTCAAGCAGCATTCATGCTCATACTGGCAGCGATGGTTATTGCAGGAACGGTCATGTGTTTCACCGCTTGTGATAGGATACTGGACCAGTACCGACTTCTGATTTTTTCAGTTCGTTACCTCGACGATAGAGCTTTAAGGCGTTTTCAGACCAAGTTCCCTTCAAAAGATGTCGACGGAATGCAAACGGAGTTCGATCAATGTTATTATGAGTGCATTAAGCAGAATGTGATACATCATCACGACATTGCAAAGTAAATTACGAGAAGTGAATAGCTTTTACTCTTATAATTTCTGACGTAAAATATTGTTAAGCGAAGCACTGTACACCTAATAGATTTTGACACCACGCACTTGTCACGCGCATGCAGACATCCTCTCGGAATGATACCGGACCATATAGCACTATAGGCCCTCCAGCCAGTAGGGTATTGTAACTTTTTGAGCATCATAATTTTGCACCAGACTTTTATGCAATCTCTGCAAGCGATGTCTTATCGGATTTAAATGAGATCTCTTCTGGTGCGGCAGTACGGCGCATCTCTAACAGCACCATCCCCTCGAAAGATCACCTCTTTGAGATATCACCACGGATGAGCATGGTCTCAGACAGCACAGAACACCAATTGTTCCTCATCCATTCTAAAAATTAAAACGCCAGAATCGGTAAATTTTCAGGCTTTTTCACGAACTTATGGACCTTGCGAGTATTCCCATAGCAGTACCATTTTTTGGAGGAGCTATCCTATTAGGCATGGCGATGATCACCATAACGTCGGTAATTATCCCAACGTTTATTTCACGATTAAAAACAGCTGTGTACGATTTTAAATTTGTAGTAAATTTCTGATGAATTAAGCTCAAATAAAGACAAGGAAATGAGTAGAGAGGTTCAGAGAGGACAGGCCTCAGAAACCCCAGCAAGAGGAAAGACCCAGCTGGACCGCTTATCTTGATATGAAATAGAGACATACCCAATCGAGGGATTTTAAACCCTTTCTTATAGCCCACGAAGCGTAGCGATTAACTCATGTTCTAGTAAAATTTCTACTCGCGTCCACCCATACATACACGACTCTTCCCACAATCATTCACAGTGATTTATTTAAGATCAGTCAAGTCTTCCTTATCATTTCATGTGTTCTACTCCCAAACTTGAACATGGAGTGTCTGCTCCTCACAGGTGAAAATTATGGCTCAGATTTAAGCTGGTTATCCACCTTTTTTAAGTGGACCCCGCGAAGACCGAAATTCTCGACTTTTGAATAATGTTGTGGTATTCCGCTACGCACTTTACTTATATTAAACTAGTGCATCACAAATCCCATGCGATCATTTCAAAACCTTACTGATACTGCTTACAGGATGACGACCCTCGAATGGGTCCCAAATTTTTGGCTTTTACCATGGCTTTGGCTGAAGCGTACAATATGTACATGCTGTGCGAGTGCGGTCAACAATTCAAGAATATGGTAAACGAATGGTATTGCTTACAATAATTAGCCTCTTTTGCGGCTTCTTGAGCCTCAAAAAAAGATTAACAATGTTTAACAGGAGACACAAAAATAATATTCTTTTCTAGTCCGAACTGCTCTATGATGCCCTTTTCTTCACAAGATGGCGCTTAAGACCCAGATCCAGTACAAAGGCTATTATGATCATGAGATATGCTTGCATAAAACCAGTCCAAATGAAAGCTGCTAAAATGCTGGTATTGGACATGAAATTATTTGCAGACGTAAGTATACCTCAAACAAAATTATTCTAACCTAGGGAAATTGTGAAATAATGCTACGTTGAGGTTTTTGCAGTCACAATCTATCGCTTAAATATGACCATTTTTAGGTTGATTCACTTTTTGATTGACATTGTTGCAGTTGATTAACTCAGCATACTCAATCTTTAACCTGCAAGCTGCCAGTAGGGGCTGAAAACATAAGAACGGCGTGGTATCACTGCGTCTTCTGTTATTCTTGTAGTTGTTGTATCACTTCCCTGTAGCTTGAACAATCATTATGTCAGACAATTTTTAAAAAGTGTCTAGCCGTGAATTACCTTTTTTGGAAGCCTAATCGTCCTTGGGATTTACAATGATACATAATGAGTTGTGCGTACAACTTTAATAACCCAACCTTATGAAGGATCGGGTAGGCGACATGATGAATCTGGTCACAAATAAGTCGCCAGTATTAATGGAGTGGAGCAAAGTGTCTCTTATAACCAACGTGTCTTCTCAGCTCGTATTCTATATAAAACACCATTTCGCTATAAAAGCCCTTCGGAAAAACCCAGAGAAAACAAGGGAACGCTTTTAGATTTCGGTGAGCAGCTTTCGAAATTTAAATCTCCGCGAGGTTCCTGTTCTTGAGCGAAGAAGAACGAAGAAAGTTAAAGGTTTCGTCTCGTTCCACTTTCTACAGCCCCACGCAGAAGGTCACATCTGATCGTCCTTGCGATGATAAGATCCCCTCATTGTAGCGCATTACCGACTGGTAGGGCATTACCGAATGTAGGGAGGAAAGGGTTTCATCCAGGCTTATCATAAAAAGAAGAAGGGACGTTATTCGAGCCATTTCCTTGAAATCCCTTCTCAGAAGCTTTAGCGCTTTCCACATAATGTTGAACTGGAGCGGAAGTTCCTTCAGGAGTTGATTGATTAAAGTTACCGAAGCGTTTGTGTGGGTCTTATTTTATCATTCTTACTGTAATATATGCCAAATTTAAAATATTTAAAAAATTAAATAAAAACTCAAAATCCAAAATGCCAGTTGGAAAAAGTCTTTAAAATGCTTCATCCTAAGCGTGCAAGCTCATTTTCATTCCAATCATCGCGAAGTCGGTAATTTGAGAATGGGTTTTCGAATTTTTTAGGAAAATAAGCGAGAGGGGTATTTTTTAGTAAATTTTGTGCTCTTAATTGACGCTCCACTGAGTTGGATATTTTGAAAATTTGTAGCTACATTACTTTAACTAAAAGTCCACTTTTCGTTTCCTTTAGATGTTTACCAAAAAGAAATGCATGCAAGTCGCATAGTTGTTGTCGGATAATTTGAGGCGTTTATCAATACTGGAAGCTGAAGGGATGATTCAGATTTATATTATTTGTCGAAACAAGAAAATGCTTCCAGTGCTGTTCGTAGAAGTCTGTAGTGTAGCTACCCTTGAACTAAGTTGACTATTGTAAAGAAAAGGAGACGCTTGGGCACACTCATGGGTGCTACTGAGATCCGCAACTAAGTGAGACATTTTCGTGGTTACTACGCCAGAAAGAAACTTCAAACCACTCATATCGCAACAACTACCTGCATTTCATACGTATGGAAGGGGAAAATTAGCAACCTTAGATAAACGAAACTTGAAAACTAAACGACGCACTACGCGAAGTTCACTACCAATGTGACCAAACTCTGTGACAACGGAATATTACTGTTTGTTCGTTCATACACCTTGTTTCCCTCGGGAGATGTGGCTTCAGGGGAGGTTAACGTCGAATTGAGTACTTATTCATCATTTTCCAATAAAATTGGTGTGAGAAATTGAACTGAGCGCAATGTTTGTTAGGAACGTAAGACAATTACGTAAGAGTGTTCAACCTGTCTTTGTAAAGGGGAATCACAGTTTGTGGAAGGATAATGATCCAACGCGCAGTCTAATTTTAGTCTCATTGGGAATTCAGGACTCTCACTTGAAAGGTGGACGTGCGGAGCCGGAGATGGACCGCCGGATCTTGTCTGGAACCAGATGCCGGCTTGGAACCCTGCTCTCCCTCGGCTTCCGGGAGTCCGGGCCTGGGTGGTTACCACGGATCACGGGGTGGACGAAACCGTCCTTGCTACACCTGACCCCCTGACACATTTCTCTTAAGCTGGTACGGGGGGCCCCTCCCTCGACCATGGGGGCCCCTCCCCTAGTCACTCCAGGCCCGGCATCTGGGGGCCCCTGACTGCTTTCAGTCTTAGCCGAGTGCTTGCTTAGCAAAGTTGTTTTTGATTGCTTTGGTGACAGTTGGTGACTATTTTCCGCGCGGTTTCGTCGCTACCCACGACAAGAAAATTCTCGAAAAATCTGTGACCGCTGCATGAGGACTTACCAAACAGGTATTGATCATATTCATGTCTACCTATATGTAACACTTGAAAAATGCGGATGGCTGACCTTACGCATCAATGTATTCTTGAGGGTGATTTTCTAACAGGTCGAGCACCACCTTTTTTAATAGTTCAAGTGTAATTATATAAAAACGCTTCAAATTCGTTCACAGGGGTTGGTTTTTTTTCTGACCAAGAGAATGGAGACTCATTCCAATCGATTCAGAGTCCATCATTTAGTGAAAAATGATACCCTCACACAGCTAGGTACTAGAAATCTCGAAAACCCACTTCCGAAATAGGTAGATACATACGTATTTTGACTCGAAACCTCTTCCGGTAGGCACCAACAGTCCCGAAAAATACACATTTTGCAAAATGTCCTTATTGACCTATATGTACCGATGTGCGGTATTCAATTAGGGATCAACGTGAATCTACGTGTAAGCCTCTCTCGAATTAAAATGTGTTATGAATTTTACTATGATTTAATTCGGGTTTCTTCGGAGAATTTGGAAGCAACCTAGCGAGAGGATACAGGATGTAAGTCCAAGACTTACGACTGAGCAACTAGGGATACCAAGGATGAACATAAAATTCCTTGACACAAA
This sequence comes from Cyrtorhinus lividipennis, assembly GCA_019603395.1. Classification (NCBI taxonomy): domain Eukaryota; kingdom Metazoa; phylum Arthropoda; class Insecta; order Hemiptera; family Miridae; genus Cyrtorhinus; species Cyrtorhinus lividipennis. The sequence goes on along the minus strand of CM034002.1, from coordinate 24,429,908 downwards.
CTGAATTATAAAAACAATAATAATGAATTATAAAATACAATATTAATACATGATACATGAAATACAAATTTAATGAACAAGTGCAACGATACCGGCTGATGAAAACGGCGTCGACATCGAAGGAAAAACAGGAGGGAGCTCGCTGTCCCGCAGGTACACAGCAAGGCTTATTAACTTGAGTCCTTTATCTCATGGGGAACACAATATTACAGCTTCGGTCGACTTCAGCACGGTAGAAGAGTTCACATCAGAGCGAGCACAGGACGAAGCCAGGATGGACTGAGTGAGAAATCTCTTGCACGACAGGGTTACAAAATATATACTCCAACATGTTGGGCGCCTCGGCCCCGAGGGGCGCCCCGACGACAACCGCCTGGTTGGACGCCTTCCAATGAGTGAGTGCTGGGCCTCTCTAAATGCAACGTCCAGGCAGGAGCTGCGCGTGTATTTGGTGCATGCTCTCTCCCTTCTGGCCTTCTGGAGGCAGCAAGCCTGGGGGCTTACATACGCAACGGCCAACATTCAGTGAATGATTATAGCTCACACTGAACCTGATCTTTTACCCATGTCCTCCCTTCGTTCAAGGCGATTGGACTGAAATTACGGCATAACTAAGACTCAAGTGGAGACTACACAACGTAAAAATTGATAATTTCTTGGAGCTTCTAAAAGGCCATTTTATTTACCTAAAGACCGCCCCTAAACTCCCTATAAAAAGTTACTGATTTCAGGCTGCACATTCCAGATTTTGGGATCGACGCGCTGAAAATTTGGGAATACCCTTTATTCGAAACAAACACATAAGTGTGTTATTCCAATAGGAATACTAAACCGAAAACTTCTACTTCAAGTAGAGTAAGATGGTTATGAGCCTCGAAATGGAAATTTGGAGCTCCACAAATCCTCAAAGATTACTTCCATCAGGCGCTCAGAGCCAGTCGGGACATGCTGGTTATGCATTCAATTCATTTTTCCAATGAGATTGTTTGTCTGCATCGTTCTTCGTTGCAAACATCGTGAAGAGCTGACATCAAGCCGATTCTGCCTTGCCTGCTGGTGCCTCAATTCTGAGCTAAGCAACTTCCCGCAAAAAGTGAGGAACTCTGATGAAGAAGGGAAATACTAAGCTGAACATCCGTGCAGGCTATCCTAAAGAAAAAATTCAATAATGAATCGGAACGCAAAAAGAGTCACACGTCGTCTTGAGGTTGCGTTACAGATAGAACAAACACATGCTCATAGTGCGCTGAATAGTTATTGTTGAAGTTTGAAGATTGTTGAAGAGTATACGCCACAACTTTCTGACTTTTGTGATGTTTTTCTTTGAATTTGAAGTTGAAAGGAATTTCTTGGTTCGGCCATTATAATCGTGATTTAATCCATCGATATAATCGCTGGAAAAGTCTACAATGAAAATAATTGCAGGAATAGACCTTTCTCTAATTTCACGGTCAGAACAACTTCCCCAAGCAAATTTTCTCTTCCCTTCTATTATCAGATGAGATGTTTCAGAGCATAGACTCGCCAGTTCATTCTCGCAAAGGATATTCTCAGCGTCCGCCTCATTTCAAATCCAATAAGTCAACGAAATAGGGCAGAGTAGAATTGTACTACCAGGGCTACTGGACACAGTCCACCGCAAAATCAATTACCAACGTCTCAACGCGTACTGAGCTTGTCAGCGGTTTAACAGCGTTGGTAGAACGACCACGGGTAAGGAAACCAACTCCAATTTGCACTTCACATAATTGTGACGCTCTGATTCAGTCGGGATGAACGTACACATTCAATTAGAGGCATACGTCTAAGGATACAAATGAAAGGATTGCCCGTTAGAACGGGAAATAACATTAGCGTATACTCTCTGCATGTACCATCCCCTGTACACCCTGATAAATCAAGGATTCTTCGTCACACAATGACGCTAAAAGATGGCGGAAATTACGTAAAGCCGGCATGAAAATGGCAAAATACATGTGTTTGACTGTTTATTATCACGTGTCAACAGAAAGTATAAAATTTATAATCTCAATTACTCAATTTAGGTATCAGATTTTCCCCAAATACGGAAAACGATTCGACTTATTTCATGATTCATCAATAGTTAATTATTGTAAGTTGATCTTGCTCGTATGGTTAAGTTTATAATATAAGGACTCAGCTATTGAATCGCGTCTAAAATGCAGGAAAAAATGGTACCCCACGTGTGTAAGTCACCAAAATCTCAAAACACCTTTTCCACTACACCTCTGTTTGCAGTAACAGCGAACAAATTTCATTTTTGGATAATTTTTTTAAAAAAGCTTTTATCGGGCCGGACGTACTCAAAAAGGTAAACGTTTGGCGGAATTTTTTTTTTTTTTTTTTTTTTTTTTTTGACGAGAAGACGTCATAGGTTTTTGTAAGCCTCTCTCGAATTAAAATCTGTTATGAATTTACTATGATTTAATTCGGGTTTCTTCGGAGAATTTGGAAGGGACCTAGCGAGAGGATACGGGATGTAAGTCCAAGACTTACGACTGAGCAACTAGGGATACCAAGGATGAGCATAAAATACATTGATACAAAATGAATTATAATTGAAAACAAGGACTCGTTGCAAAGGAGAATATGCCTCAACCTGGGCTAGAATTGATACAAGACAAAGTAATTTGACAAAGTAAAACAGACAACATGTGGAGCGTAAAATACAATTAATACAAGATACATGAAATTATGATATACATGAAATACAATTTAATGAGCAAGTGCAACAATACCGGCTGACAAAAACGGCGTCGACGTCGAAGGAAAAACAGGAGGGGGCACGCTGTCCCGCAGGTACACAGCAAGGCTTATTAACTTGAGTCCTTTATCTCATGGGGAACACAATATTACAGCTTCAGTCGACTTCAGCACGGTAGAAGAGTTCACTTCAGAGCGAGCACAGGACAAAGCCAGGATGGACTGAGTGAGATTCACTTGCAGGACAGGGTTACAAAAATATATGACTTCAACATGTTGGGCGCCTTGGCCCCGAGGGGCGCTTTTGCAACGAGTGAGCGCTGGGCCTCTCTCCAAAATGCGATGTCTGGGCAGGAGCTGCGCGCACATCCTGGCGCATGCTCCCTCCCTTCTGGCCTTCTGGAGGCAGCAAGCCTGGGGGCTTACATTATTATCAAAAAGTATTATCAGAAAAATATGCATAAAAATTGAAATGTTTTCTGAAATAGAAGTAGGTTGGTACCACAATTTTTCAATTTTCCCATTCTATTCTACCTTGTGATCCTTACAATCCGTTTTTCAAGATACTGCCGATTATTCGACTTGACAAAAAATGTACACAGTAGAGTCTGCCTGAAGAATTTTCTATTTTTAATTTTTTTTTTTTGAATTGCCAGATTGGTTTTGGTTTTAGTTTTGGTCCACTGACTCATGAGGCGTGTCTACTACTTTCTCCCTTCACACTTGACGCAAGACACTAGTCAGGAGATTGGAATCCTCCTCGAAAAACCCCTGGACCATTAAGAAAACCTCAGATGGGGAACTTGACATAACTATGTGTAACGGCTCTAACGGCGTGCTATTGCGTGAAGGCGTGAATATGCATGAAGTTATCTGAAAAAATACCGACCGAGGTCAATACATTAACAATCCACAATGTGGAACCTAATTACTATATTGGGTATTGTTGTTTCGTGGGTATGATATTAAAAAAAAAAAAAAATTCCAAGGATTCCGAAAAGAACCGTGTAATATTCATGACCAGAAACATCGATCGATACCGGAACCACTTATAGTCCAGTTAAACAGTAGTAGTAGTAGATTTGAAAATTACTTGCGTTTTGTCTGCTATACGCCACTGAAAACAGGCGGAAGGTGCGAGACTAAACATGTAGCCTGGAACATAATATTCCTTTTGAATTCCTGCATTTGAAAAGGAATCCTGTTGATGTTTAAAGGAAGGATATAACATATCGCGATATAAGGATGTAACATATATTATATGTTATATCGAAATTGTCGGCAATATCGAAAGTGCTGATTTAACCTCTGTTATCAGATAAATAAGCAACATAATAAACCAAAAAGTCTTCCATTTCTTCCATTTTTTCTTGGGAACATTTTAGGGGGCTTATATCTTGGTCTCACGTTAGTACTGTGCTCAACTTCTGGCACCTGATCGAGAGATCAAAGGCATATGCATTTTAATGACACGATTGCGAATGCAATAAGATGATCATGCCTCCATTTAGGAGGGAAAATCAATTAAAACTTCCAGGGCTTTAGTGCCCTTCATGTCAGTTTATGCTCCGTCGATGCTGCAAAGCGACCCTTTGACAAGAGAAAACATATAAGTGCTAAGCCCTGAAACTCTTGGATACGTTTGCGGAAAATCCAAGTAAGGACATCAAAGATATAATAAATTATGATGTCGGCTCAAAAAGAAGAGGTAGGCTCTCAGCGAGTATTTCTTGCAGGCACCGAATGCTCCGCACACAAAGCTGAGAAGCAATAAAAATACAAAGGAACTGGGATCTAGGATGATCAAAATAGCGAACTCGAATGAATTGGAACTAGAGAATCCTGGTTTGAAAGCTTCTCATTTCAGTCGCTATTCTCAGCAATCTCATAGAAAGGAGACGTTTTCATAAAGAAATCTTTCATAGAAGTGGAATATACCTCATTCCATCAAGCCGAATGAAGGGGCTGTAAATCACGAAGCGAACAGAAAAGATTTATTCATCTCTGGAATTTTCATTTGAAAATTGAAACGGCTATTAATCAGGGACTCCATGGAAATTACTCACTTTGAACATTTTTGAATAATTGTTGAAGTTCTTTAGCACTTCATTGTTGAAAAAGGAGGAATGAATGCCTTCCTTCGTGTGTCCGATACAGATCAATACCGTACTATGTCTCTTTATTCGGTCACCATTTTTTATTCTCACCATTGAAAAGTAAAGTGAGTTACGACACTAAAGGAGGCTACGTGTTTGAAATGTGTATTATGAAGATGGAGATCAGTGATTTTTAGCCCGGATCATTATGATATCTTAGGAACGTATCTTTTTACGTAATTTCTAATGTTGAGACGGCATCCCAATATAGGGGTAATATAGGACTTCAAACAATTCCTCTAGTCATGATTAAAGTCTAACGCAAAATATGTCAAGTAAAAGCTACTTCAAAAATTTCTTTGTTTTGAAGAAATATCGTATTGAACACAGTATTCTGGAGTTATCAGCAGAAATAATGTGTTCAAGTATTTTCCATTATTTATGAAAACAATTGCGAGAACCCAGCAATATAAAGATCAACAAAATACCACACGGAAAGTGTGGTACAGGTCCACACGTATTATGAAGGGGCGAATGATTCAAAAAGTTTGTAAAACAGCGCCAAATGAGCACCGGCTCGAGCATTGATGTTACTCTCCTGCAAAGAAATAATACGCCAAAGAATAAACCGTTTGTTAGAAAAAAACCACCTATTTGCTCTACGAAATGAAGAGTTCCGGCGTTCGAACTTTCCCTCAAGCACCCACTTCTGGGAGTAATGACGGGACGGAAGCGACGGCAGAACCTGATAATCAGTGGTTAACAGACCTCATCACTTCAGGCGAAGCCCCCCAATGGACTCCCATTCACCTTCTAAATGTAATGGACTCATCCTTCTGCCCTAGTTAGTGGACGAATGGTGTGGAATCCTCACGAAACATTTCTTTCTACGTACAGTGAAACATCCTTATTTTTAGAGGGTCAATGTTCGAAGAGCCATGTACAGCTTTATTTGTCCTATGACTCAATGAGAGATATAACATCCGAAGTAATGAAACTTGGAATATTGCCGCTGACTTGGTACCCTTGAATAACAAAATAACAAATACTAACTTAAGCTTGAGACAATAACTTTACCTACAAGTAGATAGTGGTTAAAAGGCAAGGCTGATTGCAAATTAAAATTATGGGGAAAGGAAGTGAGTGTAGACTGTCCCGGACTCATTCCGATCGATTCAGCTTCCAAGTTTTAGTGAAAAATGGAACCCCCGCACACCCCAAATATCTCGAAAACCCACTTCGGAAATAGGGTGGGTGTAAGTAGGTATCCATTTTGACCTATACCCACCTCCTGTGGGCCTTATTCGGTCCAGGACCAATCTCAATACGTTCAGGGTCAACAATTTGATAGAAAACGATACGTCAGATGCCTAATTCCCCTGAAAACCGAGTTTTCACCGATACCCTCCGCAGATTCGGGCTTATAAGGCTGAATAGTTTCTTGGATCAACTAGAGCCGGGAAGGGTTCCCTGACCAAAATATCAAAGTTTAGAACATTATTACTATCATGAACGGCGAGAATGGCGGATTGCTGACAGACACCTCGTTTTGGTTGGTTATTATTCGAATGATCAACTCATGTTTTCATGCTCAAGGTTACGAGGGGTTGATCCTCTTCAATTGACCCTAAAATTTTTTGCTGGACGTTTTATGATGTCTAGAAAAAGAACCAACCAAAAAGGTATCATGCCCGTCCGCCGCCCACTCCGTTTTTGGTCATTTTCTAAAATAACCAACCCCAACTGATATTTGGGTCAGGGACCCGTTCCCGGCTCCAGTTGGTCTTCAAAACTTGTCAGTACGATTGGACCAATATTGTTGTAAGCCCCCAGGCTTGCTGCCTCCAGAAGGCCAGAAGGGAGAGAGCATGCGCCAAATGCGCGCGCAGCTCCTGCCTGGACGTCGCATTTAGAGAGGCCCAGCGCTCACTCATTCCAAAGGCGTCCAACCAGGTGGTCGTCGTCAAGGCGCCCCTCGGGGCCGAGGCGCCCAACATGTTGGAGTATATATTTTTGTAACCCTGTCGTGCAAGAGATTTCTCACTCAGTCCATCCTGGCTTCGTCCTGTGCTCGCTCTGAAGTGAACTCTTCTACCGTGCTGAAGTCGACCGAAGCTGTAATATTGTGTTCCCCATGAGATAAAGGACTCAAGTTAATAAGCCTTGCTGTGTACCTGCGGGACAGCGAGCCCCCTCCTGTTTTTCCTTCGACGTCGACGCCGTTTTCGTCAGCCGGTATCGTTGCACTTGTTCATTAAATTGTATTTCATGTACATCATAATTTCATGTCACTTGTATTAATTGTATTTTATGCCCCACATGTTGTCCAATTTACTTTGTCAATTTACTTTGTCTTGTCTCTTTGTCTCTGTCCAATTCTAGCCCAGGTTGAGGCATATTTTCCTTTGCAACGAGTCCTTGTTTTCAATTATAATTCAGTTTGTATCAATGTATTTTATGTTCATCCTTGGTATCCCTAGTTGCTCAGTCGTAAGTCTTGGACTTACATTGTGTAACCTCTCGCTAGGTCCTTTCTAAATTCTCCGAAGAAACCCGAATTAAATCATAGTAAATTCATAACAGATTTTAATTCGAGAGAGGCTTACATTGTGGTGGGAGGATTTTCGGCGATCTAGCGAATTCGTTATTTTTCACTACATTTTGGACGCTGAATCGATTGGAATGAGTCCGGGACACTCCACACCCACTGTTTTCCCCGTGCTGCTGGTCCGAGGAATAACCATTCCCTGTGAAAGAATTTGCAGTGTTGTTGATGTAGACATATTGAAACGAAAGCTGCCAAATTTTTGACCTCTGGCATGAAAACAATGGTTCATTATTGACGAAATAAACCAAAATAGACTTTATGCCCAACAACTCACGTTTTTCGCGGACGCTGTGGCTGACGTACATTTGGCTTAGAAAACTCTCATTTTGAATGGTAAAAACATAACTATCGGGGATAAGAGCATAAGGGTTCATAATTCCGAGGAAAATAATGAACGATAAGGGGCTAACACAAATTGTGTGTGAAATACTGTGGTACATTAGAAATACATCAATTTAAAGTCAACTCCTCTAGTTTCTCCAGGAACACCCAAATTCCATATTCAATGAGCTGTAGCTCTTCTCCACGTACACGCTTCATAAATCTCGCACTTATTCCAAATGAACCGAATTCGTACGCACGTTCGTTGAGCGCCAGCACTACTTTGTACTTTCACCTTCAGGCCGAGGAATCACGTCGCGTTGCCGGTGCGGTCTCAACGTGAAAGGACGGGCTTTCGTTGCTCGGATTTAATAGCAGGTTTGACAATAAACAATCTGAGGTGCTTGTGCTTATGTGGGTCAAGTTCGGTTCCCGCCCCTCGATCATCACCACTTTCCAACATCTCGTCAAAGAACCGGACTAGAGCCTTTCGAGTTCTGCCAGTATGGTCGTTTTCGAAGAAACGAAATCGAAACCTGGGAAATTTCTGCAGCACCAGGCCGTCTCAAATTATACATCGTGCTCCTCGTGTAAAGAACAAAATAAAGCGAGCTTTTTCAGTGTTATTCGAAGGGTTCGTGTACGAAGGAAATCCGCCAGCTGATGTTTATTCTTCTATATCAAAGGGCGTTCCTTAATAATTTCCTGTCGGGTTAAATACTCGTAATCATAACAATGGCGGCTCCTGCCTTGAAACCCAAGATTATAACCCTAGTTTATAACCCACTATAGCGAAAGGAACGCGGGACATGATTTGTTACAAAAAAGTACAAATTTCAACCAAATTACATTGTAAACACTTGTGGACTGATGTGAATTGTAATGAAATACACTTTTTGAAACAATTAACCTTATCGTAATTCTACAGACAAAGAGGTTTTCCTCGAATAATCACGTTTTAAAGTGTCTATGATTTACATCGATACTTAACCCACAGAATCTGGGCACTAGTTGAGTAGGTACTTGGAAAAAGAAAAATAATAGCTCGCCCTCATCAATTTAATTTTTTAATTAATTACTCTGGAGACCTCGAAGATATGCTTCCCCAACCGTGAGAGATCTACCCAAAGTAATTAACCATTGTGGAATCGTTTGAGCGTATTATTATTATTTTTAACTTTTAATTGGGTAAAACCCGTCTTATGCTCTTGTGACAGCGGCCACTGTAGCGTGGTATAATTTTACGATATCGAAATTATCACATCTGATGTCACACAATTCCATAATTTCCCTGCTTTAGTTTCTCATATAAGTGTAAACACTTGCTAAAGAGCTGCGAAGAATAGTTAAAAAGTTACACGGATCTATTGAGCTTTGGATGATTTTTTACCAGGATTGATGCATCACCGAACGTGTTTCTTTTGGTTTCTTTTACCCCATGAAAACACCTAAAATGTGACCTTCAAACAGATGAATATCAGAATCATAAGCGTTATTCTAATACAGATATTAGACACATTTGCTCGATTTTTTTTTCAACTGTCCAACACGTCGCAGGCTTGAAATCACGCCTTTTTTTCACTTTTCTGTATCACTCGCGGAAAATTTTCATTTTGTCTCTGTGACGACCACTTAACGCTCATGCTTCTACCAGTTCAACAGAGAAACGATTTCTGTCGCGCAGAAAAGTAAAAGTGTCCTCTTCAGTTCCAAAGTGTCTCCTCTGTAGCTTCTGTTCGGACGTGACATCTACTTCTCGAGATTATTGTAAAAGAGTCAGCGACAAACAAACTCAGTTTCAAAAAGTCGCTTTCAGTTTTCTTTGAAGTAACATCACGACCCAACACGAATTAGAATTGCATCAACTTTCGTTTGGCGAATGTTTTTTTGCTGAAACCTCCGCTAAAAATAAAGGCAGGCTCTTACCAGTTTTAACATATTATTTGAAAAGTTGTTCTCTTTTTAACTTGGGCGCTGTCGTGGAATTTCATTTCGCGAAAAGGGCCAATACTGTAATAAACCCACTTCGCGATGGAGTCGTTAGAGTGATTAACGATCTTCATTAAGCGTCCGGGGAATATTAGGTATAACCGTTCCGTCCTGTATTGCTGCGCTAAGCTTGAAATCAGATAAAGTTGGTTATCAATGATTCAATTTACAGGACGAGCATCTGGTGATTAAAGTGTCTTCCATTAAACTGAGTTAAAATAATCTGAACGTGACGGTAAAGTTCCTTCTTTCGGTTGTCACCCACAAATATCCATCGGATCATTTTTTAAATATTCCTAGATGACAAGATACAAACATCTATTAGATAATACACTCCCTTCTTCTCTGACCAATACCATGGTAATTTCAGAAAGTAGATCGGAAATAGAACTAATAGAAGATGATTTCTAGAGAAAGTGTACGCGTAGGACTGGTCTTGCGTGACTCGATGATGTGTGAAGAAACCGTAACAGTATCCTGAAAAGATTTTTCCTCAGTACATGTGAGGAGGGGAGGGGGTGTTTTTGAATACGTGATCAGCAGAAGAATGGTCTTCACTTATACTGGAAGGAAAATCTTTACATTGTAAACACAATAATGAGCTGAAGCTGAATAATTTCAAATTTGATAAATAAATAGGATTAATGTTTCGCACTGGTTAAATAATAACGGAGCGGGCTGAGTTTGCAAGGGAACTACTGCATACCAAAAGATCTTCAAGAATCATTTTTGATCTTTTTTCAAAAAATAATGCATGAAAAATGATGGTCTAATTTGTCAAAACGTGAAAAAGTTCATTATTTTCTACAGGAGGTCTAGGAATGTCCGGGTTTTATACGTTACCGGCCATCTTGGACTAACTGAAGGCCCACTACTGTTTGTTATTTACTAATTTTTGCGCAATTTAGCAGTTGCTCGAAAATTTAAAATGTGGTAGATCTCAAGTATGATACAGGAAATCACGCCATTTCTCACCCCTTATTCACACGAAATTACAGATTTTTCAACTCTAAATTCATTGAGACACTAGCAGAAAAAGCGGCATTTTCACGTTAAAATTCACCCACTCATCAGATCGTCCACTTATAGCCCGTTTTGGGAGAGGTCAAACCAGGCCATTCCGCTGATGCCGTACCAACTGAACCCCGTTCTATTGATGGAAGATGATCGGACACCGTTCATGATAGTGGTGGCGAAAAAATACATTAGAAAATTTTATTACTCACAATAGTTATTGGTATCAGTCCGTCTGAACTCAAAATTGTTTAAAAACGAGGGACTGTCTGCGGTTAAAATTTGTGATGTTTGCCATCCAGAAATGGCCATAATAACGTAATATCAAAGTTATCATTTCAATGTAGAATATGTCTAAGAAATGAAATAGAAAAAAAGACCCATTGAGAGGAAAGCCCTCGCGTTTTTTGTATAACACTTTTAGCGCCTATTTACCAAAGTAAAGACATAATATTTCAAAAAGAGTACAGTGGCAAAATATTCCAAACTCTTTGGATAACCGTACCATCTCTACTGTTACCTACTGTTATGGTAAAAGAGGCTCGTTCAATGAACTCAAGCCTCCGAAGTAAAACGCCGCAATGATAATGTTATTCGCCACGAAGATTGCATGAGAGTGAGTTTTAGCTAATTGCCCCAGTTATGCGGACCATAATGAAGATCTCACTGTTGATTGTAGGGCGAATATTCTTTTATATCTGAATTAAATCAAGAAATTGTTCAAGGCACGCTGCTAACAGATAAAATACGAGTACATAAGAATATGCAGGGGAACTCAGCCTCACTTTTGTTGTATCTATGATGAAAAATGTTGATCTCATTTCTGTTCATATGTTTCAGGGCAAGAAGGGATGTACAGCTGAGAATGCTGTGGCTCCTGCTGCTGCTGGCAGGCGGTTCGTTCGGTGAGCATGCGACCTCCAAAACCGCTCCCGCTAGTACGACCTCGGACTCGCTCATCGAGACGACAAGTTTGGCGAATATCGTGACGGAAAAATTGATTTTACTTGAAAATGCAGTGACCGAAAGGATTCACGAGCTTGTTGAAGATGTCACGGGAATGACATCGACGGAATCCACCGTAGATCGTACCAATGCGCCAGGGACGACTCAATCAGAGAGCGCGAGACGTTCCAAAAGCTTAAAAACACACAAGACTGATTTAATTTATGTACCCGATTCGCCCGTCGGCCCACCGGTTCGTGTCAAATCGTCGGACCCGTGGGGGAATGCTTCGGACTTTTTGATTGACGCTCTTGCAAACGAGGCGAGGTTTCTGGCCAATCATTTCGTCGTAGAAGTGCCCATCTACTCACTCGCCAACGCCACATCCGAGTTCATCAAGTCCCGTAAGTATTCAAGTTTGTCTCATGGGTTCACGAAAGGAGCTAGAAAACTCCTCTAAAATAGGAAAAAAGGTCAATGGTCGTGGAGAACTCACGGAGTTAATAATGCGTTTTCGATTTACGGTGCCGAAACGTTCGTTTGCTATGGTTCAAACACCGATATTGATATCTTTCCTTCAACAGATATGGTTTTGCCAAGGACCGATACTCCAAAAAAGAAATAAAAAAATCTGCAAATTCTTACACACGGGTTGGTTATTCCTCGAATGGGGGAAACAATGGGTGTGGCGGGTCCCAGACCCATTCCAATCGATTCAGGGTCCAAAATTTAGTGGAATATGATACCCCACACGCCTAGGCACCAGAAATCCTGACACATACAAAATGGGTGGATACATACCCATTTTGACCCATAACCTCTTCCGGTGGTTGCCAATCGTTCTGGGACACACATCATTGAATTCAGCGTCCAAAATTTAGTGGAAAATTATACCCCACACGCCTAGGTAGCAGAAATCCTGAAAAAACATATTCAAAATGGGTAACAAATACCCAATTTGACCCATTACTTCTCTTCAACTTTCTTGGTGAGAAAATGGGAATTATAACTCGCGGATCACAATTTGAACAATATATTTTTGTACTCACTTTCTCACAACTCTAGAAGAAGGAGTGACTTGAGACTTAAATGAACAGAGCTGCAAACCCTCATGACCACTAACAGTCTAAGGAGAGCAATATGTAGTTCGTATGTTACATGGAATGTATAAGATATTCCATCAACTTTCTCCAGTGGGTGCCAATCGTTCTGGGACCCGTTTCATTGAATTCAGCGTCCAAAATTTAGTGAAAAATGACACCCTACTCGCCTAGATCGCCCAAAACCTCGAAAATCCATTTTTCAAAAAACACATTTTGACCCCCCCCCCCCCCCAAATTTGGTCCGATCGGGCTGAAAAGTTTCGAGGACCCATCTCGACTGGGAACAGACCCCTGACCCAAATTTCAGATTTTTAGAAAATTTTCTACTACCAAAAACGGCGCGGAACATGGACGGCGTACAACGTACGGCGTACGGCGGACGGACATTGACCTTTTTTGATCAGGACATCATGAAACGTCCAGAAAAAAATTTTGAGCCAAATCGGAGAGGTTGACCATTATCATGAAAACATAGGTTGATTATTCGAGGAAAATATAAGTTCGACTTTCATATAAAACCTATCACATAGTGTATAAACCCCCTCGATGCTGTTTCATCACAACATTCCCGGAAATTCTCACAAGGATGCTGAAAATTCCTTCGATAGAATTCCTGAAAAATTAGAGAAATAAGTGTAGAAAACCCGATAGTAAGTTACTGCAGCGTGTCCAACAACGATTTTACGAAGTAACACTTGCATGCAACAGCAGGATTTCTAATCGAGAATGGTTCGCAAGGGCCAGTGGTTTTGTGCAGCTCTTTATTCAATAAAGAGAGAACTGAGAAGAATTTCCAAGGGACCGTGTCGAACTAAAATAAACCTGAGGTCTTTTTTTCATGAAGTCTTGAAGACGCAAGACGTTACGATCTGCAGTCACCGGGTCCACTGACTGTGCAGTGAAAGTGACTAATTTTCTGGGGAAGGAATGAGATGGGTGTAACAATTCTATCTCTCAGCCATTGTTTTCTCTTCAGATTACTCTCACTTCCAGCGTGATTCACGTCAGAACGGTTTTATTGTGTCATTTCATCGTAATGGAACACCATCTGAGGCATTCACGAATTCCAATGCATTCCCAGGTCATTAGGCTTATAACCCTCATAGAAAATATAGATTTTTTCTCCTCCGTTCCTCGATTCGTCATATAGAATTAAGATCAACCATACTCGTATTATGACACTGTAGTAGGACAGGCGGAACTCAGATACCGTTCCACCCTACCCTACATATATCGACCGTGACAGCTAATCCGGTGGGAAACAGCTCTTGTCCATCTGAACGCTTGTTTCGCCGTTCTAAGAGATCCGAACTGGAAGGGCAACATTGCTAGGTGTCGCTTTCGAACAACCGTTCGCTACTCGGGTTCAAGGGAGGAAGTTGGATGGCGATACAGCACTAAGAAACGCTGGGTCGAAACACATCCGACACAACTTTTGAAACATAAATGATTGTTAGCAAGAAAAAAACACTTCCTTTACAATGTTACTATTCTACTTAGGGGGGAAAAACCCATACCTCTCATCGGTTTGCGGCTCTTTCATCATTTTTCAAATATTCATAGGTACCTGGGTACAAATTATCAAGAATTGTTGCTAAAAACATGAAAATTAGACATTTCTAGTCATTGCTGTTGGCCCACTCTGAGGTAGAGCTCCAAGCTCTCTTGGACAGGGTTGCAGTAGCCTGCAGGAAGTATGGCCTGGCAATCAACGTGTCAAAAACTAAGTCAATGGTCATTTCAAAGGCAGCGAGTAGTACCATCAGACTAACTGTTAATGGGCAAAGCATCGAGCAAGTTGCAAGATTCAGGTACTTAGGGCAGTGGGTGTCGGACACATGGTCGTTGGAGGGGGAACTGCGCAGTCGGATTGAGGTGGCACGTGGAGCATTTAACAACATGCGTAGTATTTTGTGTCGCCGGGATGTCAGTTTTGCGCTGCGCTGGCGAGTTGTTAAGTGTTACATTTGGTCTATACTCCTATATGGAGTTGAGACATGGACAAGGCCAAGGACGTGAATCGGCTAGAGGCCTTTGAAATGTGGCTGATCCGACGTATGCTGAGGATCCCCTGGACCGCCCGACTCCGCAATGATTACATCCTTCAATAGAACTCCCTGCAGCGTGAACTGCTGGTGACAATAAAGAAGCGCAAGGTGTCATACTTGGGGCATGTTATGCGTGGGCCCAAGTACAGCTTGTTGCAGACCATAATGATGGGGAAGATCAGCGGACGAAGAGGAGTCGGAAGGAAGCGCGCATCATGGTTATCTAACATACGAAGCTGGACGGGGATTCACCGAGCAGCAGATTTGTTTCACCTGGCGCAGGACCGCGAGAAATATGCAGAAATGATCACCAACCTTCTATGACGGAGACGGCACTTGAAGAAGAAGAAGTCATTGCTGAGCTAAGAATAACATCAACATGACTCGACTATAAATGTGAAATCATTTCTGCATGATTTCTGATGCAAACTTATTATCGTAATTGCTGATCTTTTTGACAAGATCTTGAATTCATTTGATTGCAATTCATTTTTGACCAATTTTTACTTCATCCATTTTTTCTCAAATCAAAGCATGGCAGTATAGTTTTGAAAAATAGGTTATTGCACGAGAGAGATACGACCGTATAATCGCGTGAGATGAATAGATCCCCGATGATGACGTCATTTTTCAATCTGGCAGTCGAGATATGTGTTTTTCAAATTATTTCTAGTGTGAGTGGGGCACGTCCTACATTCCGATCGAGCGTTTGTTCTCACGAAAACAAAAAACAGGTCCTGGATACATTCGAATCAACAGCGATATTCGGTGGGCGAGAGGTCCCCCGCAGGACGCTGAACCCAAACGAACTCGTCAACCTAGCAAAGCAATGTACTGGCGACCCACTTGTTGGCTCAGAACTTATTATGGCTGTTCCTTGTTGAGATGAGTGCTTCGGGTGAAAACATTTAGTTGGTTATAATTGGAATCTGAGAGTTCATCGGGGATATTCGAGATACGAGTCTCTTGAGTTTATTTTCTCATGTGTTCCAGCTGGTTAACAACTAATTTCCATAATATTACCATGCTTGCAATCATCGCCCTGAGAAACATTCAGGCGAAATTCCATAACTTAATCCAGGTTGAGTCCTCCATTCATGATCTCATGGCCTCTGACGCCAATGCAACGTCGTTCTCATTCTTGGAGCGGGGCGGATGGTTCACGACACCTATTCAGGCCACGAGGTAACAACAGTGATGATTTACTCTGCGAGTCTTCCTCATATTGAGCTCAAAACAGAAAGGACTAACGGATTGAACAGTCAACCTTTCACCACCTGCGCTCTTCTTGATCGTTGATATACCAAAATTAGGAGAAGGGTAGGAGATTATTTTAAATCACTGTTTGCTGCTCTGAGTCGGAGACTATTATTTCCATTCCATTTTCCTAATTTCCATATTTTTCCCATATTTATCCCTAATTTTCCATAATTTCCAAATTATTATTTGCTCCGAGGCGACTTCTTCCAGGAAATTTACCTCACCCATTATTATAATATTTTATCTGGTTTTGGTTTTTATTCCTATTGAAATAACACACCCTCTACTTATACCGACAATGAAGCTTTTCTTTCTAATTTGTTTACTTTTTACATTTCAATGTGCGTAAAATCTTTCTCTGAGCCAGAATGCTTTTGAAATGCTTTGAAAAATGACACACAGCCAGGGCCCAAATTGGCCGGGAGTCCTAACTCAGTTTTAGCTCGTTCGCCGCTAACACTGACAGAGTATGATTGCGCAGATAACATCAACATGAGTCGACTGAAATTGTGAAATCATTTCCACGTAATCTCGGACTGTTAATTATTAATAAAGAGGCTTCAAAATTTTTGGTAATTCAAGTGTGTAGAGCCTCATTTTCCACTCAATTTTGAACTGAATTATTTAAGATTAATTTTTTAATCACAAACGCAGAAAACAAGAGATTTCAAAAAATTTTGGGGAGTGAAATGCGTCAAGTTATATTTCCAATTACATTTAGGACAATGTAATTGATTGATCGCGAACTAATTGCTGTAAAATGAGGCAGGTTGTGGGTCAAAATTGGCTCTTTGAAGAAAGAAAGAACCGACTTTTTCCATTCTGGAGACTTGGAAGAATAATGTGCTTTCCCTCTTGAGCGGGATATGAATAATATACTAATGAACCTTTATAAAATAGTTGGTACCGTTTGGTCATTGTTTTTCTGTGAACATGGCCTCAAATCCTAATTTGCTACTTTGTGTTATGTTCGTCGGGAGATTTGGAATTTATCCAGAACTCAGCTGAGGGTAGTAGGCAGCAAAGGCTTCCTTCGGAGTGAAAGTGCCCATTAATTTTTATCATGAGAGAATGAACCATGTACAGGATGTTTCCAATTTGAAAACATGGGTCATCCCCGGTCGGTGATTCAACTGTCAGGGAATCTGCTGTGTACCTGGAAAAAAGCCTGACGTCTGTTTTCGACAGGAATTATCTTCCGAATGTGCTTCATGAATCGAAAATACGAAAGTGAGTCTCCACCTGCCACAAGGTCTTCTAATAGAAGGGCAACGCATTCGAGTAAGTGGAGCGACGCCCCGACCACGACCACCGACCACTCTTCCTGCGCCTACTTCCTTGCCTCCACTTTCTACGGTCCCAACCGGCTCCAAGTCTTCAAGGTTGGACATCAAAACATTCGTCCACATCCACCTACTTACCTCCGACGCTTCAACACTAGGAAGCACGTAGGTGAAAGTTCGAAAGCCCCTAATCGGGTCGAACTGATTGTCAAAATGACTGTATTTGATTGATCGAATTATGATCACGATTGAGACGATCTCTCCGATTCTGACTGGGGATTGCGGCTAATTACCGTTTGTGCCAAACGCATAATCACCCCTGCTCGACTGCGACATACATTCCCTAACGGCATCTGCACTAAATTTCCATGATTCTAATTTCCTTCTCTCGTTGAGATAACAGCTCACATCGGGTGGCGAAATTTCGCATTCCATCTCTAATAAACTGTAAAATGTATCAGGTTTTACTCTTCCCAAATCTCTGAGAATAGCGAATTTCGCATTCCTTCTCTAATAAACTGTAAAATTTATCAGGTTTTACTCTTCCCAAATCTCTGATAATAGCGAATTTCGCATTCCTTCTCTAATAAACTGTAAAATTTATCAGGTTTTACTCTTCCCAAATCTCTGATAATAGCGAATTTCGCATTCCTTCTCTAATAAACTGTAAAATTTATCAGGTTTTACTCTTCCCAAATCTCTGATAATAGCGAATTTCGCATTCCTTCTCTAATAAACTGTAAAATGTATCAGGTTTTACTCTTCCCAAATCTCAGAAAATAGCGAATTTATAGCTACATATTGATAATCGAAATCTGCAACTGAAAGTCAGCTTCTAACAGGCCTTTGCGCACCTTTCCTCTCAAAATTCAAGCTTCCCTACTTTCAGAAAATTATATATTTTTGTCATAAATACGTAAACACCCAATTTCAACGAGCGCACAGTCAAACACAAGCACAACTCGATATATCTTCAGCCTCACTTGCATTATCAATGAATAGAGAGAAAAATCTTTCCCGCTGAGACCTCAATAGGAACCCGGGGTGACAAAGCAATACCGTCATCCTAATTCATCATCCTTACACTCGCGAGAGGTCCCCTAACTGGCGTGGGGAAAGTCGGCTGTTCTGTTCATCAATCAGTCGCTAAATACATTAACTGGCGACACAAAAAGGTGTTTGCCCGTATCTCTAAGCGATTATTTAAACGCTCAACGAATATTAACGTTTGTTTGTGGCTTTCTCCGATTCTTCTGAAAGTGCATCACATGTTGGAAATGTGCTCTCAAGTGGGACGATCTCAGTAATGATATCTTTCAGTAATGAGCTTGCTGATTATAATCGCTGAGGTGCATAACAGTAGCAAAGGTGAATGACATTGAAGGGCCGTTGATAGTCAGTCAAGAATTGATTATCAGACTAATCAACTGCTTTTATACAAAACTATTCTGGAAAATCTAGGAACTTTCGAGCTTTGAACGTATTGCTGCTCCCTTAATATAAGGGAAGACGAATAGGAGATCAATAATGGTTCCAATTATTTTTCGTTCGTTATATGGCAACGAAGGCCTCTTCAGGCACTCCAGATCAACGCTTCAGCTGCGTGGACTGTAGGGGCCGGTCAACTGATAACCCTCCGAAAAAATCATGGAAAACAACAGCATTACGTTTCTTCAAACTGTAATGTGTAGCCCAAAACCCGCATGCGCCAACTGTGGCTTTTTATCGACATATTGGGCAATATTTATTCTAATGCATTATGAGAGTGTTAGCTGAATCACACAGCACGTTGAATCATCTAAATTACTAAATTTTTAATCAATGTAGTATTGAACTAATCTCTTTGGTTGTATTTTCAGCGAGGATGGCGTTCGGAAAGAGCCCGTTTCTGACAGGATTCGGTCTGGGATTTCTGGCGTTCGGCTTGAAAAAGCTCCTATTACCTCTCTTCATTGGAGCTCAAATCGTCAAGAGCGTACTTGTTGCGTTGTTCCTTCCCACAATACTCGGCCATATCGGGAAATTGGTGGGCAAAGGACTCACGTCCGTCGCTACGCAATCAGGTTCATCAGGAGGCGCTCACGACCAGGTTTGTATTCAATTTTCGTTTAAGTCGCTGTGGACTGTTATAACGATGGATAGCATCGGCAATATGCCCATGAATTTTTGAAAATAAACCTGAAAATAATGAGGCATGGAGAAGTGCCTTCGATGTACCCCTGTGTAGTGTTGAAAGAAATGGGGGTCCGTATAGAGGAGGGGTTTCCTTATAAAGTATGAACTTAACAATTTAGTTTTCTAAAGAAAATGACTTCCCCTTCTTCCACTTTCTAAAAGCCTCCATCTTGAATGGTTATAGGTAGCTGAATTCGACTTCAAGGACGCAGGTGGAGGTGGCTACGGCGATGCAGACACGGCAGGGAGCGACACGATGTCCACTTGGACGATGCCGGCTCCTGCACAAAGCAACGCGCATGCGACTCTCGCTGCTCTCAATCCAGGACGATCTCCTGCAGCTTCACAAACCGCTCAGGACAGGTGAGTCGGCCATTTACTTTCTCTTCTGAATTTTTAATTTTACACTCCGCGAATACTCCGGAGAGCCAAGTGAACGTCGCCAAGAAAAGCACGACCTCAAGAAGAAAAATGTCTTCCTTCCTTCACATCAACAATTTATCAACATAATTTTACGGACATGAACAACGTAACTAACTGGCATACCTGCTCTTGTTGCTGTTCCCAAATTAGTTGATCGATGAAATTTGACCTCGGAGCCACTCACGATTGACCGATCGGGCACACGAGCTAGGAGTAGCATTCGGTCTTATTTCCACGCTGATGAATCATGAGGTAACCAAATGTAGGACATCTTCGGAAATCGGGGAAAAGAAAAAACAAGGCCAAGAGTGAAACTAATCATTATTGCCCTTACGATTGCTGATTGATATCTAACAAAACAACGCCCATTTCAATCCAACTCGCGTTGTGTTTATACCTACCTCTCATAATATTGTAGATCCCAGTTACATTAAACAGCCGACCGAGGGAGTGGAGATTCAAATCAGTCGGGATTGGAATAATATATCTGGACGTCGCTGAAAACAATTATACGGGTAGTTTGGATGTCAAAGAACATGTTCCTGACCCTAGATATACAAAATCGTCCAATTTCGGAGAGTATTCGTTTAGCATGTGGCCAGGCCAGCATATTCTGAGTACTTATTTTTTTATGTTGTTGTGTACAGGCTACGCTATTGAGTAATTTTAATTCTGATTTTGTACAAATCTCAGCTTTTTGATTGTACAGCCGATTTTCTTTTTTTGAAGGAAGTTCGTGGATTAAATCAAGTATGAATGCAAAAAAGAGTGTGTGTTGAGGAAAATGCCAGCGACCGAGAAATAGCGCTATTAGGTCATGACACATGGAACCACTCCTTTCCAGGGAACGCTTCCGCCCGGTTAATGAGCATATCCCCAAAAAGGCGTTTGTCCTCAATGCATACAATGGAATGCAACGACCTTATGGGTATCTATGACTGGGAACACTAATCTCCGGTTGATTGACCCACTCCAAACTTTAAATGCCGAGTTGAAGGCGTTTCTGTGCAACGGGTCTGCCTATTGCCCTCGATTTCTACTCGGAAAACAGCGATGTCACCGAATCATTTCGCTCATCTTTGACAAATTTTGAAAGCTTTACTTTGAGTTGGTTAAGCTTCGTGACAGTGGGATTTTCGAGGCGGAGGTTCCGGATGTAATTTTGATCAAAGCTGCCGCCAAGCGTCCTGTTAATGAGCTGACGTGGGATGAATTTTTCTCTACTTAGTAGGCTTATATGACCTTATTGGCAGCTTGTAAATGGTCTTTCGTATGCCCTCAAAACGCTCCAAGTAGTGAATTCTGCAAATATTTTTAATCACGGAATCGTCTCACCCCATTTGACGTAAACTATGACCGTGAACCCACTCCAGTTCTACTAAGTCAATGAGACAGAACACTGCGGTGAACGAGCATTCGAAAGCAACCGCTGCTCGCGTGGATGACTATAATTTCTTTAAACCCTATTGTCCGAAGGTTCTCTTTAGGTCAACAGAAGCGCCTCAGTTGCGGTGGATTCTCTTCATCAAACCATCTAATGGATCGTTTAAGTAACGTGGGAAAGCACACATCGCACCCGTCGTGGAATACTGTCACAACTCAAAATATGCATTTTTCTGTTTGTGACGGCAGCGTATAATTTGCTCGTAGAATAGAGCACCAAGCGCAGTCCAGTAGTTGGCCGCCGGACAGCGGTACTTACAGTTTTGAGTTGAGGGGATTCGCCTGCTGCATTTGCTGAATACTGTTGCATCTTTCACTCCAGTAATACCAATGTACCTTGAACCCGTCTGGTCCTTTTCGCGATGTGACAGTATTTCCCGACGGGTGCGACATTGTCTTGATTTAACGATTTGTAAAAGGAGGTTGTCATATAAGAATGGGTTCGATTAGACTTGGGTGGATAAGCCATAAAATAATCGTTATGAATGATGTAAAAAAATGAATAAATGAAAGTAAAAATAAAAAATAGAAAATAATGATATTAACCTCTTATTGAAATAATGGAAATTCAGGTTCAAAAAAGACTATCGAGCTATTGTCAGTTTGAAATACATGGAAAAAGAAGTAAGAGTTTAAGAGAGTCATAGCCCCTCAAATTTGTTGTGTAGAGATAGCCACTGCGCTATGACAGATCAAGCATGAAGACTTGTTCGGTTTTGGTTGTTGGTGTTATGTCTCATGAGGTTTGTTGAAGGGATTATGATGGTTTAATTGTACGTGAGAATGGCAACCAAATGGAATATCTTTCGTTATATGTGTTTTTGTGAGGTTTTTATGTGGTTATTTTTGCATGTTGAGTCATTATATATGTTCAATTAACATTTTTTCTTCCGAATTAACTTTTTCGACTTCAGCAAGGGAACACAGGAGGGGGTTATATTTTAAAAAAAGAGCCGACACGGAGGTACAAAAAAATGACACACGAGTTCACCATCATGTTGATGACTCTTTATTGGCTCATTTGAAACCTCAATGTCGTGGCTCTCTTGAGCCTCCAGCAGCAGAGCTGATTTTAGAAAGGTAATTTTCCATCAGATTCAAGGACTCTTTTTTGGTTATCTCGCCGGAATTTGTTTCCGTCTGCTCATCTACAAGGCCTACCCCGTCTTGGGTGTTTTTTAAACCCCAGAAGTAGCGAATCATCAAAATAAGTAAGGGGAATAAGCTGTAAATGAGTAAAGTCACTAGGAAACGTTTGGGAAACTTGAAAATACGAGATGAGAATGGTAGTCGATGACTGATAGCTTGTCTTACCAGATTCTTCGCGATAGCAAAGTTGTAAAATGCTATAATGACCTATGTTTAATGCCTGTAAACTTTTTATAAGACTCTCAGGGAAGGCCAAGAATTATTTTCAAAATGTAAACAGGCCCTTACGAAGTGAATTGCTTTGATATTGTCACTTGATCAAAAATTCTATCCGAATAAAGCGTTTGAAGGGAATAATAGAGTGATTATCATTGATTTTCAGGCCTCTGGATACGCTCTCCACATACCTCAGAGAGTACGCCAAAAATATAATCGCCAATAACCAAGATAATTACCATAATAATCCTTACGATTTTTATCGAAATCTAATGTATGGCTATTATCGAGACAACCTGAGCGGTCGATATACCGGTTTTACAAATCAAGATCAACTTGATCCATATGCATCCGATCCGTACGGTACAATGAATCAAAAAACAATCCCTGCGGTCAATATTCAACCAATGCAAAACTCCAATGCAAATTCCATCCCCGATTGGAAAAATCAACCTTTGGCATCTCAGTATTACAATTATTATGCAAGATATCCTCCTTCGACCGCCAGCCCGAACTATAGCTGGTATTTAAATAGAGTTTTCAAAAAATTGCCATCCAGAAGTCCCTGGAGTATAAAAAATTATTACAAGAAAAAGTACGGGGATTATTATGGTAATTTGAAACGAGCCCAACTGGTAGAAAAGTACGTATTTTGATGAACTGTGGTTTCCGGAAATATGTGTTGCAACTCTGCACGAGGGAAATGAGCGTTTGGTTTACAACACATGGCACTGATTATGAGGGTGTAGGTGGAGGGTTCATTTCGATTAAATTGTGGGGAGAATACTTATAAAAGTTATTTAAGATGATTAGGGAATAGTTCGTGCGTCCACGATATCATAAATAATTTAATAGAACGTACTTGCTAATGGTTACTTAACATTATTACAATTTTATGTACGAGTATAATTTTTATTTTATTATTTTGTTTAAAAGTGCGTTTTTGAAATGTGTCAAGTAATTTCAATGGCGATTCTCGATCTTACATATTCACAAGGCACAATACACAAATGACAAAGTCCAACAGACGGACCTGCATGACCACATACTGTGACTTCGACTCCCCCCTCTTCTCACTCTTTCTCAGCAGATCAGTCGGCAGCTATATTATTTACTTTCATTCATTGCGTAGTAATTTACAAATTGTTGTGACCATATTTTAGTGTACGTGTAATGTTTAGGAATGATAAAATTCAGTACGATGCTGTCAAGAGATACGAGTAATTCAAGCATCAAGACTTCAGTTTCCTCCCACATAATTTTGGCAAGAAATAAGAAACGTAGATTGTCTATCCCGTTATCGAATCATGTTTTAATCTTCCTATAACTATAATAAGAAAATCTTCCGGTATGCGTTACAACCTTCTTAATTTCAATATTTTTCAAAATTTAGTGTGTGCCCTACCTCACATTATAGGATACAGTGTGAACCTGCACCCAATCTACTGCATCAAATCGCCGCCAAAATCTTTTTAAAAAATCTAACCTGGAAGGAATGGATCCTGCGAGTAACCATACATTCGTGGTGGACCATTCCCTACCAAGGGCCTTCTGAGTCAAAATTCAATGGGAGATGATACCGCACGCGATACGTTCTCAAAAAATCTTGAATGCTGAATGTCACTCATACCCTGTCTTCTTTTTGGGCGATTGAACTGAAAAGTTGAGCGAGGGGCCTGAAACGATTCACCGGTAAAAATTTCAGATTTTTAGGAAAACTCCTACCCAAAATCCCAAAATTGACGCGACCAGCGGACAGTGAGAACAGAAAATGTTCAATTGTTAGGCAAAGCGGAAGTTCAGGTCACTATTGAGAGAATAACAAACTGAAAACAGGTTTATTTTTTCAAACACTCACCACAACTTGTTAGGTCAGAAGTTCCAATAAACCTGATACTTTAAACGATGGAGTTGAAGAGCAGTAGTTTTTCTTAGCTTCCATTCTCACAACTTTTCCGGGCTCGTCGTCTTTCGAGCACAATTGAAACTTGAATAGAAAAGTTTGTACGAATACTGATATTCGCTGAAGATTTGAAATTTCCAAAAGCCATAATTACCTCGCGAATCTGTCAGTTTTACTAATTTTAGTTCAATAACCTCCTTGGTCAAGAATATCCCAGAGTTGTATTTATAAAGAGAAACCCCCTACATTGTTCAGCTGATATTTGAGCGTGAACTGCTAGCACGCCCTCTCGCGCATTACATTTACCTCATTTCAAGTGATTAAAATTGCTAACTTCGCAACGAGTAGATTAATCGTCCAGGCCGATCATGCTGTCAGAAGGGGATGGGACAACAGAAACGAACATCATTTGTAATGACAAGTGGAAAAGAAGGCTCAAGTCTCTCATTTGGGAATCGTACGAGGGATGGAACGATTCTTGTTGTAGTTATTACGTTTCTTCTTCCCGTGGGGATGGACAAATCGGTCTCACTCCAGGCAGCAGAAATGAAATTACTCGACGACCTTTCGTCCAAGACCCATGAGACTCCCGTACGTTTTCGAGTGAGTTTGCCACGAGGACCGAACAATTCATTTATATCTGGTAGTCACTACCAGCCCCCTTTCTGGTACCCTACTGGCCATCCACTAGTCAAAGGTCGTAGAAACTTAACTACAAGGTGGCATCTCACACGCGAGCACTAAAATGGGGACACGTTCTATTTTCCGAGTGGCCTCTAATCCCCACATAGAGATTACAAACAAAATAATAAGAAGAAAAACATTTTTTTACAGGATATAATTTTAATTGTCTCAACAAAACTAGGTCTGGTTTTAATACAGTTTCGTCTTCCAGGTACACTCCTCGGCTGCCATCTTATCAAATCAAACAGCATTACGGGAGCTTCTATTCTAAGGATCCTCAATCGGATTTCAAGGTTCGTAATCAGATTAGAAAGAATTATTTTTAAGTGATATCTCCAGTGACCAAATTTGGTGTTCCAATGTTCCTAATTTAACAAAGCTGCGAATTCCTTCACAGGCCTTGGACAAGGCTAGACAGATCGATGCCGATTTTGACCCATACCCTCATCTGATGGGCGTCAATCGTTCTGGAATCCGTTCCGTTGGGTTCAGCGTCTAAAATTCAGTGAAAAATACTACCTCACGCGCCTAGATCGCCATAAATCTCATAAATCCATGGCTGAAAAGTTTTAAGGCCCAACTAGGGATTTCGAGGCATGGGGATAGCCAGAGGAACAGGAGTGATGTGTTGAGAAAGGTCAACCATTCCAGGACCAACCGAGAAGTTATAAGGAATTTTCAGGCAATGGAAGCACCACTAGACCCAAAGCAGTGAATGAAATGAAGCGAGTGGCCTGTCTAATTTAGGAGGGTATTTTTAGACAGCAAATTTATTTCTCGCAGTTGAGGTGTCGTACGAAACAATCTATGATTTGGATTGTTCATTCCTACTCGAACAAAAAATCCAGGTCAGGCTGGTGGTTATAACAATTAACGGTTTCTTCCCATCAGTCAAAGGGATGTTGAAAGATTATAGTGTGAACAGAATGAAACAAAAAGAGCGAGCGAGTACATTGCGTGACGATCGTCGTAGATGTCAATCACTGAGGGAGACTGGTGGTTTTGACAAGTCACGTCAGCCAGGTGATTTTGTCGTTATAATTGTATGTTGGCTCCCTTCAACAGGGGCTTCAAACAATATAGCAGGCGTTAGGAGCAAGAGAATGTCGCGTCCTACGGCGAGAAAAATGCACCATTCAGGTTCTAGTGTCGGTAACGTTATTTCCCTGTTTTTCTATATTCATTTCGATCAGTTTTTTACGGTACCGTGGTTGGCCGGGATGGTCAAATACTGAACCAAAAATTATTCATTTGCCCTGCGAATCGGTCTCAATCCTTTTATACAAACTGCCAGATCAACAGACTGGAATTTTCATTTTCAAAGGTACTCAAACTTGGTCGGTTCTCTGCAGATATCTTCAAGACAAAATATACGTCTCTCGCGAGTGGTTGTTGCCGAAGAGGAAAGACTAGTAATTCTGTCAGATTTCACTCTCTGATCAACACAGTGGAACCTCATTTGAGCTCGGCTCACCTATGACCTGAAAAAAGAAATTTCCGTTCAACTCTCTCGCATCTACAAGTAAACAGCTTCTGCAGGCCTTCCTCTCACGACACTGAGACAGCTGGACTCGTTGTCATGTTTTTTAAAACTGGTAGTTTATTTTCCGGTGTATCTTGATCATAAAGAAAATTATATCCTAGGGGTGTCCAAAGTAGGCAGTTAGAACAGATAAAAGATAATTTATACTTCAAACACCCCTTTTCCCCTTAAGTAAATATGCCTCTATTTGTGACAGTCGGCCCACAATCAAACTCAATCAATTCAGTCTTTGTTGTGTTTGGAATGAAAACGGGTTATGCAGTTCTCGGACCCAAGTCAAGTATCTTTAATTTCAGAGTTTTCGGAGCAGTGCATTCTACATCACTTTTGTGACTATTCAACTGCCCTTGTGTCCGTATTTTTAAACCCACGAAGACGCTGTGTTTTTAACGATTCATAACCCGTTAATTTTCAAAACTTAATTCATCCAAGAAACAAAAAATGTTGATTTGGAATTATGCGACTATACCTCATTCTCTGCTCAATATTCATGATCAAAAGGATGGTAACTTGGTGGCTCTCATCTCATCATACAATAGTTTTATTTTTTTGTTATTCTCATCCGATTTTAATGGCATTCAGGTCTTCAACAAAATACCTTCATCATCACAACTGCTGACTCACTACGATCCTTTCTACTCGCCTCTGCTCTCTCGACTGGACTCAGTCTTCAAACAGCTCGGCACGACGTCTGAAGGGTGTCGAGAACGTCTTGTTTGCGATATGTACAGAAATCCTGCCAAATTCGCACCATTCAGCAACCTTGTATCAGCTCAACTTTCCAGGTATATAAACCAATATTTCCTTGACGGACCGATTAACGTTTTGTTTGTATAATCGTCTGACTTATAGATTAAATAAGAGAGAAAACAAATTTACACGGAGAGCTAAAGTGTGACACACATCAAGTTCACTGAACTCAGCAACTCCATCTAACCTAAACGTCTCGAGGAGTGCCTCCATATTAAACGTGAGAAACTCGTATTCTGCTCCAAGACATTGTCATATTCATCTCCCTCATGCAGCGTGTTACAAGCGGGAGAGAGATTCACGTGGTGATAAAGGAAAGACAACTACAGAGATGTTATTCATGCGCATAACCACACGAACTTCTGTAGACCTTTTGTAAGTTTTTAAAACACGAATGTGAGGGAGCTCACAAACCCACAAGCTCCCTCACACCAAATCCAGGAACAGCACTCGCCCTTTATCAGTGACCGTTCCGGTGTACTACAGCCAAATGAAAGATTTGAAAAGCGGGCGAGTCAAAGCAATCTGTTCATTTGGCCTTTTTAGCTTGAAGGTTCAGTGGATCTTTTAAACTTTGAAGTCTCTTCTCTCGTTCACTTGAAAGCAAAATCTAACTGCTGGCTGACGCTTCTCAGTCATCAAAGATGTTTCATCATCTCTTTGTACGCTGTGTATAATTCGATACTGATGGTAGTCTCAGGAAGAATCCCACAAGTGGGTAACTTCATTCTAAGCTCAAAATTATTGATGAACATGAGACGGTGTGAAACTATGAAAATGTTCGATTGACGTTGAACAGGGTCTATTTTCGTGTTTCGGGAGCTCCAATTTAATATTATCCATGGAAAATTGACGGTCCAACTTCACTTCTAATCTAAATTTCATTCTCGGAGTTCTTCACTCACTTAAAATTGTCGGAAAAAATGGACATTATAGCATTATGAAGAAAGAAGAGATTTCAACATTGAGCAGGCGTCTTGTCTCGAGTGGAAGGAAATGACTCACGAGAAGAAAGTTTTAGTGCAAGGGATTTGTGCTAAGTCTAGGTCGGGGAAGAATTCCGGCTTTGACCGACATTATTTTCAAGTGCTCACTTTCACGTTCGTTTAAAGGCAGCCAAACGATGAAACTGTTAAACTCTACTGCGCTTGTTTTTACAATATTCAGTCACGAATAAATTTGAATCAAAATAAAATTGGTTCATTAGCGTCGATATTGAGAAGGTCAAATTTATGAAAAAGTCAATACAGGATGCCCTAATCTCGTGTTATCGCTCCAGTTTATCTGGTTTCCTATACGTTGGAATAGAATCAGGGCCGGAGAAAATGCTTCAAGTTTTTTTTCTTCAACTCAACCAGTTGTTGATCGTTCGAGGGCAAGAGTTACTCTGAATATGAAAAACCTGCGCGCCTACTTTTGGACTCGCATAGCTACCGGAGTTCACATATGAAGTGCAGTCCTGTTTTCTTGATTTTGGTGGCCTAAATGAAGTGGTAACATCCGCGAGTTGGAAGAATATTCAAACAGGCGTTTGGAAAGTAAAGAATAACAGAGGACGAAGAAATTTTCTCTGCAGTTTGTCAAGATATTTGAGATAGACTCCTGAGAACTCTTATTTACGAAGGAAACCAGTGGCCTGCAGAGCCGAAAGTGCCTGCATGAAAACATAATTCTTCAAAGTGAGTCACAATGATACTCACCTTGTAACCGAGCATCTCTGAACAAATGCATTTTATGAGGTACCCCACCTGTGACTGCCACCCTTTTATTTCAAGCTCCACAAAGGCTCCAAGCCTCCAAACATTGTGCACCTCTCAAATCGAACAGATTATCTAAAAAAATTCATTCGATTTACATTGAACAATACGTCACCCCGATCCAGGGGGAAATTTTGAAAACATAGAAATCTGAACGCTATTCCTAAGCGTTACAGTAATCAGACTTGGAACTCCTCAATCACAATCACCAGGTACAGAAGTGCTCTTGCATAATACCTAACTACAAGTATCGATCTTTAATAACAACGAGAAAATGTACATCTCGAGGTCACTTAGTGAACTCACAATTCTTTTACATGACCTAGTAATATATGCACGCATAATAAATACGATAAATACAGATATAGTAATCCGTACATGAAACATGAAATATGTGAGTGGTATGAGTCATTCCTCAAAGTTCTGTATGCATTAATATGAAGAAAAAGAAGAATTAAAAGCTGAATGATACATTTTGCGAGGGTATAATATATAGTACCGATGACGTTTTGTACGTATGTTCTAACCGTTCCACGAATCGACTTATAACAGAAATTGACATTTGATTACAGAGAATTGAATGAATTGAGGAAACCGTCGTCCGACAATCCCGAAATCCTGAGGTTCTTCAGGTAAGTTTATTTTGAAATTTATTTCAACCTATCATATTGGAGAACAGAGCAGAGTGAGTAAGACGTAAACACTTCTTAGTTATATATCACATCTAGCGCATAATTAAGAAGATTCGCACATTTTGAGAAATGAATAGGGGGCTATCACAAGCATTCTTTTATTTCAATTAGCGCTACCTGTCGTTCCAAAAACAAGTTTGACTCCAGTGATTCAGTTTTGGTTGGTTATTCTTTGAATAATCAACCTGTTTTCATGCAAAAAGTCAATCTCTCCGAATCGGCCCAAAAATTTTTTCTGGACGTTTCAAAGTGTTTGGATCAAGAAAGTCAAATGTCCGACCGCCGTCCACGCCGACTTTGGCAGTAGGCATTTTCTAAAAATCTGAAATTTGGGTCAGGGGTCCGTGTCCGGCTCTAGTTGGTCCTCTAAAATTTTCAGCCCGATCGGACCGAATTTAGGCGGGGTAGGGGTCAAAATGTGTGTTTCGAAAAATGGAGTTTCGAGATATTTGGTGATCTAGGCGTGTGGGGTATAATTTTCCACTACATTTTGGACGCTGAATCCAATAAAATGGGACGATTGGCACCCTCTGGAAGAAATAATGGGAATAATGTAATGGGTGTCTATCTACCCATTTTGAATACCTGTATTCGAGATTTCTGGCACCTGGGCAAGTGGGGTATCATTTTCCACAAAATTTTGGACCCTGAATCGATTGGAATGGGTCCGGGACCCACCTCACCCACCTTTCCCTCCATGTTGAAGAAGTGATCCTTCAAGCGCCTTTGGAATAACCAACCCCTGTGAAAGAATATACAGCGTTTTTTGAAAATGTTTTCGAGATAACATTGTGAAATAAAGGATAAAGTTCATTGACGATTTAGACGGAAAAAAGGCCGCACATTCTTTCACAGGTGTTGGTTATTCCTCGGACCAGGAGCATGGGGATTCGTTACAATCGATTCAGCGTCCAAAAATTAGTGGAAAACGATACCCCATACGCCTAAGTTGTCGAAAATGTTGAACAAGGGGGAAATGGGAATGGTGGCGTGTCCCGGACCTTTTCCAATCGATTCGTGGTCCAATATTTACTGGAAAATGATACCCCACACGCCTAGGTACCAAAAATCTCGAAAACACATATTTGGCAGAAAGATACCCATTTTGACTCAATGGATTTAGTCTCTATGATTTAATGAACACAAATTTTGACCCTTACCCTCCCAACTTTGGTCCGATCGGGCTGAAAAGTTTCGAGGACCAACTAGAGCCGGAAACAGATCCCTGACCAAAATTTTTACGTTTTAAGTTTAAAAAAAAAAAAAAAAAAAAAAAAAAAAAAAAAAAATTGGGCTGATTTGGAGAGATTGATTTTTTGCTTGAAACATAGGTTGATTATTCAAGAAATAACCAACCAAGATGAGCATGGTTGAAGCTGTTTCAAGGAGATGAGATTGAAAAAACGAATTCTTATGACAGAATTCGTAAATCGCAAATAACGTGGAAAAGAAAAACAAAGTCAATTTTGTCGCTTGTAGAATTTTTTTGTTTAACCGAAAAAATAAAATCGATATCAATTCGTAGGGTCGCACATTAACGTAGGAAAACTTAACTTGAAATAACTATTTTTGCAGGTATATGAAAGCTGCCAAGGATGGCCAAGATGGAAAGAAATGCGACCTACTCCACAATAACTGTATTGCGCCGACGATTGTCGCCGAAAATGCTTCTCCAATGGTGACGACCTTCAACGACATCAACAAACTCGTCCACGCGAGGAATTTGGACCTTGACAAGATAGACGTCCCTAAGAACGAAACTGTTCAAAACGCCGTCGAAACTTTGAAAGCTGCTGAAAGCGATAAAAAAACGGCTTGATAAAGAAATGCAACGACATTTTTGTCTGAACATGATGACGTCAAAAACACCGAAACAAAATATCGATTGTCACCCACCACTAACAGGGAACTAATTAGACGGATAATTTCAATGTTACTGAATTGCCGGTTGGTTCATGAGATATTTGACCTGTCAGTTAGTATCCTACCCATCAAAGTGTCGGTTCTGTTTCTGACAATGAACAGTTGCCGTTGATTCACAAGCGGATGTTAATCTTGCCTCAGTCAAATGATCCGTCAGGCGGGATAGATTATCATCCAAATATTCACCGGCAACTTCATCTAAAATAATTACAGAAACTTATTCCGGTTCTTCGAAGTAAAATATTTGTTTAATTATTTATACTCCGGAACGTTGCTCAATTTAAACAAAATCGTTCTGAAAATAAGCTCTTTTACGAGACATTGGAATTTTAGTGCCACTATAGAATGTAGATTTCAACCGAATTAGTATACTCCACTCCGTTTCATGTCTTGAAAACTGCAGGAGTTCATGATCGGTAAAAGCGTGTCAACAATTTATTCTTCTACTTCGAAGGACTTGATTAATTATTCGAGAAGCCAGTTTGATCTTTATTGTAAGGTCAAATTGGATAGGTGGTGGCTTGTGGGGCAACACGAGAAATTGTGGTTATAAATTTATTTACTCTTACTGTAGTAATTTATTGGTAGTCATGTTACTGTTGTTAGATTTATTTATTGGTGAATAATTAATTTATTGTACATCGAAGGTTCTTTGTCAATTAGTCATTAGGTTGGAAGTCAGTAGGAAAATGTTTTTTCAAATCGATTTACGATACGTACCTAAATAAAGATCTTTTTCATACGTCTGTATTTTGTCTTGTTCAGTGGTCGTATTGTGTGTTGAGTCGTATGGAAAGAACGAAGAATGCCGTATTTTCAAAGCGTCAGCTTCCAAAAAGGAAGTTATGATAATTTATCAAGCATGAATTTCTCTTGAAATCTCCTATGAATATTCTGGATATGACATTTGTGACCTTTTCAAGACTGACAAAAGCAAGAATTATCTTAAGATTCAGTACAACCAGTGCCTCTTTGTTTTTGTTAATTCGTTTCTGTTTGCCTATTTTCGTAAATTTTATGCCTTTCAAGACACTTTTTCGTGCTTTTGAAGGACCATTGGTCCACAAATGACCGATACTTACCATCATATTGACAAAAATCGAATATACGTGGATGGCCAAAACTTGAATAGACTGTCCATTAGTGTCTGAATCGCACATCAAAATAAAAAAAGTGACATCTAGGTCAACTTATTGAGAAACTGGGCCAATGCTCCGCCAGCGCTAGAACAGCATTAATATCCAAGGGTGAGCACCAAACTCGAACCTACTTCTGTTTCATGAAAATTGCTACTTATCGAAGAAGAAAGTAGAAAGCGTTGGCAGCACTATCTCGCCTGATTGGCCATTTATGTACAACTTGAGTATAATCATTGCTTTCGACACTTTCATTTAGATACGAGCGAGTCGATGAGGTGAAAAAAAACTCCATTTTACGTGGCGAAGCGGACGAATGACATTTATTCAGTTGAAAGCATCAAACAGGTCATTAATCAAATGTCAAGTTCAACGATGGACAGTGCTTCGACGTTGATTAAAAAAC
This sequence comes from Cyrtorhinus lividipennis, assembly GCA_019603395.1. NCBI lineage: Eukaryota > Metazoa > Arthropoda > Insecta > Hemiptera > Miridae > Cyrtorhinus > Cyrtorhinus lividipennis. The sequence continues at coordinate 24,396,317 of CM034002.1, read as the reverse complement.
ATGGACATGGCCATTGCAGTGGCTTGACGAGGTATGTTAATCAACCTCGTGGAATTCTACGTGAATGTATCATTTAGAAGGATTGTAAGAATTGTAAGAACTCATTGACCTCCCTTGAATATTAATGTTGCAGTCAGCTAATGGGAGGATGTTGAGGAAAACCCTGTGAAAAGTTGTTATCGTATGTGGGGGAATTGGATGTACAGGACGGTAAAAAACCTGACCTGGACATTTGTTTGAGTGAAAATGAGTCCTAGATAAAATCTAACAAGGGGCCAATGCTCAGAGCAGAATATTTGCTTAAAAATACCGCCTTGAGAAGTAACCATTAACACTCACAAATTTTCCACAAATTCTTAGGTAAATTTTAAGTAAATTTTTCTTGATTCATGGGGGGGGGGGGGGGGGTGTTGCGAATGTTTCCAGGATTTCATATTTTGTTACCGACTTTACCGATATGAGTAAATCCAGAAAATCCACTGCCAACTTTTTGTTTAAATTTGATTTTTGTACGATTTGCATTATGACGATTTGAATTGCAGTAAATATTTAGCGAAATTTAATTCGACAATTTTGCAAACTATAAATAAGTTATGGAAACAAAAATCAAATAATTAAAACAAAAGAAAAAAATTTTGTTGAAAAATGAACTTACAACGTTATTGCGTTAGAATGGGTTTGGTGAAAAACCAACAACCTCACCTCAAATGAGCTTGTTTTTGGACTCAGGAATAATATTCTTTTTATATTCGGGTTTTCCTTGTCTTGAAAAAAGGAGTTCGACAGTTCCAACCTTGTCAGTTTTTTTCTCCGATCAAATTTACTTCAATTATTGCAATAAAAAAATGCTGTTGCGTCATTGCGACTGTCCACTTGTTGCTGCAAGCTGCTGGAGAGTTGCTTCCGAAGCAAAACAAAATAAATGTTGGATATGGGATACACGTATGCAGAAGGCGTTCCAACCCCACAAACAGACTAATACGTGACCCCCGGATGCCACCCTCTTTGAATGTATCCCCGAAGCACGTCTATCCTTGATTAGAACGATTTGTCAAAGAGATTCATGCGCCCTACCACCGCCGAAATGTAGCAGGCCACACGTACAATCCTACCGAGTCACCTCATTTGTCACCAAAATCCGAGACAGCGGCAATGTCGAGAGTTGTTCCATGTCTGTTGTCTCCTGGTTGGGCGAGGAGATTGCTCAATCAATCATCCAGGGATTAATAAAGGTGAAAGTCCCTCGCTAAAATCAATTCAAAAGGCGCGTTGAGCGTAGGATAATCGAATCCGTCCCTCACAATCTGTCGTAAGTTTCAACACACTGAGCGAAGCGGAGAGGTTGAAAACCTTTCAAGCCCGAAAGAATAAAATTTGTCTCGTGCTCGAGATACCACGTTTCCCATCAAATAACCAAAGAAAATAGTTCTCATCTTCAAATAAGTTGAAAAGGTTAACTAGAGTGATAGCAAGATGGGTCGCCCGATTAATTATTGCATAAGGGCTTTAGTAAGCCAGCAGCCGAATTTAAAAAGAATAATTCATTATATTTCTTTCATTACTATTAATTTTGGTACAGCTTGGTGAGTTTTGAAATAGTCAGTGAGCCCGCCAAGCACTCTAGTGTACGACACCAATCTGAGAAACACTTTGGGTTGAATATTTGGTAGGACAGAAGTTAGATGTATACATCAGTGTGAATCTGAGAGTAATAGCATGAGTTTGAATTATTACAATTCACTCATTATAATTGGGTCTCGTTGTTTTACTCAAAACTCCTTGTTCGGGTAAAGAATGAGACCGATAAATGTGCGATCCTAATTTGAACATCTAAGCGGGAGCGCACAGATGAGTCGATGAGACGAACGGGAAGAGTGAGAGCACGAAGGCTCGAGACACAAAGAAGGAATGTTGGAAATACTACCACGAAATCTTATCAATGTGGCCTGAATATTTTACGTGATTATAAATTACTTGATACATTTTGTAGTATTATTTACATGGTGATAAGTATTATTATTAAATTAATATTATTAGTTACATGGTTTAAATAATAATAGCAAATCGCCATCGCGTCCATACAAAACCTTCTCAATGCACTGGACCCGAGAGGGCGCGATGTGATTACCTAGAAGTTGGCTGTATGGCGTACAGTACGCGTTAGTTGAACCATATATCACCATTATGAGTATGTTATTTCGGAGGGATAGAAATAATTGATCAATAACGTGTAATCCTAGTTAACGGTAAGTGACACCCATATTGTACAAATGGAATCTGTGCGACATAATAGACTTATCGAAGCATTGAAAGCGGAAGTCGAATTACGCCTTCCAGAACCTCAAAGGCAACTTTTCTCCTTATCTTTCTGACCGGATTTCGCTGTTACTGCGGAGAGTTTTCAGTGGTGATACGGTTCAGCTAGAAGGAACTCCAATGAATGTCATGAAGGATCTTTGCGCATCCTCGAAAAAGTGAGATGGCTCACTAGGAAGCTTTGGTGTCATGGCCTTAATTATTCCTGTACTTTTCGCTCTTCCTCAACAGCGTTGCTGCGCACTCTGACCAAGAAGACAAAAAATATTCACGTTGTAGGTTTCAACCTCAGAAAGCATCCCAAACTGATTTTTTAATGAGTGATAGTGAGGATCACATAATATTTATAGCGTAGGGGATAAAGCGCTTCATAATGGGTTCTTTCGTTGAAGACATGGTTGAAACTATTGAGTCTTTTCGAGTTGAAGCGGGATACAGCAATGTTGAATTGTCAAGGGGAAAGGCTTTGATTGCATTACACTTTCCCGATCGATAAAATAAACTGAGAGGTTTTTCTCATGTCGTCGTTCCGCCTTGGAATTCACGCAAAATTCCCTCACCCTCTCATTCAGTCTTCAGATAACATTGAAACTTCCTTCTTCGCACCCTCCAAAGGGTGTGCATTTCTACAATTTATCGTTCAATCTCTTGATAATTAGTTTTGTTCAAAACTGTTTCAAACCTACTCAAAAATATGAACTGATGTCTGATCTTGTGACAACATTAAATTGCACAGTTTCTTCCAGGTTTTCATTTAAAACAATGACTCACCGGGAGCTCAGCGAAATATTGGTCAGAAAGCAATGATATGACTCACCGCGAGGTCATTCTTGATGCCGCGTGCTCCTAGTAAACCGTACAGAGAAAGAGAAAGAGAAAGCCCGACAACGCCTTAAACGTCCCAAGGAAGTGAATGAGTTATAGAAAGCCATGCATATCCGTGAGGTGGTTCAACTCATCGGAATGAGCCAGAAGCTTCTGTCAGAGGCAGATACGGGCACGAACGGAGTAATTTAAAACATTAATTATTAGTGCTCGTGTTAATGGTCGCCTCAGGTTTTAGCGAAAAGGAAGTAACGGCCATTTTTATAAGAAGAACGTGCAAATCTCAAAAACTCGGGAGACGGAACAATAAGGAACGCTGTTGATGATGTATCAATTTCGTCCCATTCAGGATCAGCCAAGGCAAATAAATGAAGAAATTGGTTTTAGGGGGTGCAACAACTTGTTCGAAATAATAATGAACGCATCAGGTGAATGAATCCCACCTCGCATGAAGTTTTCCTTGTATTATTATTTTTCGGCAAATGTATTTGTTGTGTCTCCTACGCTTTCTCTGTATTGGAATTCTGGGCAAGCAACCCTTGAATCGACTAGAAGGACCAGTTCTTACCAGGTCAATGTGCACAACATGGGTACTGTTTACTGGGAAAAGGATACCTCTTAGATATGTAGCATTTCGCTTGTGGGGACCCTTCCACGACCGACCGATAAGCCAGTGAGAAGGAGAAATAGAGGGGAACTCCTAGAGTCTGGGTGAACCAATGTTGAACAGCAAGAAGTCATGATAGTTATGAGATATCATTCAATGTGCATTGGTACACCAAATCAATTTGAAGGTGTTTCTTCCTAAAATGAATGACTTCACAAGGTAATAATGTGCGCAGACACGAACGATATGTTATCTCTTTGTTATAGTGTATTCCTTCCTCGATAATGACCGCAAATTGCCAAATAAACTACATTCTTCATCTTTCCGCGACGTGATATATTCTTCAGTTTGCATCAAATCGATCAGCTCCTGGAATATTCAGATGGCGATTGCCAAGATCCTCGTCCTCTGGGGGTGCGTCTGCTTTTCCCAGAAGAAGGCCGGGATAACGGGAGGTGCCCCCACCGCTCCCACGGCCTCCGATATCCTTTTCAACAGAAGAGTCAAGAACCACCAGTGAGGAGTCAAGTCACCTGTACGGGTTTTACTCACCTTACCATGACCGTAAGTTATACCGTAACTTATTTCGCATTTTATCGTTTTCTATCTAAAGGAATATTCATTTCGCAATAACAAACACGTATCCAGTTCCGTTTGGCATCAGGAAATCCTGACACCATTGACTTCCACAATGAAGTTCAGTGAATGAAGTATCGCTTTGCTCGTGTAATGAATCTCTTAATGAATACATAACCTGCGCATCGGTACAGTGACCTAAGTACTCTTTTCTTCATGTTAATTACCGAGTCAACGTTACCGTACACGTTACTGTGTGCATAGCCAAGAATCAAACAATACTTGAATGTTTAAAGCGTATTAGACGTCTCCACGTACTATTTTATCTCCTAAAATCGCCTGCCACGTGCATCAAAACTCTTATAAACAAAGAGCAAAACATTACTGAATTTTCCATAGTATCAAGGGAAGGTCGATGATCTCACGGTCGTCAGACGAATAGCTCGAGATTGTGCTGATGAAATAACGATGAGATTCAGAACCGGTTCAGTGAAGCAGAGAAAGTCAACCGTTACCTATTCACTTGAAATATTAAAGCTAGACGTAACGATGAATAAAATAGGATGAAACGTTTTTGTCGAATAAGGAAAGTGTTTTCCAGATTAATGTCTCACTCTTACAAGTTTTTTGTTGTTTTCGATTAAATTTGGACGATGTTGATGCATTTAAAGGGTCTTTACCTGTTTTTAGCTTAGAGGAATAGATGAAATTAGGACAAAACACGGCGCCCGATAGAAAAAAATTGAGCAAAAATAATTCAATGTTCCCATTATGATTTGTTATTCCAGTTGGATCTCGTTTATGTTATAAAGCTTATTTTTGAGGTTTCCACAGATGGTAATAAATAAATAAACTGGAAATTACCCACAGAAATAATGTTTAAAAAAAAGTACCCTTGTTTAAAATACCTTCCTGGACACGTCGGTTAACATTTTTGAAATAGGTTCGGGATCCATCTCAATCCATTTAGAGTCCAATGTAAAAGATATCGTATTTTGAAAAAATACCTGTTTTCACCAATACAATACCTTGCCCATGTTACGGGGAACACAATAAAAATTCTCAGGCTTGAGAAGGGAACAAATGAAGTCCATAAGCTAGGTGTTGGATTTTCTGGAGCATTTTAAAAACAATTCCCGGCCCAGAAAATAGATAACATCAAATTACCTATTAACCTTTTGAGTACAGTTTTGGTCTAATCGTACGTACTACACAAAGACTTATGGAACTCGCTGAGCAATGTCGCGAGTGCTATGATCGTGCCATGTTTTTGATGAATATCCGTAAAGTTTGACGGCGGGTCTGAAATGATATTATCGACTGTAATTTTATATCCGTGTGTGTTGAGTACAACGCCTCGTAAACATTCACTCGTTAATTTCATTTTCATTTCATCTGAGTATGGTCGTAATTTCTGTGCACCCATCGAGAATTACCGTATGAGTATACACCACTGATTGAAAAATTACTGGTACATTCAGAGTGGAATTTTCAATATCATTTATCATTTATCACGCCTTTCGAACTCAATGTCAAAGAAAGGGGAGACCGGAGACCTTGCGTGGCCATGACCACGTAGCGCTCCAACCTACTTGGTGATGCCTCAGAGAAAGTAAACGACTTGTTTGAGCTTTTTGCTACGGTTCATACCACAACGAGTTCGGAGGTAACGAGTGTGCGTTAGTTATGTTGGTTCCCAGACTCAGTATCCTGATCATGTTCTCACATCATGACCAAAATCTCCAGACAGGCGAAAATAATATCGTATAAATAATACAAACACAAAATTAAACATTTGTCCCAATATCATTTTTTCCAAGAAACAGCATTCTATTGATTCAACGCAACGAGTGGACTGGAATATCTCCTTTTTGGTTGGTTATTCCTTGAATAATATTTTATGCTATTAAGTTATTCCTTGAATAACCAACCTCTGTTTTCATGCAAAAATTCAATCTCTCCGATATGGCTCAAACAATTTTTCTGGGCGTTTCAAGGTGTCTAGATAGAAAAAGCCAGTAGACCCCGCTAGTAGACTTTGATAGTAAGCACTAAATTTTGGACGCTGAATCCAATGAAATGGGTCTTGGTGTAAGCCCCCAGGCTTGCTGCCTCCAGAAGGCCAGAAGGGAGGGAGCATGCGCCAGGATGTGCGCGCAGCTCCTGCCCAGACGTCGCATTTTGGAGAGAGGCCCAGCGCTCACTCATTGCTAAGGTGCCCAACTGGGTCGGTCGTGCCCCTCTGACTGGGGGGCCCAAAATGTTGGAGCCATATATTTTTGTAATCCTGTCGTGCAAGTGCGACTCACTCAGTCCATCCTGGCTTTGTCCTGTGCTCGCTCTGAAGAGAACTCTGCTGAAGTCGACCGAAGCTGTAATATTGTGATAAAGAACTCAAGTTAATAAGCCTCGCTGTGTACCTGCGGGACAGCGTGCCCCCTCCTGTTTTTCCTTCGACGTCGACGCCGTTTTCGTCAGCCGGTATCGTTGCACTTGCTCATTAAATTGTATTTCATGTATATCATAATTTCATGTATCTTGTATTAATTGTATTTTATGCTCCACATGTTGTCGATTTTACTTTGTCAAATTACTTTGTCTTGTATCAATTCTAGCCCAGGTTGAGGCATATTCTCCTTTGCAACGAGTCCTTGTTTTCAATTATAATTCAGTTTGTATCAATGTATTTTATGTTCATCCTTGGTATCCCTAGTTGCTCAGTCGTAAGTCTGGGACTTACATCCCGTATCCTCTCGCTAGGTCCTTTCCAAATTCTCCGAAGAAACCCGAATTAAATTATAGTAAATTCTTAACAGATTTTAATTCGAGAGAGGCTTACATTGGAAGCGATTGGCACCCACCGCAAGAGGTTATGAGTCAAAATGGGCATCTGTCTACCCATTTCGAATGTGTGTTTGTGAGATTTCTTGTACCTAGGCGTGTGGGGTATCCTTTTCCACTAAATTTTGGACGCTGAATCCAATGAAGTGGGCCCTGGAACGGTTGGCACCCACTGGAAGAGATTATGGACGCTGAATCGATTGAAATTAGTCTCCTTGCATCTGGTCCGAGGAATAACCAACCCCTGTGAAAGAATTTGCAGCGTTTAATACCACAGGTAGCTGACGCATTTTTGCTACTTCCCTACTTCAGTCGGTCCTTACAAGAAGCTGGAATGTTGGCCGTGGAAACGTTTTGTGAAGGGGTCGGGATGATGATTTTTCATCTTGATGTGAGAGATGCGGTTATAGCGAAGCGAAGCTCTCACGGAGGAAGGTCCTCGGGAAAGCTTTGACATAATAGCGATGGATTCCGCCGATGGAAAAAAGGTCTGAGGAGGGAGCTAAATGTAGACGCAATCTTAACGCGCGGTTTCTCTCGGATGAAGAGGTTTTCTCTGCGTCTTCACACGCATCACATCGCATTCCGGTCTGGTCGGCCCCTTTTATTATACAGGAGGCAATCCTCTATCCAACCGACCGGTATTTTCCTATCCCTCAAGCTGCTTATTATCCTCTTTTGATTCCCCCTCCCCCCATTTTTAAGACGTTTCCGTGGAAAGTCAATTTGCTGAGCTATTTCAGACGGCTATCGTGTCTCAGGCACGAGTTAAAATTAGGTAATTGTGGTTCGTTATTCGCTGTAAAAGAACCCGAAGTTTTCATGGCTGACCTCGATTTCTTCGATTCGACCCAAAAACTATTCATTTTTTGTTCATTTGCATTGAACATCGAAATTGATTCCCATTTTTATTGACAGGATGAGACTGGATAAGGTATGAGGAGCTGGCAAAACATCGTATATGGGGCCCTGATTATATGTACGCTCTCTGAGGGCACTCCATTTAAGAATCAGTCGGCCATTCCGAGAAGTAAGCTACGAACACGCACACCTTCCTAACCATGCAATCGCATTTATTTTGGTTTAGTAATTCAATTATTTCATTTTATATTCCTAATGCAGATTTGGTGACCAACGAAATCGACGAAAATTGGAAGGACGATCCGTTCGTAAATGAAGCTGAACAACAATGCTTGGCCGGGGAGGTCGGTGGATGCTTCAGATCGGAGGCCGCTAGCTTCGTTGGAAGCTTCTTCAGAAGAGATGAGTACACAATCTCCAAAGAGGCCAGGTATGACTATGTAACCAGTTTCTCGCGTTTTGAGATTTAGGGCTTATTGTTGCCTGGATTTTCGGGGCAAATAACCTTTTTGCCTGCTCTCAACTCTTGGGACGGGAACTCCCCGTTTAAGCCTCCCTCTCATCTGCACATCCTCTTTTGGGCAATTTTGAAGGTTGCTCCACAAGGTGGAGAATTTAGAAAAACATTGTTCAACTTTGGTGAGCCACTCAGTTATAGATTGATGGATACATTATATATTATACTGGCCAAAGAAACCTGTGCTTTGTTTTGAAAGAAAAAGGGAGCTTTTGGGTTTTGTTCATAAATCATAAATACTGCAAACAATCATGTTGCTATTAAGCAATTAGCAGTAATACGGTCGGTAAATCATTCCTGTTGTTGCTACACACTTGATAGAAATGACCACAAAAACGATGAAGCGGGACATCTTAGTAATTTCTATTGTTGCCGTCTGAGAGCCGAAGCAAGTTGTTCATTTTACGACCTTTCCTGTCAAAATTGAAGTGAAAAAACCCTGCAAATTCTTACACACGGGTTGGTTATTCTTCGAATGGGGGAAACAGTGGATGTGGCGGGTTCCGGACCCATTCCAATCGATTCAGGGTCCAAAATTTAGTGGAAAATGATATCCTACACGCCATTCATTCTAGCGTAGATCAAACCGTGGCGCAAATGGCTAGCGCGTTCGGCAGGAATCGAAAGGTTGTTGGTTCAAGCCCAGGTGGGAGCGAATATTTTTGTTTTCTGATTTAGTTTTTTTTTTACCCAAAAATTGAACAATAAATTGACCAATAACTTCTTCCAGTGGGTGCCAATCGTTCTGGGACCAATTTCATTGGATTCAGCGTCCAAAATTTAGTGGAAAATGATACCCTACTCGCCTAGATCGCCCAAAATCTCGAAAAATCCATTTTTCAAAAACGGTGGAGGTGAGGTGGAGACCAGGGCGAGGGAAGGCGGAGGTGAGGTGGAGACCAGGGCGAGGGAAGGCGGAGGTGAGGTGGAGGCCAGGACGAGAGAAGGCGGAGGTTTCTAATTTTCTAAACATCTGAAATTTGGGTCAGGGGTCTGTTCCCTGCCGAGACGGGTCCTCGAAACTTTTCAGCCCGATCGGACCATATTTGGGCGGGGTAGGGGTTTTTTGAAAAATGGATTTTCGAGATTTTGGGTGATTTAGGCGAGTGGGGTGTCATTTTCCACTAAATTTTGGACGCTGAATCCAATAAAATGGGTTAGCACGGTAAATTTTGGACGCTGAATCCAATAAAATGGGTCCCAGAACAATTGGCACCCACTGGGAGAAGTTATGGGTCAAATTGGGTATTTATTACCCAATTTGATTATGTGTTTTCGGGATTTCTGCTACCTAGGCGTGTGGGGTATCATTTTCCACTAAATTTTGGACGCTGAATTCAATGATGTGTGTCCTAGAAGCATTGGCACCCACCGGAAGAAGTTATGGGCAAAATGGGTATGTATCCACCCATTTTGTATGTGTCAGGATTTCTGGTGCCTAGGCGTGTGGGGTATCATATTCCACTAAATTTTGGACCCTGAATCGATTGGAATGGGTCTGGGACCCGCCACACCCACTGTTTCCCCCATTCGAGGAATAACCTACCCGTGTGTAAGAATTTGCAGATTTTTGATCAGGACATCATTAAACGTCCAGAAAAAAATTTTGAGCCGAATCGGAGAGGTTGACCTTTTGCATGAAAACATAGGTTGATTATTTAAGGAATAACCAACCAAAACGAAAACGAAGTGTGAATGAAGGACAAAATTCCAAACTTTTAAACGAACAAAAATATTGAAGATTTGACCACCTCACAACTCTCAAAACCGCTATAAATTATCCATCACAATAAATTATTTATAGATTTGAAAGGATGGCTGAAGTCAGTTCAGAGCCCGTCAAAATGGAAGGGTTGGACTTTTCTGAAGCGCCTCGATCCGGTGAGGCCACTTGGACGGCGGCTCTTGGGTTCTTGACCAGAAGAGCTGAAGCTTTCCTTAAAACGACAGCTATGGTTGTGGAGCTCACCCCCGAACTTACCGAAGGGGGAAAGTAAGTCGATTATTTCTCAAAGTAAAATTGAATAATTCAGAAAGAGTAAATCAATGATCAATAGCGAGGACAGATGGAATAATTGTCTTCTCTTTCTAGGTACGAGCCTAGATTCATCGATGAAATTTACTCAGAAGTTGACACATTGGAAGACAAGAACGACAAGCCAAATAGTAAGTATGAATGTTGTGTGTATCGAAGGCCTGCCTATTTGAATCGGATTTCCCCCTGATTAGTATTTATCAGTATTTATAGGTAACGTGACGGAAGTAAGCAAGTAGGCATTCGTCTACTTTTGCCGACGCGTCATCAATTCCGAGTCTGGAGTTTGCTGCTTACGTCATTCTAAAATCATTCCTAAAAAGATCTGTTGAGTGTAATCTTTGTCTCGGTTTTTGGCTTCTATCTCGAAAACTAAGGATCTGCCATGCAATTTTACCTGTAATAAAGTTGGAGAAAACCTCAATTGTTTAGGCTACGTTCAAAAATCAAATAATCCAATACCTATTTTCCTAAATTGAAAACTCCGATCTCTACCACGCCTTTGGTTTGTAACTATTTATTTTACGTGATAAACTACTGAGAGTGACGTTGTGGAAATTAAATTTTCCATTCTGCTAGGAACGAAATTTCAAACTTTTTTACCAACCCGTAAAACACAAGAAATATATAAAATAAGCCCCTTGAACCGTTTCTTGAAAATCTTGTTTGACCAGCGTCGTCATTTTCAACTGACACAACCCTGGATGTTTTCCTAGAAATATGAATGAAGTAAATTTAATAATTAATTGACGAGTAATATGATTGAGGGGTGGTTTTGTGATTGAACAGAATGGAACTGGCCTTCATTGTATTGCTGTTTTTACTCGTGGAAGCGTATTAGGGCTTGAGAGTTATGTAAAACAATGCGTCCTTTGCCATTTCTTCTTATCGGATGGTATGAGGAATCAAAAACCAATTATTTCTTTGTTATACTTGAAGGGGATGATAATGATGAGCAATGAAAATGATCTGAACATTATATGTCTGGCCATGCGGACAAAAGTATATCATATAATTTAATTCAAGAGGGGTTCATTTGCAGGGAGATACGCAGCAAAAAAGATCTTCATACCACTTCTCATCATCTTGAAAATCTTCAAGGTGAAACTTCTCGTTTTACTCCCTATCATTTTCGGACTAGTCTCATTCAAGAAGTTACTGGCGTTTTTAGCCATAATCATCCCAGGACTCATTGGCTATTTTAAAGTAAGTTTTAATCGCTCCGACGGACTTTCATTGGCTACTGAACGAGCTCATTGTTCATTCAAAATTATGTCATTTTCAGATTTGTAAGCCAGATGTCGGGCAGTCGTATGGCAGCTACGGACACTCCAGTTACTATCACAGCCCTCCAGGCCTCAGGAAGAACGGGTATCAGGAATATTATCTTCAACCGTCCATTAGGGAACAGATTGAAGCCCAGAAAATGGCATATCAAGGGTACCAACATTATGGAAGATAATGTCTCTAATTCCATGAGTCAAGTCGCTGCATTCATCATACGTGATACAAATCCTGAAAACTTCTTTATACTGACGGGAAAAAGATATTATTCACACCGAAAAGTAGAGAAAATGGGAGTCCCATGCCATGCAAATATGTCCTGACTGTTATCAACTCGACACAGATGGTATCAGACGACGGTATGAAATTAACCTTCGACAACAGGTCAGGCAATATCGTGTATTGATTGCCTCATTCAATCAACTGTCACGCACCGTTCACCACGTTCAGTGGATGTAAGATGTAGAGTAGTACTATGAAATCGATGTTGGTGATTAGTACCAATATGTAAACTAACAATATTTGGTGAGCCAGTTAAAGGATACCTCCTTATGATTGGGAGATTGCCAATTCATAACGTATTTCAACAGCTATCAAACTCGGAGCGTATTTCTGAGCAGCTGAGCATCAGGAGCCATAAAAACGAATGATATGTAGTCATGATTGTAGGTATACGAATGGGGAGTATAATATTGTGTACTATACATGTACTCTCATACAGCCAGCTGATGCCAAAGAGTCGCATTTTTGTTGTAGAAGCGCGTATGTGCTGAAATATCATTTCTATCATTCATTCATTCATTAATTTTCTCCACATTCAGCGGTAAACTATACAAATAATGCATCTAAACCAGTGTTTATTCGGTGATTTTTTTTCGTTAAATTTTCAATCTACTCACAGCATCTTGATTGGCATGCTTTTTCTGGCCCTCTGAGGCGAATATTAGACACAATTTGTATGTACAGCTAGCTGGATAGAGGATTGAATAAACCATCATACTCGATAAAATGTATCGTTTGTTAATAAAAAAAAAAAAAACTCGATAACAATTCGTAAAGAAAAAGCAATAATTCACATATTGACAATCAAGACCTTCTTCTTCTTATTTATTATTTTTTACGGAATTCATTTTCTACACGCTTTAGAGAATATAAATTATACTACCCAGTCAGGCTTGTATTCTCCTTGTTGTATTTGGGAAAATAAATATAGAAGAGAGCTCTGCAACTATATAGTCAGAAACGATTACCGTAATCACTAAAAAGTATTCGTTAATAATTAATTCATAACTACTTGAACCTAGACAAAGATATTGTAACAATTGTATCTAGGAAAAAGTTAGTACCTAGATATGTAAGTTTGTAGTCACCAACTTTGTGTAATCAACTTGCTACCTCTACCTCCTGATATTTACAGCACAGCTCCAACTTTTGTAATGCTAAGCAGGTATTTGCTAAGAGATAAAGGATTTTTTTTTTTTTTTTTGAAAAACAAGGAGTTAGGAAGTTATTAGCCCCGAGAATGTGAGCTTGATGGGAGCGAGAGCGTCAACAGAAAAAAAATGTTTGTTTCAATATAGATTTTTTCTCATTTTTGTATTTCTTCACCATGGACACCAATTTATTCACACGCTGGGAGGGTTCCCTCATTAAAGAGATTGAGAACTGAGTGTTTTTAAGTATCAGAAATCATTTTCATCCTCCATCGACGAGTCTTCCTCTTCCGTGGTCTAATGGACTTTTGTGACCCATGCGGGTTTTGAGATTGCAAACCTTGGCTAGCCTGCAGATGTCACCTATTATCACTGGTCAGAGCTTGTAGAAGCCTAACTCTGCGCTTTCTGCGGTAGCTTGCTTAGATTATTGGATGATTATTCCTTGAATATATAACTTATGTAAGCATGCCAAAGGTCAACTTCTGCGATTGGTGCCGAAATTCGGCAGTTCCCCGTTAAATGACGACTAAATAAAAATGGGTAGGGGTCAAAATGTGAATTTTGAAAAATGGATTTTTGAGATTTTTTGCAATCTAGGTGTGTGGGGTATCATTTTCCACTAAATTCTGGACGCTGAATCGATTGGAATGGGTCTGGGACCCGCCGCACCCACTGTTTTCCCCATCCCCCCCGTTATGGGTGAAAATGGGTATCTATTACCCATAATGAATATGAGTTTTCGGGATTTCTGGTACCTGGGCGTGTGGGGTATCATTTTCCACAAAATTTTGGATTCTGATTCGATTGGAATGGGTCCGGGACCCGCCGCATCTACTGTTTTCCCCATTTCCCCCATGTTGAAGAAATGAGTCTCCTAGCGCCTGGTCCGAGGAATAACCAACCCCTGTGTAAGAATTTGCAGCGTTTTTCACTGAATATTGGATGCTGAATCTACTGGAATAAGTCTAAAACACTCCACAGCTATCGTGTTTTCCTTTTTCTCGCCTCCGGGAATAATAATGGATGGGTTAATTTGCAGAGTTTTACTTCTGTACTTGTTTGTCCAAAACTGCTGATGGTGGGAGTCGCCGACAAGATGGCACGCGCTCATGAAATCACAGTTGGAACAAAGTCGGAGCAAACAAGGTTCATGTTATGCTTCTTCGAATTGGGGTGATTCGTAGAACCACAGTATTCATCAAGTAGAGATGAATGGTGAGCACCAAACTATTACAAGAATAGGGAATCATGTAGCTAAAAATGTGTTCATCTGAAAGCGAAATGATAAATTAGGTGCTAAAAACCACATAGGTTTAGTGCTTAATACGAAAAGAACCGATACTCTTCCAAAACACGTATTAGATTAAGTTTAAAACAGCTTTTGTTGGCGGTGATAATCGTTTTAAAAGCTATTGGTCCGGCTGATTCATCATACTTTCAAAAGCGTAGAAAGCATTTTCGTTGTATCAAGTAAAACAAACACCGTCTTACAAACTCCAAGACGGAATGAGGTTGCTTAGGTCCGTTCAATGGTGGTCTACAGCATGAAAAGTTTGGTGGTTACGGAGTGTTGGCATAGTCGAATGAGCTTTCGTGGAACATTCAACCCTTTACGAAACGCCATTTACTTTACTGGGAATTAGGGAGTTTGAAATTTGTTTTCCTTCTACGAACGTTCAAGGGATAAAGAAGTTCGCATTACCGCTGTGGATGGCGGGCTTGCCGAGTATGTACCGAAAGGCGTTTTACCCTTAACCAGTATCTAGTCTTATTTAATTTTTCTGGATTATTAATAATCAATCTTTAGAAAATCTTTCAGCATTATAAAACCCATTCTAAGTAAGGTAGATTGAAAATTGTCAATTTGTATGGAAAGACAGTGATAAGTTGTAACTAGGGCATAAGAAAAAAGAAAATAAAAATGTGGAAGGTAATGAATTACCCGGTTGAATTTTTGGCTTGCGATTTGCTAACAGCATCCTAGTTATTCTTGCCTGGTAAGGTCTTGGAATGGAAAAAACTATGGATAGATGATTATAATCATCACATTCCCGCTATTCAGATGAACGGAATGAAACAAATACGCAAGCTGTTTAACGTCATTAGCAAAGGCAAGTTAGGTTGGCCTGAACTACACTCACCCAATTATACCGGCGGTTTGGAAATGTCAGCGGAAAGTTTAAAATATCGAAGTGAGTTCACTAATTCGATCAACAGTTCTCTCAACTTTGCTTTTCAACTTGCTGAATCAAGGGTTCAACCACATTCGTTGTTTTTGGTTCCGTCGAAAACCATCCCACTAAACATGGATGCTTGAAGGAGATATCCTTGAAATGCTGATTTCAACCTCGCTAAATTGTGAGCGCAGCTGCATTAATGTCTATGAGCACTGATGAGTACCTAGGCAAGTTAAAGCAAAAATAAATAAATAAATAAAATAAAAACGCTACAAATTATTATCAAATCAAATCAAATCAAATATTCATTTATTGGCAACAACATAAAATTTACTACAAACCAAAAGGGAACAAAAAAGACAAAATTATATAAATTTGAAAATTTAACATGACTCAAATTTAAAAAAAACTTGTGCTCTTCGGCGGAGTTCAGACAATCAGAAAAAATGCAAAGCACGAAGTGGTGAACTGTGTGCCAAAATGGAAGAATAAACATAAACATAACTATCTAATGAACCAAAAAATTATAAAATAAAGAATATAAAAAGAAAGAGAAAGGAAAAACCATCCTGAAAGCCAGTGAGCTATAAGCTAGAGCTTAATTTTTTCTTAAAAGAACCCAAGCTGTCAAAAAGAAAAACATTAATACCTTTTTCATACAGAAATCCAAGAGCTTTGACGTATGAATTCCTTTTGTAGAATTCAGTGTTAGCTCTTGGCAACATTATACCCGACGAAGTAAAGTTTCGACTGCTAGAAGCAACTGAAACATGCTCACTTTTGATCCCAGAACGAAATAAATGTATGCATGATTGAATTAAAAATATTTGAGTGATGTTTTTTAAATCAAGCTGTTTATATAGATGGGACGTTGGGTACCTCATATTTTTATTTAATATAATTTTCAAAATACGGTTTTGAACTGTTTGCACCTTTTTAATTAGAGTTTTATTTGCACTACCCCATAGAATGATGCCATACTTGATGATGGAGAATGCTAAGCCAAAATAAATTGTTCTTATATGTTTTCGGGACAAGAAACTACTAGTCTCCTTAAAAACGTAAAATAATTTCCGCAGTCTAAAAATCAAAGAATCAATATGCTTGTCAAATTTCAAATTATTATCAATAGTAACCCCCAGATATTTACAATGCTCGTTGAATGGGAGAGAAGGCAATTACAGTTACTGGGAACACTCAAACAAACAATTAAATAGTAAATTATAGAATACGTTCTTTTTTAGAGCAAGAGTATGTGGAATCAGTGAGAAACCAGGACTCATTCCAATCGGCTCAACGCCCCAAATTCAGTGGCAAATGATACCCCATACGCCTAGGTCCCCCGAACTCGAGAACGCTTTGACAAGATACACACATACATCTATCCGATTTAATTTTTAAACTCGTGACGAAGTGGGAGTACCAGAATATCCGTAGACTGATCCTGAGAAAACATGGACGTGAGAGTGGGGTGGCTTCCTATGCCAACAGGGATATAGTGGCCTTCTAGGATGAAAACAGTTATACACGATCATCAATCTAAGAACCAACTGGGTAAGAATAGAGGGCAAAAAGCCTTCTTAAAGAGGCCAGAACCGGGCTCCCTAAGAATCATCCGGGCAAGGATGGCTTCCTAAGAAGAATTCGTGAGTATATAAATACACACACACATATCATATTTGCCCGTAGTAAATAGTCACTTGAATTACTTATTATCACATAATCGAACAAATATGATTGTTACATATGGAATAGTGTCTCTGTTACATAGATGGTGCGTGCGGATGATATAACAGTCCTACGGCCGATCGGGCTGAAAAGTTTTGAGGAGCAACTTGAGCCGGAAAGGAGTCCCTGAACAAAATGTCCGCCACCAAAGTGCGGACGGCGGACGGACATTTTGGTTTTCCGATCTAGACAACTTGAAATGTAAACTGTCGAATATAGGGGAAATTTGGAGAAGGTGACCAATGGCATGGAAAAAGGTGGGTTCTTCACGCAATAATGAACCTAAAGTAATGTAAATTTAACAGACATTTCAGTTTGGGGCTTCTCGTTCATGTATCATATATAATGGAGTCGTGGACGTGCTCAGCCGTCCATCAATAAAAGGATTGGAGCTCGTTCTGACCAATTCACTCATGGCTCTTCATTGCCTCACTGCCATGAGTGGTTACGGTTTCAGCCTACTGCCATTGTGATAAAGTTTTTGGACAACTGGCACCCGTACCAGTGCCGGCCTTCACATGGCCGTTGGTTGACTGCCGAGGAAGGGACACATTTGCCAAAATTAATAACTATGCAACATTATTGTGGAGACCTGGAAGGTTAATATAATATATACAAATTCAAATAAAAATATATTTGTTGATTTGGGCAACATTATTCAGTATACGTTTCCATAAAAACTCCTAGAAAATGAAATTGATGAAGGCAAAATATTATGTGAGTTGCATAAAAGAGATTCAGCTGTGAAAATTAATTCGATTATGTAGGGTACCAACGCCAGGGGTCAACCAACAGAAATGGAATTTTAAAATCACCTCAGCGAGGATCGACACGACTCAAATCTCCCATTGAAGGGTCACCAGCACAAAGATTAATCCCCCCGGCCGTTCGGAGTTCCGGAACAGAAAATGCATGGAAGATCGTGAAAGGCGGCCGAGTCAAAGTGCAAGGCGCACCAAACACGAGCCATTACCTCCGAGGTGGGTATACAATCTCGTATAGCGGTCGTTCAAATCCGTGAGAGTGTCGGGCACCGAGCAAAGGGAATATTTTTGAAAGATGCCCAAGTGACGCTCAAGTTAAGTGGAAGGGCGAAAGTAGGTATTACCCTCGCGAAGCGCTGTTCCCAGTGGCACGTAACCTACTCCGAGGAAGGGTTCATTCATCATGACACATATTCGGAACATCATAGTTCATACATGGGCCATAGACCTTGATTGGGATACATGCTCAGGAAAACCAATATTGAAGAAAAAACCGCGCCAGTCCAGTCTGATCCCAGATGGCAGTATTTATATTTATCAAATTTATAGAATATTCAAAATATCCGAGAATATAAGCTTGAATTTGATAACAGAGATGTGATGGGTTATGGGTCACATAAACAAGTTATGGGTCAGATTGGGTATATATTACCCATTTTGAATATGTGTTTTTGAGATTTCTGGAATCTAGGCGTATGGGGTATCATTTTCCACTAAATCATGGACACTGAATCGATTGGAATGGGTCTGGGACCCGCCGCACCCACTGTTTTCCCCATCCCCCCCATGTTGAAGAAATGAGTCTCCTTGCGCCTGGTCCGAGGAATAACCAACCCGTGTTTTGTATACGTTTCATAACGTCTAGATCACAACCTCCACCTCGCCTCCGCCTTCTCTCGTCCCGGTCTCCATCACGCTTCTGCCTTCTCACGCCCTGGTCTCCGCCTCGACTCCGCGTTCTCTTATCCTGGTCTCCATCACGCCTCCGCCTTTTCTCGCCCTGGTCTCCTCCACCTCACCTTCGCCTTCTCTCGTCCTGGCCTCCTCCACCTCTAGATCACAACCTCCACCTTGCCTCCGCCTATTCTCCACCTGGTCTCCTCCACATCACCTCCACCTTTTCTCGTCCTGGTCTCTACCTCGCCTCCGCCTTCTCTCGTCCTGGCCTCCACCTCCCCTCTGCCTTCCCTCGCACTGGTCTCCACCTCACCTCCGCCTTCCCTCGCCCTGGTCTCCACCTCACCTCCACCGTTTTTGAAAAATGGATTTTCGAGATTTTCCAGGCGAGTAGGGTATCATTTTCCACTAAATCTTGAACGCTGAATCCAATGAAGTGGGTCCCAGAACGATTGGCACCCACTGGAAAGAAGTTATGGGTCAAATTGGGTATATATTACCCATTTTAAATATGTGTTTTTGAGATTTCTGGTACCTAGGCGTGTGGGGTATCATTTTCCACAAAATTCTGGACCCTGGATCGATTGAAATGGGTCCAGGACCCACCACACCCACTGTTTCCCCCATTTTCTCCATGTTAGAATATGTGTTTTTGAGATTTCTGCTACCCAGGCGTGTGGGGTATCATTTTCCACTAAATTTTAGACTCTGATTCCAATGAGACGGGTCCCGGAACGATTGGCGCCCTCTGGATGAGGTTGTGGGCCAAAATGGGTGCCTATCTACCCTTTTCGAATTTGTGTTTTCGAGATTGCTGTAACCTAGGCGTGTGGGTTACCATTTTCCACTTAATTGTGGACCCTCAATCGATTGGAATGGGTCAGGGACCCGCCACACCCACAGTTTCCATTTTCTCCATGTTGAAGAAATGAGTCTCCATGCGTCTGGTCCGAAGAATAACCAACCCGTGTGTAAGAATTTGCAGCGTTTTTGTTGTAAATATTGGCCGTTTCAAGAGCATTTTAAGGTCTGTAAGAAGTTAAGGGGGCGCCCGCACATTGAAACGTCATATTGTAAGAATAAAATGTAAGCCAAAAGGAGGTTGAATAGCAGAAAATGATATCCCTCTCTGTTTCATTATCCGGGTTTAGGGGAGGTCTTCGAACACCCTCGATTCTGGGTTAAACGCATTCCTCAGAACTGGCGCCACATATTGTGTTAAAATTTATTCTCATAGCTCTGACCTTTTCTGAGGAAAGTGATTTCGCTGATCAGAATACTTCTTTGAAGGAAAGTTTGCCCACCCACCGCGAGAAATCAGTTAACTACGAGGAATAACATGCTCTACCAGCCGTAGGGAAGAAGATGGCGGATTTTAGTCGAAACCTTTGGCAGTATCTCACATTAATATTCTATTTTATCTCTCACTATGATCATTTTTCATAGGGTTTAATCGGGTTTTCGTTGCCGACGGGCTCAAAAACCCCCAATTATTTTTGAAGCGCTTGAAAAGAAAGCTTCTTGAGACTTGTATCCGCAAGCCAGTTATCACATCATGAGATGTGGATTTCGTGATCTGAACCGATGATGCATCTCTTCTTTGACTGCGCGAATGTAGGAGTTGGAAGATAGTACAGAAAATTACGAAATAAGCTCTCCGGTCCTATTGGATTGATTAGTATTCACTTATTTCAATCGAGCTCCAAATTTAACTGAGTGATTAGCCAAGTTTTGGTTTATTATTCCCTAAATTATTACATAATGACACCGTGTCTGATTGATCTCTTTGATTTGCCCGGAAATAGTGATAATTTAGTTTTTCTCAAGTTCCTAAGCAAGTAAACAAATCGTAAGGAATTTTGATTCCTCTGTCTTTCGCATTGCACATTTCTGTAAAAAATCTTAAATTTTTTTATTTAACCAAGATGTTCTGAATTCGAAAGTTTTGGTGACTTGAGCGTGAGGGGTGTATTTTGACAGAATTTTGGACGCTGAATAGATTGCGGATTTTGGGCCGACTGCTGTTGATGCCAGCAGGGTGCAAATGCGTAATTAATTTCTAGAAGAAAATGACGTACTTAACTAGACAAAAAAATGAATCGTCCACATTTATATTTATTAATCAAGTATTCACTCTGGGGAACTTGAAGATACCCCAAGAATATCGATATTATGGCCGGTAGAAACTCGTCATTAACCAGTGTGGAACAATATAGTATTTACAGCGTTTCAGTCAAGATTCTCGACGGCTCGGGGGTGGCCTTCGAAAAAATGTGAAAGGATTCACCTCTAACCCGTCGACAACGACCGACATGATCTTCGTGTTAACCTTGTGAACTCCTCATCACACGCCAGGCCCGAGGAGAGATCCGCGAGGGAAATGGCAGGGACTTTCTGTCGAGCTGGACCTCAGATTGAAAGCCGAAATGAACACGCGCTCTACAGTGAACGGAGCTTCTGACCACATTCGGCGACCACAAAGGGACGTCTTTCGGTACAAAGAGAACCATCGCCTTTCAAGTTTCGTCCCCGAACCAATTACTAACTCATCTCACAATTGGCATGGATGATCACTTTTCTTGTCAGGAGCTCTCGCTCCAGGGCCTTTCTCCTTAGGGAGAACGCGATCGGGGACCGCCTCTTTTTGGGCTAAGCTTGAAACTGTCCGCTGAAGGGGACACTCGTGAAATTTGGGATTATCTGTGGAGGATTGAGAATCTCAGAGGGGATGCTGAGCTTTCTCAATCCACTCAAATCATCGCGTGCCATCACGGAACAGAAAACCTCTCTCCAAGGCTCCGCTTGCATGTAAAGAGTGCCAAATCGGTGGAGCTGCCCCTACCGTCAATTTGACCAATAAAATGCCTCGGTATGGCCCACATATCAGCTTCCTCCTCTCAAATACAGAGCCCCCTGTTACCAGTAACGACTCGACCAAAATTACGTGACGCTTTTGAGCAGAAAAAATCTCCGATGGTCGAGAAAACACGTAGGTATGCGAAAGGTAAAGTGAAACGTGAGCAGCAGTTGGGCATAATGGGAAAGATCTGCTGGTCAACTTTTACTTGCGTGCTCTAGGCGCGCATAATCCGCACGTAGCAACTAAATTAGTCTTTCTTTCCTACCAGTGCAGGGGAGTATTCATTGGAGGCTTCATTCTCGCTCAAAACTTGAGGACCCAGCGAATTCACGCGCCCAGCTGTTTAATAATTAGGTACAACACTCAAGTCTGTAAAATCAACTAGAGAGTCACGACCCACGTTGACAAGGACCCTACTTGTTTTGTTACCAGTTCCAGCACTCGTACCTCCTGGTTCTGGTCGTCTGTATCCGCTCCTGCTGAAGATGGGAATCGATTTGTTTTTAATCAATGTTTTAGATATTGATTTCAATTATTCAAGGAATAACCAACCAAAATAGATGAGATGAAAGTCATATCAACATCGCATTTACCAGAATTGAAAAAGAAAGTGCATCACATTGAGAAATACGATTCTTTCTACGATGTCTAGGAAAGAATCAGGTACCTACCTATCTAACGAAAAAAAAATTAAATAAAATAAATGGTTGAGTTAAAAAACAGGCCAATAACAAACAAAAAAGAAGTAATATAACATAACACAGACACACACAAAAAAAAGTCAAAGTCCATGAAAGCGACCAGTGGGGTTTTATGTTTTTCGGGTCGCTGATTTCGAATCGTTTGCCAGTTTTTTCAGATCAGATCACTTTAAAGGTCATTTGAAGGTCAAACCAACAAAATAACATAAAAAAATGTCTAAAAATGTATATATTGGTTTTGAAGCATATATAGGTTTGTGAAAGTCTTAGATGCCAATGGTCGATGTTTTAAATACTTGGAAAAGAAGTGTCAATATAAATCTGATGCCATGTTGAAAGAAGAGATTTTTGATGGTCCAGAAATAAGGAGACTTTTACAAGACCTTCAAATTACCTTATATGACCTTCAGATAACCAGACATGATTGAACCAACCCTGGATTTGGTTTCAGCGACCCTCGAAATATACATAAATATTACATACATAAATTTTTACAATTTTTTTAGGTTATTTTGTTGGTTTGACCTTCAAATGACCTTGACCTTGTGAAGGTCAACCAACACCGGATTTGGAATCAGTGTTCTAAAAAACTTTTGTCTGAACTTTTTCAAATTGTTTAAGCCTATTCTTAAAATTCGACCTTCAAATGACCTTATATGACCTTCAGATAACCAGACATGATTGAACCAACCCTGGATTCAGATTCAGCAACCCTTGAAACACATACATAAATTTTTACAATTTTTTTGAGGTTATTTTTTTGATTTGACCTTTAAATGACCTTGACCTTGACCTTGACCTCATGATGGTCAACCAACACAGGATTTGGATTCAGTGTTCTAAAAAACCTTTTTTATTTTTTCAGATTTTTTTAGCGATATTTTTTTTAGCTATATTTTCTCCATTTGACCTACAAATGACCTTGAAAGCGATCTGATCTGAAAAAACTGGCAAACAATTTGAAATCAGCGACCCGAAAAACATAAAACCCCACAGGTCGCTTTCATGGACTTTGACTTTTTTTTGTGTGTGTGCCTGTGTAATCTTTCACAAAATAGAAATCTAGTCCCGACAACAGTGTGAATGAAATAGAATGACAACATTCAACAACAGCAAGTTATTCAGTGATAAGAGAGTTCCACAATGCATCGTAATGCAAACTTCGGAACCCCATCGGACTTGTGGTCTTGGAGGAGGTTGTGGATGTATGAGGTCGCTAGCGGTAAGTTTTGAATATTCTAGGGATCGTAGGCTTGTATTTTCGTCATGATTAAATATGATAATGTTTTTATAATATTACCTGATACTTGTTTGAGAGCAACAAGCAACCACCTTTGCTCACACAGGGAGAAACCCCCTGACCTCGGAAACAACTCGAGAGTTCAAGGGCTCAAAGCGCAGTCCCACTAAGCGAAAGTGGCCGCGTGGATCCCACATTTAAGCCAGCATATCTCACTCAAAAGGATCCGTTAGAAAGCAAATCCGGACCGGTCCGAATTTCGGGCTATTTATAAAATAGCGTCTATTCCGGATGTGAAAACACTTTTTTTCCCCCGAACAGATCCTCCAAAGAGCGAGCAGCTCTAACTTGGTAGCTCAACCTGCTCTGGAGAGAGCTTTTCAACTTAGCCGGTCAACTTTCAATAGGAAACCGCTGGCAAACATTTAGGTGTCGAAAACGGTGTTACATCACGTGTCGAGAACGAAAAGCAGGTAAATTGATATACAGACAGACGTGTTTTTTATATTTTCTTGCTTATTAATGCATGGGTCGGAAAAAGGAATTCACTGAAGGTATCAAACTGTCAAGCTCGGCAAGACGATAAGAATCGGAGGATTATGTTTGTAACTGTTTGGAAAAAGATTAATCAAATTAATACGGTAATTTGGTAAATTATTTGAGTGGTTTATTATCCTGGGCGGATCATTCTGTCTTGATTCGAAATTCAAAATGACCGTCCGACGATTTGGGTATAAAAAAAAACCTTAAAAAATTAGCCGAAAAATATCTAATTTTCTATTCCATTTGATTTCTAGTACTCTGCTTGACTAACTCTTAGCCCAATCGCCCCAAAGGAGCCATGATACATCGAAGCAAATGGGTTTTTTGATAATGGGACCAAATATCAAGATCTATGAAAAAGTAGCGTTTATTATATGAGACAAGGCTTCTTCATAATTCATTCGGATTATTCATTCGATTCTAGTCTCCAGCAGATCAACTATGGGTACTGAAATGTGAAAATCCCTCAAAACACGGTTCACATTACTACGTCACATGGGACCATGACCACAAAGGGTCTGTTTTTATTGAATAAACATGTCCACTCCAACGGCTCCATCTTACCAGTAGAGAAAACAATTTGACTTGCAAACCTTTTGTTATTTTAACTAGGTCGGGAAAAGGTTATTAATTCAAAACTAACCTACCAATGTACCCACAGCACCTCCTCTTCTCTTGGAGTAGGTCGTTGTTTTCTTGTGGGAAGAACCAATGATTACAGCCCATTCCGACCTATCGGCCTAGTTCCCGAATTCACCGTAACTAACTTGAGATGCATATATGTTTTTAATCTCCGTTAGAATTTCGCACGTACCTATTTACTTCTCAAATTGACACTACTATTAATAGCCAAATGAAAGGGCTCGGTTACAGACGTTAGTACGGTCAGAGTGATTTTATGGGTGGCTACGGGGCCAAATTTTTGAAATAGCATCTTATTCTTTGTTTTATCAAGAAGAATAGTCAAGAAGAAATTTCATGGTTGAGTTCAGTCGCTCCGATTTTTCCAAAACTTTAACCCCTTGTTTCAAGATATCATGATTCCAAACCCGAAATGTGCGTCCGCCGTAAACCCTTTTTAGCAGGAGATATTTTTCTTGCTAGAGATTTTCTTACAGCGTTCAGGCTGTGAATTGAGGTTGAAAGGAGTTCCCGACTTTTTGAGGTCAACTACGTTCACCGACTTAAAAATTTCTCAATGCAAAAATAATAAATAAAATCTAGCTTGAAGCTTCACAACACCACCAACTCCAATTTTGTATGTTCGCGATGTAAATGATGCACCCGTTTTCACCATTGAATGTGTGATCAATTCCGAATATAATGGAGTTTGAACTTGCTTAACAAAATATTCGAATATCTAATTGTTGTTGGAGCAGATGAGGTCGGTTCCACGAGGTTCGTGGAACTAATGGGACACCTAAATCAATTTTGATTACCCCCAACCCAATAATCAAAAATAATGAGAGAGTAGCTGAGTAAGCACGGCAATAGAACACTTGCAATTCTGTGGCATTGGGGTTCTGAGCACCTTAGTTTTTTTTAGAATATGAGTGCCGAATCGATTGACATTGTTCACCAGCCGGCTTTTTTTACTATCAGGTAAAATAGGGCCTAAATCAGTCCCGATTTCGATAATAAGTAGCAACTGGTGAGTCTTCCTTGTCGATGATTGAGTAATCTACGTCATAAGTAACGGTCGATGGATTCCAAGTAGCTCATCCACGCATGTTATCATAAACACTTTCTAAAACTAATATGATTATTAGAAAGTCGTGAGTGGTATCATCTGACAACACAACCAACCACTTACCTGAAATTCACATTTTCATGACACATTGATCAAGAGTTAGTTCGATGGCATATAAGTTTACGTGTAAAGTAACATGCAGTTTGTGCTTGCAAACTAAACGATGTGAATGCTTCTTAGGATAACGTCTAGCCATCATTTCCTCCACTTCAATACTTCGATCAAACGATGGAGAGTCAGGATGTTGCCCGAGAAAGACCAACATCGCCCATCTCTCCAATACCAGCGTACAAAATGGATTTACTGGTTTCTAAAATGCAAAACCGTGTTAAATCATTAAAATCAACCCATCTTCAGCAACTTGAATTGAAGAAGAAAGCGGACTTCCTTCGAGCGCATATGGACATGTACAAACACGAGGAAATACTGAGACAAAGGCAGGTAAAAGAGCTGGATGACTGTATGGTTGGATTGAAGGAATGTTCCGAGCGTTTGATCAGTGGATATAATAGTTTGAAGAACGTAGTCGATGCTGCTGATAGGATAAAATATCGGAAAGAGTACAAAGAAGCCGTCAAAATATTAGAAGAGTATAAACAATACTTGCCTGATCCGTCTAAAGAAAGTATAGCAATCCCGGACAAAGGCGAAGGGCAGAAAGAAATCCCAGTTCCGGAATTAAAGCAGGTATTTGAAATGAGCCGAAACCAATCGTCACTCCCATACAACGGAGTCCAAACAAATGTGATCAACACAGCGCCGACGAATACGATTGAAGGAGCACCATCGAGTTCGGTGAGCCCTAATATATCCACTTACGCCACTACTATACCGTCCTCCCACAGCATTGCCCCAGCACCGTCCAAAACGGTAGAATTTTCCGACGCTAGTGAAACGTCGGTAACGACTTGCCGGAACAATTCAATGCTCGCCTACACTCCAGGTACGGATGAGACCGAACGGCTCATCAATATACACATGATGTTGAAAGAATCAAACGATCTGGCGGTCATCGCTGGACTCGTCAAACCTCACAGCGAGAATGCCAACCTGAGCATTACGTTGGAAGAGTCAGTGCAGCATCAGCTTGAGGAGAATCGCGATACGCTCAAAGAACAGCTTTCTGATGAATCAGTTCGAGAGATTAGGGACTGGAACATCGATGATCAATAAAGAAAGTTGAAGTTCTCTTCTAGGTTAATATTAATCAAATGTCATCCTATGCTTTTTTAAGCGTTTACATAAGATTATGAATGTTCGAATGCTGAGATTTCTTAAGGGTACCGGTGACCCAAAATGACTTTTTTTTTTTTTTTTGCATTAAAAAAAAACTAGAGAATCTGCTGAAAATTTCGATATATTACATTCAATTATTTGGATAAAGGATACCTTCACAATTGACGTCTGAACTAATGACCGCCCGCTTCATATGCTGCGAAAAACTCCTTTCTCGCCTTGTCCGATGGCGCGCATAGTGTAGATTAGGCGTACATTCACATCGTGAAATTTCGTTTCAGGTAGAGTATTTGCATTGGAATAGAATGCAGAATAGGAGCAATCAGAACACAACACTGAAATTTTCACAGCTAAACCTGTGTGCTCACCACTATCTAGACTCATCTCACCGCCACATTCAGGGCCCATCCGATTTCTTCTGAATCCATGGCGGAATTCTTTTCTGCTTCTTGAAAATGGTAGCAGAACCTCTCGGCATTCTCAAAATGAATTAGGTTCGAGAGAACAACTAGAAAATCTGAGAGAAAAACTGCGAAAAATAGTAAAACTGTGAAACTGCGATGGCGAGACGGGAAAAGTAAACAAACCATCGAAAAGTAAACAAATGTCAGCCACTACTGGTTTTTAGCGTGATATCGTCTCTTCTTCTCTTACTCTTCTTCATCTTCAGTGTATTATTTCTTCTACCCAAGCTCCAACCGGAAAAACACTGCGCATTGAAAGGTGGGACCAGTTGCGAGTGGACGAGTGAGCGTAATGGGCTGAGTAGAGCCGTCTGTCTTTGTCTCTGTTTTTCTCGAAACACGTTTTTTCACCTTCCGAATAGAGTTTCCCAGGAATGAGTGGACGGATTTTCGTTTTCTTTTTTTTGTTTAGTTCAGAATGGAAAAAGGAACAAACGAATGTATGGAATTTCGTAAATCATGGGATTTCGTAATGTGACATCCCCTCAAAGTTAAGAGTAGCTGAATACAGCCAAAATAGTTCTTTCTTTAGCCACCCAACAGTATGTTGATGAAGCAAAAACAAATCCTTACATTCGTTTGTCCACAACCATTCGAGGAACAACTGGAAAAAGTTTGGGACTGATTGGATGAGGGATAAGGTCAGGAATCAAAATAGAATGATGCGCGGAGAGCTTGGCTTATCTCTCAATTTCAGACGCTTTCTGTTGGTCATAATCAAAATGTTACGGTAGCGCGCTTCCTTCACGGGTACCCTTAACAACTTGAAGGTTTAAGAGGAAAAGACCAGCATGCTGCTGCTTTAAAAGGGTAGATTTTAAAAAGGCGCCAATCGGTCTACTGTAATTCATTATTCACGTATTCGTTCCACCCAGATTAAACCTTCCACAATCAAATTTAAACTTATCTCAAACGGAAGTAGTTCTGTACTAAGGAGCATGAAGCGAGTGTAACAGCGGTTGGTAGAGGTCACATTGAATTGCATTGAGTTGTACATTTTTAACGTTGAATTACGTCAATATGAAGACTTGGACAAGGTTAATGAATGTTTGACCGTCCATGAAGGTATTCACTAGTAATATTGCGGATTCTGAGCCAAGGGTTCACTTCTAATTGTGAATGATTTAATCCAGTTTTCATGTGGGTAAAAATTCGATGTTCTAAATGTTCAATTCAGTTTGTGGAAAGTATAATTCAGTTTGCGAATGCTGCGATGATGAATGATGGTGGTTTTTGCTATATAGATACAAAACACCCACCAACCTTCCACAAATAAACAATCGATTTTATCAGAAATGTTCACAGAAGTGATCCCTTTACAATCACAAGGAAGGATTCGGAGCAGGATCAGAAGGAGTTCAGTTAAGTCAACACCGACCCGCCGTAATCCCGTATTTAGAATAATCCGTAGATAAATCTTTCAGAAATGGCTTAAGGAACAAACGGCATGGCCCTACTAAGGTCTCATACTAACTAGTATTACTCGAACAGATTATTATTACTCCAAAGTGGCGGGATGGGGATGGGGGAGAATGGGTTTTTGAGATTTTGGGCGATCTAGGCGTGTGGGGTATAATTTCCAATGAAATTTGG
Source organism: Cyrtorhinus lividipennis (assembly GCA_019603395.1). Taxonomy (NCBI): domain Eukaryota; kingdom Metazoa; phylum Arthropoda; class Insecta; order Hemiptera; family Miridae; genus Cyrtorhinus; species Cyrtorhinus lividipennis. The sequence goes on along the minus strand of CM034002.1, from coordinate 24,367,066 downwards.
AGGTTGAATCCAATGGGACGGGTCCCAGAAGATTGGGGCCCACCGAAAGAGGTTATGTGTCAAAATGGGTATCTAACTATCCATTTCGAAGGAGGCTTTCCAAGATCTATGGGTACCTAGGCGTGAGGGGTATCATATCCCACTGTTTGATGCTGAATCGATGGGGTTGAGTCCGGGACACTCCGCATTTACTTTTTTCTCCAAGCTCCTGGACAAGGAATAACTAACCCCTGTTTGCAGTGTTTTTTTTTTACGCTAATATTTCGATCGATATTTCCTGAAAGACGTACCTTGTGACGATCTTTGAAGGTTAGATGCCCTTCCCCGGTTGAGGGATATACCAGAGAAATTATAAATCTGTATGTCTAAAAAGCGTTAAACTCCGCCAACCCTGAGTTTTGGCAAACCACTCGATGCTATGACCTGTTGAAAAATTATATATAAGTTTTTTGTGATTTACCAAAACTTCAGGTTGATGGAGTTTCGCCCTTTCAACATTACGTTATTTATGTTCTTGATGAACAGTCAAGCCCTCATGAAAATTAGGGTCAACTACGAAAAGAATCTTGAGAGAGTTGTAAGCTGGAATTGAAGGAAAAAGCGATCTTTTCCCAACTTCTGTCTGGAAGAGAAAATTAAAAAGGAAGACTCAAGTGAATTTCCAAGTAAGTTCTTGTTGAGACAAGTACCTACCTTCTTATTATGTATTTGCACACAATAGAATTAAAGAGAAATTTCGTGTTAAACTGGTTGTCTGTACAGTTCAACAAGCTCTGCGAGCTGTCATTTGCATGAATACCGCCCTCACTTCACTCTCTTCCGTAGAGAAATAACATTGTTGACATTATCTACGTACAGTGGAAGGATTTCCATTCTGGACAGGAGAAAGTATGTAGGTATACCGTAATGTACGTCCTGAGTTCCCATCGGGACAAATATTCCAAACAATGAATAGAGCTGTTTTGGGAATTCGAAATTTGGGCGTCAGAGTTCACCAAAATAGGGCAAGTAATTTTATTATTTTGAAGGATAACTTTATTTTTCACAAAGATGTGTCCAGAAACTCAACGAGAAAGTTGTTTTGGAACGATGTTGACCTCTCTCCTGCCCGGTCAAGTGGTCCGGACTTGCAACTTCCCTATCGGTCCGCCACCTGTTCAACTTTCACTCTGGCAAAACGAGCATACAATAAAAAGAACACCTCCCAGTTTTCTGCATAAATTAATTTATCAAAATGTAGGTCAACTCTGAAAAAAAGGATGCCGGCGCGGAAGGAACGGATTCGATGTGCCAAAAATTAAATTGACGGCTGATTTTAGCTATTGCTTCCAGCTTTCAAATCACGTCAGATAAAATAAATTGAAGTCAGAAACCGTACGGTTGAAATAAAAGTGCGAACATTTGGTTTGACATGATCAAGCTTCTCTCCAAATCTCCAGCGGGGAGGCGGCATCGTCCATTCTCTTCTGGAACATACGAAAGGAGCAGAGAGGCGTTGAACAGTAATTGAGAGATATTCGCTCACCGTCAACGTGTGTAGAGAACCTTGAAATTCTTGTTGAAAGCCAAGGTGCATTTTAGTCAACTTACCGTGAAATAACGCTGAAGAGCAGTCACCTCGAGTGCAGAGATTTCGACGAGGAAAATAATAGAATGAACACAACTTTTCCACTCACACAATTGGATGATCATGATTAATTCCTTGGTTTTTAAGTTTTTTAATTGATTAATTATTCCTTCTTTAGAAAAGTCGGCACTGATTCACAATTGGAACTGCCAACTTGGTTGAATTAGATCAATACCGAATAAATGTTTCGTGCTGCAGAGATCATTCCTTTCGGTAAGCTCTTGCCCTTCACGGCACCAAAAAGAATTAGGAACGTGCGTAAATGAAACCAGTTCCGTAATTATCTTCCACGGCTAAAAAAGTATCAACAATGGGAATCAACTCTAACTAAAACCCTTTCACACGAATGCGATTGAGATTTGTAGATGCAGGAAGGGAGAAAGAGTGGTTTTGAGGGATTCTTTCGCACCTATACGCAGCCGAAGGGGAGAAAGTTTCCCGTCATTGTTGTGATTCTAGAAAACGGACTGTTCACTGCCTCCGTGATCTTGGATTTCAGCTGTGCGATGGTCCACCTCACACGATCAATTAAGAATAGAAAAGTGGAGGTAGGGACGGCACGATACTCCAAAATATCGATACTGCTTTCGATACGATATTTTTCAAAAAGTATCGATACTCGATATTTTCCGATACCGATATTTAAAAAGTATTGATACTCGGTCATATATTGGCTCAAAGTATCGATACCACCGATACTATCGATACTGAGCAATATTTTAAAAACCATCCAAAAAATTGTTCATGGAAAGAATATATGATTTTTCTTTTACCACAAAGGGAAAGGATCACATCAAGCAATCAGCTTAGGTACTTAATAATTACAAATATTTATTTTTAAAAGCAAAGTTCAAGAAATTAAAAAAAGATGCAGGTTTATATTTACAGTACCTATATAAAATCACAGCTCAAAAACAGATCAAAAAAATTCTTTCTGGGGAACACTTCCCAGAAATATCAATTTTTGGAACAGTTTGGCAGAAAGCCTGTTCCTCGCTTGAGAATAAAGCGCCCCTGCCTTTGAAAAAAGCCGTTCAGATGGGACTGAAGTCGCCATCGCAATAAGCATTTTACAAGCCTCTTCGTGAAGGTTTGGGAAGACAGTCTTCATTTCCTGCCAAATTTGGATAGGATTCGTGTGAAGTAATGGTGTGACAGGATTCCCGAGGTAGACTGTCAATTCATCAGCAGTTTTGGTAGAATCCTTTATTTTCTTCCTGCTACCGTGTGCGAGCTCCTTATGAGTCCCCCAAAAATCGTAGGGAGCTTGTGCGACACTTGCCTGTACGTCCTCATCAGGTTCATAGGTTACAGTCAGCTTGCAGGTTGTAGAACAAGTAGATATCGATGAAGGACATTACAAGCGATATATCGTTTTTGTTGAGTGTATGTATATTTTCGAAGTGACAAAACTTTCTTCAGATCATGTATTAGCACCATAATGTTAATTTTTTTTTAAATGATACTTTACTAGTAATTTACTTTGGCTTGAAATTACCGATATATCGGCAAAAAATATCGATACTTCCGATATTTTTATAAAAAGTATCGATACCGATATATTGATTTTGAGTATCACTGAGAAAATATCGATACAAATATCTGTTCCGATACCAAAAAAGTATCGATACTTCGATATATCGGTGGTATCGTGCCGTCCCTAAGTGGAGGTGGTTGTACGATCGGAAAATACGAGCTTGCACATCTTACGGGATTTGAAAATGTCTGATCAACCGATCCTCATTCGAACAGATCCAATCAAGAGATTTCATGGAATTTGCTGAATATTGTCCTAGAAATAATTAACCCTTATATTCGAATTCAAATAAAAGTAATGTAATCGTGATTGTGATGATCATTTTCTCCCCAAATGATCATCTTTCACAATTCAAACTGTAAATTGAACATTAAGGGGGTCCACCAGAAGTGAAATTTGACGCCCATTCAAAGGGAGTACTCCCATTTGAATCCTAGTATATTTTGTGAATTAAGGAAGTAATATACATTATAGTGACGTCAGGTAGAATAACTAGGAAACGAAGAGACATTTCTTGGTACAAATGAGTTGTGAATTTGAACCCTTGACGGCTGTCAACTATAAAAGATTGGAATGTAAGCACGGGAATGTGCTTTTAATTGGGGTTTTTTCGGAATGTTTTAGCCTCGAATATTCCACACCTCTTACGGTTGGTTCAATGTTTAATACCCATGAGATCCGCATTCAGTCGAAAAATGAGCTGAAATTTCCTAAAAGTTGACATTTAACCCATAGAGTCCAATTGGTCCTATGTAATTTTTAGCCCAATCGTCGCACATCGGAAAATTTGGGGACTATTATGAATTTATTACATGGGTTTTTGAACGATTAACTATAGTATTGAACAAATTAGAGCTATATAGTACTCGACTGAGGGCCTCTTCTTTCATTAAACAAGAACTGTCTCACGCAATATAATATCTCGCAGATTGATTTATCCATCAATTGCTCTCACCCTCATTCCTCCGCTTTCGAATCGCACAGTAGGCATGTAAGGAAGTTCAAATCCATCTAATAAATTGCTCCTAGCTGGGAAGATGTGATCGATGTCGGCTCTATGAGGAATCTCGAGTGCGAGGGAGCTCTGGTGATTTCCTCTTCATTTTCTTTGAAACAGCGAAACCCATTTTGTCGGCTTTCATCATCAAAGGTTAGTCAGTGAAAGTAAGCAACGTGTTCACTAAGGGAAGCGTAGTGAACTTGGCTGGAATATGTTTTGCCCAATTAGCGGATGACAACCAGTGACCTGATATAAATTACAGGAGAAGTATGTTAACGGGCGAGATCAACGTCTTTCACGTTTTGTGCGGCTCACTGACTCCGTAGCTTTTCAAGCTACTCTCGTCTAGTGGATTTTATCAAGGGTCTATCAAATTATTAATTCAGAAATTTGAAATGAATAGGTTGCCAGGTTTCAAGAATGTCGCTAACAAGGGCAAGAATGTACAAGTTGACGCATGGCCGGATCTATAAAGTCTTCACAATGAACTACTATGGATCATTATTCATATTCAATAGATTTTTCGGAAGAACAGGTAATTACTGGGCTCAATGGGTGGCCTCATGTTTATCTGAGAACAGGCTCTGTGTTCGCAGGCTACCGGGGAAGACTCGGCAGCCACTTGCCGCTTCGGCTCATTATCCACTTACCGCGGCGGCGCGCTACTGGCAAAAAAATCACGGTTTCTTTTCCAACGAAGCGAAGAATTCTCAATAAACCAGACTCCACAGGGAAGTGCACAGGTCGAGGTGAAATCAGCCGTGAAAAAACGAGCGTTGTTCGTCGGGGCCCGCACGTTTTACCTTTTTGATTTTTAGCGATTGATTTTTACTCAAAAGTTGCGACAAAGCTCTTCAGAAATGAGCTTAATTCTTGTCGCGGAAAGAGGACAGGACAGGAAGGTCTTCGAAGAGCCTAGAAAAGGCGTGGCTCGTCCTCAGGTTTGAGCGCGTTTCACGATCAGTAGTACGCACCACTGACCGTGCAAAGGAAAGTTTATTTAGATCGCGCTAGCATCGGAACCGAGGTCGCCTTATACGGAGCAAAGGAACTCACTCTGATTCTAATGATGAGAAACTCCAACACGAGATCACTACTCTTGTGGAAGGTGGTAGATGAAAGCTATACGTAAGGAATCTCGAGGCTCGGACGTGAGCATATTGAATTACCGTTCATTTTCTGTTTTTCCTTTCTTAGTCCTTTTGGTTGGTTATTCCTTGAATAATCAATCTATGTTTTCATGATAATGGTCAACCTCTCCGATTCGGCTCAAAATTTTTTTCTGGACGTTTCATGGTGTCTGGATCAAAAAACGCTGCAAATTCTTAACACAGGGGTTGGTTATTCCTCGGACCAGGCGCATGGAGACTCATTTCTTCAACATGGGGGAAATGGGGAAACAGTGGGTGCGGCGGGTCCAGACCTATTCCAATCGATTCAGGATCCAGAATTTAGTAGAAATGATACCCCCACACGCCCAGGTACCGGAAATCTCGAAACGCATATTCAAAATGGGTAATATATACCCAATTTGACCCATAACTTCTTCCAGAGGGTGCCAATCGTTCCGGGACCCACTTCATTGAAATTAGCGTCCAAGATTTAGCGGAAAATGATACCCCACACGCCTAGGTTCCAGAAATCTCAAAAACACATATTCAAAATGGGTAATACTACCCAATTTGACCCATAACTTCTTCCAGAGGGTGCCGATCGTTTTGGGACCCATTTCATTGGATTCAGCGTCCAAAATTTAGTGGAAAATGATACCCCACTCGCCTAAATCGCCCTAAATCTCGAAAATCCATTTTTCAAAAAACACATTTTGACCCCTACCCCGCCCAAATTTGGTCCGATCGGGCTGAAAAGCTTGGAGGACCGTCCTAGGCCGGGAACAGACCCCTGACCCAAATTTCAGATTTTTAGAAAATTTTCTACTACCAAAAACGGCGCGGACGGCGGACGGACATTGACCTTTTCTGATCAGGACATCATGAAACGTCCAGAAAAAATTTTTGAGCCAAATCGGAGAGGTTGACCATTATCATGAAAACATAGGTTGATTATTCAAGGAATAACCAACCAAAAGGTCAATGTCCGTCCGCCGTACGCCGTCCATCGTCCGCGCCGTTTTTGGTAGAAGAAAATTTTCTAAAAAGTTATGGGTCAAATTGGGTATTTATTACCCATTTTGAATATGTGTTTTCGGGATTTCTGCTACCTAGGCTTGTGGGGTATCGTTTTCCACTAAATTTTGGACGCTGAATCTAATTAAATGGGTCTCAGAACGATTGGCACCCACTGGAAGAAGTCATGGGTAAATTGGGTATTTATTACCCATTTTGAATATGTGTTTTCGAGATTTCTGCTTCCTAGGCGTGTGAGGTATAGTTTTCCACTGAATTTTGGACGCTGAATCCAATAAAATGGGCCCCAGAACAATTGGCACCCACTGGAAGAAGTTATGGGTCAAATAGGGTATGTATCCACCCATTTTGTATGTGTCAGGGTTTCTGGTGCCTAGGCGTGTGGGGTATCATATTCCACTAAATTTTGGACCCTGAATCGATTGGAATGGGTCTGGGACCCGCCACACCCACTGTTTCCCCATTCGAGGAATAACCAACCCGTGTATAATTGCAGCGTTTTTGATAAATCATGAAACGCTCTTTATTCTTGGTACTATTGGCGCTCTTTATTCTGAGGTCGAGATCAGGTCTCTCATAATCGAAGATATTTCAATTTTAAAAGGGTAGGTACTGATGATATCAAATTAGGACAGGCATTAAGATCCCATAGTTGTTCCCATATTGCGTCTTACATTTTCATCAGGAATTCTGATCTACGTGGTTTTAAATTTTTAGCCGTCTGCGCACTAGTACTCCCACATTAGAGGACCGCTAGTGAAGAATTTGAGAAAATTCTCCACAATGGTTCAATATTTAAAACTAATTTTTAAAATACCCATCTTGACTTCAGCGCCGTGGGAAAATCGAACTGAGACCACCTATCTTCGATTTAGCGTCCAAAATTGAGTGAAAAATAATACCCTCTACAACTAAATCCTCCAAAAGCTCAAAAATAATGCATTTTAAATATACAAATCTTCACCCATGACCCTGCGCCTTTGACTGAATCAATCAGGCTGAAAATAAATTAGGCAAAACACGGACTCAAACGGACTTTATAACAAAATTTCATATTTTCTGGAAAATTTTGATGGTTGTTTTTCGCTCAAATGGTGGACGGACATTTTGCCCTTGAAATCCACCACTAAAAAGCATGGAAAATGAATGTTGGGGGAGGGAAAACATGTTTTCATCGAAACGAATACATACTACTCCAATATTAATATTGACAAACCGACTTTTTGTGCGCGGCCTGGAATCAATTATGCCCAATTTTTTCAACTCAGGGTCTTAATGTTATTGGGACGTGAAATAATGTACAACGTGTTGCTACGTATGATATCCGTATATATGAGTATATTAACATGGTTCGCCTATCGATTCACAACTATCAATCTATCTGTATCGTTGCTAGTATTATAGAACACCACCTGTTGGGTGGAGATCTTTGTAGGGAGAAGAAAGCGACTCATTTCCCAGCGAGAATCCGTTATCTACCGATTTTATTCCGAAAGAAATGAGCCTCCTCGCGTGTATTTTTTCTCGCCAGATCTTATGTTGAGAATGAGAAATAAAGAGCCATCACAATAAAATTACGATCAGTGAAAGGCTCCGAGAACCAACGAATGGCCTACTAACGAAAGAAAAGGCCCCTTTTTATCCACCCTTGACAAGGGCCTTGTCTTCGAATTTCCATATGTGTAAAAGACCGTAAGGAGTCAACTAAGTAAGCCTGCGAATGCCCAAGGGGCTCGCCTATAGAGAGGAAAAGAGTCTACAAGGAATGGGTATGGAATAACCGTCGATTGTTGTGTTCACCTAGTTGTTATGCTCATGTTCCCACTGAACCCACTTCAACTGGGTAACACAGTTAGGTGCCATTGTTTTGCGTGTACATGAACACAAAGCGCCACATTCGTTTCCCTTCTATTTCCTTATCGTACTCGTTCGGGCTCACGTAGTAGCGTTATTTCTTTACGCATTCTTGACCTAGAAAATAGTTCTAGTCTATGTTGACTAATCGGTGAGGTCGAGGGAGTTGTAATGCAGTAGAAGGAACTGGTAAAAGCCAAGAATATGGACCGTTGTCGCGTTATCGGCTGATATCGATAGTACGCTCAGTCGATATGCACTATCGATATGTTATACACGAAATATTTATCCCTGTCGGCCATATTTGTCTTTATAAAAAAGAAGGGAAAATACTAAATTGAAATAAACTAAAACTAAATAAAATAAATAAATTGAAATAAACTTACCTCGTGCTTTTGGCGTAAAATGTAAATCGAATAATTTTCGGAAAAAGTGAACGTAATGAAAAAATGACTTGGACTCGAATAATTTTTGGAAGAAGTGAACGTAATGAAAAAATGACTTGGACTTGAAAATTGACTTCACTAAGCTTCACTAAGCCTCTCACTCCCGCCATCTGGCCGATATACATTGGCCACATCCTTTAGTAATTCCCTCATCAGATCATCACTTTTACTTTTCATTCTCCTCCAAATATATTCGGAGAGGTACGAATCGAAATGAGTAGTGACAGATCTGGAGGGAATTCACAAGGAAGGATGGAGGGAAAATGTACACCGACTGAAGTGAAGTGACTGAAGATAGCCAGAGGAGACAAAAAGGAAGCAACAACAAAAACTTTCGATTATCGATTATCGACCGTATGCGCGATATCATTGCTATCAGTTGATAACGCGACAACGGTCCATATACTTGGATTTAGCCGAAGGAATTTATAGTGAAAGGTCCCTTGTGGGCGATCGATGAAGTGGAAAGGAGAAAACGGAAAAAATGTTAGGCTACACTAACTATTATAGTGAAATTCATTCTATACGACGCGACTAAGGGCAAGCAGTCGAGTTTCTGTAATATGAACACACAATACACGATGTTTCTTTCTTCAGAATGTATGTCTTTTTATATTGTTCCATACTCTTTTATTTATTGGTAATTTTATTAGCTACTCCGTCTTGTTCATCCAAGACTTCTGAAGAATAGTTTTCGCCCACTGAGAGATTGAAACTTGGGACATCAGAGCATCAATCAAGGTAGCGATAACATTTCTTACAATCTTGATATCATTGAGAGATCCTCTCTCAACTCCATCTTAATTGACAAGTATCTATTTTAACAGTCTACCGATACAATTATCCGGTTGATCCTCCAGCGAGCTAGCCATTTTCAATTAGGGTTCCACCAGTTCCTACGCGTCTTGCTCGTCATACCAAACCGGATGACAAAAGAGAACCCCCTAACTAGCTAGGCTGTTAAGAACTCGCCCCAGGGCTGCTGGAATGCCGCTGGGGTACAATGGAATCCAACACAATGAGTCGAAGTCATCAGTTTCAACTTGTTAGCAGGATACCCGTGTAATATTATCCCGTAATTGGTCTAAGGACCCCAATTGAACGATGAATGCAAACCACAGCAGGTATCTTTAGACCAAAATTAGCCAAATACTCATTTATAAATGAGCTCGAGAATTCAAACTAATTAAACTTTTTACTACACTCAGACAATTCAGTAGAAATTCAGTTGTGTTATCCCGTAGTCATGGAGGAAAAATTGTTACTTCATCTGTTTCGTGTTAGGCAGTTTTATTACACCACTTGGCGTTAGCACATTTTTAGAGCTCTAGAATATTCGCATATCCGAAAACAGCTTCCTCATAGCAGCCTCCGAGTCGTCTTGAGGACCCTCGGATTTGGACCACCGCCACTCCCACTTGACCCTAAGTGGGTTGCATACCGGCCTACTCCTAACCTACCTCCAGCCATTAACCTCAAAATCGTAACAGCCAACTGGTTAGACAAGTGGACAAAAAGAAGTCTTTTGCCATTTCCGAAACCGCAACACACATATCCGCGGATGTGAGGTAGTTTCATGGTCCCCTTCAGTTCGGATCCGCTACTATGAGTAGACAGTATGGGGATAAATGAACGACCGGTTCATTGTACTCATTAGTGATGTAATGCGGTGCTACCGAGAGAAATCGTGTTCAACGGCTCGAATACTGTAATATGTAAACGATGGGGGAATAATTTGTGGCCAAGTGGTTGAAAAAAAGTTCGTTTAATCAGGCGCTGCCCAAATCATTTCGCGTTTTCTTTTTCCTTAGGAAATCAACCAATAAAGGCTGAGAAAACGAAGGTGAAAACAAGCTTGTTCATTAAAAAGCTGCACATGCATACTCCCTTTTTTCTTTTTTCCAGTGGTAAGCCAAACTAATGAGATGGAGGAGACAACTGCTCATGTGAAGAACCAACTACCCGGACGAAAAACCACACTCTCCCTGTCATTTGTTCGGAATGTTCTTATGAGCAACAGTTTGAATCAACCAACCGCAAGGTGTGTCAACAAATGAGCTCGGAAGGTAATTATGATCATAAGATTCCAGTCTAATACTATAATAGTACATGCGGCTACTGTATCCGTGCTGAAGAGCAGTATGAGCTCCGCTCGAATGAAAACACATCTGTGGGCTCTCGACACATTGTTGTCGCTATAGTGAAGTGGGCAAAGTGACGAGTGAAGAAAAAGCGTTTTTGCATGGCTGTCGACTCAGTTTTCCCCGAAAGAATGTGTCGTATTTCTTTTCTTCAAGCGGTTTTTCGGTAGATTGACTCGGAAATCACTTCCATCGGGGTTTCACTACATGCATAGCTGTATTATATCAATAGGGAATGACAGAGTGTAAGATTTTCTTACATGGCCAAGGAGCAAACGTTTGTAGCCTAAAATTGATTTTTAGTTTAAAAAAAAAAAAAAAAAAAAAAAAAAAAAAAAAAAAAAAAATGCAAGCACCGACACATTTTACTAAGATATGTCATGATGCTCCATTAGGAATTAGTTTACGGTAGAAATACGTTAGTTGTCCGTAATGGCCAAGGCTGTATTACCTGCTTATTTAACTTGACTCGAATTTCACTTTTATTAAAAAAAAAAAAATTTCTACTCGCCTGCACACTGCAGAGTATAAACTCCAGTTTTCAAGTTTAACGCTCGTATTGAGTCAAAGGACTGAAAGGCTACAATATATAATGCTGAATGGAGAATGAAAGTTCTATCGAGGGATGTGATTGTTCGCATTTGACTAGAATACATTTGTGACGTTAATGTATTCATAAAACCCACTAATACCATCAACGCGGGAGCGGAGTCACGACGGCGAAGAAAGGCGGCAGGTGTACGGGTGTTCCGACTTCCAGGGTCACGGCTGCATAGTCGTGATAGGAATCGAAAGAAAGTCAGGGTTGGATGAGTGAACTATCCACACTCTCATCTTTCCTAACGAGTAAAAGTGACCGCAGGCGCGATAGTTCGGAGCTACGTTCGTTTAGTTTTGGCACAATGAGGGAATATTCGGTGTCGTGAAGTAAGCGCACAGCGAAAAAAGCGCACAGCGAAGAAAGCGCACAGGAAACTCTTTTGGCGTTCCACAATGAATATGTCCCCTATCTTCTTAGAAATGAGGAATGTTACACACACAGAAAACTAAAGATGAGCATGTAGCTTCGTCAATCTTAACTTTTAAAATATTTACAATCCTAACAGTATAAAATCAGCAAAAGTATAGCTTTGTCAAAAGTATATATATGTACAGTTTTGATAGGCTTGTCTAATATCACCATGAATGTAGCTTCGTCAATATTATTTGTTTACTATTCACATTATATTTTTCCTCTTCTTGCTTTTCTTGTTTGAAGGTCTAACCCAATTTTTGTAGGTACGAAACTGTCTTCAAACACTTTATGCTCCCATTTTCTTCATATTTCTTAACGGTTTTTGCCAGTTTCTTATCCAAGTCGACATATGTTTTCTTCTTTTTCTTACCATCTAAGTTTAGCTCCATCCTCATGTACATGAAAGAAGATACTTCCGCTTCGCCCTTCAAGCAAACTATTACATCTCTGATTTTGGGGTTGGGTCGTCCAAGAAGATTATTGATTTTATTATGCCAACCTTCCACAGCGTTCGTTGTTCAGTGTCGCCTGCCGTAGCAATTCCACAATTCAATGGGGATTTCGTCATTATGCAGCCACTGTTCGATGAAGAAGTCGAGGAAGCGAGTTAATTTCGGGTTTGCAGGAGCCTGTGAGTGAATTTCAACCCATCCGTCTTGGACATCTTCAGTTTTTAAGAAGGCTAACGCAGCACACATTTGGGTGGACAGTCTGATCTCTTCATTTTGGAGGTTTGCACCTGACCTATTGTATTGCGTGATGACTCACCACAACCAGCCCCAAGTATTTTGGTTGGTTATTCCTCGAATAATCAACCTATGTTTTCATGATAATGGTCAACCCCTCCGATTTGGCTCAAAATTTTTTTCTGGACGTTTCATGATGTCCTGATCAAAAAAATCTGCAAATTCTTACACACGGGTTGGTTATTCCTCTAATGGGGGAAACAGTGGGTGTGGCGGGTCCCAGACCCATTCCAATCGATTCAGGGTCCAAAATTTAGTGGAATATGATACCCCACACGCCTAGGCACCGGAAATCCTGACACATACAAAATGGGTGGATACATACCCATTTTGACCCATAACTTCTTCCGGTGGTTGCCAATCGTTCTGGGACACACATCATTGAATTCAGCGTCCAAAATTTAGTGGAAAACTATACCCCACACGCCTAGGTAGCAGAAATCCCGAAAACACATTCAAAATGGGTAATAAATACCCAATTTGACCCACAACTTCTTCCAGTGGGTGTCGATCGTTCTGGGACCCATTTAATTGGATTCAGTGTCCAAAATTTAGTGGAAAACCATACCCCACACGCCTAGGTAGCAGAAATCCCGAAAAAACATATTCAAAATGGGTAACAAATACCCAATTTGACCCATTACTTCTCTTCAACTTTCTTGGTGAGAAAATGGGAATTATAACTCGCGGATCACAATTTGAACAATATATTTTCGTACTCACTATCTTACAACTCTAGAGGAAGGAGTGACTTGAGACTTAAATGAACAGAGCTGCAAACCCTCATGACCACTAACAGTCTAAGGAGAGCAATATGTAGTTCGTATGTTACATGGAATGTATAAGATATTCCATCAACTTTCTCCAGTGGGTGCCAATCGTTCTGGGACCCGTTTCTTTGGATTCAGCGTCCAAAATTTAGTGGAAAATGACTCCCTACTCGCCTAGATCGCCCAAAATCTCGAAAATCCATTTTTCAAAAAACACATTTTGACCCCTACCCCCCCCCAAATTTGGTCCGATCGGGCTGAAAAGTTTCGAGGACCCGTCTCGGCTGGGAACAGACACCTGACCCAAATTTCAGATTTTTAGAAAATGTTCTACTACCAAAAAGGGCGCGGACGATGGACGGCGTACGGCGTACGGCGTACGGCGGACGGACATTGACCTTTTTTGATCAGGACATCATGAAACGTCCAGAAAAAAATTTTGAGCCAAATCGGAGAGGTTGACCATTATCATGAAAACATAGGTTAATTATTCGAGGAATAACCAACCAAAAGGTCGATGTCCGTCCGCCGTCCGCCGTACGCCGTACGCCGTCCATCGTCCGCGCCCTTTTTGGTAGTAGAAAATTTTCTAAAAATCTGAAATTTTGGTCAGGGGTCTGTTCCCTGCCGAGACGGGTCCTCGAAACTTTTCAGCCCGATCGGACCAAATTTGGCGGGGGTAGGGGTCAAAATGTGTTTTTTGAAAAATGGATTTTCGAGATTTTGGGCGATCTAGGCGAGTAGGGTGTCATTTTCCACTAAATTTTAGACGCTGAATCCAAATAAATTGGTCCCAGAACGATTGGCACCCACTGGAAGAAGTAATTGGTCAATTTATGGGTAAAAACTGAATCACCACCTGGGTTCGAACTGAGTACCTTCCGGTTACTGCCGAACGCGCTAGCCACTTGCGCCATGGCGTAACCTAGACTAGGTCAAATAGCGTGTGGGATATCATTGCCACTAAATTTTGGACCCTGAATCGATTGGAATGGGTCCGGGACCCGCCACATCCACCGTTTCCCCCATTCGAGGAATAACCAACCCGTGTGTAAGAATTTGCAGATTTTTTATTTCCTAGTAACGTAGGGTTTCCTGTGCGCTTTCTTCGCACATTTCTACATGTGCGCTTTTTTCGCTGTGCGCTTATTTCGCGTATTCGAATATTCGCCGGCTACTTGGGAAGGCGCTAGCGGCCACACGTCGGAATATATATGGGATTAGGGCTGATAAAGCCGCTCAGCATTCTCAGCTCACCCTAAATCAAATTGGATTAAGGAGATTGGTACAGTGATCGATGGAACCTATTATGACAGAAAGAGTGAGTACGAAGGTGGATATTCCTTGTCGTGACCCTAACGTAAAACAGATTCTTGAGTTCTCACTGTTGACGTTCTCTCGAGAACTAAAAATTTGCTTTAACTACTATTTGCATTATTTCCAGAATCATGGTTCGAACGGAAACTTATGACGTGCCTGATGACTGTTAATCTCTCATTTAATTTCACAATTAAATGTATAGAAAACCAGAAACATTCTCGTGAATGATAAATTATATTGCCACTCTTAGCTCTCCGTCTTGTCTGTTGGACCATCAGCTGGAGACGTCTCTAGGTAAGGCAATTATAATCCTCCCGTTATTGGTTCGACAAAAGGCGATCATCAGAATCACTTTGTTAGTACTGTTGCGAGCTCGCACCTGCGCCGGTCAAATGGGCTGCTGGCGTCGCAAGGTCAACGACCTGTGGAGGATTAAGGGTCTCGAACATTCGGGAACCTCCCCGTTCGCTCCAGACAACACGTCGAGTTCCCGGAACCAGGGAACGTTCTGGAAGGTACTCGACTGAGAGGCAGCAGGTATAAAACGGGCCCAGAAACGCCGCGAAGTTCAGTTCAATTCGGAGTCCGGATATAGACGCTTCGGGTTATAAATCGTGCCATGCCGCGTTATAAATAGTGCGACAACCGCGTTACAACCGTGTATTGTGATTCTGTCATTGTGTAAATGCGCGAATGTGAACAGCGTATTCAAGTGAACAATTGTTAATAAATTATTTACTAAAGAATATAAATCGTTACAGTACCATCGTCAGACAAATTAATGATTCTTTGCATACTGATTTATAGTAGTATTACAAATTAGCTACTACTTAATGCATCTTCAGATCACAGCATTACGGGGTCGGCTTTGAGGGTGAGCTGAGACACATTAAATGAAACAAGGAACAAGGAAATAATGTTTTGATGGAATTTGGGGGTGTGGCGCTAAAAAGCAAAACCTAGCTGTGGAGCAAAAATGCCTAAACGGCTATCAAGGAAAGGAAGAAGAGGAGTTTGTACGTGATTTTGAACGTCATTGTAGATCGAAAAAATAACTGACGACGGCCGGGATGAGAAAAAAAGTGTACTGTTTTAGAAATAATAATTATCGAAAAAACAATTTTCAATGCTCCGAGGAGCTGAACTGAAGATACAAGAAGTGTACGGTGGAGTGCAGAGTGACACATGCAGGCATAAAATACCATAGATCGTGTGGAGAGTGACAGAAGCGTATGAGAGAAACCATATTCCTGCGGAATTTCAATCGTAAGGATGTAAAAATTTTATTTGACTTTTCAACAGACCATTGGAGGGCGTTGAGACAATAAACGTTGGTGAGCGCTCCGCTGAGCACTGTAACATTATTCCGGAACTTACTTTCACAACGGGGGCGCTCCCGTCCATGGTCGCAATTAGAGCCATAAATATAAGGGAAGACTTCTCTCGCTGCTAACGAGTCCTCTTTAGCCATATTCACTGGACCCCTCAACGCTTTTCCACCTTTCGACTCGGTCCGATCGTTGTCTGATTATCCAAACGTCCAGCGCGAGACGTGAGTTGGAAAAGTGACTGAGCCACCACTAATTAAATGAAGTTTGATGCGTGAATTTTCGAATTTGCTCTCATTTATTGGTTGGTGTTGTAATGTACGAGAACGCAGGCAAATGATGCACCTTCCCGGGCAAAATATTCCTGAAACAATCAACTGACGGCGTAAATGATGGGTTCGAATCGACTTCGATATAAGGCCAGTTACAGATCTACCAGTAAGACAAGGGTAACGGAGAAGAAGGAAAGAGATTGAAGAAAACGTAGGCTTAAACGAAAACACTGGCTTAATATCCACTCGCCACAATGAATGCAAACGTATTTTTACTTTCGATGGGATACGCAACTGAAAGGCAGTTGCTCCTCACCAAGAATGAAAGCCTGCGCGAACTATCTACCCAAGAAGCAATTTTTGTGGGTGGATTTCCTTCCGAGACAATTGTTGACTCCGAGAGCGATGATGTGTTGTGGCCGAAGACTCATAAAACCAGCGGAGAAGGCAAAATAGAAAGAGAGAAGATCATAAACTCGAATACCCGGAACAGAGGCGAACTAGTTCCTTTTCAAAAATATCCAGCGCTTAAACTGGGACAGTGCCTCCAGGTTGAAGTAAATCGCCTCGAGGTTAGGTTAGGTAGCGATGGTTTCACATGCAATCAATACCATGAATGAAGCCAAGCGTACAACAAAGGTACAGCAAATCGAACACCATGTGGTCTTCAGGGCCGGAATAATTTGTCAATTGTACAAACGCATTTACGTGGCGGCATTTTTTTGAAATGTTAACACCCCAAGTTTGGTGACTTTGCATCTCAACGATTCTCATACAATGTGGAGGAGAGGCGGAGACAGGGTGTTGGTCACACACAATCAAAAGCTTGAGCCTCTACATTTATCATTCTTTATTTATTTGTTTTTCAACTGGTAATCAGATGCTCTAGATGAATCGATAAATTAGGAGTAGGGGACAGGCAGTATGTCCCCACAAAGTCGGAATATGTTCTGTTAATTCTGTGTGTCCCGCAATAGTAGCCCTCCTCCACTACCCTTACACATCTTGACGAATTTGCTACTCCTGGGTCGTCCACGACCCATGGTCCAAAAAATCATCTTGCCGTTTAAAAATCGGTGGTTTTGGGAGTGAACTGGAAAATACAAGACCGTAGAAACGTAAGAATATTATTTTTAATTTTGGACCACAATGTTTAAAATTTTGAGCAGAAAAAAAAATAGAAAGGCCAATTAACAAAGTGTCAGAAATTTTTTTTTTTTTTTTTTTTTTTTAATCTCCAAGTAAACATCACAGTATATAATATAAAATTAGAATAGTCAATTGAAATAACTGATTCAATTTGTCAATGACTTTCAACACTCCAATTGCAATTATTCCATTCTTGATTCGTTTGACTTCGCTTCACTCAAACATGATGGGCATATGGCTAATTTTTGTTCAACGCAAACGGACTTTTGGCAAAGCTGACAGTTTCCAATGCTTTTCCGGCTTTCTTCCAGGGGCAGAAATTGCAGCGAACTCGTTTCGAAGTTGAAGATCGTTCAGGCTGAACTTCCACGAAATCCACATTCAGATACTGGCTCAAAATCAATTTCAACCCTCTTGGGATTGGCTTGGTCAATCGTTCTTTCATGTGTAGAATGACCAGAGCATTGGAAAGAGTTTTCAAAAATGTTGTGCGATATCTGTTCGGGTTTGGTAACTCAGTCAAATTTGCTTTGTGGATCACATATGCGTTCAGAGCTGCTGCGTCCAATATCCCGTAGAAGTATCTCATAGGCCAACGGTTAATCATTCTGGAGACGGATTTACCATGGCAGAGCTTGCCGAATACATCCACTCCTCCCTTGGTCAAATTAGAGCTATCATTTACAAGAACGTAGTCAGCGTCGTCAGACATGTTATCGTCATTCCCCAGAATAAAATCTTCTAGCTCACTGCTTTCACTTTGGTCCAGATCTTCTTCTTCTTCCTGGTTGAGCAATTCGGCAAGAAATCTTTATCTGTTAGGAACATTCGATTCCCAGCCATTCTTACTGCAAAATAAAACAAGAAGTTATAAAAAAAAGACTACTAGACAGACGAGATAACTTTGAAAAATGTGTGACATCTTCCCTACCCCTGGGTCGTACATGACCCACGAGTTGGAGTTGTCTCAGGAAAACGTGCGTACAGGTTAAAAAAGGCGGTAGCGCACTTACCTTATCACTAGGACAGCTGGAGACGAACTGGCCGAGAGGGTACAGGTGGGTCTGCCCCCTCTCCCACTCGTGCTGAAAGGCGCAGGCGCCAAAATTGCAGCTCTGGGTCGCCTACGACCCTGTGGGTAGTGGAGGAGGGGTAGGCATGGTCACTATTAGACAATTGGATTAATTATTGGATTTTAATACTCACAACGGAACATCAAGGCCCGCCAAAATACTTCAATATAATAGAATAAGGACCGGACCGTTTATCCACTTTTTTCTAAACTCTTTTCATTTTCTATTCCAAATGGATTTGAACTAGTGGTATCGACAGTCAATCTTACTTTTATTATTTCCGGCTCTGGTGATCGCTTGTGGCTAGAGGAATGGTACATCAATGAAGATGAGTAATAAGGGGATCGATTCCCTCCGTTATAAGGTCACTTGACCATGTCAAACACAATTGGTTGTCTGAATAGACTGCTTGTTTCAATCCATGGGCAATCTTGCAGAAATGGTAAATATTCTTCCTTACTCGTGTCTCGGTTTGACTGAGGATTGGTGAGTACGTACATATTCTATTCTAAATTTTTCTAGTCTAGTATCCTCAATATTGTTTTCGAAAATTGAAAACCCCACTTGAGCTATGGTCCCCCGTCCGCCGTCCGCCGTACGCCGTCCGCCGTACGCCGTCCATTGTCCACGCCGTTTTTGGTAGTAGAAAATGTTCTAAAAATCTGAAATTTGGGTCAGGGGTCTGTTCCCAGCCGAGATGGGTCCTCGAAACTTTTCAGCCCGATCGGACCAAATTTGGAGGGGGTAGGGGTCAAAATGTGTTTTTTGAAAAATGGATTTTCGAGATTTTGGGCGATCTAGGCGAGTGGGGTATCATTTTCCACTAAATTTTGGACGCTGAATCCAATGAAGTGGGTCCCAGAACGATTGGCATTCACTGGAAGAAGTTATGGGTCAAAGTGGGTATATATTACCCATTTTGAATATGTGTTTTCGGGATTACTGGTACCTAGGCGTGTGGGGTATCATTTTCCACTAAATTTTGGACGCTGAATCCAATGAAGTGGGTCCCAGAACGATTAGAACCCACTGGATGAAGTAATGGGTCAAATTAGGTATATATTACCCATTTTGAATATGTGTTTTCGGGATTACTGGTACCTAGGCGTGTGGGGTATCATTTTCCACTATATCTTGGACCCTGAATCGATTGAAATGGGTCCGGGACCCACCACACCCACCGTTTCCCCCATTTTCCCCATGTTGAGGAAATTAGTCTCCATACGACTAGTTCGAGGAATAACCAACCCGTGTGTAAGAATTTGCAGCGTTTTTTGTTAAAAATGAAGTACAATAGCTTGAATATTCAAAATGCCCATATTCTGTTTTAGTGAGAGCTGAGAATGAATTAGGCAGAAAGTACCTGACATTTTGTAGGTGCAGATTTTTAAAGGCCGGGCAGCTATTCCTCTTTTGAATCTATATATTTTGAAACGTACAGGTTGAAGGTGAACTTTTAGACGAGAATTTTTAAATAAACTTTCACCTAGAGTACATGTATTACTCATTCCTGAACAATAAACCATAAAACCTTGTTTTACATAGCCTTTAAACTGAGTTTTCGTTACTTCAAAAGACATCTGTCATAGGATGAGCTTGAAGAAAGCAATTTATTTGTATTCACCCTAATGCGCTCCAACTAGTGGCAAGGTGACCAGTCATCGTCAAATGCTGTAATGACTTGCGGGAACTGTCGAACTTTTCTTCTCACTTCAGTGACAGCAATCAGTTCTGAGGCACTCACAACGCGTTTTTTTGGAAATCGCGGGATTGAATGGACATGCTGGCTGATTTTCAATGTTGTCTTTGACGGGAAGCATTCACACGATAGAAATTGTGAAATGATGGCGTCGAAGATAAGTCCAATGACCATGTTATAAGGACTTATGTCAAATAAATCCAGTTTCGCCCACGCCCTTGAATTAACGTGTTTGAAATGAATGGCATTTTCGGATGTGAAGGGATGTTCACAAGGGTGAATTACAAGTAAGTATGTCGTATTCCAATGAAAATAGTGTATTGCGTGTGGGATAAGAGAAAGAATTCCGCAGGATTACGAGGAATTTACCCGTATTGGTACGGGATTGTGTATTTTTAGGTGCATGAATTGAGATCCTTGGACTTCCATTTAAGAGATGTGCCGACGAATGCACAATTACTCAAATACGCAGAAGTCGGCTACACAATCCGCAATCGCTTTCCGGGACGGAACTAATGTGATTTGACAACACGGACGAGTTAACTTGTACGGTGTTGAAGGACGCCACTAGTTTTAGTTTGTTTTTAGCTGTAAACTAGAGTGGAGGAATGGTGCACAAAAATCAGCACCACGCTCGGAAAAAGGGTCGCCTCGTCTTCAGCGATTTTAGCTTTCTTTCCTTCCCATACTAAGCAAATACTTGACCAGATGCTAAAATTATTCCAGCTCAGCAGGTAGGTAAAGAGGAAAATCTCCCCTCTTGAATACCTCTGTATCTGTTCATACCCGATAACCGAGAGCATTATGCTACCTCATGGCTCGAACCAGTACTATACACGCTATCTATTACTGCACAGAGTAGCGGTTTTTTGGTTGGTTATTCCTTGAATAATCAACCTATGTTTTCATGCATAATGGTCAACCTCTCCGATTCGGCTCAAATTTTTTTTCTGGACGTTTCATGATGTCTAGATCAAAAACGCTGCAAATTCTTACACACGGGTTGGTTATTCCTCGGACCAGGCGCAAGGAGACTCATTTCTTCAACATGGGGGAAATGGGGAAAACAGTGGATGCGGCGGGTCCCGGACCCATTCCAATCGATTCAGTGTCCATGATTTAGTGGAAGATGATACCCCACACGCCTAGGTTCCAGAAATCTCAAAAACACATATTCAAAATGGGTAATATATACCCAATTTGACCCATAACCTCTTCCGGTGGGTGCCAATGGTTCTGGGACCCATTTCATTGGATTCAGCGTCCAAAATTTAGTGGAAAATGATACCCCATTCGCCTAGATCGCCCAAAATCTCGAAAATTCATTTTTCAAAAAACACATTTTGACCCCTACCCCGCCCAAATTTGGTCAGATCGGGCTGAAAAGTTTGGAGGACTGTCCTAGGCCGGGAACAGACCCCTGACCCAAATTTCAGATTTTTAGAAAATTTTCTACTACCGAAAACGGCGTGGACGGCGGATGGCGGACGGCACAGGCAGGCTGACGCCGGAAGAGGGTGGGGTGCCTGATATACGGGGAAGCCATGGAGCCATAGAGCGGGGCTCCCAGATGATCTAGCGCAAAGAAAAGAAATCTGCAAATTCTTACACACGGGTTGGTTATTCCTCGAATGGGGGAAACAGTGGGTGTGGCGGGTCCCAGACCCATTCCAATCGATTCAGGGTCCAAAATTTAGTGGAATATGATACCCCACACGCCTAGGCACCAGAAATCCTGACACATACAAAATGGGTGGATACATACCCATTTTGACCCATAACTTCTTTCGGTGGGTGCCGATCGTTCTGGGACCCATTTAATTGGATTCAGCGTCCAAAATTTAGTGGAAAACTATACCCCACACGCCTAGGTAGCAGAAATTCCGAAGACACATATTCAAAATGGGTAATAAATACCCAATTTGACCCATTACTTCTTCCTGTGGGTGCCAATCGTTCTGGGACCCGTTACATTCGATTCAGCGTCCAAAATTTAGTGGAAAACTATACCCCACACGCCTAGGTAGCAGAAATCCCGAAAACACATTCAAAATGGGTAATAAATACCCAATTTGACCCATTACTTCTTCCAGTGGGTGCCAATCGTTCTGGAACCCGTTTCATTGGATTCAGCGTCCAAAATTTAGTGGAAAATGACACCCTACTCGCCTAGATCGCCCAAAATCTCGAAAATCCATTTTTCAAAAAACACTTTTTGACCCCCCCCCCCCCTCCTCTATGTTTGGTCCGATCGGGCTGAAAAGTTTTGAGGACCCGTCTCGGCCGGGAACAGACCCCTGACCCAAATTTCAGATTTTTAGAAAATTTCCTACTACCAAAAGCGGTGCGGACGATGGACGGCGTACGGCGTACGGCGGACGGACCTCGACCTAATGGTTGGTTATTCCTTGAATAACTTGGGCGGGGTAGGGGTCAAAATGTGTTTTTTGAAAAATGGATTTTTTCGAGATTTTGGGCGATCTAGGCAAGTAGGGTATCATTTTCCACTAAATTTTGGACGCTGAATCCAATGAAATTGGTCCCAGAACGATTGGCACCCATTGGAAGAAGTTATGGGTCAATTTATCGTTTAATTTATGGGTAAAAAAAAACTAAATCTGAAAACAAAAAACTCGCTCCCGGGGGATGGGGGAGGGGGGTGGTCTCGAACCAACAACCTTTCGATTTCTGCCGAATGCGCTAGCCATTTGCGCCACGGTTTGATCTAGACTAGAACGAATGTCGTGTGGGATATCATTTTCCACTAAATTTTGGACCCTGAATCGATTGGAATGAGTCCGGGACCCGCCACATCCACTGTTTCCCCCATTCGAGAAATAACCAACCCGTGTGTAATAATTTGCAGGGTTTTTTCCTTTCTCCCAAAATACCCTCACAACATTACCCTCATAATTTACGTTTCAATTTATAGTTAACCAAATTGAATTCAACCGTTTCAATTTGTAACCTGCATGTTGACCATAATTATCTCTTTATGTAGGTCGCTTAATGTTAAGTCGCGTATAGTCAGCCATAGTTGACTCTAGGTAAGACATGGATAATGATGAAGAAAACCACCACCACCAAAAGCCCTCACTTCATAACAGTTTTTGAAAATGTTTGTACTGTATCGGTTTTGCTTTTGAGTTTTGATTGTTTCTCATGTTTTTTGATTTTTACTTCTTTCACGATGCCTCCCAAGAGATGTAGTGTAAACTCGTAATAATTTTTGTTAAAAACTTCGATATTTTTCATACAATTTTTTTAACACATCGATGTTTGAAGTCGAAAAAAAACATCGAATAGTAAACATCGATGTTTTTCAATCCGATACCCATCCCTAGTTCAAACACTCCCAGAATGGAATGCCTCCTTTCATGGCTGAGGGGGCGACAGGTGAGTGGAGTCAGGTACATATTATGACCTGACCCCCACCCTTCATCCAGGTCAAGCTCTCATAACGGTTTTCTCTCAACAATGCAGCTCCCACCAGTGAAGTGATCAGTTCAACCCCAACATTTCCAGTGAGGACATCCCTGGGTCTAGTGATCATCAGTTCATCACTGTCTTCAACAGACACTCCTGAGAACCAAAATATTTGAGGTAATGTTTTGCAAGTTCAGAACTTACATTTATTTAACTATTTCATGTGATAATGCTGGGCGCTTAGGAACTGAAACGTTATGTTCTGTACATGTTTAGATTGAATTTCCTGAGGCCAACATCAACCTCAAGATGAACCTCTCTGATATAATGGATGAAAGGGAAAGCTGGAACTGCAAGGAAATGTCCACAGGCTCAAAACCATATCATTGTGACCAGTGTGACTACACAGCTACACAGGCGGGGCACCTGAAAAGGCACAAGAATACTCACACAGGCAACAAACCATATGCTTGTAATCAGTGTGACTATAGAGCTGCGCAGGCATGGAACCTGAAAAGCCACATGAGTGCTCACACAGGCGCCAAGCCATATGCTTGTGGTCAGTGTGACTACAGAGCTGCGCAGTCAGGGAACCTGAAAACCACATGAGTACTCACACAGGCGCCAAACCATATTCTTGTGGTCAGTGTGACTACAGAGCTGCGCGGGCAGAGCACCTGAAATACCACATGAGTACTACAAGAATACTCTACACAGGCAACAAACCAATGCTTGTAACAGTGATGACTATAGAGTGCGCAGGCATGGAACTGAAACGCCCATTGAGTGCTCACAACAGGCGCCACAAGCCATATGCTTGTGGTCTAGTGTGACCTACAAGCAGCTGCGCGGTCGGGAGCTCCTGAAAAACCACATGAGTACTCACACAGGCGCCAAACCATATTCTTGTGGTCAGTGTGACTACAGAGCTGCGCGGGCAGAGCACCTGAAAAACCACATGAGTACTCACACAGGCAACAAACCATATGCTTGTGATCAATGCGACTACAGAGCTGCGCGGGCAGGGCAACTGAAAAGCCACATGAGTGCTCACACAGGCAACAAACCATATGCTTGTGATCAGTGTGACTACAGAAGTGCACAGGCAAGCAATCTGAAAAGGCACATGAGTGCTCACACAGGCGCCAAAACATATGCTTGTGGTCTGTGTGACTACAGAGCTGCACAGGCAGGGAACCTGAAAAGCCACATGAGTACTCACACAGGCAACAAACCATATGCTTGTGATCAGTGTGACTACAGAAGTGCACAGGCAAGCAATCTGAAAAGGCACATGAGAGCACACTTTAGCCAATGATGTATGCTGATGATCAGGGTAATTACAGAGCTGCTACTTATTTTGAAAGTTCATCTAAATTATGGATGTCCCAAATAACTGCATCCAGACTATGTATATCGTTTTATTATTTTCATTGTATTTTGAAGTTTTACTGTAGAATCTGATACATAAGTGGCTAATGAAATATATCGTTATCAGGTAAATCCGACTTTTGCCTCTCACTCTGTTTTGACCTTAATATCATATTGCGTAGACCGTCAGATTTTGGGGTGAATTGAAGAGGATGAGGTTTATTGTTATACTTATTCACTCTGCAGCTCGGTTTCTCTGACAAGCGTTTTTATGTAATTGCGTACCCTGGTGGCTCATTGCTCGTCGGTTTTGAATAGCGTATGTGGCAAATGGGAGCCCTCACTCTGAATACACTGAAGAAGACGTTTCCTGAAGTTTTCGTGAACTCTTTGAAGCATTTCAACGTAACGTTCAAAAAGCAACGTAGAAATGCTGATGATTATCGGATTGATTGAAAAGAATCGTTTAAACCGCATAGAAGACTGTGAGGCATGACAATTAGATATGAACCGGTTTGGCTTATTAAATTTATTTATTAATTTTTCATTATATTTATTATTATTATTATTTTTTTTTTAGTACTACATTCATGTATACTAATCTTCACGAAAAACTCCGCCTCAAACATTTTTTTGTTCTATGTTGTAAGGGGTGAGGATTTAAAATCATGAAGTGCCAGAACAGCCGCCTTACTGTCAGTATAAGTCCATTAAAAAAAGAAGGTATTTCTACTTTGATTACATTACAGGCTATTACTCAGTAGCTAACTATTTTAGCCCGATCGCCGCAAATAGAGGCAGGGAATTGTTGAAAATAGGTAATTTTGAAATTGGTTTTATGAAATTTCTAGGGCGTGTAGGCTGTCATTTTTTGGTTGGTTATTCCTTGAATAATCAACCTATGTTTTCGTAATTACAGAGCTGCTACTTATTTTGAAAGTTCATCTAATTTATGGATGTCCCAAATAACTGCATCCAGACTATGTATATCGTTTTATTATTCTCATTGTATTTTGAAGTTTTATTGTAGAATCTGATACATAAGTGGCTGATAAAATATATCGTTATCAGGTAAACCCGACTTTTGCCTCTCACTTTTAGTTTTGACCTTAACATCATATAGCGTAAACCGTCAGATTTTGGGGTAAATTGAAGAGGATGAGGTTTATTGTTATACTTATTCACTATAGTCGGATTGCAATCCAGCCGTTAAAAAAGCAACGTAGAAATGCTGATGATTATCGGATTGATTGAAAAGAATCATTTAAACCGCATAGAAGACTGTGAGGCATGACAATCAGATATGAACCGGTTTGGCTTATTAAATTTATTTATTAATTTTTCATTATATTTATTATGATTATTATTATTTTTTTTTTTTAGTACTACATTCATGTATACTAATCTTCACGAAAAACTCCGCCTCAAACATTTTTTTGTTTACGTTATAAGGGGTGAGGATTTAAAATCATGAAGTGCCAGAACAGCAGCCTTACTGTCAGTATAAGTCCATTAAAAAAAGAAGGTATTTCTACTTTGATTACATTCAGGCTATTACTCAGTAGCTAACTATTTTAGCCCGATCGCCGCTAACAGAGGCAGGGAATTGTTGAAAATAGGTAATTTTGAAATTGATTTTATAAAATTTCTAGGGCGTGTAGGATGTCATTTTTCTCTATAACATAAACTGATTTAGATGGGATCCGGATTGATTTCCGGATGCAGATAGCATTGGGCCAAATGGTTACTCTAAAGTTAGATAGGTTCAACCTGGACTAAGAGCGTGGGGAAGAAGGGGGAAAACACCTTACGTGCCAAGTTCCCAGAAAAAAAGGGAAAATCGAGTTTTAAAAAGAACCCATTATTACCCATACCTTCCCTGGGGTAAATTTGGGCTGAAAAGTTTAGAGAACCAACTTGCAATATGGGATCTGCTTGCTTGGGGTCTGGCAACGGGGCGGAAGTCCTCCCCGGTGCATCCCATCCCGACTCCTTCATAGCAATATTGTAAACATCTATTTACGAGATAATTACGCCTATGAAATGTATTTAGCAAGAATACATTCCCATTCCTCCCTGAAAATGTGCGGCGCGTTTTCATTATCATCCTCCACAACAGGTAAGTAGTACTCTTCATCAGATTGTAAATTAAAACACAGGGGTTGGTTATTCCTCGGACCAGGCGCATGGAAACTAATTTAAAAACATGGGGGAAATGGGGAAAACGGCGGGTGCGGCGGGTCCCAGACCCATTCCAATCGATTCAGTGTCCATGATTAGTGGAAAATGATACCCCACACGCCTAGGTTCCAGAAATCTCAAAAACACATATCAAAATGGGTAATATATACCCAATTTGACCCATAACTTCTTCCAGTGGGTGCCAATCGTCCTGAGACCCTTCATTGGATTCAGCTTCAAGATTTAGGCGGAAAATATACCCCACACGCCCTAGGTTCCAGAAACTCAAACACATATTCAAAATGGGTAATATATACCCAATTTGACCCATAACTTCTTCCAGTGGGTGCCAATCGTCTGAGACCCACTTCATTGGATTCAGCTTCCAAGATTTTAGCGGAAAATTGATACCCCACACCGCCCTAGTTCCAGAAATCTCAAAACACATATTCAAAATGGGTAATATATACCCAATTTGACCCATAACTTTCTTCCAGTGGGTGCCAATCGTCCTGAGACCCACTTCATTGGATTCAGCTTCCAAGATTTAGCGGAAAATGATACCCCACACGCCTAGGTTCCAGAAATCTCAAAAACACATATTCAAAATGGGTAATATATACCCAATTTGACCCATAACTTCTTTCCAGTGGGTGCCGATCGTTCTGGGACCCATTTCATTGATTCAGCGTCCAAAATTTAGTGGAAAATGATACCCCACTCGCCTAAATCGCCCAAAATCTCGAAAATCCATTTTTCAAAAATCACATTTTGACCCCTACCCCGCCCAAATTTGGTCCGATCGGGCTGAAAAGCTTGGAGGACCGTCCTAGGCCGGGAACAGACCCCTGACCCAAATTTCAGATTTTTAGAAAATTTTCTACTACCAAAAACGGCGTGGACGGCGTACGGCGGACGGACATTGACCTTTTTTGATTTAGACATCATGAAACGTCCAGAAAAAAAATTTGAGCCGATTCGGAGAGGTTGACCATTTGCATGAAAACATAGGTTGATTATTCAAGGAATAACCAACCATAATGGTCGATGTCCGTCCGCCGTACGCCGTCCGCCGTCCACGCCGTTTTTGGTAGTAGAAAATTTTCTAAAAATCTGAAATTTGGGTCACGGGTTTGTTCCCGGCCTAGGACGGTCCTCCAAGCTTTTAAGGCCGATCGGACCAAATTTGGGCGGGGTGGGGAAAAATGTGTTTTTTGAAAAATGGATTTTCGAGATTTTGGGCGATTTAGGCGAGTAGGGTGTCATTTTCCACTAAATTTTGGACGCTGAATCCAATTAAATGGGTCCCAGAACGATAGGCACCTACTAGAAGAAGTAATGGGTCAAATTGGGTATTTATTACTCATTTTGAATATGTGTTTTCGGGATTTCTGCTACCTAGGCGTGTGGGGTATCATTTTCCGCTAAATCTTGGAAGCTGAATCCAATGAAGTGGGTCTCAAGACGATTGGCACCCACTGGAAGAAGTTATGGGTCAAATTGGGTATATATTACCCATTTTAAATAAGTGTTCATGAGATTTCTGGTACCTGGGCGTGTAGGGTATCATTTTCCACTAAATCATGGACACTGAATCGATTGGAATGGGTCTGGGACCCGCCGCACCCACCGTTATCTCCATTTCCCCCATGTAGGAGAAATGAGTTACTTGCGCCTGGTCTGACGAATAACCAACCCCTGTGTAAGAATTTGCAGCGTTTTTCCTAAAACCTCATGCCGCAATCAATATAACGCTAATAAAAAATGCAACGGTTCCTCTTTTCTGCCACCTAGGTTTGAATATTCTAATGAACTCAGCGAACTCGACTGGCCAGGTGACCTCGAATTCAAAAAACGGTTGGGGGCATTCCCGCAACCGAGATTCATTCGACGGGGCGCTAATCGCAATTTACGGCAGTGAAAGCCTTAGTGTGACCTAGACCGTCGTTGGACCCCTACTACGAGACGACGGTGATTAGGCTGTTGAGGACTTAGTGACTCTTAACTTGGCGCATAAATCTTAGACTGGCGAGTCGAACACATGCCAAAGGAATAACGGGTTGGAATGTCAAATAACAGTCAGTTGAAGCAAAAGTGATTCGTACTCGCCAACGGGCATAATCGGAGGTGAATGAATCAAGCTTGGTTCATTTATTTTAATTTACCAGAGGCGTAAACATTTACGTAGAAAAAAATATTGAGAAAAAAATAGTCTGGTAAATCGACTGAATTTCATATTTGGCACGTGGTCTCTTGAAAATTTGTTTTTTAATAGAAAAAAAAAAACTGGGTAAACATCTTAATCATTAAAATATCCATGAAATGAAAAAAACTGGAGGACTTTTTTTAGGTCAATATTCAAATGCTTCATCAATGTACACTATTTCACTTCCAACCAAAACATGCCAATTAACCCTATAACTAGGATAACAATAATTTCAGAATAGTCCAGCAGTTCAATTTATAGTTAATGGGAATCTGGGTATAACCTTTGGTGTAGCAGCATAAATTCGTTTTCGCAGACTCGTCTCGACCGTCAAATGAAAAGCATGAGGCCTCTACCGTACTCATGTCCTCTACAGCTTCATGTTTCGTAGATGAAGTTAGTGTCCACGACAAGGGTTCGAGCTAGGTTCAAGGTTGGCTCTCCACTCACCAAAGCTGAGACAGTCCATAGATAAGAGGATCGGGACGAGACGCAAATTTCCTCTCTGTTGTGACCCTAGCTTTATATAACTAGTCGCTTATCCAATCTAGTCTGGTCATGTGACAAAGAGTGGGTTTAGCTTGAAGAACCTTTTATAATTTACCGCGACATTGGTGGGCTTACCCTTGCCATTAAGGGACGCTAGAGTCACGAATTCACTAAACGTTTAACAAGGCAAGACCAGAACATATATTCCTAATTTTCTCCCATCACTTTTTCCCTTATAACTGTTGTCTTCCTTTTGAATAATTCCCAGAAGCAAACATACCTCAGAATTTGATTGAGGGCCTTTGATTTATGAAGTTATTATTCCCTTTTTTCAATGGCCCCCCCCCAATCAGATTACGATTGCTCAGCCTCAAACGCACGCTATACGGTTTGTTTACGACCCTTTCGTCCGATCCTAGTTGACCCCGCAGTGGGCCGATCCAATTAACCGGGTGAGGAGTTGAGGAGTTGATCGAGAGATGGGCCAAAACTCTTCTCTCTCTCACCAGCAGATCCAGATATAACCGGGAACATGTAATCGACAGGCATTCCGTTTGAAGCAACTAAGCTTCAAATACCAGGTGCTGCCTTTAAATATTTGGTATAGCTACCAAGGAACTCGATCAAGATCAATGCTGGCTAGATTGTACAGATTGAAATGGAGAATAGTATAGCTCACATCGAGACCCTTAGGGTTATCGCAAAACACGAATTCAAACACGAGCGTGACTAGAAGAACGACTCCCACGAACGACTTTCTACAAGACATCGCCAGCCGAGCCACCAAACCACCATACAAAATTTTAATAAGAAACGAATTGACAGATGAAAGGTTTTGCTTCGAGGTCTGGGTTCTTCTCAAATAAAAAGAGGACCGAAATGCGATACAGGGAAAGGCAAGGTAAGGAGGCCCGGATCCGAGGGCCCATGAAGGGTCGAATATAGGAATTGGGCCGCCTACGTGCTCGCATTGCCTGCTGGGAACACCAAATGCTCTTATGCCCCAAACCACTCGATCGTGTGTGACAGCTCCGTTCCCTTTTCACCGAAAGATTAACTTTTCCTCCTGAAAGGTGTTCCTCAATAAGTCATGGTCGGCAAATCACTTTTCCCTTTCCATACATTTAATCTGGATGAATTGGCTTTCAATTGATCGTAGGTGCTAAAAAAAAAAAAAAAAAAAAAAAAAAAAAAAAAAAAAAAAAAAAACACCGAGAAGAATGAGGGTGACTGCTTGTGCTAAGAGGATTAAACAGCCTATCTGATGGGGGAAGCAACTCAGCCTGATAAAACACATGAAGATTAATCGTTGTGTTAATTGCGGCAAATAGACCATGAGGCGTTAATGCGTTTTGAGAATTGAACGGGTAACTATAATATTAAGTGTTATTGATACGGCGGTATCGAACTATTCATTCTATTAAAACATTCCGTAATTCGTACCATTGTACGAATTCATACGATAAATAATTACAAAATACCAAAAACAGGAAAAATTTACCGGTTTTTTTAGCTTTGCGTTTTTCATGTTTGCAAATCCAAAACAATATA
Organism: Cyrtorhinus lividipennis; assembly: GCA_019603395.1. NCBI lineage: Eukaryota > Metazoa > Arthropoda > Insecta > Hemiptera > Miridae > Cyrtorhinus > Cyrtorhinus lividipennis. Next base: position 24,335,718 of record CM034002.1, on the reverse strand, counting down.
TCGAATTAGGAAATTTCCCACGTTTTTGGTCGGTTATTCCTTGAATAATCAACCTATGTTTTCATGCAGAAAGTTTACCTCTCTGGGACCCGTTTTTGGACCCAAATTAGAGTGAATCCAGGTGCTGTAATGTTGGTTTCGGGAGCAGTCTAGATATCTTATTTGGCTCTTGCACTTGAAGGCTCGTTCTGAAATGAAACTAGATAGATGCTGAAGAAAACCGTGGATCAAATCTAAGTCTCCTGAGAAAGTAGGTGCCTTTTGAACTCCAACTCATGGTTAACTCGAGTTGACGATGAGTCATCTGCCCACACAATTCGGATTTTGGCGAAGACAATGTTATCCTCGTTGATTCTCTCACACACAATTTTTCCTCGTCAGGTCAAAGTGAGTTTCGAGAACTTTTAGAAAGCTGAAAGTGGCGATTCAATACTTAAATGGAAATGTCTTTATAAGGGCAGTATAAAGAGCGAGCTCGACGGGTTGAAGACTATTCCCAGCGAAACCCCAACCCCACGCCCTTTCCTGTGTCCAAGTTGACACGATAGACGCAAGTGGTGTCACTGTTCTGGCATCTCGATGCGTGAAATCCGGGGGGGGGGGGGGGGGTTGTGAAAGCTGAACAAGACTTTGGTGTGGGCGAAGATCTTGCGGTTGTTCCGATTAAACAAGTTCCTTTTCAGCGTTCAGGAGATTTAAACTTGTTTTGAGGGATAGGGTAAATAATGTTCTCCAAACCCGCCTACGCAAAAATTCTTACAGTCTTGGATAACTTTCAGGTACTTTTTCGGAATCTTCCACCTCCTTTAATTTTGACCGAAGAAGAGACGCAGTAAATATACCTATCGGCGCAACAAGTTCAACAATCTACCGACCGTCCCAACTTCTTTCAGGATATTTTCTTGAATTGATGATGGAACTTTAGATCAATTTACAAATTAATAGACTTGAAAAATTTAGTTAAATAAATTAATTTAAAAACACTGCAAATTCTTCAAACACTTTACAGGGGTTGGTTATTCCTCGGACCAGGCGCATGGAGATTCATTTCTTCAACATGGGGAAAACAGTGGGTGTGGCGGGTCTCGGGACCATTCCAATCGATTCAGGGTGCAAAATTTAGTGGAAAATGATACCCCGCACGCTTAGGTACCAGAAATCTCGAAAACATAACCGATATGGGTAGATAGATACCCATTGACCCACAACTTCTTCCGGTAGGTGCCAATTGTTCCGGGACCCATTTCATTGGATTCAGCGTCCAAAATATAGTGGAAAATGATACCCCACACGCCTAGATCACCAAAAATCTCAAAAATCCGTTTTTTGGAAAAAAAAAAAAAAAAAAAAAAACAAAAAAAAAAAAAACATTTTGACCTCTACCCCACCCAAATTTGGTCCGATTCAGCTGAAGGTTCGATTGAATCCGAGGACCAACTAGAGCCGGGAACGGACCCCTGATTCAAATTTCAGATTTTTAGAAAATGTCCTTCTACCAAAGTCGGCGTACGGCGGACGGACATTTGACTTTTTTGATCCAGACACTTTGAAACGCCCTGAAATCAAAATTTGGGCCGAATCGGAGAGACTTTTTGCATGAAAACATAGGTTGATTATTCAAGGAATAACCAACCAAAACCCGATTTTTCAAAGTCAATTATAAAGCGATCAATGTAATGCCTTTTCTTTATAACACCGTGAACGCGCTGTGCATAAAATGATAAAAGCCAAGTAGCTTCTGTAGTGCAGCTTTTATTGGGTGCATTAATCCCCTGACTCTCCCTTCGACTGAATAGCGACTGGTGCAAGGTCTTCCAATGAGAAGAACATCAACTCGAAAAAAGTCAGCAGTAAGTTGTAGGCCATTAGCGGAGGACCTCAACCGTATAGCGCGTGAAAATACCTTCTTCACTCAAGTCAATTGACCTTGAAAAAACGCCATTTCGTTGGCACCCGTGAAAAGCACGTTACGAAAAGTGCAGCTGTTGTAATGTGACAATAATCAAACAGAAGCCCTGGGTGATACGCCTAGATTGAGATCGGACGATATTTTTCTCCGAATTTAATGCGTGTAGACTGGTGAATGGCAGTGGATACCACTAGAGATACGGAGATTCATGACATTTCAGACACAACTCAACTAAAATGGTATATTATACAGAACCATATATAGAGGTTGGCGGCACTACAGCCCCATGGGCCCAAAACGCGTTCTCATACACCTTCTGTTTTGATCCACCCTTAACCAATACGAAATACGCTGCGTCATTCATTACAGTTCACAGTTACATGGTAGAACGGTTACTGAAACACAGACTCGGGATGTGTCTTTCACACTACAAATGATTTAATATGGCAGCATACACTCAAGCAGAATGGTTGTCGTGGAGGTAGATGCGAAACCTAATTTGTTCAGGAGGCCATGAATCGCGAAACATTCAGTTTCAACGTTTCAATAGCAGCCAGGAGGGATACTTACTTGATTTAAAATTGTTTCTCTTCCATGATTAGCCTGAGAAGTAATCAGTCAGGGTGTTACAGGTTTCAAGGGTATTTTACAAATGAAATGTCGACTTTACGTAGCTATATTGTAACAATTTATATTCTTCGTAAATAATTTATTACAATTGTTCATATGAATACACTGTTCACATTTGCGCACTTACACACAATGACACAATCACAATACACATTGTCGCACTATTTATGACACGGCACGGCACAATTTATAACCCGAAGCATCTATATTTGGACTCCGAATTGAACTGAACTGCGCGGCGTTCCCGGGTCACTTTTATACTGGCTGCCTTGGCCGAGAACCTTCTCAAACCTTCCCTGGTTCTGGGAACTCGACGTGTTGTCTCAAGCGAACGGGAAGGTTCCAGCCAATTCGATACGACAACCCTTAGCCCTCCACAGGTCGTTGACCCTGCGACGCCGGCAGCCCATTTGACTGGCGCAGGTGCCAGCTCGCAACAATATAATGTTTGAGCAAAAGTACGATAATTAACTACTTTTTTGTAATTTGCAGAATTTACGAATTTTTCGATCAATTAAGTCCCACCGCCAATGCTAAACGCGTACCATCTTCTTGTCTAAAAACAAGAGATCAATCAACTCTGGAAGAACTAGAACGAAATGGAATGTGTGTACTCAATGCGTCTCACGTGTCTATCTCTAATATACAGAAGGGTTCTTAGACTTCCTTGAACTCAAGAATCTCTTCAAAATCACCGCTAACAACCTATCTATAACAATCTAGGTATTGTAAGCAAGCGACGATGACTGCAGTAGTTCACGCTCTCTGTACTGATTCAAATCGAAGGAGTTGTTGATGAATTTAGATGCGTGTTATACGAGAAAGAGATATTCAATCGCATAGTTTTCTCTGCCCGGTGACAAACATCGAGACGATTCGCTACAGTTTCTCGGCTCAGCGGAGATTTTTAACAGGATACGTACAGTTGAGTAGACTATAGCTCCCAGACACAGTGGGATGCGTGCAATGGGCTCAGTGTTTCCTCCGCCTTTTGTGCCCGTCCGAATTTCGTACGATCCGCTCGCTGAGGAGAAAGTCGTTTACTTACTCGCATCCTAAGGCCTCTCGAGCCGGACGTCATCCAAACGAAAGAAAGGGAAAATGACTCCATTGGTGAGTCCTCGGAAGGACTGCGAGCCCGCTTTTGGAGGATGATAACGTGGAGTCCTAAAACGTCCGAAAGTGGTCGAGATTCCCGAGCTCTTACCACCTCAAGCTTTGTGCTCTTACTCGGGCTATTCGCCACCTTTGGAATCACCTCTGGAAACCGTGGAATCGAATTTTCAACCGATTGACAGAAGCAATTTCCGGCAAGTGGTGATGGATTTAAACCACAAGTCCAGGTCGGAAAGGCGAAAGCCCTCCAGGAGCCCTCGTAAATTGTAGTTGAACTGCGTTTTGTGTTTCACATCCCCAGTGGTCAGGATGAATGCCGCTGGTAACAACTGAATCAGCAAAAAAGCCGAATTATCCTTTGGTGAAACTAAACAAATACTGTAGGAATGTTACACTCAATTAGATTTGCCTACAATTCCTACTGGGTGAGTGTAATATATTATAATATTCCAGAGGAGGGAAAAAACGAGGCACCAATTCAACTGACCCATCACTGCCTTGAGCCAAGGCACCTCATCATTCGTCAACATGGCAATATGATGGAGCGTCGACCGAATTTGGGGTTAGTAGGGGAACAGGTTACAGGGGAACTTGAGACAATCACCGCAATACCCAAGATACTCGATCAGCTTACATAGAAAGCAGTATTATAAATATAGAGCTCAAACATTTCCAAGTAGAACCAAAGACGAAACGTTTTCAGTATCTAATAGTTTCTAGGTAAATTTTGATCTTGGAATGATTGTCATTGAGCTGATTCGGATTCGAATTGTTTGTACAGACACCGTTAAATATTTGACCACTCGGGGCAGCTCAAATTGCTCCCTGCACCAACTACCTACCTAGCGGGAGGAGAATCAACTACTGAACCAGTCATATCCTTACTTCGTTGAGATATGATCTACCTGTCTTGATAGAAGAGAAACCTCAAGAAAATATAGAAGAAATATACTCTCACATAAACAACGAGCAATACTATTTTATAATGTCATATCAAAATAATGAAGTTCACCTTGCAGTTGTCAACACTGTGAGGCCTCCTTGTTTACTCTCTTCTCTGACGCTTGGCGTCTGTCTGTGGCTGTGAGCATGTTGAGATCCAGGAATATAATTCGTTCAAGTGACTAAGTGTTGTTCAATTATCAAGGTACTTGTCAATTAGAAGCCCTCCCGAGGGTGACCTGTTTACCAGCACCGTAACCTTCCCATTGGACAGCGATATATACGATATATCGCAACGTAGCCTGCACCGACTTTAACATATTTCAGAATTATTTATTTATTTCAACGGTAATAACCATTTATGAAGAGGATATAAAAATTTTCAGTTCAGAACCCGAAAGAGGTTACCAATTTTTATACCCTATAAACACACATCAGCGTGGCAGCATAAACTAAAATTAACCGCTAACGTGGAGGTTATATATAGATCGATATATAGAAAATCGATTCATCACGCCATGTTTGGGATAGTTGGTTACCCTCGGGAGGGGGTCTAATTGACAAGTACCATTATCAAATCCAGTATAATCCATATTCGTAGATCAATAGGTAAACAAGAAGTGGTTCATTTCATGTGTATGAAATTCAGTGAAGAAACACCGATAATTTGGCGGACACCAATGAACACAAATGCCGGGTAACTTTTACAAACGGTTAAGATCAAGATAACATAAGATAATGAGGCAAAGGGGACCAAATCAACCCACAGGAAATTTCCGGGAGTAAGAATTCAAGAAAATCACAAAGCAACTCTTAAAACGGCGAGTGAGATTATTATTATATGAGCAAGGTTCAGGTTTCATGAAAAAGGGTCAGATGTTAAACAATGTTTAGTCCGCTCAAAACAACCTTTTAAATTGTTTTTCTCTTTTCACTCACTCCATCATTAAATTTACTCTGGAGACCTAAATTGCACGATAACCCGCACGGAATCTAAAAAGAATAATAATCGGTTGTGCACGAATTTTCTGCGTTTATGATTTTTTAAGATGAATTTTTAACAATAAATTATCAACCCGTTCATAACCTATTTTCCGTTTCCGCGTTACATTCAATCTTCAATGAAACATATTGATGAAATGAACCCGTCGTGTCATGATTCACCACTAGTCGAGATGAGAACTATCAATAATCCATGAAATATGACGTACAGCGCCGGATCTTTCTAAAGAGCACTGTCCTCAGCTCACGCGAGTTTTACCTTGAGCGGTGCTCGTTCCCGTCTGAATATCGATTAACTACACAAGACCGAGGAGGCACGCGCTTCCAGTGACGTGATAGAATTGGAACATCGCAGGCGCACCATGCAAAATCATGAATACTATGTATTAAATAAAAAAGGCTCGAAACGATCCCCAGTCTACGTTAGAATATAGGGATGAGAGAAATGATCCAAGTTTTTGAGACGTTTTGCCTTCAGTAGCTGTAACTGCTGCAAGGTTGGAATTTTCGAAGCAAATACTCTTATCAATGTGTTCATATAGAACGGAGCAATCATTCTTTACCACTCGTAATGCGAAAAGGGCAAGTTGTTTTGTTTGGGAGGAAACTACACTGAAATAAAATTAGACAGAATTTAATTTTGAAAATGAGAGGAACTCGAATTAGACACACTTATTCATTAATTTCATCATCCATTCCCACATTATTTCCCCTGAGACCGATTCTAAGTTAAACTGTTGGTGCTCCAAAAATGGCCAAGTTCTTGTGATCTTGATGGTATCTAATACAAGGGGTCTTCTAGGAAAAACCATCAATGTGTATTAGCGCTCCTGTCAGACTCTAAGACTATCTTCTAGCGTAATAATTTGTTATTCTCTCCTCTATCCTCGTAAAGAGTGTGCTTCAGTCTTCAGTTCTTCATCTATCTTTTGAGGAAAACTTATGTTTTTTCGTTGAGTTCTATCAGACCACTTAGCACTCATTCAGTCATTCCGCATCATTCACACCTGATTAAATCAATCTGATTAATCTCTTCATTAACCTCCATGTCCGGGGAATTGGAATAAAAATCAGTTTACATTTGATCAAATGATTGATTTCGACTATAACGATTCATTTGTAAGCCAACATAATAGAATATCTGTTCCCTCTCGATCCCTCCTGAGATAATAGTTCATGGAGTTGAAGCACGAGCTGATGAAATGAATTTTGATGATGAATTCGATATCCTACAAATATGTAGAAAAAAATTATCATTAAATTGAATGTTTGCACATTTACCTCCCTCCCCCCCTCAACGTGTTTAAGGCACAATGTTGAGCAACGCATACATGGGTTATTAATTGTACGGGGTATTTCCTTTGGGTCATGCAATTGCATCAGTGGAAGCACCCATCTTACTGTAACGATTTATGTTCTTTGGTAAACAATCGTTCACTTGAGGTCCTACATACACTGTTCACATTCGCGCACTTACACAATGACAGAATCACAATACACGGTTGTAACGCGGTTTTGTCGCAAGATTTATAACGCGGCACGGCACAATTTATAACCCGAAGCGTCTATATCCAGACTCCAATTGAACTGCCCTGGGCGGCAACTCGTGGGTCTGGTTTATACCTGCTGCCTCTTGGTCGAGTACCTTCCAGAACGTTCCCTGGTTCTGGGAACTCGACGTGTTGTCTGGAGCAAACGGGGAGGTTCCCGAATGTTCGAGACCCTTAATCCTCCACAGGTCGTTGACCTTGCGACGCCAGCAGCCCATTTGACGGCGCCGGTGCGAGCTCGCAACATTTCCTATCCCCACTGCACCAATGTCTTTGGTAAGTTGGGATGTTTCCGGTAATGTACGTATTTAGGTTGTCGACGGATTGTCCATCTAGGAATGAGCAAAAGTACACTTCAAATAACGAAAGATGTAAATTTACTGAGCTACCATGACGTGTTTGTCAAGATAGGGAAACGAATCTTTCATAAATACTTCCTGGTGATTAACAACAGTAAGTAAACTTCAAGTTGCCAGTTTCCTGAGAACGTGAAAACAACCTCCCAAAGCGACGTTCCACAATCCCCCTAATCTCTTCAAGCATCAAGAAAATGAAAGTGCACTTAGCGCATTCTCGAGTTATCCAAAACGTTCCCCATGAAGCATCAACGTCGAGGATATTATTGTCAATGTCATGGAGAAGAAAAAAAAATCCGTAGAGCGCGTAGAAGCCTCGCCAACTAGTTCTTCATACGTCGCGTACGGTCTCACGGTCCTTAGCTGGATCACAAGATGACAAATGGCTGATTGTCCATCCGTGAAGGGTGAAAACCTCTTGAGTTAAATGTATACTACCAACAATTACCTTATGTTTCTTCTATGGCAGAAACTGCACTTTCATCGATGCGTTGGAGAGCTGCGCAAGGGAGTGATTCGAGATGAATATCGCACTGATTGTAATGGAGATT